>JARZZO010000006.1:77243840-78463840 GCA_030544215.1 Zantedeschia hybrid cultivar | reverse complement strand
CCGTCCAAAGGGATGCCGACGGCCAGAGGCTG
Organism: Zantedeschia hybrid cultivar; assembly: GCA_030544215.1. Lineage (NCBI taxonomy): Eukaryota > Viridiplantae > Streptophyta > Magnoliopsida > Alismatales > Araceae > Zantedeschia > Zantedeschia hybrid cultivar. The sequence continues at coordinate 78,463,808 of JARZZO010000006.1, read as the reverse complement.
GCCGTCCAATGGTCCGGACGGCCAAGAGACCGCCGTTTAAAGAAAGGGAGACGACCAGGGGTTGGCCGTAAAAGGGGTTGGACGGCCAGGAGGTAGCCGCTCAACGGACCGTCGACGGCCAGGTAGTAGCCGTCCGGTAGGTCCGACGGCCTGGTTATGGCCGTCGAAAGGCTGTGTCGACGGCCGGCTGGTGGCCGTCCGGTGGGTCCGACGGCCGGGTTATGGCCGTCCAGGGGCTGTGTCGACGGCCGGCTGATGGCCGTCCGGAAGGTCCGACGGCCGGGTTATGGCCGTCCAGGGGCTGTGTAGACGGCCGGCTGATGGCCGTCCGGAAGGTCCGACGGCCGGGTTATGGCCGTCCAGGGGCCTCGACGGCCGGGGTCCGGTCGTCCAGTGATTATTGAGTTCAGGATCCTTACCTTCTTTTCCTTTGAACGCGACCCGTGCAGCGGGCTACAGGTGTCCCATCGTGATCGCCAGAGGGCTGTAGGCGCCCGGAACGTTCCCCCTTTCCCGTCGCAGCAGCGACGAAGCTTTGGAATTCGGGGTTCTTCCCGTCCGTCTCAGCATTGGCGATTCAGTAGAAGGGTTAGAGTATAAAGAGTGATCGCCAGGAGCATTACCTTTGGGTTCCTGTGCTCCGCAGGGGTGTAGAAGGTGATCGCGATTTTGGTGAGAGCGGGAGACGTCAGTTCCTCCTTCTCTTCCTCCGGCCGGCCAAAGGGAGAGAGCCCGGTACTCTGCACGCGTTTAGGTGGTAAGGATCCCTGAAAAGAAAAGACCAGACGAAGAAGAACCCGATTAAAACTTTAATGTGCAAAATCTATCCATACAGATGCAGAAAACTAATTAAAATCAGTGGGAAACGCACCGGACGGGTGGTGGGGAGGGAAGGTGACCATATGTTATGGCCACCCACCTCCCGTTTTTTTTTTGGAACCTCTGTAGGGGTAAGGATTACTGAGTCATCCTACGTGCATGCATGCAAATGAAGAGGAGTTGTGTGTGGGGGGAGTGGAGTGGTATCACTAATGCAATGGAATGAATAAGAAAAGGTAAAAGGGAAAGGTTAGAAAGGCAAGCCCGTTTCCATATGTTGCCTGAGCTTTCCTCCTTGGAGTATCCTCGAGCTTCTCACCAGAAGACCCCTCTCTGCCCAAAGAATCCTTCTTCTTCTTAACCTCTCACCTCTAACCTCTGACCTCTTTCAAAGCCTTTCTCTCCTTTTTTAGTCCCTCCCCCCCTGCTCGCGAGGATGTGGGGGGTTTAAATAGATGAAGGGAAAAAAAGAGAAAACAGGGGTCTAAATCCCCGTAAATCACCCTTCAACCAATGGGAAATGGTCAAGGGTCGGAGGTAGTGGTCGTGGCAGTCGCCGGAGTGGGGAGTGGTCGGAGTAGTGGGGAACGAGGGCGGTGAGTGGAGGAGATCGTGGGGAAGACGGAGTCAAGGGAGTGGACGGCCAGGTGACGTGCCTTCCATTCTTGAGGTGGAAGGCGGCCCGGCTGGCCTTCGAAGGGGGTGGAAGGCGAGGGGTGGCCTTCGAAGGTGGTGGAAGGCAAGGGGGCTGGCCTTCCACGAAAAGTTGGTAAAAAGTGCAAAGGATGGCGAAAGAGGTGGACGGCAAGGTGGTTGGCCTTCGAAGGGGGTAGAAGGCGGGGGGTGGCCTTCGAAGGTGGTGGAAGGCAAGGGGTGGCCTTCGAAGGTGGTGGAAGGCAAGGGGGCTGGCCTTCCACGAAAAGGTGGTAAAAAAGTGAAAAAGGTGGCTAAAACGGAGGAAGGCGAGGTAGCTGGCCTTCGAAGGTGGTGGAAGGCAAGGGGTGGCCTTCGAAGGTGGTGGAAGGCAAGGGGGCTGGCCTTCCACGAAAAGGTGAAAAGGATTGGAATTTGGTTGATGGGCCTGGCTGGTAGTGGGCTTAAATGGCTGAAATGAGTGGATTTATGATGACGGGCTGATGGTGGAGGGGATTTATGACCAAAAGGCTGGTCCAAAATCGGTGTCTACAACAGAGAGAGACAGAAAAATAAAGGAGAAATAATGATGAGAATCTAAATGGAAATAATATCAAATTTAACTATGATTAGAAACATGTATAAACAGCAACTCACTTGTTTAGATGGCTTTGAAACCCCTTAAGAACAGATGGGTTTTGGAGAATTAATGAGGTGGTGTGTGTTGCATGCAGTGAGTATGAGAGAATGAAACTAATGAATGTAAATGAAATTCAGATATGAAAAACTTATGCCCAGTCCAGTTGGTTGAAGCTTTGAAGGGATGAAGATCTTGAAGAAGGATGCCGACTTCTGGAAATGGCAGCGCTCCGGCGTGGTTGCTTCGATCTCCAAATTGCTATAACGCTGTGGCTCAATAATTCTCTCTTCTTTTTTTTTTTTTTTTAACTCCTTGAGATGCAAGGTATTTATAGGCATTTTCTGCGTTCGCGATTAACATAGAAAAATCTAGGATTTATCCACCTTAATCGACAGATAATCACTGATTAATTCATCTTTATCTGTAATTATCTAAAACGCGTCCACCTTGGCTGACGCCTTTCAAATTAAATTAAGATAAGGATAAATATCCGAGAAAACTTATCTTTATCTTTATTAGCTAAAACGCGTCCACCTGTGTAGACGTCTTTTACCCTAATTAAGATAAGGATAAACATCCGGAAGAGAAGTTAAAACAGCTTAGGAAACCTAAATCGCGTCGACTTTGACAGACGCCTTTTAGTTAATAAATCAATTAATTAAAATTCAAATTTAAACGTTAAAATACGAATAAACTCTAAATGGCGTCCACAAGCGTCGACGCGTTTTAGACTTTTTCATATTTTAACTGAAATTTGAGTTAAAATCAATTCGATTGATTAACTTAAACATGTCTGTTAAACCCGACACTTAAAAATATTAATAAAAATTAATCAATGGTTAAACATCAGACCATTATGAGGCATTATTATATGATATGAAATTTACTTAAAATGACGTCAAAATTAGCGTGTCTACAACTATCATGATCTTATTATGATTCAATATCCCATATATTTGTCTACGGACCTTCATTACGATAGTTAATTTGCAAGAACTATAAATGAAGAAATGATTGCCTTTATTAATAATCTGAATTAGAATGTACAATGATTGGCTTTGAGGCCACCCAATTCTATCATTCTCCCACTTGGACTATAGCCAATCACCCATGTGTCTAAGTCCCATAGACTTAAGGTGACGTTCTAAATTGTTTTGAGACAATGGTTTAGTCAAGGGATCTGCTACATTATCTTCAGATGAGACTTTCTCAACTACTATATCTCCTCGGGCGATAATCTCACGAATCAGATGAAATCGTCTCAGAATGTGTTTTGACGTCTGATGTGATCTTGGCTCCTTCGCTTGAACTATTGCCCCATTGTTGTCACACAATAATGGAACAGGATCTGAAATGCTTGGAACTACTCCAAGTGCCGAGATGAACTTTTTCATCCAAACCGCCTCCTTGGCCGCTTCAGCTGCATCAATGTATTCTGCTTCGGTCGTCGAATCTGCAGTAGTTTCTTGTTTGGAACTTTTCCAACTTACTGCACCTCCATTTAACATGAATACAAATCTAGACATGGATTTGCTATCATCCATATCCGACTGGAAACTTGAGTCAGTAAACCCTCGAAGTTCCAAGTCGTTTCCTCCATAGACGAGAAATAGATCCTTAGTTCTTCTTAAGTATCTAAGGATACATTTCACCGCCTTCCAGTGTTCTTCACCTGGATCAGCCTGATATCTACTAGTGACACTTAGTGGGTGTGCCACATCAAGCCTAGTACATAGCATTTCATACATGATAGATCCTATTGTCGAGGCATAAGGAACTCTATCCATGTATGCTTTCTCTTCAGGTGTCTTGGGAGACATTTCTTTAGAGAGATAAATTCCATGCTTCATTGGAACGATGCCTCTCTTGGAATTTTCCATGCCAAACCTTTTGACTATGGTATCTATGTACATAGATTGGGATAAGCCAAGCATCCTTTTGGTCCTATCTCTATAGATCCTTATTCCCAGAATATAGAATGCTTCTCCCAAATCTTTCATGGAGAAGTTTTTGGATAACCAAGTCTTTACTGATGACAACATTCCTACATCATTCCCAATGAGTAGAATGTCATCAACGTAAAGTACTAAAAAGGTAACTGCGCTCCCACTAGTCTTTTTTGTATACACAAGGTTCATCTTCATTCTTAATGAAGTCATAAGATTTAATTGCTTCATCAAATCTTAAGTTCCAAGTTCGGGATGCCTGCTTTAATCGATAGATGGATCTTTGCAGCTTGCATACCTTGCTTGAATGCTCTTTGGAAGTGAATCCTTCAGGTTGTATCATATACACCTCTTCTTGAAGGTTCCCGTTAAGGAATGCTGTTTTCACATCTATTTGCCATATTTCATAATCATAGAATGCGGCGATAGCAAGAAGTATTCTGATTGACTTAATCATGGCAATTGGAGAAAAGGTTTCGTCATAGTCAATGCCTTGCCTTTGACGATATCCTTTTACTACCAGCCTTGCCTTGTATGTGTCAATCTGTCCATCTGCCCTGAGCTTTCTTTTAAAGATCCATTTACTGCCAATAGGTACTATACCTTCCGGCAGATTAACCAAGTTCTAAACTTGGTTGGCATACATAGACTGAATTTCAGAATTCATTGCCTCTTGCCATTTCTCTGATTCTTGACTATTCATGGCTTCTTGGTAGGTTTGAGGATCATCATCCTCATTTAAGTGCACTTTTGGTTTGCCATCATCGATATGTCCAACATATCTTTCAGGCTGCTTAGGCACTCTACCTGATCTGCGAACCTTTTGTGTATCATCTTGAACAAGTTCTTGAGTCAATGGTTCAGTAGGTGAACTAGTGTTGATTTGTGAGTCTAGAATTTCTTCCAGTTCTATCTTGCTCCCACTGTTTTCTTTTGAAAGATATTCTTTCTCTAAGAAGACAGCTCTTTTTGCGACAAACACCCTTTGATCGCTGGGCTGATAGAAATAATATCCAAAAGTCTCTTTTGGATATCCCACAAATCTACATTTTTCTGTCCTGGAATCCAGTTTGTCTGGATCATGTCTTTTGACATGTGCAGGACAACCCCAGACTCTAACATGCTTAAAGTCTGGTTTCTTTCCTTTCCATATCTCATATGGAGTGGAAGATATTGACTTACTGGGAACTTTGTTCAACAGATATGCAACAGTCAACAGTGCATATCCCCATAAAGAGATTGGAAGTTTAGCATAACTCATCATTGATCGTACCATATCTAATAGAGTACGATTTCTCCTTTCCCATACACCATTTAATTGTGGTGTATAGGGAGGAGTCCACTGAGACAAAATACCATTATTTTTAAGATATTGTGTGAAATCTGTACTTAAGTATTCACCCCCTCGATCTGATCGAAGAGTTTTGATACTCTTTCCAGTCTGGTTCTCAACTTTATTTTTAAACTCTTTAAATTTATCAAAGACTTCTGACTTATATTTCATTAAATATATATAGCCATATCTTGAGAAATCATATGTAAATGAAACAAAGTATGAGTAACCACCCATAGCATGAGTGGACATTGGATCACATACATCACTATGTATTAGTTCCAATAAGTCCTTAGCTCTGTCTCCATGTCCTGAAAACGGAGGTTTGGTCATCTTTCCCATGAGACAAGCTTCACAGGTTGCAAATGATTCATAATCAAATGGATCAAGATATCCATTCTTTTGCAACCTAATGATCCTGTTTTCATTTATATGACCTAGCCTACAATGCCATAGGTACGATTTATTCACATATTTATCTATTCTTTTAAGAGATCTATTTACCAGACAAACATCATATGAAATATCAAGTAAATATAATCCATTCAATAAATATCCGGAAGCAAACAATTTGTCTCGTTGATAAATAGAACAACCTTTATTCTCTAGTTTCATAGAATATCCTTGTTTATCTAAACATGAAATAGATATGATATTCCTAATAATGGTCGGAACATAATAACAATCTATTAGTTCCAATGAGTCTCCTGACGGCATCTGAAGTCTTGCTGTCCCCACAGCTAACGCAGCAACTTTTGCTCCATTCCCGAGCCTCAGATCCACGTCTCCGCGGTTCAATCTTCTTTTACTTGTTAGCACATGCAAGTTATTGCAGATATGAGAAACACATCCAGTATCTAATACCCAAGATGTTGATTCTCTATAAGACAAGTTAAGATCGATCATGAGTATACCTGAAGCTTCACCAAGCTTCTCCTTTGCTTTTTCTGCTAGATAGATCTTGCAGTTTCTCTTCCAGTGACCTTCTTTATGGCAGTGGAAACACTGACCTTTATCATTGACTTTAGCTTTGTCCTTTTGAACCGCCGGTTTGCTCTTCACTAGCTTCTTAGGCTTACCTTTCTTAAAGGTCTGTCCAGCTTTTCTTTTCTTGTTGGTCTTACCAACAAGCATTACATGTGGCTTGTCTTTCTGGATAGTGCCTTCTGCTGTCTACAACATGTTAAGCAGCTCAGCCAGTGTAACTTCAATTTTGTTCATATTGAAGTTGATAATGAATTGTAAAAATGAATCTGGAAGGGACTGTAGGATTAAGTCGATGCTTAGGTCATTGTTCATAACAAAGCCAATTACTGCAAGCCTCTCAATCCATTCTATCATCTTGAGCACATGAGTTTGCACAGATGTGCCCTCGCTCATTCTGGTCCTGAACAATTTCTTAGATATCTCATATCTTTCTGTTCTGGATTGTTCACCAAACAACTCTTGTAGGTGATTCAGAATGGACTTAGGTTCCATGTTATCATGCTGTCGTTGCAGTTCATTATTCATTGAACCAAGCATGTAACACTGGACTTTGACAGAGTCCTCCTTCCAATTTTCATACATCATTAATTCATCCTCGTTAGCATTTTCACCGGGTTGTACTGGATCTGGTTGATCCAGGACATAGGCTAACTTTTCACACCTGAGGACAATCTTCAGGTTGCGTAACCAGTCAATGTAATTTGGTCCCGTGAGTTTGTTTGCATCAAGTATGCAACGGAGGGGGTTAGGTGACGACATAGCGACCTACAAGGAAATACAAAAATAAGCAGATAGTTTTTAAAATCAGATTTAAGACTTTTAATCTTGATTTAGGCTCCCACTATTTTTCGGCGATCTGTATGACCCTCTAATATACAGAACGGGAGATTCTAGTGATCTCTTAGTGGGGATCAGAATCCTTCGGACATCATGCATGTGACCTTGTGGTAGCACAACAAATCACATCAAGTCCCTTAGGTAGTCAACTCTTGACAATTGCAACATTTGCAATATCCGATCAATTTAACCCCTGAATCAGAATGACCTTGTGGTAGCACAACAAATCAAATGATTCAGTTAAGTTTATCCATCATTACTCAGATAACATGAATTCATAGTGCAATCCTTGTGGTAGCACAACAAAACTACACTATTTGTCCATTTATCTTAATGACATCACATGTCGTAGACCTAGGTTAATTTCTAAATCAAATAGACCTTGTGGTAGCACAACAAATCCATTTGAGATAAGAATTATCCTTAGATCTATAATGATGGTGGGTTACGTGGATTATTCTGAATATCTCACGTCTATAACTTAAATTTTAAAAGAGGGTTTTTGAGTTGATTTATAAAAATCGTGCTATCAATAGTATTTCGATTTGAAGTATCATAATACTTAATAGAAATATATATATATGATAGCAAGGTCCACAAATATCACATATATGCAGAAAAATTAAATAGGGATGATCATGGACTGCTAAAGCTACTATGGAATCATCGGAACCAAACGATGATCCATAATAGAATCCTAATGTGAAAACAGCAACACTGGTTCCATTTGATGCGAGTCCTTCCTCCAGAGGTGTCTTCTGAAGATCCCGTCTTCTAGACTTAATCCGTAACATTTAAATATGAAATTTAGGACTCGCAGGTCCATAAATGTACATTTAAACAATAAGAAACCTTGATCTTATCAAGGGGAGTACAATCTTATAAGAAGGTAAAGAGTACATTTGGATTAAGAGAGAGGAGGACACGCATGTCCTATTTAAAATACCAAATGAAATAAGCATCGCATTCATTCACAACAATCATCACATGATAATACTAAGTCCATGATCATCCCACCATAAAACACATCACATGCATCACAATTATCACATAATTGCAGTTTGGTATTAAATTTTTATAAATATAAAATTATAATACCAATAAGTTTTCGAAATAACACTTATTTCAACATTATCAATAATATTCAAAGCATTATTTACTAATGAAATAACTAAACCATTCAGTTAATCTAAATACTAATTCAAACAATTTGAACTGATAAATAAAATCAAGTTATGCATAAAATAAGTTTAAAACAATTTTAAACTTAATTGATTTAATACGTAAGTTAATTATCTAAAACATTTTTAAATAATTAACTAATACCCTATTATTAATAAAACCCTTTAAGTTAATTAACAGTCATTAAACAGTTTAATAACCTGTTAATAATCATAAGAATAATTAATAACAGTTATTAATTATTCTTATAATTTTTTTGTTTTAAAACAATTTTAAAATGGGCTGAAAAGGGCTAAAATGGGCTAAAATAGGGGTTATAGGGGGTTTTAAAATTGGGTAAATTAAAAAGAAATGGGCCCAACCCATGAGGGCCAAATGGCCCGGGCCCTGGCTCGGCCAGGGGCTCCGGCCCGGCTAGACTCGAGCCCTGGCTCAGCCAGGGGCTCGGGCCCGGCCCCCGCCCAGTCCGACCGGGTCGGGACCGGCGGCCCACCCCTATCTTCCCCTTCCCTACAAACCCTAAACCAGAAATCTGGCAGCGGGAAGGAGGGGTGGTAGCGCCGCTGCCGGCCGGCGACCGGCGCCGCCAGGCCCCTGCCGGCGTCGCCCTAGCTCCGGCGACACGCCCGGCGCCGATAGGGCCGCCGGCGGTGGCCAAATCAACAGCCGGCCGAGCCCCCAAAGATCCCCAAAAAATCTGATTTTCTTGATTTTAAATCCGATTTGGGGCTCGATTTTGTAGCTCTTTAAGGCCACCATGGCGCCGGCTATCATGCCCAGTCCGTAGTGGTGACTATCACCAAGAGATCTGGAGATCTGGCCGCCATCCCAACGCTTGGGAATCGCGTACGAAGCCGCCGAAAACACCCCGTTCATCGTTCCACGAAGAACTCCGAAAATCCCAAATAAAATCCGAAAAATCATAGAAAAATAATCAAATTATTTATGTTCATCTTATGAACACTATTCCGTCATTTTAATCGGATTAAACGCATGTTCATCCATCATCACGAACGAAATACCCCTTTTTAAATCTGGGATCAATTCCCAATAACTTTTAGACATTCTAAGAACGTGGGAACGATTCCCAGATTATTAAAATAATTTTTAACCCAAGAACATGTACAATACGGGTTCTTCACGCATAACGAGAAAAATCATGCAAAACGATGCCGTTTTACGATCGAACCAGCAACCTGGCTCTGATACCACTGTTAGGAATCGCCTAGAACGCAACGAAAATTAAATCGATTCCTATGTATCGGTTGCTGGGATCGTAAAACGGACATTTAAAAATAAACGCGGGAAGAACGGTTCTTCACCTTTGCGGGGTTTCGAATCTCCCGTGGATGATTCCGACTCAGTAATCGCGCACGCGCACGATCTCTAGAGGTATGCACACGAGTTCCCGTTGCAGACGCGATTTCCTCCTCGACTTGAGTGCTCCGACCAGATCTCAAATCCACCATGCGCGGAGAGAGACAGATCTACTCCAAGAGAGAGAGAAGGAGAGAGAGAGGAGATAGAGAATTTGGAGTGAGTAATTCGTCCAACGAACTTTTTACCCTTCCCCTTTGGCCTCCTTATATAGAAATAAGGATAAGCACAAGGATTAATCTTCATGATTATCCAAGAGTTTGGCATTGGATAAATCTCCATTAAATCTTCATGTTTATCCTGCGGCTTTTCATAAAAACCCAGATAAGCATGAAATTTAACGCTCTCACCGTCTGACGAGAACTCTTATGTGTGTGACCCTCTAGGCCCATATATCAGTCCGGTTTCAGGCCCATTAAACTTATAACTAATTCTAGAGTTTAATATTTATTAATTAACATTTAAACATCATATGTTAAATGATTAATTTAATAAACAAGTGGATTATCATCTGATGATTAATTCACTTGGCCTTCTGATCATGAACAGCACCAAACACTACCTCATGATCCTAGAAGATAAAAGGGATATTGTTCCCATTAATTGAATCTTTCCGTCTGCAGATACCGCACAGATAAAATCCTTCACTCATCCAATGTCCCAATAACGCAAGGGTATGATTTTATAGTCAAACCCTCTATCGCATTATTTAGATGGATTCCAGTACTCAGTTAATTTCTAGAAAGACATCTCTTTCATTTGACCATGGCCAGGGATTTCTGTGTACACATCCATAGGACATTCTCTCTCCAGTCTTATACCAAGAGTGAGTGATCCCTTGTTGTTCACTCAATTACCTTCGCAAGATTTCCACTGTATCTGAGAGACCGACTATCGTGGGCTTAATGGTTAAAGTCCACAAGTCAGAGAATCAAGATACAATGGTCCACAAACAAGGTATCATTGGTGACTCAGGTCAAAGGACCAACTGTGCTACTACAACGATTGAATTCCCTGGTTGACTAATAGGTATAATTACCATCCAGGAATTCTTATTTGGGTCTGTTCAGTGAACTCATTCTTTAATGAGCACCCATAAGTTTGTCTTAGTGTCACCACACGAGTGAATGTGAGATCATTCACCCTCATTATATGAGCAGAAATAACTTGTGTCGATTTTATCGGATATTTAATGTCCATCTCAAATATCCTATGATCGAGAACTGTTAAAGACAAGTGACTGAGGATATTGATCTCACTATCATGATCTCATTATGATTCAATATCCCATACATTTGTCTACGGACCTTCATTACGATAGTTAATTTGCAAGAACTATAAATGAAGAAATGATTGTCTTTATTAATAATCTGAACTAGAATGTACAATGATTGACTTTGAGGCCACCCAATTCTATCAATATCTAGCTCTGTCACGTTTAAGTCATATAAATTATTTTATACTTTGATTTTCTTGGTTATGTATATTTGGTAAATCCTACTTTGATTTTATTGGTTATGGATATTTAGTAAATCCTATTTGTACTTCTTTTGAACATAAAAATAAGAAATTTAGTTTTAGCGGTGGAAGAACTTATACATCTCGTTTATACAAATCAGATTTTAGAAATAAAATCTACATTTGGCACATCTAATAACTTATGTTTTTTATTTTGAGATTTTTATTTTTAAGTTCTTGTAATCTTTCAATATATTCCTTAATAAAACCGCTGCAATCTTTATGTTTCTTATTAGTCCCTGTAATTGTTTAAAAATGTCCCTAAATGACCCCTCAACGCTCCCTAGAGATTGTGAGAGGTTTTAATGAAACATGAAGATTGTGAAAGCATATATGGAATATTGAAAGATTATAGGGACTGAAAAGTAATTTTTTTTATTTTTCATGATTTAAGAGGATATTTTATAAAAGATAAAGATACAAATACAGTCACTTCTTTCAGAAGGGATCCATCTTTATTGCCAGGCGCATTGTGCCAGGGGGCAGTCCATTTCCCCTATGTGTTTTTGTCCCTCCAGTGTGCACAACCTCCGTGCAAATCTATGCCCATTGTGACACTTTCTTTGGACTCTTCCTATGGTCTCCATCACTTTTATCTCCCATTTGGACGATACTGGTCATGGCTTTAATTAGGGTAGCAGGGGTTTGCGGCTCAACATGGGGTAGTTTAGTCATTTCGCCAGGTATCCACGGCCCCCAGGTTTCTGTGCGCTCTCATCGGCTCGCGGACATCGGAGGCGTAGCTGCGGGCTGCTGCGAACGGGGCGGGGTGACGGTTTTCAAAAATTTGGGAGGCGCGAGGAGATTTGGCGGGCGAAACCGGGCTAGGCGACGGCGAAAGCGGAGAACAGTGGGCACCGAGCACCCCTGGCCGCCGCGGTGACGAGGACTTGCTTCTCATAGGCCTCGAGCCTTCTCCAGGTAATGGTTTTCTAGGTTTTCTTTCTGTTCAATCGTTTGATGTGTCGTAAAATATAAGTTCTTCCCACTTAGAATGTCCTATAAATTATTTTACGATGTTTTTCTTGCTTTGGAATACGATAAATTACTCAGATCACTTGGCCCATGTGCTGTATTTTTTTGGATTTTGTTCAATTTTTCTTTTTGGTTCTCGATTTTGTTTAATAATTTGCTCTTGGATATATGGCACCGTAAACGCTTTGGTGTATAGTGTGAATTGCTCATCCTTAACCTTGCTTGTTCAATAATTTACTCCTTGAATTGTGCTCTGCATGCTTTAGTATATTGTATAGTCTGTAACACATATAAGTAGACTAGTAATAATTACATGCTTTTCCTGTATATTTTTCATGTAAAGTTTTCTTTGCTTCGACTTAGAGGGTCGGTCTAATATCTCCAAGTGGCTCAGGGAGCTGGGCATAACATAATTCGTACAAGAGAGTTCTTATTTCAGATTTGCTTTGAGAGAGGGATTTTTTTCTTTTTTCTTTTACTTTTTGAGAGAGCTTGAGAGAGAGAGAGCTTGTTGCGTGAGAAGGAGGCTTTGCTAAGTTAAAGCTGTTTCTTAGGAGATCTAAAGGGTGCAACAAGAGCTCAAGAGGTGATCAAGAGCACTATGAGAAACAAATAGGAGAAGTTAAGGCATCATAGAAAGAACCTACAAGCAAGAGGTTGGCAAATGCCAAAATTTAGCTATGATCACTTTACAAATTTTTGTTCTTTGTTTGGTTCGTGACTTTTCTAAACTATGTTAAACAATTATACAAAATCTAATTTTTGAGTTTAGATTATAAATCCCAAGTTTCAATTTAGTTCGGGACGGTATGTGTAAGAAAAAAGGTCAATCCATTTAAATCAACCGAATTATTCTCGAGACCTAACAGGACAGGGTCCATTGATTTAGCCGGAAGCTGAATATTCTAGTTAATTCAATCTATGGTCTTTACAATTTATTAATTCCTATGATATTTAAGTATGTTATTATTATCCAAAATATTAAGTATGTCTATCATGTTGAAATTCCTCTTAAATTATCTGTCGTTATCAACCATGGAAAATTCTACTAGGTTATCTATAATTATTTGATATTTAATTAATGAAAAATGATTATTTTTAAAAGTTTATAAAATATATGGATACTCATATAAAATTTATGAAACCTAATATCCAACCTTTAGACATGTTTTTATACATCATATGGACTTAAGTTAATAAAAAAATTGACTTTTGGATTATTGGTCATGACTTTTTGGACTAAAATAATATTAAATCTTTATAACCATATTCAACCATGCTAAGTCACCATAATGGTGTCTTTGATCGTTATATGGATCGTGTTTACGTAATCAAGCATATGTTTAGGTAAGGTCGTTAATATGCTGTATGCAATGATAGTAAAAAGTCACACCTTGGTCTAGTGCATGATGGAATTGATGATTTCCAGTTCTGTGCAATAACGAAGATCAAGCACTATTTGTTAGGCACTTTTATGTATGTTTCTGTATTTGATGCATCGTGTTTGTGGCATCATGGGCTTTAATGGCCCATTAAGTTATCTTCATGAGTTTTACTCGCTGCACCGCACACGGTGCAACATCGGATTGTGTGAGCGTGCGGTCCATTTTTTTTTATTTTTTTGACTGTCCGATCTAAGATTAGATGGTATGGATGCTAAGTTGGTAGCCTCCTACAGCATGGTATTTTTTTTTTTTTTTTTTTAAATTTACTGCACCACTCGCTACTCGATGACAGTGCGGGTGCGATGCAACAAGTATTGCTCTATCTTAGTTGTCGTTGGAGCATGGTATATGGGATAACAGACCCATGCCAATTATAGTGACCCCTAAGGATGTTAGTGCCTTTTTTCTCTTGAGCACTTCCACTCTCGGGGGGCACCACAGTTCCCTCTTGGCAGGATGATCCAAAGACTTTGAGGAGGTTCAGGTGGTTGTCCCATCAGTGTGCTTGGTGGATCCATCTTCAATTTTGGACTTGACTCTGTCATGGGCTTCCAGAGCTAACTAGATTGGACAATAGAAAGACTGTTGGGCCTTGCAGACCATTTGGAATTTAAGTGGGCTTGCATCACTTTTATCCGCATTTAAATGAGATTATTTGAATTCATTCACTTCAGTGTTTGTATGCTTCAAAAAGAATTGATTTTGATATTTGTTTAATGCAAAGCCCAAACTAGCGAATTCATCTGTCGCCTTTCTATGATGAAAAACAATCGGGCAGACAAAAACACGCCCTATCTTGTCATATTCTGCTTGTTACTCAGTAGAAATATTTTGATGATTCTTGAAAAATCCACTACAATAAATACTGGTGCTTGATTTCTTATGTTTATTTCTGTTTCTATAGTAGTTGGAGGATCCCTGGTATATGGATCAGATCCAGTATGAGACTTAAGAGTACTGTGATCTATTAAATTTTTGGGAAACACGAACTTGTATTTGTGATTGTATCATACACCTTTTTCTTCTGTTTTTTTTTTTTTTTTTTCTAAAGTCAGAGTGGTTGTATCATATACCAGTACAGGGTTGAGTGAAGATCCTTGATGGGCACTTATTGCCCTTTAAAAAGTCTCGGTGGCATACCATTCTTGGGCTAACATACAAGAAAATTGAGAACCTTGCACACAGTGAATGACTCTGGCATTCTAAGGGTGTATTGTATTTGGTACAACATAAAATCTGTTATATGCACATGTATTCCAGAAAAGTTGGTCAATGAGTTATTTGGTGATTCAAAGGACTACAATATTGAGGGGAATTTGAACTTCAACTTTGTTCATAGCCTGCTTGTATGGGACATTGTCAAGCTCTTTGCAACTCAGTGGATTTATAACATCTATATGCTTCTTGATATTGCATGCAGCAATTCACTGATCCCTTTTTGAGCTACCAGTCGTATGACTTGATCTGGTGGGGAGGGCATGGTTGAAGGACCATGAATGCGTTTAGAAACCTGGGTGCAACATGCCTTAATCTGCATAAGATGTTACTCCCTTTACTGATAGCTATGAAGGCCTCCATTCACCACGGGAGAAGGAAGGGGACAGCACTTGTATGCCAACTGATTTTGCCTTTGGATACTTACCGAAGGATGACTTCCCTCTACTCATGCTTCGGAATAGCATAACATTTGTGAACATATCTAACGTATTTCACTTTCTTGTGCCACTGATTTAATTCAATTAGGGTTAAATTTAAGAAACCTACCACCCAGCTTCCGCAAAATTTGTTCTCACTTTGTTCGTGGAGTAATGCTTACTGCAATACGTAACATTGCAGCAAGTTGAGTCATCTTGCAGTGCAAGATGTCATTGGTCCAACTAGGTGAGGGCACATAGCTTTGTGCAACTTTTTCAAGAGGTAAGCTACACAAATATTAAATGTGAGTTCAGGATTTTGAGCATGACAAATATGCGTACGTATGGTAAATATTTCGTGGACATGATAAATATTATTTGTCATGCTTAAAAAATATTTATCATACTTATAAATTTATACAGATATGCGTCGATATGATAATTACTTTTCATGCATGACAAATATTATGTGGACATGATAAATACTATTTGTCATGCTTACAAAATATTTGTCATGTCTATAAAATATTTGTTATGTAAAAGATTTTGTACACAGATACATAGAGATGATAAATAATTTTTAGGTATGACAAATGCTACGTGGACATGACAAATAGTATTTATCATGCCTACGGAATATTTGTCATGCGTACGCATATTTGTCACGTTCAGAGCCTTACACTCGTATTTAATGTTTGTGTAGTCCATCTTTTGAAAAAATTGTCCAACCCATGTGCTTCCTATTTAATTGGACCAATGACATCTTGGATTGCAAGATGACTTAGCTTACTGCAATGCTATGCATTGCAAGAAACATTACTCTTGTTTTTTGTGGATCTGACGTGAAGCCGTTAATTATCGAGTCATCTGTTGGTGCGGAAAGCTCAGTAGGGTAAGCAAGAAAATTGAAAATGGATTAAGATGTTGCCGTATGAGGAGGGCCAAATCGAGCCAACTCAAAGCAGCCCACTACGGCCCAACTCATAGTAGAAGACGCTGATTACGAGGGCCGATATTTCGAGGTTCCCTCAAGAGGTGTCCAAGATCGGAGGACCCGAGAGGGCACGGCTAAGGCATTGCCAACAAGGTTAGCCTCCAACGAAGAGACAAAACAAGGCAACTACCCCTCAATCATGGGAGGAAACAAAACAAGTCCTTTGATCCCATGCAACTAGGGATCATAGCTGCCATCCACTCCTCCATGAAAGAAACCGCAATCTTCATGGGATCATAGTTAGTACGGGAGAAGAACCTACCAATCTCTAGGGCTCCAAAGTCCCTATAAAATATGAAGGACCCCCATAGACTCAATGTACGAAACCTTTACCATATAAAACCCTCATGTTTTCTCCTTCTTTAACACTAACTTAGACATCAAAGGGTCCTCTCCTTATTTAGACCGAAAGGTCCGTGGAGGTTTCTGTTGTTCTTGCAAGCATCCAGGTTCCTGTCATCTCCTCATCAGCAAATGCTAATATAGAACAGGGAATTTGACGGTCCTGGTCGAAGAACCAATTTCCCTCCTCTTAGACCTTACACTCTTACTCATTAGCTTGTCATACCCTCTTTATATTCTATTTTGAATTATATCCATGTTGGAAAAAGTGCCCGAGTAAACTCGCGTCTCTGTCTCGGTGGACGTAAGCGTAACCTTCCCCACCGAAGCTGGGTTTGACCAGCCCGCTGGTGAGCCAGTACACCAGCAGAGTTTTCACCCCCACGGCTGAAAATTTTGCCTTCTCGGACACAGCAGACAAAAAATTCTCTTAACGAAGGATCAGATCGGCGTAATTTAAAACAAGTGTTTCATTTTACAGTATTTTTAATTATTTGAAATGATGTAAAACAATGTAAAGTAAAATCCTGAACGAGCCTTGTCCGTCCACTTGACAGTCTAATTCCTTTATTTTAGTTTACAGCAAAAGTCTACTGTAAACTAAAACAAGAAAATTGAAGCATCTTTCTTGTTTTATTTTACAAACAACCAAACAAATATTTTTTGATTCTAAAATAAGAAAATTTCACTTGTTTTGAAACTAGTGATTTTGAAACCGATGACTTACAAAGTTTTACATTAAAACAAACAACACTTAAGTGGATTCATACGTACCCTGCTCTGCAGGGATCCTACCACTTACTAAAGAAATGGATTTGGAAATTTTCGTACTATTTAAGTGTAGAATATTATAATTTAAAGAAAAAGAATGATCCAATGAGCTCGACTTTACGATGAAGTGAAGTTTCACCTTCCATCTTTTATGGAGGGAGCAAAATAAAATATGTTCCTGACTATAAGATTCGATCTCACCGTGAAATCGAGCCTATTGAATCACTTTTCTTTAGAGAATGCGGTGCCGTGTGTAGTCAAATATTTCTGCATCAAAATCTGTAGATGTCTGTTTCCATATCTTCTTATGCAGCACAAGTTTTGTTGGGTTATGCAAGGAATATCTCATCTTGAGGAAGACTGCGCTCGCTACTTTAGCAATAAATCTATTACCACTGGCTATGCGAGTTCACTACTCAGAAATTTTCTGTCTCATAAATGACAAAATGTAGCAACTTGTAGCATGGGTGTGAATAGATGCTCTTTGAGGACCTTTCACAGTCCCATCCAATTAAGACTTGATACTGCTGAGCATACTCTTCTATTCGTTGGTTCCATCAGATTTTTCTTACTGTGAGAAGTTATTGGGATTGCTGTTGGCTATTGGCCTATGGTGGCTTTAGACAATTAGTCCTATATCGGTTTTTAAATTATGGTTCCAGTGCATATAAGTCTGTGCCTTTGAAACTCAACACTGCGGTTTTGGGATTTCATCTTGGTATCAGAACATTGATCCTGGGCCTGACTTCTTTCGCCTCTCTTTTCATTTCCACGGCCTATGATGGCCGTGAGGGGGAGTGTTGGCTATTGGCCCATGGTGACTTTGGACAATTAGTCCTATATCGGTTTCTAAATTATCGGTCTCTACTGAAGATTTGATGTTATATATATAGGTGATAATATGGGACCGGGACATTGTACCAACAGCGAAGGACATTTTTATGGGAAGAGTTCAATGTCTCATTTATAAGGATTGGAAAAGATTGAAGATTCCATTCTAATTTGGGAAATACCTCCACTTTAGTTATATGGGTGGCGTGGGCCACTCTGATCAGAGCATTTTTCAGGTAACGCACTCTAACTACTATAAATTGAGAAAATTGCCCATTAATCAAAACATACATCTTTGCTACTTTAAGCCATACAAGAAGATGTGAATCTCTTTTAACTATCTCAAAGACAAGCAACAATTAGCATGGTGAAATATGCGTATTTGTAGCTTGCAGTAGTGAACACACTAATTATTTAGAGGCTAGTTTCGAGATGCTTGTTTTAGTTCACGAACTTAATAAAGTTTGTATATGGAAGGCTTAATAAGAATAATGTCAGATAACGGGAGGTCATTGTGCGGAAGATTTTAGTAAGAAAATTGTTGGCCCTGTTGAGTATGGCAAATCCAAGAGGAGGGTCATGAATTAGGTTTTTAAAAATTTTCTTTTGAAACCACACGATTTAGATATTTGAGGCTTGAACTAAGCACATCTACAAAAAACACAAGCGATTTATAGTGGTTTGGTCTCAATCAATGAACTTACGTCCACTCTTCTACATTTCGTAGAATATTCCACTAGAAGAATGATCTAGTACACACGCTATTTATAACTTAGCTAGCCTCACACACACGATGTATAAATATACTCACGATGGATTGAATCCACCATACACACTGCCAAATTAATGTAAGAAAAATTACAAGAAGAGAGAAAGAGAGAAAAGAGCTCGAAGACGAAGTCGTAACCAAAATCCCTCTCTCAAGCTTAGCTTCAAGATGCATTTTAGGAAGAGCTTGAATTCTCTTTGAATCTCTCTCTTTTCTTCTCTCTAGGGTTTTCTCCAACTTAAAAATAGCTCTCACACACCTAGTTTTGGTGGCAAAATTTGTTGATTGAATAGTTGCAAGTTCTTTTTTTATAGATACTTCATAACTATAGAGCCGTTGGTGGTAAGTGGGACTCTAACGACCAGTTTCTCATCTTATGCAACTTGAAAAAGTGAAAATTGATTGACCGATTCGATGGATTAGTAGGCCGTTTCGATCAGAGAAAATTACAAACACTCTCAGGTGGGAAACCTTATGTGGATCGATCGACCGATCCGCTCGGTTCGGTCGACCGACCAAAGGTCTTTGAACCTCCTTTCTTAGGCATTCTGTCCAATTTGATTTGGTCGATTGATTTTGATGATTCGATCGACCGTTTGCCCTAGTAACTGAGTAATTAAGATATTTTCATACCTTGTCTGGCCATAGACTCATGGAATGCACCATTGCTCTCTTTGTTGGCTTAAAAATATTATTATTTACATGGATTGGTGAGGTCATTAAGTAGTTTTGTCATCATTACAACTATGGACATATCCATTGTATGCACAGATGGAGAGTTTTCTGGACCTCTGAATAGTTAAATAAGCATATAGAAATGAAAGATATGGGATATAAATAATTAAACATTGATATGAATGCCTATACATAAATTGATAAAATGGATAGTTTTCTGGACTTGTCTTTGGGTATTATTTGTAAAGGGATGTTCATTTGTCAACTTGTAGCAACTTGTAGCATGGATGTTAACAGATGCTCTTTGACGACCTTTCACAGGCCCATCCACTTAGGACCTGGTGCTGAAGAGCATACTTTTCCATACGTTGGTTCCATCTGAGATCTTTCTTATTGCGAGAAGTTTACTAAAATTCTCAAAGCACTACTTTGAGAATGGGTTACGACATGATTAGTTATTTTGGATTGCTTATTTTAAAATAAAGAGTATTTTATTTTAATTGTGGGACAAAATCTAAGACGGAATATCAAATTCTCAAGTGTAGGATGGAATTACTTATTAACCTAATTACAAGAATAAGCAATCTTGGTACTGAATAACCAATTCCTCTAATCAAATAAAATTAACCTTCTCCTGGGAAGATAGGGCCTTATATTCTGTAAGCAAAGTAGAGGAATTTGATAATTGACTAATCAATCTACTTAGGTTATCGAAGCTTATTTGCTTTGGTTAGTACTCTAACTTGTTATTCTTGATAAGAACAACATATGTACTCCAGAATAAATTGGAAGCAACTTGATCTAAGGCTTAAATTACTCATTCTTACCAGAATATGAGTTATTTATACCTATTTTTATGTATTCTACCTTTTACTTATTTGACTTAATCTATTTAATTTTCTTATTTCAAGTAAAAGACCAATTTAGAAATCAAAGCAAAAGGGCTCTTATTCTGATATAATTAAGCAATCTTAGATTGCTTATGCTGAGATAATAGGCAATCCGATTATCAAAGAGGGCCTGAGCATTTGGTTATTCTTGGTGGATATTATGGTAAATGGATTAATTTATGTGATAAAAAAGTGACTAAGAAATCTTGCATAAGTACGCAAAAAGGACTGGAAAACAGATCGATTTTGTAACTATGGACATTGGCTTGTCTAAGTTCTATGCAGAAGGGATGCAGAAAGAGGAATTAACTAGGGTGAAAAGTCTTGCCACTATAAAAATCAATCCTTGATCCTTGTCATGCTTGAATGCAGAGGAGGTTTTGCACACAGCAGCACAAGCCAGGAAACACAGAATGTGATACTTCAACCATGCACACTTGAGAAAGGATATAATTAGTTGGCATAAGAAAGGGGATAGTGTCCATGAGAGAGCTACACAGAATCCTATACACATATATATGCATCCATGTTCCAATTGAAGAGCATAATGCATGCCTTAGAAGTGGACAACTATCAAATCCTTACCATTTATACTGTAGTAGCAAATTCACCATTCATAAAACTTAATTCTACTGGGATTAAACTGAATGCTCTCAGAATTCACATGCTGGAAAGTGAGCATTTCAAAACCGTAACCATTGCATAATTACTTTGGAAATTGATAATGTTGGAGCGACTATATAATAGTCTTACATCGGTTAATTTCAGTTGTGGCCAGTGCTTATGATCTTGAGCCCCTTCAAACTCAACACCCGAGTTTTGTGGTTTGTAAGATGGTATCAGAGCGGGGCCTGACCCAACTTGATCTTCTAATTTGTGCCGCCTCCTCTCATCTAATTTCCACGGCCCATCTTGACCGTAAGGGGGAGTGTTGGAGTGACTATATAATAGTCTTATATTAGTTAATTTTAGTTGTGGCCAGTACTTATGGTCTTGGGTGCTTTAAACTCAACACCCGAATTTTGTGGTTTGTAAGAGATAATTTTTCGGATCATCCTTGTATAACATCTTCCTGTTGCATCTTAGTGTAGATTATTGCTAAGACTGCTTAAAAGATTTCAGAATGTGAATAATGGATGTATTTCTGATAGTTCATAAGGTAATTACATTTTTGCAGTGACAACATGCATAACCCACGTTTTGATTGGCTAACTCATTATAGTTTCTAATACACAGTTAATTCTCTATGGTTCTCTTAACTGATTCGCTTGGTGGTCTATTGAGTGAGGCATATGTAAGTCCCCCTTCTGGAATAGACCAGGGGTCCCTCTCAGCTCTTCCAATGTACAGCCACTGCATCCACTAATTGAGGCTCTATAAATACTTCTAATAAAAAAATGGAGATTGGTCAGTGATTGCTAGGACACCATCATACCGGATTTCAGTATCGCTTATTTAATGGGCCTGTCTTCTTGTGAGGGTTGCTACAAAATAATGCAACTCATCTGTCACATTAGCTTGTCCTCACATGATGAAGATTTTGGCATTTAATTTCACTTGTCACAATGTATGATGGAAAAAACATTATTCCACTGGTTTGTGACAGTTTATGTTCATGTACTCTACAAAATTGACGAAAGGTTGTAAAAGAAATATGAGAAATACCTAGTATACACCAAATGTTAGTGCAATAGTGCATATCTTTAGTGTGCACTAAGTTTTTGTATTTTTTATTTTTTAAAAACTATATTTTTTGGGCGAAGCCTAATTGACCTACATGTCCGTACAAAGCAAGTTAGCCAAAGTCATACATTGTAACAAGTGAAGCCAAGTGCTCAACAGCTGTGCATGCTTGGTTCAATTAAAGAGGAAAAAGTTGCTCTATCTCCCCTTTGATGTAATGAAATCAAGGGAGACGATCCGGTTCAGACAATAAAAAAACTGCTGGACACATGAACAAGTGCAGAGACGATAAATACTGTCAGAAAGGAGACAAACATCAATTCTCATGTATTCACCCACATTTCAGTGGAGTATTATATTTGAAACTGTCATGTATTCACCCACATTGAGATCTTATGAAGTCACAGAGAAGGGGTATTGTAAATAACCCCTGAAGTATCTTATATTTGCAGATAATCTCCAGTGTATAACTCCTACGACTTAAAGGATTTCACAAAATGGCCCCCTAAACGTTTTTATATCGGTAGAGAACCCTTGTATGATGTGTATTCGCATATAATTCCTTAACTATATTATATTTGTTACTATTCAAGCACATCATATGAAAAAATGCATAGATTTCCATTCCTAATCATGCTATGATTGAATTTTACAAATACATTTAACATCTTTTTTTTTTCTATTTATAAATGCATGTTGTTTGAGTATTATTCATATTCTCTTTTAATAGCCTTCACATATTTTGTGTAAGACAATAATATTTTAACCTAGATGAAATTCAAAATAAACACCATAGTTAAGAGGATTATATGCAAGTACGAATCATACAGGACAATTATCTTCAAATATGATATCTTTTAGGAGGTTCTTTGCAAAAATTCCTAAAAAAACAAATAATCTGGTAAAGAATCTTATATATATCAAGTTCCTCTATAAATATGTATGTGCAAAAAATTCATTCATTGTGTAATCATTGTATAAATAAAGAATCCTCTGTCGTGTGCGTACGATCATTCACATTACGAATAAATTGAGACACATTTTAGAATGAGGAAATGGTTTAAGAATTTTTACATGTGTGTATAACGCAGGAGGTTTTCTACTAGTATACAATTATTATGAAGTTATTTGTTAAAAATTCAAAAAGAACAAAAGAGAAAAGAAATTGGCCTAAGGAGGGCAGGGTGGGAGTATCTGTACTCTGGGTCGGTATGAGAAGAAGGTTTGTGGTCCTAGTTCTGAATTGCTGTGCTAGCACGTTGGCTGATGCATCCTCTGTCGTACAACTTTGTGGGATATCACTACTTTGGGTCGTACAACATCGGACACAAGAATGTAAAGGGGGATAAAACCTTTTATAACACATACGATAATAAGATAATCTACAAGACAATAAAAGAAATGTTGTTGGCAACAAATAAATCCAAATAATGCAATTTATATAGACAATACTATTATCCAAGACTTAAACTGATCATAACAAGCAAGGTTAGACGTATCGTACCGGATCGTGCCGACTCGTACGAGTCGACTCGGATCTGGGCTGATCCGATGCGTTGGCACGGTCGGCTCCCCCGATTCGGTTTGAACCGCCATTGGATCGCATCAACTCGGCTTGTATTGGGTTGGATCGCACCGTCTCGTAGCAAACTGGTGCGGACGGTGCGATCCGGCCCGATACAAGTCGAGTCACTGAGATTCGACCCGATACGGCTCGAGACGCTGAGATCCAATACGATGTGGGGCTTTAAACCCCTAAAACTGTCAGCAACATTTCTGTTCGGACAAAAACGCACCAGACTCAGGAGCCGCATCCTTCCAAATCCTTCCCTCTTCTTCTTGCTTCCATTTCTGTTGGTGCTTTTGGGAGATCCAAACGTTTTTGAAGGTTTGAAGTTGATTTTGTTGGAAAGGAAACGGATTTTCTAGTTCTTTGGAACGTTTTCATCCGATTTCAACAAGGTAAACATTTGAATTCTAAGTTTTTTTTATCTTCATCTTCTTTTCTTATTGTTTGATGTTGTTTAAGCTATTAAGAGATGAAGAAGAGATATATCTATTGTCTCTTTATAAATTTGATATGAAAAAATTTAAATTTGTTCAAATTTGAGGTAGATTTTTATTAAATATAAAAAAAATATAGAAAAAATAAAAAATAAAAAAATGATTTATGCATGTGATGATGGGTATAGATCTATGAGTTTCACATGTTTGCTTAAAATTTCATTCAAAATCTTAAGTTATGAAGATTAATATATTAATATAATTATTAAAATATGAAATAAAATTTAAAATATAAAATAATTTATAAATTGTCTACTCTATATTTTAGAAGTAAAAAATGATTAGATTTAGATCTATATTTTAACTTGTATGTTTTAAGTATAAAATTTTTAGTTTAAAATCTTATTTTTAAGTAATTAAATTAAGTAATGGTATAGTATATTATTACTTAATAATGTTTAAATGTGATACTTGTATACTAATTTTGGACATGCCCTCAACTTCTATTTATATTCTTCATACACTTTAAGTTATGCTTTTATAAATATGTTCAATTAATATTTTTAATTTATTTAATTTGTTAAGTATATATTAATAATTTATTTATTTTTTTAATTTAATATTTATAATTTATAAAAAATAAAAAAATTAATTTAAAGATAATTTTAATAGTATTTCAAGTCATACTATTCTTACATGTTATTTAATGTATTTTTTTGTTCTTATTTCTCTTTTCTCTTTTGTTTGTTGTCATTAGATGGCCGGCCCACCTCCTCGTCGAGAGTCTGGAGACATCGGATGACAGCATGGGAGCATGGTTGATGGCAGTAGGCATAAGTTCAAGTGCAACCACTGTCAATTTATAGGACATGGCGGTGTGTTTTTCGATTGAAGAAGCACCTTGCAAGAGGAAAAACTGTTGGGTATAATGAAGTAGTTGGATGTAAAAATATTCCTGGGGAGGTCAGGATGCAGATGGCTTAACACTAGAAAAGTTTTAAGGAAGTGTGCTTAAAGAAGGCTGCAGACAAAGAGAGGGAAGAACGCATGATCTATGGAGTTGCCGGTGGGGGAGATAATGATGAAGAAGGAGGCTGGATTGAATCTGATGGTGATGATGTTGTTCAGGAGGTACATAGATGTGAGCCTCCTTCTCCATGTACTCGGCGAGTGCTGGAGCTTAGTAGGCATGAGCATTGGGAGAGAGAATTTATGAGAGCTCAGGGGATTCACTTTGAAGGGGCTCAGCAGGGTGTTGATGGATCATCAGGCGCTGGTAGGAGTTCCTCTAGGGGGCAGGCTCAACCTAGGAGGAGTGTATCTTCTTATTTTACTACGGATCAGCACCTACAACTCGGCCTCAAAAGCACAAATCAAGCACTCCTGTTGAGGAGGTTGACCCTTATATGTTTTCTAGGGAGTATGGGAAACAAATAAGGGTTGATGATAGCTACAATAAGAAGAGTGGTCTAAGATACATATTGGGAAGGGCTATGACAAATTTTTGACATCATACAGGCATCTCCTTCAATGCAACAAACAACCTTTACCATTTTAGTATGATCAATGAAGCACAAGCTCAAGGGTTACATGTTAAACCCCCCATTAAGAAATGGTAGGAAAATATCTTGATGACGAGGTAAAGGAGATCAAGCAGTACATTAGTTCTTTCAAGAAAAAGTGGGAGAAATATGGGGTTGCCTTGATGTGTGATGGCTAGTCAAGGACCATAAAGAGCAGTCTGATTAATTTTCCTGTGTATTGCGACAGACAAGTGTTCTATCATAAGTCTGTAGATTCATCAAATTAGATATACAATCATGAATATATTATACAACTGATGGATAGTGTCGTGGAGGAAATTGGCGAGAAGTACATTGTCCAAGTAGTGACAGATAATGGCTCCGCGTACAAGAAGGCATGAGAGGAGCTAATGTTCCGCAGACCTCATTTGTTTTGGACCCATGCGCAGCCCATTGTGTAGATTTGATGCTGAAAGAAATTGGATAGTTGGATCCTGTCAAGAAGAATATTGCCAAAGCACAGAAGATTACACGATACATCTACAACCATTCTTATGTATTGAGATTGATGATGGATTATACACATAGTGAGTTGTTAAGGTCTGCAATCACAAGATTTGCCACCAACTTCATTGCCTTGCAAGTATGTTGAAACATGAAGTAGGCTTGAAGCAAATGTTTAGAAGTGACAAATAGATGCACTCCACATTTGTTGGGACAGACAAGAGAAATAAGATTGAAAGCTTGGTGAACAATAGTGATTTCTGGGTTAAGATAAAACTTATTGTACAGCTTATTGAGTCATTATATGAGGTCTTGCGCTGTGTGGATGGAGATCGGACACCAACTTTAGGGTTGGTGTATGACAAATTGGAGGTTGTAAAGAGGAATATACCTATAATCTCAAGAAAATATGCAGATGAATTATTGAAGATTGTAGAAAGGAGGTGGGACTTCCAGATGGACAGAGAGTTGCATATGGCAGGTGAACAATTTATATTTCATGACTTTTGGTGATAATTTTAACTTTTATAATGATGCTTGATGGGTGATTTTCTTTTATTACAGCATATTATCTCCATCCAGCATTTCAGTACGTTCATTCGTTGGCATACAATGATGACTTGATTGCAGTTGTGCAAATGGTGGTCAATCGACTTGTGAGTGATCCAATACAGCAAAAGAAGCAATTAATGAAGTAGGGTGGCCAATCTATTATTTTATTATTTCTTTACGTATGTTATGCAAAGATCGTAATAATATTGTTAATTATGTAGATAAAAATCTTTCGGGAGGCAATAGGGACATTTGCAGAGCCATCAGCTATAGCTGGCCGTAAGAGATCTGACGTTGATATAAAAAGAACTTTGTTTAGAAAACACTTCAACATACTACTTTTTCTATTTTTCGTATCTTGATAGACTTCTATTATTTGTTTTGTAGCTGACTGGTGGTTGAATTATATAAAGTCTGTACTAACGTTGAGAAATATAGCCATCAAAATCTTGTCGTAGACTTCTTCCTCTAGTGGATGTAAGCGGAACTGGTCTACGTTTGTTTTAATACATATAAAGATCAGGAATCAGTTGTCACACATCCGCTTGCACAAGTTTTGTATCTCCACTATAATATGAGGCTGAGGATTAAACATTTGCAATATGATGCAAAGAAGGAAGATGGTGAATATGATCCCTTGATTTTAGGTACCTTTGAGATGATGAGGATCCTATGGTTAGTTGGGTTGCCAGAACAACAGATCATGGGGAGCTAGAAATCGATGAGACATTAGATTTAAATGAGGGCCCTCGTCCGAACACTTTCTTGTCATATATAATATCATGTCTGGAAAATTTATGAGTTTTCAGTGTTGATACTTGAAATTTTATATTTTATCTTTCTATGAGATTTGGTGTGGCACTTTCTTTTGCAAATTAATATTTTCTTGTTAAATATGACTCATAATCATTTATTTTAATAAAAATATTTAGTAGAATTTATAAAATTACATATTTATGTCAATAAACTGAAGATTTCTCTTTAGAAAGAAAAAAAAAAAAAAAAAAAAAAAAAAAAAAAAAAAAAAAAACTGAACCAACTTGAATCGGACCGATCCGTATGAGTTGGCCTGAGTCGCTCGAACCGGATCGTATCCGACTCGTATATGGCTGGACCCGATCTGATCCGGATCCGCGATACGGCGAACCTTGATAACAAGTAACATCATCATTACCAAGACATAATTGTATAAACAAAATTGTAAAGGTTCGAAATTGAAATGCCAATTCTACTATCTTGATTATTAGAAATGCCACTATTGTCAATGAAGGTTATATGGCATCGTCATTCGATGGAAGAAGCTACGTAGGAAACTGAAAAGGAAATGCGAAGCGGTTTCCTAATTTGTTTGATAAGTAATGATCTTGAAATTATAAGGATTTTTTTTTAAGGGTGGGTCTTGGCATACTTGACCAATTTAATTATATTAAACCAACTCATTACGACTTGGTTTAACAAGTCTATTTGTGAACTTAGTCCATTAAGTTTAGACTTGATCAGTATCAAGCCATTTGTAAAAGCCATAAGTTTTGATAGAGGTGTTCAAATAACATGAAATTATACCCATTAGAGAGAATGTTAAGTTGGCTCCAATTTAATGTCCAGAACTTTTCCTAATTTCATTGTTGGAAATGTCCAAATTGTCAAAAATTGTATGGTTAAATTCTAGAAACAATTTTGAAAATGACATCCATGTTTTCACTTTCCTAGTTTGAATTGGAGAAGGGAAAGAAAGCCCAATTCTTATTTGATTTTGATTTGGGATCAATTTTTGTTCTAGTAGGATTAAATAGATTAGAAATCTTATAGTATGTGGATTCGTAAAACTAGTAAAATTTGAGAGTTTCTTCTAGTCACTTTTTTCTCTACATTTTGTGTTCGAATTCCTCTAAGAAAACTTATTGCTTGTGGGAAAAGGGTCCCTAACATGAGTTCTCATCTTAAGCAAGGACAACTTGGGAGAAGCTGGATACTTAGAGGATTGAAAGAGGACTCAAGCCGAGAAAGAGGATTTGGCAAAAGTTTCACTTTGTTTATAAGGTAGACGTACACCAAGTCTAGCCATAAGTTCTTACTTGAGTTTCTTTGATTGTTTTGCTACTCTTTTAAAACATTTCTTACTTCAACTGTAAATATTTTGATAGCAAGCTCTATTGTTTGTGTTGGATTCGGTCAACTAAGCTGGCTAATTAATGGTCAACCAAATTTGTTCTAGAGCTCTGGTAGACATTTCGAGCAAAATGGTCGATTAATTTTTTGAGAATGAGGCATTATTTTTCTAGCCTATGATATGACTGGTAGTCTAGATTAATCCAAAAGTTATATCTTTCATATTTAATGATTATCTATGGCATGGAAGAAGGTATATATTTCATATTTAATGATTACTTATGACATGGAATATATTTGACCTATGAACCATGTGTAAACATTTAATCTTCATAAAACCTTATTACTAAACTATCTTAAAAATGACTTATTTATCAGTCAAAAATTATGAAATTTGTTATGACCATATGTAAATTATGAATCTTGATTTTATATCTTTAGACATGTTTGGTCAATGATTTGCATTTAATCTCCACTTAGTCTGACCACTGCACTTTTTTTCTTTTTACATTGAAGCAATCACTTTGATGATTCATGAAGTATAATTCTTAAAATTCTATTAATAAAATTTATTTCTCAAAAAAAAATTATTCATTCGCTTTGGTGAGGAGAGAGAGAGAGAGCACTTTGTCTCTATGTGGGTTACACTCCCCTTTTGGCACTCTAATGCATGGACACAAAGAGGAGAAAAAGAAATAGCACATAGGCTCCCTTCCTTGCCAGTCTTCCTCCTCTCTCTCTCTCTCTCTCTCTCTCTCTCTCTCTCTCTCTCTCTCTCTTCCTCTCTCTCATTTGGTACTTCTCCATGGGCATTAATGCAGGCCATGGGATTTGGAACATCGATTGAGAAGGAAGGATTCTGACAATTTCTTTCTCAAGATCTCCGAGAAGTTTTGTGAATTGAAGAATGTTCAACCCTCGTACTCCTCATATCACACTCACTTCCACCTTACCATTGGTAGAAAATTAGATATAATTAAACTTTACCTCCTTGCGTATTTACAAAAAAATTCTTGTAATATAATAATTTACGAATAAGTCCTCACAATCTTTTATGAATTGGTGCAAGACTTCTATGTGTCACTAAAAGTATTGTTATAAGTGTTGCTAAAGGTACCCAAAAGAATTTTGTATAAGAAAGTTAAGATTGCGGGACTTTTTTGTAAATAACTGGATTATGAAAATTTATATATAATATTAAAAGTTTATGAAAGTTGATAATAAAAAAGCCTAAAAAATTATTGCTAATCATTGTCCAACATCAGCGATGACGAAAGCTTTTCTCGCTAAATTGTCTCTATCGAAGACGTGGAAGGAGAAGAGATGATGAAATTGGATCCATTTAGAATTAGTTTACAATACAGTATTGTATAAAGGAAAAAATTAATCGAATATAATATAAAACATCTAATAAACAAATCTATGGAGGCGTTGAATACGCCGTGGATTGTCCGCTCAGTGTGGCCCAGTGGGGCTCCTATGGGACGCCCTCCCTAGGGGAGGAGATCGGGTGTTCGATCGCTTGCGGGGGCGAGTGGGACAAGGGGATTTTCGGCAGGGTTTTTACATCAGAGTTGGGTGTGGTTGTGTTTGCCCCTAGTGTCGATCCTTGGTGGGCTAATTGGTGGGATTCGCCCTTTGCCGTTGCGCTATAGGATAAAAAAAAAAAAGAATATGTCGTGGATTGTCTACCTAAGAAACCATTGTGAAAACGCCAGATCAATGGCCAGTATAATAAGAATTTAAAGAGATGTCCAGATCTGTAAATTAATGTGTTTATATATATATTCTTAATTTATAAATATTTCTGAAATCTTCAAAGTTTGTGGTTATAGTCTTTCAGTCAGTCTTAAGTACCATAAATTTTAACATAATATGTCAGAAAGATTTAAGCATCTTTACATATATATTCTGACTTCTTGACGTATATACTTCTGACTTTTGTCCGAGTTGACAGTATTTCAATACGGAGAAATTAACTGTAACTTTTTAAAGATGTTGTAAGTATTTATAATAATTTGTGAGACTCAAAAGTGTATATATAAATATGATAATTACAAACATAAAGATACAAAAATCCCTTACCATAAAACGAACGACCCAAGGGGAAGAGAGCAGCCACCTCAATTTATTGAGGTGTATCCTCTTTTTTTGGTCAATATATAGGGGTATCCTCTTATAAGATTCTTCCACGATACTACACAACTTACGAGGGAGAGGTCAAATAATAGGTTTGGGTCAGATCACGTGCCGAGGGAAGGATAGAGGAGAATCATAAGAAAATGGTGGACACACCTGTATGTTAAAGAGTCGTGTCAGAACACTCTGACATGATATGATATTTGGACACTAGTATCCACTCTTCTACTACAAGATTTTAAATTAAATATTAGAGATTTTCTAGAATATCTAAGATACTTTCTCAAAATATTTATCTATATAATAGAATTCAATATATTTTAGTTATATCATTTATATTGTAAATAAATTATAATAATTATATTTTATTATATACATATATGATTAAATATTCATATATATATATATTCGTATATTCTCCTTATTTTCGTGTCTTATTTTTAAGATATTACTGTGTCTAACACACGTGTCCGTATCGACGCTTGACACTTGTGTCCGTATCTTTCAAATTATAACTTAATACATGTTTGGACCGGAGTCCAACAATACTAAGAAGAGGAGAATTTAAATATTTTTCAAGTTTTAAAATTATAAAAATAATTTTTTTTGCAATGTTTAGCGTTCTTCTCTCAGCACTATTAAACTCTGGTCCAAACTTGTATCTAGAAGATCTCTTTTCAAAACTTGAGGAGATGGTTGCAATTAAAGCAAGGAACAATTAGTGCATGGAACGTGGAAACTGACTCGAACTTTTATTTACTATATGATTCCAATGTAGCTGACATTTCCTTGGGGGCACAGCGTCAGTTCCTGTCGGCTGGTGTCCGTTTGAGCGGGTGAAGTTTCTGGTCTGTCCCAAGGTGTGTTTGACAAAATTGTTTGACTGAAATGATTTTCTTATTCTAATTATTATATTGAAAAGTGTTGAGAAGAATGCTATAATTGGTTCAACGATAGTTGTAGATGTCAAATCTAAAACAATCTCATATTTTAATTCAAGAAATATTGGTTTGAAATTTTTTGTTAGAAGTCTCTATCTCTATATGTAGAAGGAAGTGGAAAGGTGGAAGGAGCCCACGGTGTGAAGTCACTTTATTATTATTATTTTTTCAGACGTGATAACTTAGTAGTGGGGCACATGAGCCCCACCTCAAAGGAGTTGGGTTCAAACCTGCCTTAGAGTAGAGATTTTCCCTTCAAGAGGAGATGAACACAAACTACCTAAAGGGGTGAACCTACCATCTAAATAGACATGACGTCAAAATCGGGATTTAAACGCCCGCCCATAACACCGAGACGGCACGAACCTGAGACCTTCCCTGGGGGAGAGAGGGGAGGTGATGTTCCACTGCATTACGTGCGCTGGACTTTGAAGTCACTTCTAATTGCAGATACTTGAGTAAGATGTGATTTTATGAAGTTCCTAAATGCAGCCTAAGTTGTCAACCGTGGTCCTTAAGGGTGTCAGTCAACGGGCTGGGCTTGGGTCGGACTTAACAAAGTTTAAGTCCAAACTTGTCAAGAAAAATGAGGCCCAAGTCTGGCCAAGCCCACTTCCTTATGCTTAAGCTCAAGTCCGGCTCAAGCCCAAAATAACTCGAGTTTTGGGTTCGGGCTTTAGACTTAAATTTAAGAAGACTTAATTTCTTTATTTTAAAATATGTAATCTATCATATTAATAAGAATTAGTGTAACCCCTTCACCTATTAAAAAATGAGATTTTCAAGGTCATCATATTCAATAACACATATAAAAGAAAAAATCAAATTAGCTATTTGTATTTTGGTCTTTCATGTTTAGTATGAATCAAAACTTATCATATGTAATACTTTGATCAAATATTGATTAATTCACACTAAACTATTATAATGATTTATGATGCATTTGATTATTTTGAAGCAGTCATAGAGATGGGATCTTTTATAAAAGCAAAATTTACCATAGCACTTTGATCAAATATTGATTAACTAGCACTAAAACACTATAATGATTAATGACGTATAAGATGATTTTGAAGATGTCCTAAGGATGTGAACTTTATGAAGTAATAGTCCCATGTCTAGTATTTTTTAATAAGTACATGTATAGAGAACTCTTTTGAATTTAAGATAGTTAAAATATTAGTCGAAAATGTTCGTACATAAATTAATTTGTATGATATATGGGTGCAAATGAATGATCTTGTTAATGTGAACATGTATTATTATACAAATTATATTATCATTTTTTAAATTTAATATTTATCAAGTTTTTTAGACTTTCGGACTCGGACTTGACAAAGCCCAAGTTCGACCTATTTTAGGGATCGGACTTCAAAGCAGAGTTCAACCTAAAAAATGAAATAAACTTAATTTTAATACTCAAGCCTACCTAATCGGGGTCGGGTCGGACCGGACTTTTTGGACTCATTGACAACCCTAGTGGTCCTAGAGAAAGGTCCCCCCCATTAGCTATCAGTCGTCACTTACAGTTATTAGCGACACATTTTAGCCATCCTTATTAAATTATTAATGATGAGTATTTAATGGTCGGTGCATCATCTTAATGGTCACATGTGCCCTTTCAACTGTCCCTGTTACGCTTATTAGCAATGACTTTTTTTTTTTTTCTTGAAGGGCCCAGAGGCCGATTATGTACATCTATTTACATGCGACCGAGGTTCTAATCGGGAACCCGAGATAATCTTCCAAAGTTGGAGATAATTCCGGCTCGGTCGATGGATCCACCTAATTAGGCGACAGTTGCAGGTCCGTTTGATTTCTAGGGAAATAATCCCACAGACCAGGAGATAAATATCCCAACAACATCAAGGGACTGCATGGCTGGAGGTTTTTAGGCCCAACTAGAATTGATTTGTGTCAGCCGTCTCTGGTAAGTTTTTTTTAGATATAGCTCGTTCTTAGTCATCAAGAATAGCCTTCTTTAAAAGCCGTGATTAATCCACCGCGAGAACCCTAATTTCCTGTAGTGCCGTATAGGGTGGTAGCCTTGACAACTAACTCCTCCATATTGAAGTTGAGTTAACCGCAGAAGGCATCACAACTTTGTCAGTAGTTTAAACACTATTTAAGGTGGCTCCGATGAAGGGTTCTCCGACTCGAAGAGTCGAACAACTCGAATCTTTCATGATCTTGTACGAGTCCGGTCTGTAGGCGTCCGGAACGTCCCCGCCGTTGCTGTGGCCTTGGGCGAGGGCTTCTCCGTTCGTCTTAGCACTGCGGCGATTTGGAAGGGTTAGGAATTGAAGTATGTGATCGCCAGGAGCATTACCTTACGGTCCCTGTGCTTCGCAGGATGGTGAGAATGATCGTGTTCTGATGGAGCGGGAGACGACGGGTTACTCTTCTTTGCCTCCGGCCGGACGAAGGAGGAGAGCTCGATAGTTTGCAAGCAAAAATGTGGTAAAGGCCCCTGAAAGAAAAAGACAAAACGGAGAAAAGAAATAACCCGATTAGAACTGCGATATGTAGAGTCTATTCATGCAAATATGTGAATAATACTAAAATTGAAAGGGAACGCACCAGATGGGTGTTTGCGGAGGGAAGGTGACCATATGTTATGGCCACCCACCTCCCGTTTTTTTGTTTGAAACCTCTGGGGATAAAGGGTGCTAAGTCATCCTAAGATGCATGCATGCAGATGGGATGCTCGTGTGTGGTAATAGTGAAAAGTAAAAGTGACGTGGTAAAAGAAAAAGAGCTGGAGGAGAAGATGATGCTACGGAGTGGATGAATGGTGGGAATACAATGAAAAATGAAAGGAGAAAAGTAAGGAGAGAGTTAAGAAAACAGGCCCATTTGGAATGCAGAGGATTCCTCTGCTTCCTCTGACTCGTCGACTGCCAAGGCTTTCTCTGACTTGAAGCTCTTCAATCTTCAGCCTCGCAAATTGAAACCTTTCCAATTCCTTGCCAGCCCAACCCTTTTTCTCGAGGGGACATGGATGGTTTAAATAGGTGAAGGGAAAATAAGAGAAAAATAGGGGTTTAAATCCTCGTAAATCCTTTAGAACCAATAGGAAATAGTCAGTCATCGGGGGTCGTGGCCGTGGCAGTCGGCAGAGCGGGGAGTGATCGGAGTAGTGGGGATGAGGGTGGCGAGTGGAGGAGATCGTGGGAAGACGAGGTCAAAGTGGAAGTTAAAGGAGTGGACGGCCAACTATCTTGTCTCCTACTTCCGTGGAAGGCTAGGTAGTTAGCCTTCCATGAAAAGGTGGAAGGCGGCCCAGTTGGCCTTCCAAGGGCGGTGGAAGGCAAGGGGTGGCCTTTCAAGGATAGTAGAAGGCGAGGGGCGGCCTTCCAAGGGTGGTGGAAGGCGAGCTGGTTGACCTTTCAAGGATGGTGGAAGGCGGGCTAGTTGGCCTTCTACGGGTGGTGGAAGGCGGACTGGTTGGCTTTCTAAGGATGGTAGAAGGTAAGGGGTGGCCTTCCAAAGGTGGTGGAAGGCGGGCTGGTTGGCCTTCCACAAAAAGGTGGCGAAAGTCGAGATTGGTTAATGGGCCTGATTATTTAGTGGGCTTGGAAGATTGGATGGATTAAATGAGATGGCTAAAGTGATGGGTTTGGGGATGATGGGCTAATGATGAATGGGGTTCATGACCAAAAAGGGGTCCAAAATCGGTGTCTACAAATGCCCCTTCAAGACACCTGTTTTGCAGTGGAGTTGAGCGGAATGATAAATAGGTGTTCCGGAAATTGAACCTGATTTTGGACAGCCCGAAGAAGGGATGA
The DNA here is from genome assembly GCA_030544215.1 of Zantedeschia hybrid cultivar. Lineage (NCBI taxonomy): Eukaryota > Viridiplantae > Streptophyta > Magnoliopsida > Alismatales > Araceae > Zantedeschia > Zantedeschia hybrid cultivar. The sequence continues at coordinate 78,427,967 of JARZZO010000006.1, read as the reverse complement.
GCTATATCCAAAGATGGTATGAGAATGTAATAAATGCATGAGAGTTTAGGCATTTGGATTGCAAGGATGATTAAGAAAAGGAACAAAATCCAAACCAGAGAATCACAATCCGTGAGACCCTCGGGTGCTGGAACTGCGAGGCCTTGGCGCACTAGGATACAACGATTTGGCTCAAGGAGATCTCAGGCATGAAAGATGGATGAGTGTGACTTGAAATGGTCTCGACACAACAGGCGCACGGTGGCCTGGCGCATCATATGATCGCCAAGTGAGAGAATCTCAAGCACATGAATTGAAAAGGATAAGGTCTTGCAATTCAAAGGCTAACAGACGAACAATTGCTAGACTCACAGATCAACAATGGGTTAAGCAGAGTGATAAGTTGTGGTCTTTGCCCCTAGGGTGGGAATGGTAGATGATGCTTATGCAATGCATGCTGGTTTAAAAATTGGAAAACAAATTCCTAATGCAAACAAGAGGGATTTATTGGCCAATCGAATAATTTGGGGAATATAGACTCCTTATTGTTTTGTTTAAAGAGGAACTCAGAGTCTATACGCCAAAAGTTATTAGCCTCCTGTGTCTCCAGTCCTACATGCTTCAATTTTCCTGCAGCTACAATAACACACATTAGCAAAGTTCATATGTCCAATGATCACATCATTCAAGTATTTAAACTGTAAAAGGATGAGAAGCAAATAGTTAGTTTCTGAGTCGAAGCCGATATGGAAGATATGGCTATTCTAATGGTAGAATGCCAATCCGATATGGCTTCGACTCAATTTTTTGGAATAACCATTAATTTGTTGATGTTAGGTAAAAAAGGTCTCCTGAACTCGAGGTGAAGTTATCTCCTCAAGGTAAGGAGGGGTGAAGGGTAGTATGCCTTTTCGTGGAAGAGCCTTTTTCAAAATGATGGAAGGCCAACTAGCATGCCTTCTACGAAAAGGTGGAAGGCCAAGGGATATGCCGTCTATGAAAAGATGGATATACATGTCCTCCGTCTTTTATGGAATATGGAAAGTTCATAGTTTATCTTGTGGCCTTAAAAGGAGAGATTTGTCCCGAAGCTCCGTTCTGAAAAACTCAAACTTTTTTGCAAGGAAAATGGCCTCATCTTCTGTTCACGCGACTGCCAGGGAACCTCAAGTTCTATCTGACGTTGAAGGCCATCTCAGCAACCTACCAGCCCATGGATAGGTAGGCTCAAACTTTTATGCCGTTTACTTTGATTCTCTCTTCTCTCCTTTGACCTTTGGTTGTCCTACAGCCTATTCCTAAATTTCCTGATGCTCGGCATACTCGAAAGTATGCATGGCTTGCGGCCTTAATGGACGTGGTTACCCTAGACATGAGAGTGTATATGCGCCGGTGGAATCTGACCCGATCCATTGTGTTCGCGAAGTGGTTCAACTCCATTCACTGGCATTGGGAGGGGCTGGGCGCACTGCTTGAACTGTGGCATCCCGAGACGCATACATTCGTGTTTCGAGAGTTTGAAGCGACAGTGCTGGTAGAGGAGGTAGAAATCTTTTATGGCTGGGAGGGTCTAGCCACTGGCGATCCCTCCGCTTTGCTTGCATGGGAGGTGATCTTTGCTGATATAGTACAAGACAAATGGGAGGTATGCCGCATGAGTGACAAGCGAGGAATCCTCGTCGATCGTCTTGCGCACTGGTTGATCCAAGAGATTAAACGCAAGATGGTCGATCCTGAAAGACTGATGCGGGGGTTATGCCTAGTCCTCGGGGGAGTCTTGTGGTTTCCAACTTCAGGTTCTGTGCTAGAAAGAGAGTATGTGGGTGTGCTGAGCTTGTTGTGAAGAGGTCAATCTCTTGCCCCGATAATTCTGTCACATCTATATGGAGGGCTCAGTCACATGAGTATGGGGCGATCTATAAGGGGGAGCTTATTCACTCTGCAGTTGTGGATGGAGATGAACTTAGTTTTTGATTTTGATGAGAAAGTGACCTCCACTTCCAGGGTATTTCAGTACAGTGCGTGGTATCCTGCACGTTCACTTCTTGCTCCCGAAGATCAAATTAGATGTCTCACGGCTCATCTCAAGACGAGGGATGACTGGCGTGATTATCTGAACTTTCTGACTGTGGAAAAATTCACCTTTGTTCCGATGATCCTTCAGGGTATGGAATTTACCACAAGGGTTTCTCGTGAACGTGAGCTATGGCTAATCGTCCCTGACGAGCTAACCGTGTACCAAGGGCATCGCTGCCATCTCCAGATTGGAGTTCCAAGACAAGTGCCATTTCCTGCTTTATATGATATGCTGATTGTACCGAGGCATACTGGGTATGCGAGGGAAGTAAGGTCTATTGAACGACTCCGACGTGCATGGCGCCATCATTCTAGATTCACCAAGGCTTGCATTGATGTAGCAGAGACTTCAGAAGAAGTCGAGAAATATGTGAATTATTTAAGAAATGTACGACATGCTGTATGTGCCTTTTTTATAGGTCGTAGAGCACTGTAATGATGTATTTTATTAAGGTTAAGTGCATAAATAGAGTTATTGAATTTTTAAGATTGGAAAAGGACATTGGTCAATGGGCGGCCCGTTTGCCATTTCGGACGGCCATAGTCGTGGCCGTCCGTCAGAGCGGACGGCCACCAGCGTGGCCGTCCGCTAGAGACGGCCACAGAGGTGGCTTTAAGACCCCTCTTCTTTGCCTTTCACCTTCTCCTTCTCATTCACTTTCTCCTTCCCTTTCCCTTCGATCCCTGAACATCCTCACAATTCTCTCATGGCTCGTGTATGGCTTCCCTGCTCCCTTAGGAGGAGAAGGACCGGTGGAGACGGTGGTGGTGATGGCGAGATGGCGGTGGCCGGCGGCAGCGACGGCACGGATGCCGGTGGTGGTGGCAGCGAGGAGGTGCCCGACGAAGACGTGCTTCGCGGCAAAGAAGAAGGAGAAGAAGAGAGGGATGCCGAAGAAGAGGAGGAAGATGAAGTCAGTGAAGAGGAAGAAGAAGCCGGAGAAGAAGAAGATGAGGAGGAAGATGGCGGCAACGAGGAGGTTCCCCCGAAGAAGAAGAAGGTAAGTCCTTCTTTTGATTTTTTTTTTTTTTTTTTTTGGATTTAGTCTGTGGCCGCCGGCCTGGCGGGCGACAAACCGCCGCGCCGTCCGTCCGGACGGACGGCGAGTCGCCCCGCCGTCTGTTCGTGCGGACGGCCGGCGGCGACACTGTCCGTCCGGGCAGACGGCGGGAGGCCCCGCCGTCCTTCCATGCGGACGGCGTGCGGGCCCGTCGTCCGTCCGTGCGGACGACGGGCGGCCCGATCATACCTTTTTTTGTATATTTATATATGCCCCTAACATTATTTTCTTGGGATTTGTAGGGACTACAGAGAGTTCGGGGTAGATTTTCTTGGGAGTTGGTCTGGGCCTGGTACCATGCACTGCCCGACCGGCTCCTTTTCCAAGTGGATGCGTTTGGGTTCGGGCCGCTGTTTCGAATCCGACCATTTATGGTGGATGCACCCTTCTTGGTGGCTTTGTGGGAACGCTGGGATGACAGATGCAGAGCCTTTATCATGCCTTGGGGACATATGCTGCCCATGTTGGAAGACGTCTCCTTTTTGACGGGCTTGCCGGTCATTGGTGATCTAGTAGTGTGTCATGAGCTCAGGGATTACATGCAGCTTTCAGATCGACTCTTGGGTGAAGGGTACTATCGAGTCCAAGGAGCATTATCTCATATACCCCTCGGGCATTTCGCCCGGTCCGTGGGATTGAGTCGGATACTGCGGATGTCGAGCGAGACTCTTGAGGCTTTTGCTGAGAGAGTGAAGACTTTGCTAGATTTGTATGGCCGCTCAGATGATGAGAATTTGCGGATCTTCCTCCTATTCTTCTTCGGAAGACTGCTATTTGCTACATCTTTGGACAAGGTCAACTTGAAGTACTTGCCACTGTTGGAGGACCTCCAAGTAGCGAAGAAGATGGCATGGGGAGCAGCGATGCTGGGTCACCTCTTTTCTCATCTGGTGAGCTATCGCCAAGGATCCGACAATTTGGGGGGGTTCACGCCCTTTCTTCAGGTAATCCTTCTTGATTGTTGATCTCCGTCCTTCCTTGCTTATACTGATTGATATTGACTGTGTTATCTCTTGTAGATCTGGGGCTATACCCGCTTCCCCATCGGCCGTGGGGCAGTCTCTGCGGATCGTGAGGGATGGACTCCACTTATGGTGCGGTGGGAAGTGATTTGGGATTATCGTCCCGTCTTGTACCGCGTGGAGGACATTCGTGCCCAGCTCGACACATTTCCTCCTCACATGGTGAGTAATTCAAGATATGTACCCCTTGACCAACGATTAAATCTGACTTTTCACTTCAATCAGGTGGTGTGGATGCCATATGCAGAGGAGGATCTAGCTGATCATCCATGGGTGTCTCAGAGTCTTTCCCAATTCCGGCGAGAAGTGCCCCCGCTATGTGTGAATATCTGTGATGGCCTCTTCGTTCGGATGGCTTTCCGTACGTGGGGATGGCACCAGCCTTTACTTGCCTTTCCGACCTACCCTGATATGAACCGCGGTCATCGCCGATCTTCTGCAATTGGTCAGGACTGGCGAGTGGTAAGGCAAGCTGAGATTGAGGTATGGTACCGCACTGGGGACGCCCTGCAGGAGAATAAATTCCTGCAAGATAGTTACACATACTTGGGAGATTACGTCCGACGGTACGCGGACCGCATGTTTCAAGATACACGGCGGGTGCGTCAATTTAAACCCTTCAATTCATTTCATCCAATCTCTTCTTACTGATTGACCTTGGTGGTATTCTTGCAACAGATACCGAAACCGAAGCCGTGCAGATTCTAAAGAATCAGAATGAGATTTTGATTCTGCAGACGAGTGACTTGCTTCGCCAAATTGGAGAGTTGGTGAGAAGGTTGATTTCTGGTTTCGGGAGTGAGATTGTCCTTTTATTTTGCGAAATTCTTTGTGATGCAGAGAGAAATGCTAGCCCGCCACGGGCCGCGAGGAGATCCTGGCGCAGTCTCATCATTTCAGGGGCCAGCTGCCCTTGCTGATTGGGAGGCGAGGTTACAGGATGCCCTCCGCCGTGCGGAGGCCCGGGAGGCGGACTTGGCACAGCAGGTGAGGGTTGTTCCATTCTTGTGTTATTTTGATTGAGCTTGCTTAACCCTAAGTTCCTTTGCAGCGCTAGGAGGTGGAAGCTGCCTTAGCCAGGGCGCAGGAATTGGAGAACCTCAATCAGCAATTGAGAGATCAGGTGGTAGAGGAGCGGACTGCTTGGGCTAGGACAAGAGAAGGATCCCATCCAGACGTGTACTGGGAGGGCAAGATAGCCGGCTTGCGGGAGGAGCTGACGAGGTCGTAGACAGAGGTGAGGGAGCTTGATTTCGAGTACCGGACCCTGTGGGACCGAGTGATGAAGAAGGGGCGAGAACGAGCAATGAGATCTAGCGCATAGAGTCCAGGATCTCATCCACCTATCCCTACCCCATCGGCTGGCCAGGCACCTGCTGGGAGTTCTATCTTTAGAGACCTCGACTCCCTTCTTGTTGAGGACGCATGGAGGGCACTTCGACCTGCTGGCTCTTCGGGGTCCATGCGACCGGCATCGGGTCATCGCCGTGCTCGGGAGGATGATGCTGAGAGTCAGATGAGGCACTCCTCTCATGATAGGAGAGATGATGAGGCGGAGGGAAGGAAGAGGGATTGAGAGCTAATACAGGGGTATGCCCCTGTATTGTGATATATGAACATTATGTTATGCTTGCATATTTCACTATTTGGATGTTCGGGCACTTCTTGTTTTGCTTTTTGTTCATACATGTTCTTCCTGCATGCACAACATTAGGGGAAACAGTTAGTAGTATTTGTTTTCGGCTCTTTGCCCAAAAAAGAGGAACTACCTTTTCCCTAGCCTTCGCATAGGGTCAAGGAGCCGTGTCCTACTAACCAGACAAAATGAAGAGTATTGAAACCGATATGACAAGAAAATATGCAAATGCTAGCGGATATCAACAAGTGGGGTGCATCATAAACGAAAACATGTTTTTGATTTCGACCACCTGGTGACTGCCTAAACTTAGCCTAGTTGAATAATGAAAGGGAAATGCACACTCAACTTCTCAGGTATCCTAAGCACACATCTAGATTGATTTGGGCCTCTAGACTCCTCAAACTAATCTTGACCGGCTAAGACTCATACTGATGACAATATCGTCATGTTATGCTTAGGCTCCCAGTTGCTTCCGACCACCAAGTTTGCCCAAAAAGTTTTCGAGGTAAATGATTTGCCCGACTCGGGTCTCTTTCCTCACAACCTAGAAGGTATAAGATGGAACACTTTGGAACCCCAATGGTTAACCGCGCGACGCTGACCCGGAATCAGACGCCGTCGCATCCATAGGTGACGCGCATGCATTGACCTAAGCCCGAAGTTTTGAGAGTGCTCATTGAGATTATGGTTAAGGAATTGATTCACCAGAAACACTGACATTACTCTTTACTCATTTTGGACTCCTGTGATCATGTGAGCATATGATGATTTTTGAAAAACGAACCTTTTAAAATGATATTCGGTCTTTAGATAGCTATCTCGTGTTTAAACCTTGGGAGAGAAAAAGTGAAGAAATTTTGGAGATAAACCTCATAGGAGGATCGACAAAACTATTAAAAGATAGAGCTATGACAAAACGGACCCTTTTTTGACCTCCTAGATGCCCCTGTTTTTGATTTTTCAGGTTTTTGGTAGATTTCATGGCCAGGCACGGTCACGACCAGGCTTTTTTGTAAGATTGCTTGAACCCCTTTTCCGCCTACGGGGACACTGCCCTCTTCACGTGCTTTGGTCTTTACATTTCATATTTGGCCTTTTTGAGGGGTTATATCTATCGGGTTGTTGAGGAACCGCAGTTTGCTGAGCTCGACCGTTTAAGGGCGTTGACTGTCCTGATCAGTCGAGAGATGAAGAGCAAAGGTTGCAGTTGACAATGTATTAAAGACTTCGAAATCATTTTAAGAAGGTTCTATTTGAAAAACGTGTAGATGTGTGCATCTCATGATGATCATAGGGATCCGTATGAAAGTAAAGTAGACACGTCCAAGGTTCTGGTGGACCAAAATCTTAACCAAACCTTAATGTTAACATAATCTATCATGCAACTAGACTTAGACAGGAGGACTACGTGGCAGTCACCAGACAGTTGGATTTTGTGTTTTTTCTAATTTTTTGTGATTTTCATTGAAGTATGTACATATTTACAAATATTTTTGCTGCTTTTTGGAATATTCAATTTTTGGATTTTGAAATTTTTGATTTTTTTGTGCGTGTTTATGGGTAAAATTTCTTCATATACACCCCATTCCAAGGATGGGGTAATTCTTCTCCCTTTTCATTGATTAGGCGGTATGCATTACCTGAGTATGCCTCCTTGATTACAAATGGACCTTCCCAATTTTCTTGCAATTTATTCTTAGGACTAGGAATTTTGATCATTTTTCTCTTGAGTACCATTTCCCCAATTTCAAACTTTCTTTCGAGAACCTTCTTTGCATAGAATCTCGCGATTCTATTTCTGTAAACTTGAGCATGGTTTGCCGCCATTATCCTTTTTTTCGTCTAATTGTTCCAGTTGGGTTAACATGGCCCTACGACGTTCGGCGTCGCTGATTCCATTATACAATTGCACTCTTAGAGAAAGAAGGAGGATCTCATATAGAAGTACTGCATCTGTTCCGAATGTCAGTGCATAAGGTGTTTGTCCGTTGGGAGTTCGGACATAAGTGCGATACGCCCAAAGAGCCTCGACTAGGCGATCCGACCAATCTGAATAATTGTGAGATCTGCAAGTTCTTTTGATGATTCGAATGAGATTTTTATTGGTGGCTTCGGCTTGATCATTTCCTTGTGGATAGTAAGGCGAAGAGTGATGCAAATTAATACCATACTTACTACACATGTCCTGGAGCTCCTGGGAGATGAATTGTGGTCCATTGTCGGTGATGAGATCGCGCGGTGTCCCGAACCTGGCGAGAATGTTGCGCTTGATGAACTTCACCACTGTGGATGCTTTGATCTTCGCAAACGCTTCAGCTTCATCCCATTTAGTGAAATACTCAGTGGCAGTTAAGATAAATGATTTTCTTTTTATTTCGCCTGATCGATCCTCCGGAGGTCCTATAACATCGAATGCCTACATGGCGAAGGGCCAAGGGGAAATGATGGGATTGAGAGATGATGAAGGTGCATGAATCTTGTTAGCATGTAACTGACATTTCAAGCACCTTTGAACAAATATGGAACAGTCAGCCTCCATTGAAGGCCAATAATAGGACATGAGGAGCTTCTGAGTTAAGGCACGACCATTGATATGACCACCACAATCGCTTGCATGACCTGCTTCCATGACATGATGGATTTCGGCATCATCTAGACATCGAAGGAGTACCTCACTGAAGGATCTTCTGAAAAGAAGTCCGCCTAAGATAAGGTAGCGTTGAGATGCTCGGCGGATTGCCTTGCAGTCTGAAGTTGTGGCATAAGATGGGAAGGATCCATCGCAAAGGTAGTTCATGATATCAAAATACCACGGATTTCCATCATCTCAATCGGGGGTGAGTTCTTCCGTGATAGCAGAGACATGTTCAGATGAGAGAAGGAATTGCTGGAACCAGGGGTCTCGAAAGGAGGACGAGTCTTGCTTGTGTAAAGTGATGGTTGCTGAGCTTTTGGTGATGGGAATTTCTAGTATTGAAGATAAGGAGGCCAGGGCATCTGCTAGGATGTTCTGGGACCTAGGCACATCTACGTAGGTAATCCTTCTGAAACGCCTGGCTAGCGATCTCACTAACTCCTGATATGGCTTCAACTTTGGATCTCGGGTTTGATACTTGCCTACGGTTTGGCAAAGAATCAATTGAGAATCTTCAATTATTCTTAATTCTATGACTTTGAGGACCAATGCCAATTTTAAGCCAGTTAAGAGAGCCTCATATTCAACGACATTGTTGGTCACTGAGAAGGAGAGTTGGCAAGCATGCGGAATACTTACCCCTTCCGGAGATACGAGGACCACTCGTACCCCACTGCCTTGAGAATTAAGTGCTTCATCGAATTAAAGGACCCAGGATTGAGTGTCATCCACTATTAGACCCAACTCCTCATTCGGGAATTCATCGTTGGTGGGCAAAAATATAGGCAGCGGATGATGAGCTAGATGCTCGGCAATTCCTTGCCCCTTTACAGCCTTCTGATTTACATAGGTAATGTCAAATTGGTTCAAGAAGGTCTGCCACCGCACCAGCCTATCTGTTACAACTGGCCACTCTAGCAAATATTTTATCGGGTCCATTCTTGCTAGGAGTTTAACCTCGTGGGCGAGGAAGTAGTGCTTCAATTTTTGCACTACCCAGATGACGGCCGCACATGTTCTTTCCATGGCAATGTATCGCTTTTCAGCATCACTGAAGAGCTTTGAGAGATAGTACACTACTCTTTCTTTCTTCTCGTCGTCAAGTTGGATCAATACTGCTCCAGTTGATTATTCAGTGGTGGAGACATATAGTAATAAAGGCCGCCCCGGGATAGGAGCCATAAGGACTGGTGGATTGAGGAGATAACTCTTCAACTCGTCGAAGGCCTTTTGACACTTATCACTCCAAATAAACTTTGCCCCTCTTTTCAATAAATCATAAAAGGGTTTACATCTCACAGAATATTGAGATATGAATCGTCTGATAAATTGCAGACGACCGATGAGACCCTTTATATCCCTGACATTTTTAGGAGGGGGCATTTCCACTATCGCCTTCACTTTGTCCGGATCGACCTCAATCCCCCTTCTGCTTACCATGAACCCTAGCAATTTACCAGAGGAAATACCGAATACGCATTTTTTTGGATTCATTTTCAGTTGGTGCTCTCTTGACCTCTGCATTACAGACCTAAGAACTTGAGCATGCTCCTTCCTGGTTTTAGACTTCACTAAGATATCATCCACATAAACCTTCATGTCGATGTGAATCATGTCATGAAAGATTGCCATCATTGCCCTCTGGTAGGTAGCTCCAGCGTTCTTAAGCCCGAATGACATGACCGTGTAGCAATAAGTTCCCTATGGGGTTATGAAAGATGTCTTCTCTTGGTCTTCTTTAGCTAGTCGAATTTGATTATATCCTGAAAAACTATCTATGAAGGACAACATTTCAAATCCAGCCGTATTATCGACTAACAAGTCTATATGAGGAAGTGGGAAATCATCCTTTGGACAGACTTGATTGAGGTTGCGAAAATCTATGCAAACCCTTACCTTTCCGTCCTTTTTTGCCACGGAGACGATATTAGCTACCCACTTAGGATAGAGCACTACTCGAATGAACTTGGCCTTGTGTAATTTGTCAACCTCTTCTTTTACCTTAAGTGCTAATTCTAGTTGTAGCCGTCTTAACTTTTGTTTCACGAATTTGGCATCAGGCTTGAGGATTAACCGATGTTCCTCCAACTCTGTGTTTAATCCGGGCATATCCTTATATGACCAAGCAAACTCGTCATGATGTTCTCGGAGTACGGCTATTATGGACCCTTCTTCTTCCGGACTCAATCTAGCGCTAATTAGTATTATCTTCGGATCCTTCTCTGTTCCAAGGTTGACTTATTTAGTGGGTTCGTCGACGGCTGATGAAGGTTCGTCAAACCGTCTCGTCCCATTGACAAGTGGTGCGGCCAAGTCATCATCCTCTTCCCCTTCGCTAAGCTCAAATACTCCTAGACCATCATTGCAGGATTCAACTTTCACAAGCTCCAATGGCTCAGAGATGACCCCTATCTGAAGAAACTTGTCAACTTTGTTCAAAACTTTACACCTATTTGCTTACTCCTGAACTAAGAAAAAAGGAACCTGCTTAGCCTTACAATTCCTAGACAAGGAGGAGGCTATCCTAATTCTTAAGCTACTATGTACATGACCCATAGAATGGGTCAGGTTTGTCCCAGATGGGACAAGGGTGGATCCTTGGGATAAAGATTCAACGATGGCGGGGTTGCCCCACCGTGTAAATTCCTCAAAAGTGACCTCGCCCCCTTCAGGATGAGAATTGAACTTTTTTTTTTATGACCAAACGCCTATAACATGAAACATTCAGAAGAAAGGATGTCGACCGGTGCTGGGAGCATTAGGATGGAAGGTGGGTGGAACAAGAAAGGAATGAACGTGGCAGGAGCCGGTTCATTCTTGACCAAAAAGAGCCCTATCTGTGGGCTGTCTCATTCATGAAATAAGGATGTTATGCCGAAATCTTCTTCATTTTCCTCTCGACTATCCTCGTTCTCTTCTTGCACTCCCTCTTCTATCCTAAGCAACTCCTTCTTCTTTCTCACAAAGTGATTCATGAGGGACCATTTCTTTGTCCTTTTTGTTAGTTCAGTAGACTTGTAACCCAGGCCAAATCCCCCGATGATAGGGTTCTCTAAAATAGGGTCACGAATGCCTTGTTCTTCTCTTCCTAACCCGGAGTCTGAACTATACCCCATCTTATCCATGAGCTGCCAACCTATGCCGGGCCTAGGCCTGGGATGAGAATTGACTGATGAAAGAACAAGTTCTTTACCTTTCTTGGAAGTTATCATAGATGGAATCTGTTCTGCTGTTACTGAGTTCAGTGACTCGATATAGGGAGTGCTTTTGACCTTCACAATTTTCCCGTTATATGGGAACTTATACCACTGGTGGTTGGTGGATGGGACTCCCAAGGTTTGGTCCATCCAAGGTCTCCCTAGAATAGCATTGTAGATGGGCTTAACATCCAAGATGTAGAATTCCGAAATCATGGCTACCGGGCCGATTTCTAGTTGTAGGAAGATTTTTCCATCTGCTGGTCTTTGAGAATTATCATAAGCCGAGACCATCATGGAGGTGGACTCAATCTTCTCTGGATCTATCCCTATCCTTTTGAGGGTCTTGAGGGGACATACATTGATAGAGGCTCTGGTATCCAGTAAAATGGAGTCTACTGAATGACCATTGAGAGTGGCAGTTAGGCACAAAGGAAGGGATCGGCACTCGGGGGGGGGGGGGGGGGGCAGATCTTTTTCTGGAAAGGATATCATAGGGGTCTGAGTGACCGAGATGATGGCATTAGTGACTCCTCCAATAGGAAGATCTTCATTGACCGTGATTTGCTGTAGGAAATTAAAGAACGTTTCCCTGTGTGTGGGAGATTTCCAGATTAGCTCAAGGATAGAGATCTTGGTAGGAGTCTTCTCCAAATGCTGGAGGATGTCATATTCATACTGGACATTTCCCTCCCGCAGTAGGGATTGAGTTATCCTGGGAGTCCAAGGGTTGGCTTGGAGGAATAATACGATTCCTGAGTGTTACTCCCACCGAGATCGGATCTGCTTCCTTCATTGGTGACCTTATAGGATTGAGGCAGGTCATCGACCCCTGATTCTTGGTTGGGCAGAAGATGGATAGGGTGGGTCCCTCAGCTGTGATCGGAGCGTTCTGAATGAGCGTAACTGGCTTGAGGATTGCTGGTTGTTCTTTGGGTCGGATTAGGACCAAAGGCTTGTCTTGGGAGATTGTGGAGACTTCTGGGGTAACTCCTTTAGTCTCACGTGACCAAGTGGGATCTTGATGTTTTATTCCAGATCCTTCATACTCCAAATATTGTTCTCTACAGACTACTCTGGGCTCCAGGTCTTTGATCAAAGTATTGACCTTACCTTGAGAACTGGAGGGATCTTGGACTGCTTGATGAGAAGGTAACGGATCTTTCACAATTCCTAATTCCTTCTTGGCCTTTAAAGCATCAATAGCCTTCTTCATGTCCTCCCAGTTTATCCGACCTTCATCATTCAAGTCATACACCCAATCCCTAAAAGTGAAGCAGTTGTAGATCGTGTGACCCGGGACCCTATGGTAGGGGCAATACCTGGACGTGTCCGCACTGTGCGGAACACCTTCTCGTTGAGGTGGGAGTTGAATGGCATTACAAGCTAGCAAGGCATAAAAAATGTCTGCTAATGATTCTGGCAGAGATGGATATGATGCTCGTTTAGCCATAGGACGACTGTAATTAGTCGGGGGAGGAACAACTGAATATTGTTTCTGATTGGACTGAGCATCAGACTTAGGGTGAGAATTGGGAACCCTGGTTGGCTGTGGTAGCATACTAACCTGCTCATTGATGGTGACTTCTTCTGTGGTAGGAGTCGGTGTGACTTTCTTGTTCCTGTTTCTGTTCTCAATGAACGAAGGCAGAGTGGAGTCTCGGATTTGAGATTGAACTACTCTACCTCGATTATACAGCTGGGCGAATGTTTGAAGTTCGCTAAGTATGAGAATAGCTCGGAGCTGAGGGGTAGCGTTGTTAACAAGCATAGTGACAGCTTGGGCTTCAGGGATGACAACCTCTGCTCTAGAGGCCATGGCTCTCCACCTATTAGCAAAGTGAGTGAAGTCTTCATCAGACTTCATTTTTTCCATTACGAGATAAAATAAGGTAGGGGGGAAGGCTGCCATGTGATTGAAATGGGTGATGAATCTTTCAGAGACCATATCGAAATTGATTAGGTCAGTGGCTGGTATAGAAGAAAACCATCTCAAGGCCTCTCTCTCGAGAGACTTCTGAAAGAGGTGAACAAGGAGGACTCTATCAAAGAGCCACTGGTGAGAATCCATGAGAAACCCTGATAAGTGATGGTGTGGGTCAGTAGTACCATCGTACTTCCTGGTGGGAAGTAGGCTGCAGGGAGCTTGCAGTCGCTCGAAAGGGAATGGGGTTGTCTAAGGCTGAGACTTTCGGCCATGAGTTGCCGCACACAAGTCTCAACCTCATTTTTGTAGATGAACTCCTCCTGCTTGAGAGGTGTGACCTGGTCGATGAGATTAGATGGGATTGTTTGAGCTGGCATTGTTTGATTAGCCTGGGGTCGGCTAGAAGATCCTTGGAATTGAGTCTTCCGAGGAGTGGCATCCTGGATTTTTCCACGGGAGACTAATTGGATGAGTTGATCGGGAGTATAACGTGATAATACAACAATAAGTTCCGGATCTTCTCCAGGATTTTAGAATGTTCTACTTGAAATTACCGGCTCATCTTCTCCCTGCGAGGTAGAAGATTCATCAGAATCTTTCCTCGGAAGTCCTTCTCTGGATGCTTGAAGCATACCTATGAAGTATTGTTGGGGATCTTCTTCAATTTCAAACAGAAGATTGTGCATGACATTGTTACCAACCTCATCCATGTCATCATACACAGTGTTAACATACATTCGATTCATTATGAACACAAATTCTAAAACTTTTTATATTTCACTTGAAAGGTTAATAGTGTATTATGAGTGTTGGTTTCTAACAAATCAAGTTCAAATCCTTAACGACCCTGTATTATCCTTTCAAAACTTGTTCCACCAGAGTTTAGTTAGGTGTCTTTGATTTTGAAACAATTCTCTCAGTGACGATTGTGAATGGAAGGACTCAATACCTCACACAAACCCGGGTTTCTATTAGGTGGTTTTAGGTACAACCTGCTCGGCGGCCAAGTGGGAATCCCTGGCTCGCGGAGACTCACGGAGGTTCCCAACATAATAAGACTAGTCACACCCGAGTGGGAAACCTCAGGTGGAGAGTCAAATACTGCGGGAGATGTGACTAGAGATGTGATGCCGGCTCTTCCTTAAAGCCCCCGCAGAGAGTACCCTGAAAAAAAAATCCAGTAACTTAACAAAGAACGAGCCAGAACATACAACGAATCATCAATAGGAAAAGTAGGCAGTACACATGGATAGCATACATGGACGACTAATAGAGTAGCTGTCAAAGTAGGGAGGACGGCCAGCGGATTGGCTGTCAAAGGGGGAGGACGGCCAACAGGTTGGCCGTTAAAGTGGGAAGGACGGCCTGTAGCTTGGTCGTCCAAGGTAGAGGATGGCCAGGGGATTGGCCGTCCAAATGAGAGGACGGCCGAGAACCTGGCCGTCTAGAAATATTGACGGCCAGTCAAGGGGCCGTCCAACATGTTGGACGGTCGACCGTTTGGCCGTCTAATAGCTTGGACGGCCAAGCTACAGGCCGTCCAGATTAAAAAAATAAAACATGTCAGGGCCTTACCTTCTTACCTTTGATCGCGGTGTGTGCAACGAGTAAGTAGAGGTCTCATCGTGATCGCCAGAGGGCTGTAGGCGCCCAGAACGTCCTCGCCGCTGCTGTGGCCTTGGGCGAGGGCTTCTCCGTTCGTCTTAGCACTGCGGCGATTTGGAAGGGTTAGGAATTGAAGTATGTGATCGCCAGGAGCATTACCTTACGATTCCTGTGCTCCGCAGGATGGTGAGAATGATCGTGTTCTGATGGAGCGGGAGACGACGAGTTACTCTTCTCTGCCTCCGGCCGGCCGAAGGAGGAGAGCTCGGTAGTCTGCACGCAAAAATGTGGTAAAGGCCCCTGAAAGAAAAAGACAAAACAAAGACAAGAAATAACCCCATTAGAACTGCGATATGTAGAGTCTATTCATGCAAATATGTGAATAATACTAAAATTGAAAGGGGACATACCAGATGGGTGTTTGGGGAGGGAAGGTGACCATATGTTATGGCCACCCATCTCCCGTTTTTTTGTTTGAAACCTCTAGGGGTAAAGGGTGTTAAGTTATCCTAAGATGCATGTACGTAGATGGGATGCTCGTGTGTGGTAATAGTGAAAAGTAAAAGTGATGTGGTAAAAGGAAAAGAGCAGGAGGAGAAGATGATGCTACGGAGTAGATGAATGGTGGGAATGCAATGAAAAATGAAAGGAGAAAAGTAAGGAGAGAATTAAGAAAACAGGCCCATTTGGAATGCAGAGGATTCCTCTGCTTCCTCTGACTCGTCGACTGCCAAGGCTTTCTCCCACTTGAAGCTCTTCAATCTTTAGCCTCGCAAATTGAAACCTTTCCAACTCCTTGCTAGTCCAACCCCCTTTCTCGAGGGGACATGGAGGATTTAAATAGGTGAAGGGAAAATAGGGGTCTAAATCCCCGTAAATCCCTTAGAACCAATAGGAAATAGTCAGTCATCGGGGGTCGTGGCCGTGGCAGTCGGCAGAGCGGGGAGTGATCGGAGTAGTGGGGATGAGGGTGGCGAGTGGAGGAGATAGTGGGAAGACGAGGTCAAAGTGGAAGTTAAGGGAGTGGACGGCCAACTATCTTGCTTCCTACTTCCGTGGAAGGCCAGGTAGTTGGCCTTCCATGAAAAGGTGGAAGGCGGCCCCGTTGGCCTTTCAAGGGCGGTGGAAGGCAATGGGTGGCCTTCCAAGGATAGTGGAAGGCGAGTGGTGTTCTTCCAAGGGTGGTGGAAGGCGAGCTGGTTGGCCTTCCAAGGACGGTGGAAGGCGGGCTAGTTGGCCTTCTACGGGTGGTGGAAGGCGTGCTGGTTGGCCTTCCAAGGATAGTGGAAGGCAAGGGGTGGCCTTCCAAGGGTGGTGGAAGGCGGGTTGGTCGGCCTTCCACGAAAAGGTGGCGAAAGTCGAGATTAGTTAATGGGTTTGATTATTTAGTGGGCTGGGAAGATTGGATGGATTAAATGAGATGGCTAAGGTGATGGGTTTGGTGGTGATGGGCTAATGGTTGATGGGGTTCACGACCAAAAAGGAGTCCAAAATCGGTGTCTACATGGTCGAGTCGCACAGATTCGATCAAGTCGCATAAAAAAGATGTCTTAAATTGTACGGACTCGATCGAGTCGGACTGACTAAGATTCGCCATGATACGGTACGAGTCACTCAAGTCGGCACGAATCGATCTAATAAGACAAACCATGCTCCAACCTGAAGAAATTAGCATGGAAATTCATTCACATGGATGGATCTACGGAAGAGACTTTAGGAAATTTCTTGGATTATTTATTTTTATAAAATTGCATGAGCATTTCGTGGTGGCAGAGCTCTTGAAAGAGGGGGACTAGGACAGTAAAATTGGAGGGGTACTTCCTATCTAGTCTACTAGAGTTAGTAAAATCCTTTCCACCTTGAGGATGGACTCCCGAAGAGTGCATATAGGATGATGAAACCAAGGGGGTATGACTCAACATCCCAAGATTGCTATGAGAGAGATGAAAATGATCTTGTACTCAAAGAACAAGGGTACTTATATGGAAGCTACTATATATGGAGATTGAGGCTCTATACATAGGAGCACTTGTGAACGATCGATATCCTAGGTGGTCCAGCTTGAGAATGTGTGGGAGGTTATCAGAATAGTTCTACATCAGATATAGGATAAAAGTAACGATGCTTCAATACATGGTGCATACTCTACTCAATGTCTTATAATTTTGAGTTGGATGGTTCAATAACTTTAACATAGTATCAGAGTCCATAGTTATAATCTGAGCCGTGCACCCCATGTCTATGATCCACGTGGCAGAGTCTAATAACGGCTTGCACATGAGGAACGTGTTAGAATCCTACACTAGATATAGGACAAAAATAATAATGCTTAAATATATGGTGCCTACTTCACTTGATACCTTACCGTTTTGCGTTGGCTGGCCTAGTAACTTCAACAAAGGTATAGTTACTTACACCAAATGGTAGAAGGCAATGAATCTGGCTTAATGGAGACAATAACCATCTACTTTAGTAGAGGCAACCATAGGTTTTGTTAAAAAATAAGGCAGGGCCTCTGGCATGGTATTGTACTTATATTTTGTAAAGAAAGCATAATACTATTGGTAATTTCAAGATGTGTAGTTAAACTAAGTGAATCCCGTTTCAATTGGATGATACACATTTATATTTGAGTAATATTTGTTACAGTAAGTTGAGTCATCTTGCAATGTAAGATGCCATTGGTCCACTTAAACAAGTGTCACATAGATTGAACAACTTTTTTCACAAGTGACCTGACAAGCATTAAATGTGAGTGTATTTGTCACCCCCTTGAATCATTTGTCACGCCTGAAAAATTTGTCATGCCTACAAATATTTACACAGATGTGTAAAGATGATAAATATTTTTTAGACATGAAAAATATATTAGAGACATGACAAACACTATTTGTCATACCTACGAAGTATTTGCCACTCTTGTAAAATATTTATCACACCAAAAAATCAATACACAGATGCTAGAGATGATAAATATTTTTCAGGTGTAACAAATATTTCGTGGACATGAAATACTATCGTTATGCCCACAAAACATTCATGCCTGGGCACATTTATCTCGTCCCGATGTTTACATCCACTTTTGATATTTGTCAAGTCACTTGTGAAAAAAGCTGTCCAACTCATATGACACTTAACTAAATATTTTTTATCTTAAAGTTGCCAACTATCATTCAAACTAGATAACAAAGTACAACCAAAGATAACAAAGAAACTACAACACCGCAAGAGCAATAAGGGGGGAAAGGAATGAGAATTATAGAGATAGGCTAATGCATGTTCGACGAACGACACCGAAAGTTGACTAGCAATTATAGATGGGTAACGGAGAAACACAGGGGATAAAACACTATAAGGAATGACCAATGGTCGCCAATAGGATAAACGCTGAAGATCCAGTAGGGAGGCGAGCTTGCTCGTGGAAGAACTAGAGCGTTCCATGGAGATGCTGACGAACATTTGCTGGAGAACTGCATCCTTGATAGTTGAACACGGATGAGCTCGGGGACGTACAACGAAGCTAGATGTACGGAATATGCGCCAAATCACGAGCCTCAACAAAACTCCAGAGTTTCGGATTGAGATCTAGAAAGAGCCAAACAGGTCACTCCATAGAGTCACCAGTGACACTCAAAAGCCAAGACCAATAGGAACCTGCACAAGAGATGAACATAACACAAGAGGAACTAGGGATAGCAACACAAAGAAAAGGGAAGAGGAAATAGACTAAGAAGGAAGGGGCAACAAATACTATGCTGGAAAGTCGGAACCGGCAAGCCCCAAAGGTGCCAAGGACCGGCGAATCCCATTGAACGGAGGACAAAAAGGGGGTGCCAGAGTAACTACCCACAAACACGGAGGGAGTGGGGGCGGGTGGAGAAAGGATGGTGAGCGGGCTCTGGTTCTGCCGAAGACGGTGACGCTTCTGAAGAGACTCCGACTTTCCCAAGAGACGTGCCCTTGGTGCAACTTGCAGCAGAGTTATACCTATTAATTCGACACCTTCCTAAATAGACCAATGACATCTTGCATTGTAAGATGACTTACCTTATAACAAGTATTACTCTTTAAGGTTACGGAGGTCTCAGCTTTAAAGAACCCAATTATCATAACAATTGAAAAATAATATTACTTATTAAGCATAAGGCATAAAGCTAAAGGATAATAATTAAAATACCTAAGAGACATTCTACAAATGGATGCATTAAGTACCGATGGGTGAAGGATAAAGCATTCATATGTGATTGGGTCAAACTTTCGCAAAGTATGCAGTTCATTTTTGGGATATTAAAAATACCTACAGCAGAAGCCATCGAAGTGTTGATTTTGGCTTTATCAGAACTTATAAATTGTTTCTCAATAACTTTAAGAAATTCACTGGCAGTGGTTGTGAGTGCTTAAAATGAGTGTGTGATTATCATGAAAAAAAACTATGTTGTTTAAGTGCAAAATAAACCTATTAAAAAAGAAACTAAGTGATGTGATCGCCAGAAACTTTTGACTAAAAAGTTCCAAAAGGAAGATTTGATCGCCTACCTGTTTGGATGTAGGAGATATTGAATTCTTGGTTCCCCTCCTTCAGCCGGCTGAAGAAAGAAAGCCCTTTCTTTTCTTTGTTCTTGCTTTGGCTGCTGTTGAGTTTTGAGGATCGTCCAGAGTCCTTGTTATTTGCTATTGATTTCCTCCCCTTTGATTCTCCTTTGTACCTTGCAGGAAATAGAAAGAAGTGAAGAATAATGATGAGAACTTAGGAAAAGGTAATTGTAGGCGCCCGGAACGTTCCCCCCTTCCCGTCGCAGCGGCGACGAAGCTTTGGAATTCAGGGTTCTTCCCGTCCGTCTCAGCACTGTGGCAACTCAGAAGTGGAGTTAGAGTATAAAGTGTGATCGCCAGGAGCATTACCTTTGGGTTCCTGTGCTCCGCAGGGGTGTAGAAGGTGATCGCGATTTTGGTGAGAGCGGGAGACGTCAGTTCCTCCTTCTCTTCCTCCGGCCGGCCAAAGGGAGAGAGCCCGGTACTCTGCACGCGTTTAGGTGGTAAGGATCCCTGAAAAGGAAAGGCCAGACAAAGAAGAACCCGATTAGAACTGTAACATGTAAAATCTATCCATATAGATGCAAGAAACTAACTAAAATCAGTGGGAAACGCACCGGATGGGTGGTGGGGAGGGAAAGTGACCATATGTTATGGCCACCCACCTCCCGTTTTTTCTTTAGAACCTCTGTGGGGGTAAGGATCACTAAGTCATCCTACGTGCATGCATGCAAATGAAGAGGAGTTGCGTGTGTGGAGAGTGGAGTGGTATTACTAATGCAATGGAATGAGTAAGAAAAAGTAAAAGGGAAAAGTTAGAAAGGCAAGTCCGTTTCCAGATGTAGCCTGAGCTTTCCTCCTTGGAGTATCCTCGAACTTCTCACCAGAAGGTCCCCCTCTGCCCAAAAATCCCTTCTTCCTCTTAACCTCTCACCTCTAACCTCTAACCTCTCCAAAAGCCTTCCTCCTTCCAAGTCCTTAACCCCTTGCTCGAGAGGATGTGGGGGGTTTAAATAGACGAAGGAAAAAAAGGAGAAAACAGGGGTCTAAATCCCCGTAAATCACCCTTCAACCAATAAGGAGTGGTCAAGGGTTGGAGGTAGTGGACGCGGCAGTCGCCGGAGTGGGGAGTGGTCGGAGTAGTGGGGGACGAGGGCGGAGAGTAGAGGAGATCGTGGGGAAGACGGGGTCAAAAGGGTGGTTAAGGAGTGGACGGCCAGGTGACATGCCTTCCATTCTTGTGGTGGAAGGCGGACCGGCTGGCCTTCGAAGGAAGTGGAAGGCGAGGGGTGGCCTTCGAAGGAGGCGGAAAGCAAGGGGTGGCCTTCGAAGGAGGTGGAAGGCAAGGGGCTGGCCTTCGAAGGGGGTAGAAAGTGAAAAAGATGGCGAAAGAGGTGGACGGCAAGGTGGTTGGCCTTCGAAGGGGGTAGAAGGCGGGGGGTGGCCTTCGAAGGCGGTGGAAGGCAAGGGGTTGGCCTTCTACGAAAAGGTGAAAAAAGTGGCCAAAAGGTGGACGGCAAGGTGGTTGGCCTTCGAAGGGGGTAGAAGGCGGGGGGTGGCCTTCGAAGGCGGTGGAAGGCAAGGGGTTGGCCTTCCACGAAAAGGTGAAAAAAGTGGCCAAAAGGTGGACGGCAAGGTGGTTGGCCTTCGAAGGGAGTAGAAGGCGGGGGGTGGCCTTCGAAGGCGGTGGAAGGCAAGGGGTTGGCCTTCCACGAAAAGGTGAAAAAAGTGTCGGGATTTGATTAATGGGCCTAGCTGGTAGTGGGCTTAAATGGCTGAAATGAGTGGATTTATGATGATGGGCTGATGGTGGAAGGGATTTATGACCAAAAGGCTGGTCCAAAATCGGTGTCTACAAATGCCCCTCCGGGACACCTATTTTGCAGTGGAGTGAAACGGAATGATAAATAGGTGTTCCGGAAATCGAAGCTGATTTTGGACCGCCCGGAAAATGAATGAGCTATATCCAAGGAGAATATGCGAATGCGTCAAATGCATGAAAGCTGGCTATTTGAGTTGCAAGAGTGGTTTAGGAAAAGGAACAAGGTTCAGTACTAGAGAATCACAGTCCGTGGGACCCTCGGGTGCTGGGACCGCGAGGCCTTGGCGTACCAGAATATAGCGATCTGGTCCTAGGGGATCTCGAGCATGAAAGGTGTAGGAGTGTGACTTGAAGAACTCTCAACACAACGGGCGCGCGGTGGCCTGGCGCATCGTGGGATCGCCAAGTGAGAGACTCTCGAGCACACTCGCTGAAAAAAGGAGGAAAGGGTCTTGCAATTCAAAAGGCTAACAGACGTACAATTGCTAGAATCACAGATCAGTGATGGGTTAAGCAGAGTGATGAAATTATGGTCATTGCCCCTAGGGCGAGGATGAATGCTTATGCCCATGCATGCTGGGTTAAAATTTAAAAAAACAAATTCCTAATGCAATTCCTAATGCAAACAGGAGGAATTTATTGGCCAATCGAATAACTTGGGGAATATAGACTCCTCATTGTTTTGTTTAAAGAGGAACTCAGAGTCTATATGCCCAAAGTTATTAGCCTCCTGTGTCTTCGATGCTATTTGCCTCCGATTCCCTGCAGCTGCAAGAACGCACATCAGCAACGTTCATATTTTCAATAATCACAACATTACATATCAAATTGCAGGAAAATAAGAAGCAAACGTTTTGTTTCGAGTCGAAGCCGATATGGAAGATATGGCTATTCTATTGGTAGAATGCCAATCCTATATGGCTTCGACTCGAATTCCGAGATGGGCCATTAATTCATTGATGAATGTGGTCACCTTAATTGTGGGGTGAGGTTACCTCCTTGAAGAGAGGGGAGAGAGGCATCTTGTCCTCTCGTGGACTTTTCTTTCAAAGTGATAGAAGGCCAAGGGCTTGCCTTCCACGAAAAGGTGGAAGGCCAGCTAGCTTGCCTTCCACTAAGTGGTAGAAGGCAAAGGGCATGCCGTTCACAAAAGGGGAAAAGAAAGGGATGTGGATGCCTTTCCGTCTTTTGCGGAACGTGGAAAGTGTTGGGGTTATCCCGAGATAATAAAAAGGGTTGTTGTCGCGGGGTCCTCTTCCAGAATTCCACTTTTCCTGTGCAAGGATGGCCTCGTCTTCTACTTCTGCTACTGCCAGAGGACCTGAAGTTTTGTCTGATGTGGATGGCCACCTGAGCAACCTGGTGGCCCACGGACAGGTACGCTAGGACCTTTATTTTATTTGCCTCGTCTCTCCCTTCTTTTTGTGTTGATTTTTGATTACCTTGCAGCCTCTCCCAAAGTTCCCCGATGCTAGGCAAACCCGCAAATATGCCTGGCTCGTAGCCCTGTTGGAGGTGATAACGTTGAGCATGAGGGTGTACATGCACCGATGGAACCTGACACGCTCCATCGTGTTTGCGAAGTGGTTTACTGCCATCCACTGGCACTGGGAAGGATTGGGCGCGCTGCTGGAGTTGTGGCACCCGGAGACCCACACCTTTGTGTTTAGGGAGTTCGAGGCAACAGTCTTGCTGGAGGAGGTGGAGACCTTCTATGGTTGGGAAGGCCTAGCCGCTGGTGATCCCTCTGGCTTGCCTTCGTGGGAAGAGACCTTTGCTGACATTGTGCGAGATAAACGGGAAGCATGCCGTATGACCAACAGCCGAGGGATCCTCGTTGACCGCCTTGCATACTGGTTGATCCGAGAAATTAAGCGCAAGGTGGTCGAACCTGAAAGGCTGATGCGAGGTGTGTGCTTGGTTCTTGGGGGAGTCCTGTGGTTCCCTACTACAGGCTCGGTGCTAGAACAGGAATACGTGAGCGTGCTGAATTTACTGCAGAGAGGCCACTCTCTTGCCCCGGTGATCTTGTCACACCTGTACGGAGGACTCAGCCATATGAGCATGGGGCGATCTGCGAGAGGAAGTTTGTTCACTTTGCAACTATGGATGGAAATGCATGTATCCTTCGACTTTGATGAAAGTGTAATTTCTGCCTCAAGAATATTTCAGCACAGTGCGTGGTATCCTGCACGCTCACTTCTTGGCCCTGAGGATCAAGTCAGGTGTCTCACGGCTCACCTGAAGACGCGGGACGACTGGCGTGATTACCTAAACTTCTTGCCTGTTGAGAACTTCATCTTCGTCCCAATGATCTTTCGGAACGCGAGTTTACCACGAGGGCTTCTCGCGACCGTGAGCTGTGGCTGATTGGCCCCAATGAGCTGGTTGTGTATCAGGGACATCGCTGTCATCTTCAGATCGGCATTCCCAGACAAGTACCATTCCCTGCCTTACATGACACCCTGATCGTGCCGCGACACACTGGGTACGCGAGAGAGGTTCAGGCCATAGACCGGCTTCGACGTGCATGGCGGCGTCACTCCCGGTTCACCAAGGCATGTTTAGACGTAGCAGAGACTTCAGGGGAAGTCGCAAAATATGTAGGCTATTTAGCCAATATCCGTCCTGCTGTCTGTGCCTTTTTTATGGGGCGCAGAGCGTTGGAATAATGTAGCCTTCCAATTTTCAATAAATAACATCTCATTTTCCCTGAAATTTCTTTCACATGAGCAATCTGTCTCCGAATGGCTAATCCTCTGCTTAACTGAATCTGAACGGCGGGCTCCTGGACGCCCGGGCAGTCGGACGGCCAGAGAGTGGACGTCCACACCATCGGACGGCCAACGCGTGGCCGTCCGTTCGGGTCGACGGCCAGTGCATGGCCGTCCGTACGGGTGGACGGCCATCGTGTGGCCGTCCGTGGTAGCCACGCGCTGGCGGACGGCCAGCGCATGGCCGTCCGGACCAGCGGGCGGCCAGAGGGTGGCCGTCCGTGCGGGTGGACGGCCAGCGCCTGGCCGTCCGTGGCAGCCACGCGCTGGCGGACGGCCAGCGCATGGCCGTCCAGACCAGCGGGCGGCCAGATGGTGGCCGTCCGTCCGGGTGGACGGCCAGCGAGCGGCCGTCTGTGGCGGCCACGCGCTGGCGGACGGCCAGCGCATGGCCGTCTAGACCAGGGGCGGCCAGATGGTGGCCGTACGAGCGGCCGTCTGTGGCGGCCACGCGCAGACTTAACCCGGCTATCTCTTTTTTCTTCTGCGCTCTTCACCTGTTCTTCTTCTTCTTCTCTTGCTCTTCTTCTTCTTCTCCTTCGTCCGACCTTCGGAAGTGGACGTCCATGGCGAGGGTGTGGCTCCCCCGTGCTCTTAGGAGGAGGAGGGCCAGCGGCGGCGAGGGAGCAGGTCCGAGTGGCGGCGGCGGCGGCGGCGGAGACGAAGTCATCCCGGCAGGCGACGCCGAGGACACGTACGGAGGTGAAGAAGACGCTGCCAGCGGCAGCAGCGGTGGTGGCGGTGGTGCCGGAGAGGAAGGAGAAGAGGAGGCGGCAGCGGCGGCAGAGTGAGACGAGGAAGATGAAGGTGATGGCGATGGAGAGGAAGAGGAGGGAGGAGGTGAAGGTGATGGAGAGGACGGCGGCGGCGACGAGGCGCCCCCGAAGAGGAAGGTGAGCTTCTCTCTTTGATTTTCTGTGAAGCGCAGGGAGGGCGGCCGGCGGAGGCGCCGTCCGTGCTGACGGACGGCGGACAGGCCTGCCGTCCGCCCGCGCGGACGGCGGATAGGCCTGCCGTCCGCCCGCACGGACGGCGGACAGGCCGGCCGTCCGTTTGCGCGGAAGGCGGACGGGCCGGCCGTCCGTTTGCGCGGACGGCGGACAGGCCTGCCGTCCGCCTGCGCGGACGGCGGACAGGCCCGTCGTCCGACCAGGTGGAGGCCCAATTGGTTTATGCCCTTATTTACTGATCTTGTTTGGATTTTTTCAGGGTCCTCAGAGGGTCCGAGGTCGCGTTTCATGGGAGCTGGTCTGGGCCTGGTACCACGCCCTGCCAGATCGGCTCATCTTTCAGGTGGACGCTTTTGGGTTCGGGCCGCTTTTCCGGGTCCGACCATTCATGGTAGACGCGCCTTTCCTAGTGGCTCTTCGAGAGCGCTAGGATGACAGATGCCGGGCCTTCGTCATGCCATGGGGACACATGCTGCCCACGCTAGAGGATGTGTCATTCTTGACAGGCCTGCCGGTCATCGGTGATCCGGTGGTGGGCCCTGAGCTTAGGGACTACCGCCAATTGTCCGACCGACTCTTGGGCGAGGGATACTACAGGGTGCAGGGAGTGCTGTCCCACATACCTCTTGGGCACTTTGCCCGATCGGTGGGGTTGAGCCGGGTGCGGCGGATGCCGAGCGAGACGTTGGAGGCCTTCGCAGAGAGAGTGGAGACACTCCTAGACTTGGACGACCGATCGGATGACGAGAACCTGCGGATCTTCCTCCTGTTTCTCTTTGGGCGGCTGCTATTTGCCACAGCTTCAGATAGAGTTAATCTGAAGTATCTACCGCTGCTGGAGGACCTTGAGGCAGCAAAGAAGATGGCGTGGGGAGCTGCCATGCTGGGTCATCTTTTCTCCCACCTGGTGGGCTACCGCCAGGGCTCTGGTAACTTGGGTGGGTTCACCCCTTTTCTCCAGGTAATCTTCTTAGCTGTGGTTTTCCTCCTTACTCATGTTGATTGGCACTCACTAGGTTGTCTCTTGCAGATCTGGGGTTACACCCGCTTTCCCTTCGGCCGAGGGAATGTATCAGCGGATCGCGAGGGGTGGACCCCTTTGATGGCGCGGTGGGAGGTGGTCCGGGACTATCACCCGGTGTCGTACCGTGTGGAGGACATCCGCGGTCAGCTTGATACATTCCCTCCTCATATGGTGAGTAACTTGAAGTACATGTGCGCCCGAAATGATTAGATCTAATTCTCTGTTCCATTCAGGTGGTGTGGATGCCATACGCGGAGGAGGATCTGGCCGACCAGCCGTGGGTGTCCCAGAGCCTTTCTCAGTTCCGGCGGGAGGTGCCCCTGCTGTGCGTGAATATCTGTGACGGCCTCTTCGTCCGGCTGGCATGCCGCACATGGGGATGGCATCAGCCTCTACTTACTTACCCAGACCATCCTGATATGAACCGAGGTCGCCGCCGATCTCCCGCTATTGGTCAAGACTGGAGAGTAGTGAGGCGGGCTGAGATCGCGGTATGGCACCGCACCGGGGATGCCCTGCAGGAGGATAAATCCCTGCGAAACAGCTTCAAGTACATGGGAGATTACTCCCGGCGGTACTCGAACCGCATGTTCCTGGATACACGGCGGGTATGTCACTTCAACCCTTCAGTTTCTTGCACTTGAATTCTCCATGGACTAATCTTAGTGATTTTCCTGTAACAGATGCCTGAGACTGAAGCTATCGAGATTTTAAAGAGTCAGAACCAGCTTCTAGTTCTGCAGACGAGTGATCTGTTTACCCAGATTGGAGAGTTGGTAAGAAATCTGATTTCTGAGTTAGGGTGTAAGGTTGCCCACCTTAACTATGCAAAAAAAATCTTTGTGGCGCAGAGAGAGGCTTTAATCCGCCATGGGCTGCGAAGTGACCCGGGTGCGGGCTCATCAGCCCAGGGGCCGGCTGCCCCAGTTGATTGTGAGACAAGATTGCAGGATGCACTCCGCCGGGCGGAGGCCCGGGAGGCTGATCTGGCACAGCAGGTAAGATTTGTTCTGCTCTTGTGTTATGATGATTGAGCGAGCCTGACCCTGAGTTTCTTCTTTCTTTTTTTTTTTATTACAGCGCCAGGAGTTGGAGGCCGCTTTGGCAAGGGCGCAGGAGTTAGAGAGCCTCAACCAGCAGTTGAGGGACCAGGTTTTGGAGGAACGGACGGCTCGGGCCAGAGCGAGCGAGGGATCCCACCCAGACATGTACTGGGAGGGTAAGATGGCTGGCCTGCAGGAGGAGCTGGCGAGGTCGCAGACAGAGGTGCGGGAGCTTGATTTCAAGTACCGAACCTTGTGGGACCGGGTGATGAAGAAGGGGCGAGAACGAGCTATGAGATCCAGCGCTCAGAGTCCAGGAGCTCGTCCCCCTATTCCTGCCCCGTCAGCCGGCCAGGCGCCTGCTGGGAGCTCCGTCTTCAGAGACCTCGACTCCCTGCTAGCTGAGGATGCGTGGAGGGCATTGCGACCCGCTGGTTCCTCGGGGTCCATGCGTCCAGCTTCCGGACATCGACGTGCCCGTGAGGAGGATGCCGAGAGCCAGATGAGGCACCCCTCTCGGGATAGGAGAGATGATGATGCGGAGGAAAGGGGAAAGGATTGAGAGAGAGCGGGCGCAGGGGTATGCCCCTGTGTTGTGATGATGTATGATGTTATGCTTGCATATTTCTATATTTACATCGGCACTTCTTTGTTCCGCTTTCTGTTCGTACCTGTGATGCCTGCATGCACAACATTAGGGGAAACTGTTAGTAGTATCTGTTTTCGGCCCCTTGCCCAAAAAAGAGCAACTACCTTTTCCCTAGCCTTCGCGTAGGGTCAAGGGGCCGTGTCCTACTAACCAGACAAATAGAGAAATATGAATGCGTCATGCAAATGCAAATGATATTAACAAATTGGATGTATGATAAAGCGTGTTTTGTTTCCGTCTACCTGGTGACTGCCCAAAGTCAGCCTAGTCAAATGATAAAAGGGAAATGCACACTCAACTTCCCAGGCATCCTAAGCTTGCATCTAGATTGATTTGGGCCTCTAGACTCCTCGAACTGACCTTGACCGGTTAAGACTCATACTGATGACAATACCGTCATGCCATTCTTAGGCTCCCAGCTGCTTCCGACCACCAAGTTTGCCCAAAAAGTTTTTGAGGTAAATGGTTTACCCGACCCGGGTCTCTTTCCTCACAATCTAGAAGGTATATGGTGGAACACCTTGGAACCCTAACGGTCAACCGCGCGACGCTGACCCGGAATCAGACGCCGTCGCACCGATTGGTGACGCGCATGCATTGACCTAAGCCCGAAGTTGTAAGAGTACACATTGAGATTATGGTTAAGAAATTAGTTCACCAGAAACATCGACATTACCCTTCACCCATTTTGGATTCCTGTGATCATGTGAGCATGTGACGATTTTTGAAAACGAACCATTTTAAAATGATGTTCAGTCTTTAGATAGCTATCTCGTGCTGAACCTTGAGGGGGAAAAAGTGAAGAAATTTTGGAGACAAACTTCACAGGAGGATTGACAAAACCGTTAAAAGGGGGAGCTGTGACAAAACGGACTCCTTTTGACCTCCTAGATGCCCCAATTTGACTTTTCAGGCCTTTTACAGATTTCATGGCCAGGCACGGTCACGACCAGGCTTTTTTTCTCATGATTGCTTGAACCCCTTTTTCTTTTTTTGTATTTCTTTTCCGCTCTTGACATTTATTGGGGTTATTTGATATTCCGCCTGCGGGGACACTGCCCTCTTCACGTGCTCTGGTCCCTTACATTTCATTTCTGGGCCCCTTTTTTTTTGAGGGGTTACATCTATCGGGTTGTTGAGGGACCGCAATTTGCTGAGCTCGACCGTTTAAGGGCGTCAACTGTCCTGATCGGTCGAGAGACGAAGAGCAAAGGTTGCATTGTGACAGTACACTAAAGATTTGGAACTCATTTTAAACAGGTTCTCTTTGGGAAACGTGTAGGTGTGTGCATCTCAAGATGATCATAGGGATCCGTATGAAAGTAAAGTAGACACGTCCAAGGTTCTGGTGGACCAAAACCTTAGCCAAACCTCAATGTTAACCCGACCTATCATGCAACTAGACCTAGACAGGGAGTTACATGGCAGTCACCAGATAGTTGGATTTTTGTGTTTTTTTGATTTTTTTTTTTTTGTCATTTTTCATAGGAGTATATTCACAAATATTTTTTGATGGTTTTTTGGGTATTTGATTTTTTTTGAGATTTTTGATTTTTGATTTTTTTTTGTGTTTTCATGCATAAAACTTCTTCAAATATACCCCGTTCCATGGGTGGGGCAATTCCTCTCCTTTCTCATTGATTAAGCGGTAAGCGTTACCTGAGTATGCCTCCTTGATTACAAATGGACCTTCCCAGTTTTCTTGCAATTTGCTCCTGGGACCAGGAATTTTGATCATTTTTCTTTTAAGAACCATTTCCCCAATTCCAAACTTTCTTTCAAGAACCTTTTTTGCATAGAATCTTGCAATCCTATTTCTGTAAACCTGGGCGTGATTTGCCGCCATCATCCTTTTTTCGTCTAACAGTTCCAGTTGGGTTAACATGGCGTTACGACGCTCGGCGTCACTAATTCCATTGTCCAACTGCACTCTTAGAGAAGGGAAGAGAATCTCATATGGAAGTACCGCATCTGTTCCGAACGTGAGTGAATAAGGTGTTTGTCCGGTAGGGGTTCGGACGGAAGTACGGTACGCCCAAATAGCTTCTACTAGACGATCAGGCCAGTCTGAATAATTATGCGATCTGCAAGTTTTTTTAATGATTCGAATGAGGGTTTTATTGGTGGCTTCAGCCTGACCGTTTCCTTGTGGGTAGTAAGGCGAAGAATGATGCAAATTGATGCCATACTTACTACACATGTCCTGGAGCTCTTGGGAGATAAACTGGGGTCCATTGTCGGTGATGAGGTCGCGCGGTGTCCCGAACCTGGCGAGGATGTTGCGCTTGATGAACTTCACCACCGTGGATGCTTTGATTTCTGCAAATGCTTCCGCTTCAGCCCATTTAGTGAAATATTCAGTGGCGGTTAGGATAAATGATTTCCTTTTTGTTTCACCCGATCGATCTTCCAGAGGTCCTATAACGTCGAATGCCCACATGGAGAAAGGGCCACGGGGAAACGACGGATTTGAGAGATGAAGAAGGTGCATGAACCTTGTTAGCATGTAACTGGCATTTTAGGCACCTTCGAACGAATATGGAACAATCGGCCTCCATTGAAGGCCAATAATAGGACATGAGGAGCTTCTGGGCTAAGGCACGACCATAGACATGACCGCCGCAATCACTGGCGTGGGCTGCTTCTATGACATGATGAATTTCGGTATCATCTAGACACCGAAGAAGTACTCCGCTAAAGGATCTCCTTAAAAGGCGGCCGCCTAGGATAAGGTATCGCTGAGATGCACGGCGGATGGCCTTACGATCAGAAGATGTAGCATAAGACGGGAATGACCTATCGCGGAGATAGTTCATGATATCAAAATACCATGGATTCCCATCATCCCAATCAAGGGTGAGTTCATCCGTGATAGCGGAGATATGCTCGGATGGACAAAGGAATTGCTGGAACCAAGGGTCCCGGAAGGAAGGCAGATCTTGCTTGTGTAGGGTGATGGTGGCTGAGCCTTTGGGGGCAGGAATCTCTAAAGCTGATGATAGAGAGGCCAGGGCATCTGCTAGGATATTCTGAGACCTAGGCACATGCACATAGGTGATCCTTCTGAAACGCCTAGTAAGTGATTTCACCAACTCCTGATATGGCTTCAGTTTTGAATCCCGGGTTTGGTACTTGCCCACGGTTTGGCGGAGGATTAGTTGAGAGTCTCCAATTATCCTCAATTCTAGGACATTAAGAACCAACGCCAATTTTAAGCCAGCTAGGAGAGCCTCATATTCAGCAACATTATTGGTTACTGAGAAGGAGAGTTGGCAAGCATGCAGAATACTTACCCCTTCTGGAGATACGAGGACCACTCCTATCCCACTGCCTCGGGAATTAAGTGCCCCGTCAAAATGAAGGACCCAGGATGGAGTATCATCCACTATTAGGCCTAACTCCTCATCCGGGAATTCCTCGTTGACGGGTGAAAATGTGGGCAATGGGTGATGAGCTAGGTGCTCGGCAATTGCTTGCCCCTTCACAGCCTTCTGATTTACATAAGTGATGTCGAATTGATTCAAGAAGGTCTGCCATCGCACCAGCCTATCTGTTACAACTGGCCGCTCTAGCAGATATTTGATCGGGTCCATTCTTGCTAGAAGTTTTACCTCGTGGGCGAGGAAGTAGTGCTTCAGTTTCTGCACTACCCAGACGACGGCCGCACATGTCCTTTCCATGGCAGTGTATCGCTTTTCGGCATCATTGAAAAGCTTGGACAAATAGTACACTGCTCTTTCCTTCTTCTCGTCGTCTAATTGAGCCAATACTGCACCAGCTGATTCTTCAGTAGTGGAGACATATAGCAGTAGAGGCCGCCCCGGGATAGGAGCCATAAGGACTGGAGGGTTGAGGAGGTAACTCTTCAATTCATCGAAGGCTTTTTGACACTTATCACTCCAAATGAACTTTGCCCCTCCTTTTAATAAATCGTAAAAGGGTTTGCATCTCACAGAGTGTTGAGATATGAACCGTCTGATGAATTGCAAACGGCCGATGAGACCCTTTACATCCCTGACATTCTTAGGTGGGGGCATTTCCACTATTGCCTTCACTTTGTCTGGGTCAACCTCAATCCCTCTTCTACTCACCATGAATCCTAGCAGTTTTCCAGAAGAAACACCAAATACACACTTCTTTGGGTTCATCTTTAACTGGTGCTCCTTCGATCTCTGCATTACAGCCCTAAGGATTTGAGCGTGCTCCTTCCTAGTTTTGGATTTCACCAAGATATCATCTACATAGACCTCCATATCAATGTGAATCATGTCATGAAAGATTGCCATCATAGCCCTTTGGTAGGTGGCTCCAGCATTCTTAAGTCCAAATGGCATGACCATGTAGCAATAAGTTCCCCATGGAGTTATGAAGGATGTTTTCTCCTGATCTTCCTCAGCTAGTCTGATCTGGTGATACCCTGAAAACCCATCCATGAAGGATAACAACTCAAATCCAGCTGTGTTATCAACCAGCAAATCTATATGAGGTAGTGGGAAATCATCCTTTGGGCAAGCTTGATTGAGGTTGCGAAAGTCTATGCAAACTCTAACCTTATCGTCCTTTTTTGCCACAGGGACGATATTAGCTACCCACTTAGGGTAGAGCACTACCCGGATGAACTTGGCCTTGTGTAGTTTGTCAACCTCTTCTTTTACTTTAAGTGCTAATTCCGGTTGTAGCCGTCTCAACTTTTGTTTTACGGGTTTGGCGTCGGGTTTTAGGATTAGCCGATGTTCTACCAGTTCTGTGTTTAATCCAGGCATGTCCTCGTACGACTAAGCAAACCCGTCACGGTGCTCTTGGAGCACGGCTATTATGGACCCTTCTTCTTCTGGACTCAAGCGGGCACTAATTAGCACTATCTTTGGATCCTCCTTCGTTCCGAGGTTGACTTCTTTAGTGGGTTCGTCGATAGCTGATGAAGGTTCATCAAACCGTCTTGCCCCACTCACAAGTGGTTCGACCAAGTCATCCACCTCTTCCTCTTCACTAAGCTCGAACACACCTAAACCATCACTGCAAGACTCTTTTTTCATTACCTCCAGTGGTTCGGAGATGACCCTAGTCTGAAGATACTTATCCAATTTTTTCAAATCTTTGCACCTATTTGCTAACCCCTGAACTAAGAACAAAGGAACTTGCCTAGTCCTACAATTTCTAGACAAGGAGGAAGCTAACCTAATTCCTAAACTACTATGTACATGGTTTGGAGAACAGGTCAATTCTGTCCTGGATGGGACAAGAGTAGACCCTTGGGACAAAGATTCCATGACGGCAGGGCTCCCCCACCACACAGGCTCCTCGAAAGTAATTTCCCCTCCAGCGGGATGGGAATTGGACTTTTTTTTTCGTGACCGACCGTATGTAGCATGGAACACTCCGAAGAGCTAGCGTTGGTCGGAGTCGAGAGCATCGGGATGGTAGGCGGGTGGAACAAGAAAGGAATGAACGTAGCCGGGGCTGGTTCATCCCGGGCCAAGAAAAGCCCTACCGTCGGTCTGGCTGATTCACAGAACAAGGAGGATAAGCCAAAATCCTCCTCTTGATGATCTTCATAACACTCTCGCACCTCTTCTTCTATCTTGGGTAATTCCTGCCTCTTCTTTATGAAATGATTCATGAGGGACCATCCCTTTGTTTCTTTTGATGGTTCAACAAACTTATATCCCAGGCCACACCCCCCAATGACAGGGTTCTCTGAGATGGGGTCACGAATTCCTTGTTCTTCTTTCCCTAACCCAGAGCCTGAGCTATATCCCATCTTACTCATGAGCTGCCAACCTATACCCGACCTGGGCCTCAGGTGGGAATTCACTGATGAAAGGACAGGCTCTTTGCCTTTCCTGGAAGTTATCATGGATGGGATTTGCTCTACCGTCACTGAGTCCAATGACTCGATGTAGGGAGTGCTTTTAACCTTCACAATTTTCCCGTTATACGGGAACTTATAGCATTGATGGTTGGTAGACGGGACTCCTAAGGTTTGGTCCATCCACGGTCTCCCTAAAATGGCATTGTAGATTGGCTTAACGTCTAGAATGTAGAATTCCGAGGTCATGGATACCGGGCCGATTTCTAGTTGGAGGAAGATCTTCCCATCTGCTGGTCTCTGGGAATTGTCATAAGCTGAGACCATCATAGAGGTTTACTCAACCTTCTCTGGGTCTATCCCTATCCTTTTGAGGGTCTTAAGGGGACAGACGTTGATGGAGGCACCAGTATCCAATAGAATGGAATCTACTGAATGGCCATTAAGGATGGCGGTTAAGCACAGAGGGAGGGATCGGCACTCAGGAGGAGCTAGATCCTTTTCGGGGAAAGAGATCATAGGAGTCTGAGTAACTGAGAGTATGGCATTAGTGACCCCGCCACTAGGAAGATCTTCATTAACTGTAATCTGTTGCAAGAAATTGAACAACGTCTCCCTATGTGTGGGAGACCTGCGGATAAGCTCAAGGATGGAGATCTTAGCGGGGGTCTTCTCTAGATGCTGGAGTATGTCATACTCAGACTGGGTGTTCCCTTTGGCAGGGAATGAGCTATCTTGAGAATCCAGAGGCTGGCTCGGGGGAATGATGCGATTCCTGAGCGTTACCCCTACTGTGATTGGGTCTGTTTCCAATGGTGACCTAATGGGATTGAAGCTGATCATCGAATCCTGGTTCTTGCTTGGACAAAAGACAGATAAGGTGGGTCCCTCGGCTGTGATTGGAGGAATCTGCACGAGGGAGACCGGCTTGAGGGTTGCCAATCGTTCTTTGGGTCGGACTAGAACCAAAGGCTCATTAGGAGAAAGCGTGGAGACCTCTGGGGTAGTCCCTTTAGTTTCACACAACCAAGTGGGGTCTTGGTGCTTTATCCCGGACCCTTGATACTCCCAGTACTGCTCCCTGCGAACTGTCACGGGCTCCAAGTCATTGATCAGTGTGTTGATCTTCCCTTGAGAGCCGGAGAGGTCTTGACCTACCTGATGAGAAGGTAACGGGTCCTTCACGATCCCCAGTTCTTTCTTAGCCTTTAGAGCCTCAATGGCTTTTCTCATGTCTTCCCAATTTATCCTCCCTTCATCATTCAAGTCATACACCTAGTCTCTGAAGGTGAAGCAATTATATATGGTGTGTCCCGTGATCCTATGGTAAGGGCAATACCTGGAGGTGTCCGTATTGCGCGGGACACCTTCCTTCGGAGGCGGAAGTTGAATGGCATTGCAGGCCATCAAAGCATAAAAGATATCTGCCAGTGATTCCGGCAGAGGTGGGTATGAGGCCCGCTTAGCCATAGGACGACTGTAGTTAGTCGGGGGAGGGACGGCTGAGTATTGCTTCTGACTGGGCTGAGTATCAGACTTAGAATGAGAATTGGTAACCCTGGTCGGTGGTGTTAGCATGCTGACCTGTTCATTGATGGTAACTCCTTCTGTGGTAGGAGCTGATGTGGTTTTCTTATTCCTGCTTCTATTTTCAAAGAATGAAGGCAGAGTGGAGTCTCGAATTTGGGACTGAACTACCCTAGCCCTATTGTATAGTTGCGCGAACGTCTGAAGTTCACTGAGCATAAGGATTGCCCGAAGCTGGGGAGTAGCATTATTGACAAGCATGGTGACTGCTTGTGCTTCAGGAATAACGACCTCTGCTCTAGAAGCCATAGCCCTCCACCTGTTAGCGAAATGAGTGAAGTCTTCGTCAGACTTCATCTTCTCCATTACTAGATCGAACAAGGTGGGGGGTAAGGCTGCCATATGGTTGAAGTGGGTGATGAACCTCTCAGAGACCATGTCAAAGTTGATCAGGTCAGTAGCTGGCAAAGAAGAGAACCACCTCAAGGCTTCTCCCTCGAGGGACTTTTGGAAAAGATGGACCAGAAGGACTCTATCGAAGAGCCACTGATGGGAATCCATGAGAAACCCAGACAAATGATGATGGGGGTCAGTGGTACCATCGTACTTTCTGTACTTAGGTACCTTAAACCCTTGTGGAAAGTAAGCTGGGGGGAGCTTGCAGTAGCTCGAGAGAGAATATGGCTGCCTGAGGTTGAGATTCTCGGCCATGAGTCGCCGTACACAATTCTCGACCTCATTTTTATAGACGAACTCCTCCTGCTTGGGAGGTGTAACCTGATTGATGGGGTTGAAAGGAACCGTATGAGTGGGCATGGTTTGACCCGGCTGAGGTCTGCTAGAAGATCCTTGGAATTGGGTTTTCCGAGGAGTGGCATCCTGAATCTTGCCACGAGAAACCAACTGGATGAGTTGATCCGGAGTATAGCGTGATAGGACGGCAATGAGTTCCGGATCCTCTCCAGGGTTTTGGAATGTCCTACTGGAGATTATTGGCTCATCTTCTCCTTGTGAGGTAGAAGATTCATCGGAATCCTTTCTCTGAGGACCTTCTCTGGATGCTTGGAGCATCCCTATGAAGGTCTGTTGTGGATCTTCTTCAATCTCAAACAAAGGATTGTGAACGACATTGCCACCGAACTGGTCCATGTCATCATACACAGCATTGACATACATCCGGTTCATTATGAAGTACATGCCCTAATTGATTTTAGGTTTCACTTGAAATGTTTGCCAACGTTTTATGAAAGTTGGTTTCTAACAAAACAAGTTTAACCCTTAACGACCCTTCACTTTTTTTCAAAATTTGTTGCACTGGGATTCAATTAGGTGTCTTCAAATTTGAGGCAATTCACTGACTTCTCACACAAACCCAAAGGTTCCTATAGGGTGGTTTCGGGTACAACCTGCTCGGCGGCCAAGTGGGAATCCCTGGCTCGCGGAGACTGACAGAGGTTCCCAACAGAATAAGACTAGTCGCACCCGAGTGGGAATCCTCAGGTGGAGAGTCAGATCCTGCGGGAGAGGTGACTAAAAGATGTGATGCCGGCTCTTCCTTATAACCCCCGCGGAGAACACCCCAAAACACCCAGAAAGTTATCAGACAGCAGGTCAGAACATGCAACAGTTCAATACAACAGGTAACAGCACATCGTACATGAACAGTAGCAGCAAACAGAAAGAGACAGGTAACAGCACATCGTATATGAACAGTAGCAGGAAGCAGAAAGATACAGAACCGACGAGGGTCGACGGCCAGGGGTTGGCCGTCCAGAAGGACGGACGGCTAGGCGCTAGCCGTCCAAAGGGATGCCGACGGCCAGGGGCTGGCCGTCCAATGGGCCGGACGGCCAAGTGATAGCCGTCTAGAGAAAGGTAGACGGCCGGGGGTTAGCCGTCAAAGGGGTTGGACGGCCGCTCAACGAGATGTCGACGGCCAGTGGTTGGCCGTCTACTGTTCGGACGGCCACGTGTTGGCCGTCCACGGGCTGTGTCGACGGCCGACTGGTGGCCGTCCAGCAGGTCCGACGGCCGGGTTATGGCCGTCCAGGGGCCTCGACGACCGGGGTCCGGTCGTCCAGTGATTATTGAGTTCAGGATCCTTACCTTCTTTTCCTTTGAACGCGACGCGTGTAGCGGGCTACAGGAGTCCCACCGTGATCGCCAGAGGGCTGTAGGCGCCCGGAACGTTCCCCCCTTCTCGTCGCAGCGGCGACGAAGCTTTGGAATTCGGGGTTCTTCCCGTCCGTCTCAGCACTGTGGCGACTCAGAAGTGGAGTTAGAGTATAAAGTGTGATCGCCAGGAGCATTACCTTTGGGTTCCTGTGCTCCGCAGGGGTGTAGAAGGTGATCGCGATTTTGGTGAGAGCGGGAGACGTCAGTTCCTCCTTCTCTTCCTCCGGCCGGCCAAAGGGAGAGAGCCCGGTACTCTGCACGCGTTTAGGTGGTAAGGATCCCTGAAAAGGAAAGGCCAGACAAAGAAGAACCCGATTAGAACTGTAACGTGTAAAATCTATCCATATAGATGCAAGAAACTAACTAAAATCAGTGGGAAACGCACCGGATGGGTGGTGGGGAGGGAAAGTGACCATATGTTATGGCCACCCACCTCCCGTTTTTTCTTTAGAACCTCTGTGGGGGTAAGGATCACTAAGTCATCCTACGTGCATGCATGCAAATGAAGAGGAGTTGCGTGTGTGGAGAGTGGAGTGGTATTACTAATGCAATGGAATGAGTAAGAAAAAGTAAAAGGGAAAAGTTAGAAAGGCAAGTCCGTTTCCAGATGTAGCCTGAGCTTTCCTCCTTGGAGTATCCTCGAACTTCTCACCAGAAGGTCCCCCTCTGCCCAAAAATCCCTTCTTCCTCTTAACCTCTCACCTCTAACCTCTAACCTCTCCAAAAGCCTTCCTCCTTCCAAGTCCTTAACCCCTTGCTCGAGAGGATGTGGGGGGTTTAAATAGACGAAGGAAAAAAGGGAGAAAACAGGGGTCTAAATCCCCGTAAATCACCCTTCAACCAATAAGGAGTGGTCAAGGGTTGGAGGTAGTGGACGCGGCAGTCGCCGGAGTGGGGAGTGGTCGGAGTAGTGGGGGACGAGGGCGGAGAGTAGAGGAGATCGTGGGGAAGACGGGGTCAAAAGGGTGGTTAAGGAGTGGACGGCCAGGTGACATGCCTTCCATTCTTGTGGTGGAAGGCGGACCGGCTGGCCTTCGAAGGAAGTGGAAGGCGAGGGGTGGCCTTCGAAGGAGGCGGAAGGCAAGGGGTGGCCTTCGAAGGAGGTGGAAGGCAAGGGGCTGGCCTTCGAAGGGGGTAGAAAGTGAAAAAGATGGCGAAAGAGGTGGACGGCAAGGTGGTTGGCCTTCGAAGGGGGTAGAAGGCGGGGGGTGGCCTTCGAAGGCGGTGGAAGGCAAGGGGTTGGCCTTCCACGAAAAGGTGAAAAAAGTGGCCAAAAGGTGGACGGCAAGGTGGTTGGCCTTCGAAGGGGGTAGAAGGCGGGAGGTGGCCTTCGAAGGCGGTGGAAGGCAAGGGGTTGGCCTTCCACGAAAAGGTGAAAAAAGTGGCCAAAAGGTGGACGGCAAGGTGGTTGGCCTTCGAAGGGGGTAGAAGGCGGGGGGTGGCCTTCGAAGGCGGTGGAAGGCAAGGGGTTGGCCTTCCACGAAAAGGTGAAAAAAGTGTCGGGATTTGATTAATGGGCCTAGCTGGTAGTGGGCTTAAATGGCTGAAATGAGTGGATTTATGATGATGGGCTGATGGTGGAAGGGATTTATGACCAAAAGGCTGGTCCAAAATCGGTGTCTACAGTAATATCCATTCCAAACAAAGTTTTAAACATGCAACTAAACAGAAAACTCACTTGTTAAGTGGTCTTTTAAACCCCTTAATCAAATAGGTTTTGAAAATGATGCTAGTGTTGTGTGTGTTGCATGGAGTGATGTGATGAAGAATGCAAGACTAATGGGGTGAAAATGTGAAAAATATGCAGAAATGAATTGAAAGTTAATGCTGGATGGCCCCTGGGAAGCCTTGGTCTTGGATGGATGAAGAATGGACGCCGACTTCTGGAAGCAGCAGCACTTCAGTGTTTGGACGTCGTTGCTGGGATTTTTACTCAATTATCACTCTGATATCACTTCAATCACTAACTCTTTCACCCATTCAAGAGGCAGGGTATTTATAGACTTCTTTGCGTCCGCGAATTTACATGGAGAAATTTTGAGATTTATCCATCTTAATCAACAGATAAATACATATTAATTCATCTTTATCTGTAATTATCTAAAACGCGTCGCCCATTGAAGATGCCTTTTAGACTGATTAGGATAAAGATAAACACCCGGAAAAAACTTATCTTTATCTATAATTAGATAAAACGCGTCGCCACTTAAAGACGCCTTTTAAACTAATTAAGATAAGGATAAACATCCGGAAGAGAAGTAGGAACTACTTAGAAAACCTAAATGGTGTCGTGACATGCAGACGTCTTTTAGTTAATTAATCAATTAATTAAAATTCAAATTTAAACATCAAAATAAGAATAAACTCTAAACGGCGTCCACACAGGTCGACGTCTTTTAGACTTCTTCATATTTTAACTGAAATTTGAGTTAAAATCAATTCAATTGATTAATTTAAATATGTCTGCTTGACCCGACACTTTTAGGTAATTAAAAAGATCAATAAGAATTAACCAATGATTAAATATCAGACCATTCTGAGGCATTATTATATGATATGAAATTTACTCGAAATGATGTCAAAATTAACGTGTCTACAGCTGCCTCACCTTGGCATCGTCTTTGCAAGGGAGTGAAATGAAATGGAATATACTAAAAAGGTGATGCCAAGGTGTGATGAGACACGCTCTCAACATCACATGATTGGAATTTTTCTCAAAATCATCGATGAAGATAGCTCAAGGATATCAATGGAATCAATCATGTTTGGATGAGGTAGACAAGGAAATAAAATAAAGTCGATCAACCTCCACGGAGTGGAAAGTACCCCAGGTCGTAGACACTGTAGGTTTTATCATGGGGAGCGTTTGCCAGCTAATGTGGACGTGCTGCAGCCATGATGGATCTTAAAAGAAAACAAGAAATATTGGATAAAGAATCTAAGAAAAGATAGAATTCCAATGATATCTTCAAGCGAACCTCAAAGATAATCAAGATACTCAATTCGGAATGGAATATTTCATATCATGTTGGAGTTATTTGATTTAATGGTCTGAAACTTAATCAGTAATTAATTCTTACCACAGTGATTTCAAAGTCTTATATGATGCATGCTGGGCTAAAAGAAAAATATAAAGTCAAATAAAATATAAATTAATCAAAGATAATATTGTTAAATTGTCATTAATGAGTCAAGATACCAATTCTTGTAATTCAGTGCTAAGCCGAAGCTCGTTTATCCACGCACCGGTTCACAAAAGTAGAACCATCGTCCCCACTAATTAAGAATCCAACGGCCTATCCATACGATTAAGAATTCTCTGGAATTATCACTGTTTTTGTTATAGGGGAACTCAAATTCCAGTTTCATCAAAACCACAAGGTTCTTGATATGCTCTAATAAATACTTAATATATAGTAATGCAAATTAACTACATGAAATAATATAAGGATAGAAATAACCGTCTTTTTAGTCACGGTTGAGACTCATAAACTCCCATAATGGGATCTTCTTGATATTTCCAGCTTTGCAATCATTTCTTTAATTTTTTTGTACTCAAAATTCATCAGTAACTTCAAACAAGTGTTTGACTAAACATTAAAATATGGAATTTCGGGTAAATGACAGAAAGCTTGAAACGTGTCGTGTGCCTTGTGTCTTTTACTCACAGAAACAAGTTCTGGCTGTTCTCTACTCGGATTCCAACTCTTTTCACACATGTATATGAAACTTTTGAGTTTCTAGATTTCTGCACTTCAGCTTTGTGCCTTGTGTCTTTAACCTTGTGTCCTGTACATGTCTTAGCAAACATGTTAAGTATCTGTTTAGGCTTAGCCCCTTGCCTGGTTAAGTAAACGACTACTTGATCCTATTTTTGGTAGAAGGGTCAAGGGACATAGCATTTATTAACAAAGGTAATATGAATAATCAAACTGTAAGCAAAATGCAACATGCAAGGAGACAAATACTTACTAAAAATAAAAGGAATGAAGCATACCAAATGCAATAAGCAAATGCTAATTGAAATATTTTTGTTGTTTTGAAATATGTACTTTTTTTGGATTTTGAAATATGTATATTTTTTGGCTTTTGAAACATGTACTTTTTTTTTTGGATTTTGACATGTATTTTTTTCGGATTTTTGAAATATGTGTATTTTTTTTGGATTTTGACATATGTATTTTTTTTGGATTTTTGAAATATGTATTTTTTTTTGGATTTTTGAAATATGATGTGAACCAAAAGACCAGCATGGTACTCAGATCAAAAGATCATATTTATTTATTAACTTAATTCTCAAATTGTTCTTTAATAATTTAACTTAAACCCATTGTGCTTGAACTTGTGTTTCCATTCGTGATCCTATTTGATGATTTGACCTTCAGTCAATCTAGGCCGTTCCTTAAGTTTGGAGTACGCTTCTTTAGAAAGAAAGGAAGAATTGGTTTAGAAAGCCCATGAGAAGGTTTCGGAGACCTAAAAAGATGTTCTTTTCTTACCCTAATATCTGTTGGGGTTCGGTTATTTTCTTTCCGGGGTATTTATCGACCTTGCATTCCCTTTTGTTTCATTTCATGGCCTTGATGTAACGTTTGTAGTGTAATGGCCTTTTGATTTGACATTTGACTATTGCCTTTGCTTTGCTTTTCTTTGGGACGGATCTCCCCCTTTTTTTTTTTGACGGCCTCCTACTAAGATGGCGGGTATTCTTGGTAATCTATTCTAAGCTTCGTTCCGACATCATGGGCCGAGTGTAAAAAATAGAATTTTACTTTAAAACGAATGATTTGTACCTTACACTTTCAGTCGAGCCTTCGGTATTCCTTAGGATTCGGCATCTCTTGTTACTCACGAATCAAACGTGTCAGTGTGTGTAGTAATGTGTTTTAGTTAAATTATCCAGACTGATAAGAAAATTTGAGTTTCTAAATTTTCTGATTCCACTGGTCTTTGTACCATGCTGATCGACTCTTTAACCTAAATGTAGTATTTCTTAAGATGCAAACCGTTCCAGGGGTGAGTTAGCTCTTCTCCTTCTGCATTAACAAGACGATAAGCGTTACCAGGAAAAGCATGTAATATAACATAAGGTCCTTCCCAGTTAGGTTGGAGCTTAGAACGCGGACCACCATATTTTACAAAAATTCTTTTGACAACCATTTCACCAACTTTGAACTTACGTTCAATGACTTTCTTTTGATAAAAACGTGCTAGTCTATTTTGATAAACTCTTACATGATTAGCAACTAACCATTTTCTCTCGTCTAAGAGTTCCAATTGAGCAAGGAGTGCTGAACGATGTTCATCAATGGAAAATTCCTTTTTCAATTGTACTCTTAATGACGGTATGAGGATCTCGTATGGAACTACCGCCTCCATTCTAAATGTTAAGGAATAAGGAGTCTGCCCAGTGGGCGTGCAGATTGAAGTTCGGTAGGCCCATAGAGCCTCAACCAATTTTTCTGGCCAGTCTGTGAACTTGTTAGATTTGCATGTCTTTTTGATGATTTTTATCAAAGTCTTGTTAGTTGCCTCTGCTTGGCCATTGCCTTGCGGATAATAAGGAGATGAATGATGCAATGCAATTTTGTACATGTTGCAGAGGTCTTTCAATTCTTGTGACACGAACTGCAGTCCATTGTCGGTGACGATGGTGTTTGGAATTCTAAATATGGTGATGATGTTTCTCATGATAAACTTCCAGACGGTTGATGCTTTAACTTCCGTGTATGCTTCAGCTTCTGCCCACTTGGTGAAGTATTCCGTTGCCGTGAGGATGAAAGATTTTTGCTTG
Source organism: Zantedeschia hybrid cultivar (assembly GCA_030544215.1). Taxonomy (NCBI): domain Eukaryota; kingdom Viridiplantae; phylum Streptophyta; class Magnoliopsida; order Alismatales; family Araceae; genus Zantedeschia; species Zantedeschia hybrid cultivar. The sequence goes on along the minus strand of JARZZO010000006.1, from coordinate 78,384,726 downwards.
ATGCCGAAATCGGAATTGTCAAGGGGTCCAATGATATCGAAAGTCCACATGGAGAAAGGCCATGGGGAGGAGACATGATGGAGTAAAGATGCAGGAGATTGAATTTTGTCGGCGTGAAGTTGGCACTTAGCACACCTACGGACATATCCTACACATTCTTCTTCCATGGTTGGCCAATAAAATCCTTGTCTAAGGATCTTCTTTGCTAGCATTTGTCCATTAACATGGCCACCACAAACTCCAGCGTAAGCTCATTCCATAACCTTCCAAAGCTCATCTTCGTCCAGACATCTCAGAAGAACTCCATCAAAACCTCTTTTGTACAGTGCTCCCCCAACTAGGGTGTATCGTTGAGCAACTCTCATGATAGTCCTTTTCTCCTCAACTGTGGCTTCTTCAGGATACAATTGATCTTCACAATATTTGGCAATTTCATAGTACCATGGCTTCTGTTCATCATCCATCTCTTCTAACAGCTCCATCAACATGATTTCTCTCTTCTCCACGATATCTCCATCTCTGACCTTCTTCAACAACTTTTCCTTGGTTCTCAGAAACAAAGGGTCTTTCACGGCGGGTGAAAGATGCCTATGAACTATGATTGATTCAGATTACCTGCTGATTGGAAAATCAAGAGAAGATGCAAGTGAGGCTAGAGCGTCAGCTAAGATGTTCTGATTCCTAGGGACATGGACGAAGATCAATTTGGTAAAAAGCTTTGAATAAGCAGAAGTAAGTTCTTGATAAGGCTTGAGTTTTGGATCAAGGGTTCGATACTTGGTTAACACTTGGCAAAGAATCAATTGGCTATCACCCACAATCCTGAGTTTGGTAACACCATGGGAATGTGCAGCCTCGAGGCCAGCAAGGAGCGCCTCATATTCAGCTATATTGTTGGTGACTGGAAAGTCAAGCTAAAAGGCTTGTGGAATGGTGATATCTTCGGGCGATAACAGAACAATGCCAATACCCTTTCCATGGGAATTCAGAGCTCCGTCGAAATGCAGAGTCCACATATCATCTCTGATTTGGTCTATGGACATCAGTTCCTCATCCGGAAACTCCGATTGGACTGGATCAAAACGAGGAAGGGGGTGATGAGCGAGATGTTCTTCTATGGCATAGCCTTTGATCGCTTTCTGCTGAATGTAAGTGATATCGAATTGAGATAGAAAGTTCTGCCATCGCGCTAACCTATCAGTAAGAACAGATTTCTCCAGAAGAAACTTGATTGGATTCATCCTAGCGATGAGATGGACTTCATGGGCAGATGGACTTCATGGGCTAAAAAATAATACTTCAATTTCTGAACAACCTAAACCAATGCTGCACATGTTTTTTCCATCGCTGTATATCTCTGCTCAGCGGGATTGAGAAGTTTAGAGAGATAGTAAGCTGCCCTCTCCATTCCTTCTTCATCCTCTTGTGCTAGGACAGTTCCCACTACATCATCCAGGACAGAAATGTAAAGTATCAATGGTTTGCCTGGAGATGGTGGTCTCAAAACAGGAGGACTTGCCAAATAATTCTTTAATCTATCGAATGCCTCCTGACACTTATCATCCCAATCGAATTTGACTCTTGGCTTGGTAAGCTCGTAGAACGGCTTACACCTTTGTGAGTGCTGGGAGACAAAACGGCGAATAAATTGCAACCTCCCGATTAATCCTCTTAACTCCTTTAAGTTCTTGGGAGGTGACATCTCTCTGATAGCCTTCGCCTTGTTGGGATCAATCTCAATTCCCCGTTCGCTGACAATGAATCCAAGTAATTTTTCTGAAGATACCGCGAATACACATTTCTTGGGGTTCATCTTTAACTGATACTCCCTTGATCTCTCTAACACTCTTGCCAGAACTTTGGCATGCTCAGCCTTCGTTTTAGATTTAACCAACAAGTCATCTACATACACTTCTAGATCTATGTGCATCATGTCGTAAAATATTGCCATCATAGCCCTCTGATAAGTGGCTCCAGCATTCTTTAATCCAAATGGCATGACAACATAGCAGTATGTTCCCCAAGGTGTAGTGAGGAGGTCAAAATATCGTTTTTGCAATATAAAATGGAGATATTCATGCATAAAGAAAAGTTGTAAGGAGGTCAAAATATCACAAAAATATTTCCCAAAATTACTACAATAATTATTAGTCTATAAACAAACTTTAATCATGCTAAAACAAAATTAAAAGGGGTAAAAACACAAGTTTTCAGCATGTTGTTACATAAATACCTTTTTCTGTTTGCATAAATAAACACTGAATTGCAAATATATCCGCAAAAATTGCTACTGCATTTAAAAGTCTTTACAAGAAAGACCTTGTACTCTTTAAAGACTACTAATGGGCCCAAAACAGACCCAGAATAAATGGGCCTAGGATCCAAAGCTTAATAGATCTTTCAGGTTACCATTAATGAATCTTAAAGGATAAGGATAAAGATAAAGAACTTAAATTAAACAGTTTTAACACTAAATGATACATCAAAGGATAACGGATATAAATAGATACAAATATTATGTAATCCAGATTTTATTCAGGTTGGATACATAACATATAAGAATTTGGATCCTAAATAAGATCCTCTCCCCCTCCCTCCATCCGTGCCAGGGCGTAGTCTCTAGCGCCATGACATAACATGCCCTAACCACTACTGCTACCTCAGATACCCTCTGAATTTGAGCTACAATCCAACAATATCCATTTTGTTATCAATTTAAAAAGATTATTTGTTAACTGTTCTATAAGATAGTAATCGGTTAGATAATCAGATCTTTAGTGTGTCCTATATATTTGGTCAGAACAACACTACCTTATCCATCCCAATACATATCAGTTTAAAAAGACCATTCGCTTAACTGAACTATAAGGTGTCAATTAGTCGAATAATTGGGTTACTAGTTACCATTTGCATCCTGATGTAGCCGAAGCTATCACGACCGGATTCCGAGGCCGGAATCCGGAGAGATGGATCCGGTGCTTGGCCGGATCGGTGTTCTGAGGCCCGACGGGGATCCGGAAGACGAAGGACGCAGAGGCGAAGCCGAAGGTCCGAAGGCCGAGGGATGCTCGGTCGGTGGCTGGCTCGCTCCGGGAAGTCGGGGCCGAGGCTCCTTCGGCGGACGAAGGGGCGGCGCGAGACCGAGTCTCCTCTATCGCGGGGCAGCCGGCGCACGGCGTCGAGACCAGGGAGAGGAGTCCGAGGTCGGCGGTCGAGACCGACTCGGGAAGGTCGGCGATGATTCGAACCGAGCTCCTGCAGGAGGGAAAGAAGAAGAAACCCAGTCAGTAGGAGTCCCGGGCTCTGGCCCTTTGGAACCCCCTCCGACGGTCAAGTTAGCTCCTGAAGATGATTCGATTCAGAAGGCAAAGAGTAACTTAGAAGCTGTTTGGACCGTAGTCCTTAAGGGTCTCGGAGGCATAAGAGAGCATACCTTTGGCAATAAATAGCGGTGTATTTATAGCAGAGGATAGAGGATGGTTAACGGGGGCAGCCGATATAGGACTAAACGCGGACTTATTGGTAAACCGCCATAGTGCCTGATCCGCCACCGGAGTGGGCCGGACTCGGCTATCGGGCCGAAGGGGGTTGGGCCGCTGATGGGCCGAAGCCTGTTGGGCCCTGGGCTGCCGCGCTGTTCCCGGGCCGTAGGCTGGTGGGCCGCTGACGGGCTGAAGCCTGTTGGGCCGGGAGCGACGGTGCCGCTTACGGGCCGAGGGCTGTTGGGCCGCTGATGGGCCGAAGGCTCCCGGAGGGCCTTGCACTGCTGCTGTTGGGCTGAACGGGTTTTGGGCTCGCTTCAATGAGATTACTCCTTCGGACGAGGAGTATACTCCTTCCCACTCTCCCAAATCTTCTCTGTCATCTCCCCTCACCTTGGATTCTCTTGCCTCTGCGATGTCCGAAGAGCCTGAGGTCTCTGGGGCTGAGGGGTCCGAGGCTTCCGGGGCCGAGGTCTCCGGAGCCGAGGCTTCCGGGGCCGAGGCTTCCGGGGCCGAGGCTTCCGAGGCCGAGGCCACCGAGGAGGTCCGGAACCCAGGCCGGGCTTCCACCTCGGGACGCCGTCGTCCCGACATTGCTTCGGAAGCATCCTGCGCCCTTTCGGACACAGAGGTTAGGAACCTTGTTTCTTATTTCCAGCTTTGTTCTTGGACGACCCCTCACCGGCCTGGCTCCGCCACCCGGGCCAACACTCTCCGCCCGGGTTCCTTCTCTATCTACGTAGGTAGTTTCCAGGCGGGCTTTCGTCTTCCTCTTCCCACCTTCGTCATCAACCTTCTCAGCTTCTACGGGCTGGCCCCGTCTCAGCTTTTTCCCAACTCTTGGCGCACCGTATACGGTTTCTTGAGCGTTTTCGCCCGTATACGGATCACTCCTTCCATCAACGTCTTCCGCTACCTCTTTAAAATCCAAAGGCAGGGGAGATCCGAGTGGTACTGCTTCGTCCCTCGGGTCGGCCGAAGCATATTCTCCGGGAAGCCCTCGTCCATCCATGGCTGGAAGAGGAAATTCATCTTCATCTCTCTGCCGAAGAACGAGAAGGGCGTGTGGCCCTTTACTACCGAATGGGCGCCGCTGGCCGCAGGCCTCTCGGATCCTCCTGTTCTGACCTCCGTCCAGAGCACCCTTGTGGGCCACATCTAGATCATGGCCCTATACGACATCTGGGGGCTTCTCAGTGAGTCAGAGCGGCTGGTGAATGCCGGGGTATGGCCGGACCCTCGGTTCGATCCGGAGCGAGCCTTTCCCTACCTTCCTCCCGGGGAGACTCCGCGGGGCCGCGGAGGAAGGGCTGCCGCTCCTCCGGCCGAAGCTCCTCCGGCTGAGGAGGCTGATGAAGTTTCGGCCGAGGGTAAGTCGGCTTTGAGTTTGCACTTGGTCGCTGTTTCGTTTTTAACACGTCTTCTTGCTTGCAGCAATGTCCGAGCTCGACGCCCTCCTTGCCCGGATATCCGATCAGCGCGGTCAAGGCCGGGCACCAGCCCCGCAGGCGTCAGGCGGGTCTGGCCGAGGCGCTGGAGCTCCGAGGACCCGAGGCGGGGTTCCAAGGATTGCGGCCTCCACCGATGGCCGTGCTGCCGCCGCCGCTCTCGAGAGGGAGCGAAAGACTAAGTTTGCCGCTCGAAGGGGCGGCCGACCGTCGAAGCGCCTCCGGGTGGAAGAGGCCGAAGAGGCGGAGCCGGCTCCGCTGATCAGGAGAAGTGCCGGGGTCCGAAGGGCTGCAAGGTTGGCATCTCCCGAGATGCCGAGGGGCGACTCCCCTCCGGCCGTATCGGCAGGGGCCGATGACGAAGGCGCCGGGTCGCAGGCGCCCCGGGCGCAGCGCGAGTGGTGGCACCCCGAACCGGGGATCTATAAGGACGAGAGCATGGAGGACTCGCAGACGTGCCTCCGTCTGCTCCGCAGCCTCACTCTCCCTTCGGCTCTCGAAGAGCTGAGGGACCACTCGGTCACCGACCTGGCGGCGATGAGCGCTCGGTTGGCGGTCCAGGTAAGAAGCTTGAGTGCGCTTCAACTTAGCTCTCCTTAGCTGTTCTTTGATTGATTTTCTCTGATCCTTGTCCGCTTTCGGTCCGCAGGCCGCGGTAACGGGTAGCGTCCTGATTCACCATCAGGAGCTGCTCCGAATCAAGCTCCTGGAGGCCGAGGGGGAGTCGGCCGGTTCGGGTGAGGGTCCTTCGGCGGGGCCCCGCATCGAGCCCATGATCGATGGGCTGGTAACCGCGAACGCCCGGACGCGGGCGCAGCTGGAGGAGAGGGCAGCAGAAGCCCGTGCTTCCGCCGAGGCCAAGATGAAGGCCGAGCGGGAGAAGGAGAAGGCCGAGCGTGAGCTCGCTGCGGATCAGACTGAGATCCGGGCCCTCAAGGCCCAGATCCAGGACAAGGACTCCCGGCGGGCTTCGGAGAAACGCTGCCATGCCGAGGAGGTTTCAGCTCTGAAGCAGGAGCTAGAGGAGGCGGCGGACTCAGCCGTAGCCGATTACAAGGCCGGCCCGAACTACGCCGAAGAGATCCTCCAAGCTCAGCTGCTAGCGTCCTCTTCGGTTTTCGACCTTGGGCTGGCTGTCGCCCAGAGGGCCTGCCCGAGCGTTGATCTAACCGGGGTTGGCTTGCCGATGGACGAGGAAGCCAGGGAGCTCCTATCCTAGTGGAAGGAGCTTATGGCCGAGAAGGCCTCGACTCCAGCGCCAGGCGACGAAGCCGCGCCCGCCAAGGAGGCCCCTGAGGAGGCTACCCCTCCTGAAGCTGTGTAGATCGTTGACTCTTTCTCTCCCTCTCCTGGCCGAGACGCAGTCGGAGCGGAGGAGGAAGGGGTTTTCGAGGGCTGATACGAGGGTTCCCCCCCCGGTTTTTGTTTTCCTACTTTTGTAAGCTTTCGGCCAGGTGGATGGCCGATTTTGTACTTCTCCTTTTGTGAATATATGAAGTATTTCTGAATTTTACCTCGTTGTCTTCTGCATGATTTGACCGAATCTGGCCTTTCGGAAGTCCGAGATCCTGCCGTCGTTCGCTATAGTTCGCGAAGCCGAGACCCGACGTAGGTTCGGATAGGAAGTTGGTAAAATATTGCCACTATATACGGCCGGGGCCTTCGCTAAAGTGGCTCATAATATCCGAAGGGGTGTCCCGCCGCCCTAGATGTGGTTTGTGTGGCCGAAGCCACTCCCGCTTCGTCTTATGCAGATTTAGGAACATATCTCGCCACTCCCTGATCCGGATTACATGGCCGAAGCCATTCGTCGGATTGAGGTTTTTGCGGACTTTGGAAGAACACCATGCCGCGTCCTGATCCGGACTACGTGGCCGAAGCCATTCGTCGGATCGAAGGACTCACGGACTTTTGAGAGAATACCATGCTGCTCTCGATACGGTTTACATGGCCGAAGCCACTCCCGGTACGGTTTACACGGACTTAGAGAATAACATGCCGCGTCCTGATCCGGATTACATGGCCGAAGCCATTCGTCGGATCGAAGGACTCGCGGACTTTGAGAGAATACCATGCCGCTCCCGATACGGTTTACATGGCCGAAGCCACTCCCGGTGCGGTTTACACGGACTTAGAGAATAACATGCCGCGTCCTGATCCGGATTACATGGCCGAAGCCATTCGTTGGATCGAAGGACTCGCGGACTTTGAGAGAATACCATGTCGCTCCTGATACGGTTTGCATGGCCGAAGCCACTCCCGGTACGGTTTACATGGACTTAGAGAATAACATGCCGCGTCCTGATCCGGATTACATGGCCGAAGCCATTCGTCGGATCGAAGGACTCGCGGACTTTGAGAGAATACCATGCCGCTCCCGATACGGTTTGCATGGCCGAAGCCACTCCCGGTACAGTTTACACGGACTTAGAGAATAACATGCCGCGTCCTGATCCGGATTACATGGCCGAAGCCATTCGTCGGATCGAAGGACTCGCGGACTTTGGGAGAATACCATGCCGCTCCCGATATGGTTTGCATGGCCGAAGCCACTCCCGGTACGGTTTACACGGACTTAGAGAATAACATGCCGCGTCCTGATCCGGATTACATGGCCGAAGCCATTCGTCGGATCGAAGGACTCGCGGACTTTGAGAGAATACCATGCCGCTCCCGATACGGTTTGCATGGCCAAAGCCACTCCCGGTACGGTTTACACGGACTTAGAGAATAACAACAGGTTTCTTGAAAAAGGGATCTTTATTCATACCCTCCGGCCGAAAGCCTGGGGAAAAGTGGCTTACATATAATAACGCCGAAGGCGCTCTACATTCCAGGTGCGAGGAAGAGGTTGGCCCGAAAGGGTCTCCAACCGATAAGCTCCACGCCTGATCACCTCCCTGACCCGATAGGGCCCCTCCCAGTTGGGGGCAAGCTTCCATGAGGCTTCGGCTGGTTTGGAAGCATGAGCGTTCCTCAACACGAGGCTCCCTACTTCAAAGCATCGGGGCTTTACTCGAGTGTTGTGGTACTTGACCATGCGCTGTTGATAAGCCACCAACCGGATACGAGCCTTGTCTCGGGTCTCTTCAATGAGGTCTAGGTGGTCTTTCAGACCTTCTTCGTTGTCCTCCGGATCGTAAGCAACGACCCTGGGAGAGGGAAGGCCGATTTCCACCGGAATAACGGCCTCTATGCCATAGGCCATGCGAAAGGGAGTTTCGCCGGTGGGGGTTCGGCTTGTCGTCCGATAGGCCCACAGAACACTTGGCAGCTCCTCTACCCATCGGCCTTTAGCTTCGCTGAGGCAGGTTTTCAATCCCTGCAGGAGGCTTCGGTTGGTGACTTCAACTTGGCCGTTTGCTCGAGGATGCGCCACCGAAGTAAATTTGTGAAGTATGCCGAAGCTGGCACAGTTGTCGCTGAACCGCCGGCTGTCGAACTGCTTTCCATTGTCAGAAATGATGGCCCGAGGGATGCCGAACCGGCAAATGATGGACTTCCACACGAAGTTCTAAGCATTGCTATCGGTTATTGACGCGAGGGGTTCGGCTTCGACCCACTTAGTGAAATAATCTACCGCCACGATGAGGAATTTTCTTTGGCCGGTGGCGATAGGAAAAGGTCCCAGGAGGTCAATTCCCCATTGAGCGAAAGGCCAGGGATCGGACAAGGGGGTCAGAAGGGTGGCTGCCTGGTGAATGAGGGAGCTGAACCTCTAGCACTGGTCACAGCGCCGCACGAGGGCTAAAGCGTCCTCTCGGAGTGTCGGCCACCAGTAACCTTGCCTTAGAAGCTTGTAAGCCAAGGTCCTTCCTCCCGCATGCGCCCCGCACACTCCTTCATGGACTTCTCTCGTGGCGTAGTCGGCTTCAGCCGGGCCGAGGCACCGCAGCAGTGGTCGGCCGAAGGATTTCTTGTATAGCACCCTGTCCAGAAGGAGGAAGTGGGACGAGCGCTGCCGAATGTGCTTCGCCTCCCTTGGGTCTGGCGGGACTTCTCCTCGGAGAAGAAAGGCGACGAGGGGAGTCATCCATGTCTCGGCCTCAACCTCAGTGACTTGCATGGCTTCGGTTTCGCCGAGGCTTGGTTCGGCGAGCTCCTCGACGAGGATCATTCGGCCTCCTCCCCCGTCTTGAGTTGACGCCAGCCGGGAAAGTGCATCGGCTCGGGTATTCTCGGCTCTCGGGATCCTCACGATTTCATAAGAATCGAATTGGGCGAGGATTTTGCGAGTCACCTGGAGATAAGACGCCATTATTGCGTCCCGAGCCTCGTACTCCCCGGAGATGTGGCTGGCGATCAGCTGGGAATCGCTGAAGGCTTTTAGGTTCCGGGCGCCGAGCTTCTTCGCGGCCCGGAGGCGGGAGATGAGAGCTTCGTACTCGGCGGCATTGTTAGTTACTGGGAAGGAGAAGCGCAGGGCGTACTCCGTGACGACCCCTTCGGGTGATGCCAGGATCCATCCGGCGCCGCTGCCCGTGGAGCACGCGGAGCCGTCCACAAAGAGTCGCCATTCGTCCGCTGGCGCAGGAGCCGAAGCAGCCTCGGCTTCGACCACGTCGGGTGCCGGCTGAGGTGCCGGGGGTAAGTTCGGCGATGAAGTCTGCCAACGCCTGGGCTTTCATTGCTACCCGAGGGGCGTAGGAGATGTCGAACTCTCCTAGCTCGATCGCCCATTTCGCCAGCCTGCCGGACACCTCCGGCCGGGAGAGAATTTGCCTTAGGGGCTGGTCGGTGAGAACTTTCACGGAATGGGCCAGAAAGTAAGGCCGGAGCCTCCTCGCGGACGAGACGAGGGCCAGAGCCAGCTTCTCTAGGACAAGATACCGGAGTTCTGCTCCTTGAAGGGCTCGGCTGGTATAGTAAACTGGCTTCTGAACGCCATCTTGCTCTCGGACGAGGACGGCGCTGAGAGCCGTCTCGGAGACTGCAAGGTACAAGCTCAAGGGTTTCCCAGGAACCGGCTTGGACAAGATGGGGACTTTGGAGAGGTAGGCCTTCAGCTGACTGAAGGCTGCTTGGCACTCATCCGTCCAGTCGAAGTTGTTGGCCTTCTTCAGTAGCTTGAAGAAGGGGAAACAGTAGTCTGCCGCCCTTGACATGAAGCGGCTTAGGGCTGCGATCCTCTCGTTCAACTTCTGTACCTCTCGGAGGTTCGCCGGGGGGCGCATCTGTATGATCGCCGAAACCTTCTCGGGATTAGCCTCCACCCCTCGGTGGGTGACCACGTAGCCGAGGAACTTCCCGGAGGCTACCCCGAAGGCGCACTTGGTCGGGTTCAGCTTCATCTTGTACCTCCTAAGGGCGGAGAAGGTCTCGGCCAAGTCGGCCAAATGCTCCGCGGCAACGCGGCTCTTGACCAACATGTCGTCTATATAGACCTCCATGTTTCGGCCGAGCTGCGGGGCGAACACTTTGTTGACCAGACGCTGATATGTCGCGCCGGCGTTCTTCAGGCCGAAGGGCATTCGGGTATAGCAGTACAGGCCCAGATCGGTCGTGAAGCTGGTCTTGCTCTCATCATCCGGATGCATCCGGATTTGGTGGTAGCCTGAATAGGCGTCGAGGAAGCTTAAGAGCTCGTGGCCGGAAGTTGCGTCTACCCCCTGGTCTATCCGAGGCAGCGGAAAGCTATCCATCGGACATGCCTTGTTGAGGTTGGTAAAGTCCACGCACATACGCCATTTGCCATCTTTCTTTGGCACCATCACCACGTTGGCGATCCAATCCGGATGATGCACCTCTCGGAGGTGTCCGGCGTCCATCCCCTTTTGCACTTCGGCTTGGATGGCGGCCCTCCTTTCCTGATTGAAGGTGCGCCGCTTCTGCTTTACCGGGGGCTGGTCGGGATCGGTATGGAGTCGGTGCTCTGCTACCTCCGGGTCAACCCCGGGCATGTCCGCCGGAGACCAGGCGAAGACGTCGAGATTCTTTTTCAAGAACTCGGTAAGCTTTTCTGCTTCAGTCTCTTCTAGGCCGGAGCCTATCATCAGGACTCGTCCTTCGCCTCCCGGAATAGGGACGGCGAGGAGTGCTTCTCCCGGAGATGCCTCGGCTGACGATTCGATCGTCAGGGTTTCGGCCGCGGTCTTCCCTTTGACCGAAATCATGTAACACTGCCGGGCCGCTTCTTGATTCCCTCTGGCCTCGCCTATTCCATGGCTGGTATGAAACTTCAGCTTCTGATGGAAAGATGAAGGCACGGCTCCGACCCCGCCGATGAGCCTTCGGCCGAATATGGCGTTGTAGGCTGAATCGATTTTTACAACGGCAAAGTCCGTTTCAACGGTTAATTGCCGGGGGGCGGTGCCTAAGGTTACAGGGAGTCGGACAATGCCCTCTACTCGGCAGGGCGAGCCGTTAAAACCGAAGAGGGGGCCCCGGTGAGGCTTCATATTAGCCTCACTCAATCCCATTTTTTCAAAACAGTCGTAAAACAAGATGTTTGGGGCACTTCCATTATCAACAAATATTCTATGTACATCATAGCTATTAATTACAGCATTGACGACGAGGGCGTCATCGTGAGGGACCTGAACATCAGTCAGGTCCTCGGAGCCGAAGGTGATGTCTTCGAGACGAGGCCGCTTCGGTTCGCCGTCAACCGTCGCTACGGTGCTGCGCTGCCGCGGCCTTGATCCTTCCCCCGGCCCTACGGATATCATCATGATAGACCCAGAACTGGGTCTTTGATGGGATGACTCTACCGGGGCCGAGGTGACCTTCGGCGGAGGAGCGACTTCTATCGCCGGGGGTTGTTGTTGCCTGGGCGCTGCAGGGACGTCCCGGTTCTGCTGCGGCGGCTGCTCCCGTCGGTACTGCGGCAATCTTCCCTCCCGGATGAGGCGGTCGATTTCTTCCCGGAGCTGCCGGCACTCATCCGTCGTGTGGCCGATCTCCCGGTGATACTCACAGTATTTGCCGGGGTCCCTTCGGCGAGGATCCGTCTTGATGCGATCAGGCCGCCGGATCATGCCCTTCACCTCCATGAGCATCCGGGAAGGGGGAGTAGGTAAGGGTAGGTACCGCGGCTGCGGGTCCCGTCGCCTCTCCTTGTCCCAGTCCTCCCGGCGATATCGCTTTCGGGAGGGCTCTTGGTCTTCTGGCCGAGGTCGGACCACCTGGGGAGCAGGTGCCGAGGTGGCTTCGGCTGCGGCTTTACCCCTGGATAGCATCAAGGCCTCCCGGTTGATGTATTTATGGGCCCGGGCCACGAGGTCCTGGAAAGTAGGGGGATGACGCTTCCCAATGGAGCCGAGGAGCCCCTCGTCCCGGCACCCGCTGATCACGGCCGAGACCGCGATCGAGCTGTCGAGGCTTGGGATTTGGGCGGCCTCGGTCCGGAACTTGGTGAAGTACTCCTGGAGAGTTTCGGTGGGGCCTTGCCGGATGGCCAGCAAGCTGGCGGAGGTTTTGCATTGTCGGGTGGCATCATAAAACTGGTCGATGAACAACTGGCCCAACTGGACTAGGGAGTGGATGGAGTTGGGGGCCAGTGTCTCGAACCAGGTGAGGGCGATTTTTTCAAGGGTGAGGGGGAAAAGACGGCAGTGGACTGCCTCGGAGATCCCTCAGACCCGGAGGTAAGCGTTGAATCTCTGGAAATGACAGACCGGATCTGTCATTCCGTCGTAGAGAGGGCCCTTCGGCAGCTTGAAATTGGGGGGCACCTCGGTGGCCAGGAGCTCCGCCGTGAATGGGGTCTGCTCCACGATGTTGCTGGGGAGAGGCACCCCGTAAGGCCGAGACACCATTTGCTGCATCTCTTTGCGCATCGCCGTCAGCCGCTGGTCCAGGTCCGGGGCAGTCGAGGTGGTGACGGATTGTCCTCCGGTCCGGGACGGACGGAATTCCGACGAAGCATAGTCTTGCTCCGTCAGGCGATCAGCGCGGGGAGCTCGGGCAGGTAGTGCCGTGGGCTCGCTGCGCGTCGCCGTGGTTTCGTGGAGAGAAACCGGTGCAGGCGCCGGCCGGAACCGGGCATCTTGTACTGGGTAGAGTGTGGGGAGCGGTGCCTGCTGAGGAAGCTGTCCCATCAGTCCCATGCGCTGGGCGATGGCGGACACCATCTCCTGAAGAGGCGCTAGGGACGTGACGGCAGCGGCCAGCGTTGCCACTTGCTGCTGGAGCACCTCCACTCGGTCTTCCGAGCCGAGAGACTCCGGTATGGTTGGCAGAGGCAGGTTCGGCGGGGCAGAAGGAGCTCCTTCGGAAGGCAGCATCTGTGCCGAGGCCTCTCGTGCTTCTGCTTCACTCTGTCCGGACCGTCGGGTCACAGGTCGCTGAGACATAACTTGTTTTGTTGGTTTCCCACAGACGGCGCCACGTGATGTAGCCGAAGCTATCACGACCGGATTCCGAGGCCAGAATCCGGAGAGATGGATCCGGTGCTTGGCCGGATCGGTGTTCTGAGGCCCGACGGGGATCCGGAAGGCGAAGGACGCAGAGGCGAAGCCGAAGGTCCGAAGGCCGAGGGATGCTCGGTCGGTGGCTGGCTCGCTCCGGGAAGTCGGGGCCGAGGCTCCTTCGGCAGACGAAGGGGCGGCGCGAGACCGAGTCTCCTCTTTCGCGGGGCAGCCGGCGCACGGCGTCGAGACCAGGGAGAGGAGTCCGAGGTCGGCGGTCGAGACCGACTCGGGAAGGTCGGCGATGATTTGAACCGAGTTCCTGCAGGAGGGAAAGAAGAAGAAAACCAGTCTGGAGGAGTCCCGGGCTCTGGCCCTTAGGAACCCCCTCCGACGGTCAAGTTAGCTCCTGAAGATGGTTCGATTCAGAAGGCAAAGAGTAACTTAGAAGCTGTTTGGACCGTAGTCCTTAAGGGTCTCGGAGGCATAAGAGAGCATACCTTTGGCAATAAATAGCGGTGTATTTATAGCAGATGATAGAGGATGGTTAACGGGGGCAGCCGATATAGGACTAAACGCGGACTTACTGGTAAACTGCCATAGTGCCTGATCCGCCACCGGAGTGGGCCGGACTCGGCTATCGGGCCGAAGGGGGTTGGGCCGCTGATGGGCCGAAGCCTGTTGGGCCCTGAGCTGCCGCGCTGTTCCCGGGCCGTAGGCTGGTGGGCCGCTGACGGGCTGAAGCCTGTTGGGCCGGGAGCGACGGTGCCGCTTACGGGCCGAGGGCTGTTGGGCCGCTGATGGGCCGAAGGCTCCCGGAGGGCCTTGCACTGCTGCTGTTGGGCTGAACGGGTTTTGGGCTCGCTTCAATTGGCCGAATCGGATTCTGCCTCATCACATCCCTATCCCTATCTACCAAGAAACCTCAGAATGACTGAGGGTTGAGTCAGTTGCAGAAAGTAAGGATGCAAATAATAACTGATAACTCAATTACTTAACGGATTATTAATGCAAAGGTCAATTAATTGATAGCCTGTTAAGATCGATATGGGTAAGCAATCACGTGACACATAGAAAGTGTTTTTAGCCAAATAGATATGCCACAATAAGAATCCGATTATTCGATCAATTAATATTTTCAAATATATAATATGATAAATATAATTATAGATCAAATTTAGATCCGCACTAAATCTGACCCATTTGCATCATTAGTAGAAAGTCCATAGCAGGAGCCTTGCTTTGGACTCTGAGATACAGATCAAGGAAGAAGAAGCTTGATGAGAATACTTCATCTTAATGATCGAAAGGAAATTATTTACATAGACAAGTCTACTCGGTATTTGTCAAAACTCTAATCAAGATTTATTTAATAAAATAAAAAAATGATAAAAAACTTCGACATGAAATTTTTTTCTTGTCATATAATTCAGAACATACGTGCACGTCTCAGTCATATAATTCAAAAGCCATATATATATGTTGCTGTTAGATACTTGTAAAACGGCTAAAAGGAAGATATTAATAGGGCGCTCGCCGTCCTTATCAGGAAAGATTGAGAGCCCCACCTCTAAATATTACAATATAATCACCTTTCAATGGAATAGATTTGATGGCTTATAATGACTATATTTTTTAAAAAAAGTACGGAAAATCTTAAATGTGATTAGGGATGTAAATTGGGTGGACTGAGCTGAGTTATGTGATAATTTAGGTCTAACTTAAGTTTAAAATAACACAGTCTAATTTTAACACAGACCAAATTCAGCTCAAATTTAATCCAAATTCAATCCCAATTCAATAGTAAGTAGGCTGAGTTGGATTGAGTTGGTCTGACCCTGTTTATAAATGATTTGTTAGAAGTATGTCACTTTGTATATGAATTAGTGTAAAAGTCAATAGTTTAAACCGAGGTAGCCCGTTTTCAGCTCAGCTTAGTTCAGTCCAGATTTAGTTAATGTCAACCAAAATTTAGTTCAACTTACTCTATATAATTTGAACTAACCTAATTTCTTTTAATACGGACTGAGTCGGGTTGGACTACGGACTGACCCGCCCGGTTGACACTCTTAAATGTGATGCATCATTCGATCCACGGATAAAAAGATAATCGTATTATGACCAACTAAAAAAGCATTGCAACAAGTATTAATTCTTTCACGAAAAAGAACTCTCTCCTATTCCTTCTCAGGTGAATTGGTGGGCGTGGCCATGGACATCAGTTTCGTAGGAACTTAATTTTCCTCGTCCCAAAAACATTCCATTCCACGCACCCAACCCACTGACAGTGCATTCAAACGTCTCACCACTTTTTAAGTCATCACCTTCATCCTTCCGATGTTTGGCGTCGAAGAAAAGGAGAACATAACTTCCTCCCCATCACCTTGCCGACCATGACTTCTCCCTCCTTCACCTCTTCCACTGTTCCACATACTCCCATGCCTTAGGAGGAAGAGTACAAACACGTCTTGTCTTAGCCCATTCCGGCATTCCATTCCACTCGGCTTCATTAGGTGCAGCTGCTAGATGCGAGTGGGACAAGGAGGAGACTCCAAATGGGTCTCTCCTTTCTTTCCTTTGATTACGGACTTCAGTTGTTTATATGTATATATGTGACTTTGTTTCGTTGGCACTAGTATAACTTTGGTGGAGCTTAAGTTATCCGTTTGGTCGATATTTTTAAGGCCCAAATGGTATATAGAGTTAGACTTATAATAGATCAAATAAAATTATCAACTAAATGAGTTAAGAATGTAGGTTGAATGGGTTGAGGTGAGTTTGAGATCAAATTGGATTAGATCCAACATTAAATTGAGTTGATCCTATCTCAACCTGATGTGAGTTAAACCTATCTCAACCTGATGTAAGTTAAACCTATCCCAACCTGACGTAAATTATCAAGTTAAACCTAACTAATTCTCGGATTTCAAGAGTCTATCTTCCCTCTCGGCTCTTCCCTACCCATTTTAGAAAATCTGTTTCTTTTCTACTTGACACGCATTGATCCAAGCTGTTGCTTGAGTATGGCAGCAACCAGCATCAACCAGATTCGATCGGACGACTGTTGTGCATGACATTGCGATCCACGTTGAATTGTAATACTATGCATTGCAGCAAGTATTACTCCTTTTACAAATTCACATGAATCAATTAACGTAAAACTGAAAAGAGAAGTCAATCCCATTCGCCCATCTCAAGATGGGGAACAAAAGTGGAAAGAAATCCAGTCATCTACATATTTGTTTATTACCACGTGTGAATGGCAAGCCACGTGACAACTACGCCGTAAAGTTTACTCCGATCACCTATAGGGTAGTTGATAGCCAGCCCAGGCCAGTCTCACATGCCGTGTGTGCAACAGAGATCTAATTTACGAGTGCAGATCACCTGCGATCTTCGGCGGACGGTAAGTGATCAATAAAGTGTGAAAGGTGGAGAGCTTTTGCGATCACGGGAAGGAGGGTGGGTGGGTGGGATTTTGGGATTTTTCTCTCCCCCACCCTCAACTTTACTGACCACCTACGGTCAGCTGTAGGCGATCTGCGTTCCTAATTTACTTATCCAAACTTCTCATTATTTCCCATCTTTTTTACCCCTAGATGCAATTTATTTATTTATTAATACATGTGTGAATGGCATGCCACGTGACAAATGTGCCGCAAAGTCTACTCCGATCCAGCACAGGCCAGTCTCGCATGCCGTGTGTGCAACAGAGATCTAATTTACTTATCCAAACTTCTCATTAACCTTAACCAAGAAGAATTAATGGATCTCACCGGGGCTTCTATGCGTTAGAATAACAGGAAAGAAGATAAAATAACATATATTTTAAAGAGATGCATTCTTCATTTAATATTTTAAAGTTAGATGGTCTAATACATATTTAAAAAATATCATTCTTACTCATATTTAAAATAATACAAATTTAAAAACTATCATTCTTACTCATATTTAAAATAATACAAATTTAAAAAATATCATTCTTACTCATATTTCAAAGTTGAGTTGGTTGGTACTGGTAGTCTTCTTACTTTGACAGCCCAATAACTAAACATCACACGCTGCCCACATGGTTCGTGCAGGTGAATCTACAAAATGGACTTCCCTTCCACATGGCGAGAAGACGGATCACCTCCCCTGTATAAAAGGGCAACCCTCTCACCACCCAGACGACATCAAGAGCTCCAAACAAGTTTGAGAGAGAGAGAGAGAGAGAGAGAGAGAGAGAGGAATAGCAGTGAGGGAGAAGAAGAAGAAAGAGAGAAGTAGCTAGAGAGACGAAGGGCTGGGTTCCATATCCATGGGATCAGAGAAGCCCCATGCCGTGTGCATCCCCTACCCGGCGCAGGGGCACATAACCCCCATGCTGAAGCTGGCCAAGCTCCTCCACGCCCGCGGCTTTCACATCACCTTCGTTAACACCGAGTACAACCACCGCCGCCTCCTCAGCTCCCGGGGGCCTTCCGCCCTCGACGGCCTCCCCGACTTCCGCTTCCACACCATCCCCGACGGTCTCCCCCCCTCCGACCTCGACGGCACCCAGCACATCCCCGCCCTCTGCCAGTCCACCATGACCACCTGCCTCCCCCACTTCCGCCGCCTGCTTGCTCGCCTTAACTCCTCCGACGACGTGCCCCCCGTCTCCTGCATCGTTTCGGACGGCGTGATGAGCTTCACCCTCGACGCCGCCGAGGAGCTCGGCGTGCCGGAGGTGCTCTTCTGGACCACCAGCGCCTGCGGCTTCATGGCCTACCTCCACTACGGGGAGGTCAGCGACAGGGGCCTCCTCCCCGTCAAAGGTGATCTCAAGCAAGCTCAGATATCCTTTAACTCTCTTTTATGTGTAGTTTTAATTTCCCATCACCGTGTTTGTCTCACCTTCCTGCCATGTTTTGATGTGGCTGCAGATGAGGCTGAGCTGAGCAATGGGTACCTCGACAGCTCCGTTGGATGGATACGGGGGATGCCCAACGCGCGCCTGAGGGACCTGCCGAGCTTCTTGCGGACGACGAGCCCAGATGATCAGCTCATGGTCGATTTTGTCAAGCACGAGACGCAGAGGGCGTCCAGGGCTTCTGCCATCATCCTGAACACATATGCAGCACTAGAAGTCCCAGTTCTTGACGCCATGGCGTCCATCTTGCCCCCGGTGTACCCCATTGGCCCCCTGTCCCTGCTCTCCCAGCAGCTGCCGAAGGGCCCTTCGGCAGCCCTGGACTCCAACCTGTGGAAAGTGGACACCACATGCCTGGAGTGGCTGCAAGGGAGACAGGCCGGTTCGGTGGTCTACGTCAACTTCGGCAGCATCACAGTGATGACCAACCAACAGCTGGTGGAATTCGCCTGGGGGCTGGCCGGCAGCGGCCACGACTTCCTGTGGGTTATCCGGCCCGACCTGGTGCGGGGCGACTCGGCGGTGCTGCCGCAGGCGTTCCTGGAGGAGACGCGTGGGCGGGGGCTGCTGGCCAACTGGTGCCCTCAGGAGGAGGTGCTCGTCCACCCTGCCGTGGGGGGATTCCTTACCCACGGCGGCTGGAACTCCACCCTGGAGAGCCTCTGCGGGGGTGTGCCCATGCTGTGCTGGCCCTTCTTCGCCGAGCAGCAGACCAACTGCCGCTACGCCTGCGTGGAGTGGGGCGTGGGCATGGAGATCGACAACAACGTCAAGAGGGAGGAGGTGAGGGGCCTCATCAGGTACCTGATGAAAGGGGACAGTGGGGAGGAGATGAGGAGGAAGGCGCAGGGGTGGAAGGAGAGCGCGGCCAGTGCGGCCAAACCTGGGGGCTCCTCTGCCATGAACCTGGACAAGCTGGTCCACGACGTACTCTTGTCGGCAACATATCATGTAAACGTAAACATTTGAGGTGAAACGCACAGAGGTCAGCCGCAGTCGCACAGTATGATAATGTACTTCTTCTTGGAATGTCGTCATGTTTTGAGCATTACAGGACCGAACAACCCCCCCCCCCCCCCCCCCCCCCTTCCCCAAATTTTTGTAGGGGCACAGAAGTCAAGTCGAACTGATTTTCGGAGAAATAATACTAGGATCAAGAATAAATATGTTCCGGGCTTACTGGTAAACCGCCATAGTGTCTAGTCCGCTACCGGAGTCGGCCGGACACGGCTGTTGGGCCGAAGGGGGTTGGGCCGCTGAGGGGCCGAAGCCTGCTGGGCCGAGGGCTACTGTGCCGCTTACGGGCCGAAGGCTGTTGGGTCGCTGACGGACCGAAACCTGCTGGGCCGAGGGCTACTGTGCCGCTTACGGGCCGAACACTGTTGGGCCGCTGACGGGCCGAAGACCACTGGGCTGCCTGCTGGGCCGGAGGCTTCTATCCCGCTTACGGGCCGAAGACTCCCAGGGGGCCTTTTACTGCCGCTGCTGGACTGAACTGGATTTGTGCTTGTTTTAATGGGCCAAATCGGATTCTGCCTCATCAGAACCTAAGACCTCCCATGAGAGAGGCAGGTGTGCAACCAACTGCACGAGGCGATGGACACCTCCCCTCCTCGAATTAATTTTTGTAGGGGGCGCAGAGGCCAAGTCGAACTGATTTTCGGAGAAATAATACTAGGATCAAGAATAAATATCCAACAGCTCCTAACATACTGCATGATTAAAAAGTTTTTAGGCTCCGACCAAATTCGAACTTGAGACTTCCAATGAGAGAGGCAGGTGTGCAGCCAACTGCCCCTCACCCCTCCCCAAATTAACTCTGTATGGACACATGATGTTTGAATAATGCAAATAAGAGGCAGAATATTGCACGATACGCGTTATCGACACCGGTAATTAGTGTAGTCCTGGTGTGTTTTCATACATACGGCTAATGAAGTTTTTGTCCATAATAATGAATTAATGATGTGTTTGGATAACCAGCGTTTGTTGCTCCTCGGCAAAAACTGGATCCCCAGTCTTCATTAAACTTTTTCCAACTTCACATGAGGGATTTTTCTTCTCAGCACTATCCAAGTTCATTTCTCAGGCATATTGAGAGGATTCCAATTCAATTATAAATCAATAGCAAAAACACAATAGAAGATCTCAATGCAGTTATATTAAGGTAATCTTAATAATTTGATTTAATTTCATATAAACCCGTTTTATATATAAAATATCAAATATATCCCTTTTATTTCTACAATATCATATACACTCTCATTTAAATGATATACTATTTATCAGTAGCACTTTTGATAGAATGTTATCACAACAAAGATATGGATGATATTTTGTAATATTGTATGTACCCTCGTGGACTTTTGTTATTATTTCCAGTAAGCCTTGGCGGGATTCGCGCCAGTTGTTCGTAATGCGTCAAGCACGGCCGAAAAGTTTTCCCAATTTTTTATCCTGCTCAAGGTGAGGACTTTTTTATAAATTTCTGCAGTTAATTCAAACCACATTCACATCAGGTAGGTAAAAGAAATGGGAAAGCTTCCGGTCTGTATGGTATTATCCAAAAGGAAAATTAACTAAATAGAATTTGTTTAAGTTCGTTTCTTTTGAAGAAGTCAAAACATGGGAATTACCAACGAAGCGGTGTTCATTTGGGTAAAAGTTCCTTACACCTCTGCGCTTGTTTCCATCAATGTACTCAATTTATTTAAAAAAACCATGTCTCGTGAAATATTATGTAAACTTAACATCTTTTCAAGGCTCGACTTTGTGTTGAAAGGAAGGACGATGCCTATACGGTTGTGTGTGTATATCTTTGTGACTATAACGAACACATATATGTATATATATGAAGAGATAACGGTAAGAATATTTTAGAATTTCTTACACATACTTATACGAGGATGCAGGCAATGTTAGGAATTTTTTTTTTTTTTTTTGTGATGATGCAACAAGTTATTATCTTTCACAGATATTAAATATTTAGAGTTACTTGAAAAAACTGCAAAAAAAAGAAAAAAAGAGACCAGACACTTATGCATGGAGAGAAGAAGCCACCGTACTGAACGATTCTATTCGAGTCTTTCCAAAAAATAGCATCCGAATTATTTTTGAGGATGAGTAAATCGAGATTTAAGGACAGTCAACGAAATACTTTTAGTGTTGATTGAGATTCGACATGGTACCTGATGAGGCATAATCCGATTCGGCCCATTAAAACAAGCTCAAAACCAGTTCAGCCCAGCAGCAGCAGTACAAGGCCCTCAGGGAGTCTTCGGCCCATCAGCGGCCCAACAGTCCTCGGCCCGTAAGCGGCATCGTTGCTCCCGACCCAACAGGCTTCAGCCCGTCAGCGGCCCACCAGTCTACGGCCCGGGAGCAGCCCGGTAGCCCCAGGCCCAGCTGGCTTCGGCCCATCAGCGGCCCAACCCCCTTCGGCCCGATAGCCGAGTCCGGCCCACTCCGGTGGAGGACTAGGTGTAACAACCCGCCACCATATAATCGGGGATCCGATTACTAAATGGGTACCGAATCATTAATTTGGAACCAAACCAGGATCTAAGTAAGTCTGGGAAACAAATAATAAATTAAGCTAAACATCCACATCGCATTGAATAGAAATGAAAGTGCAGAAATTAAAAGTTATTACATTGCGACTCGATACAGCAAATAATTACATACTCCAACTGAAAATAAATAATTAAACATACATGCCAGAAATAAATAACAACTACATCGGGGCATACCCCAGAACAACTGCTGAAGGCGCTCAACACGCGGCCACACACGCCACACTAAGTCTGCTGGGAGTCCTCACCTGAAAACTGCAGGGGTGAGTCTCAAGACAAGACTCAGTAGGGATCCTTCGATCCCCACTGTCCACGCACACACCCACAAGTGTAAAGTACAACTAACGGTAAAGTAACAAGTGCAGTGGTAAGTACAATTCCTAATTCTCAACGTGAAATCACATGCAGTCGAAATATAATAACATGCACATTCTAAACCAGCCGACTAGAGAATCCACAACTGCCGTCTCGATAGAACTCGCCAACCGCACAAACAACGGTGGGAAAAACTCGACCCGCTGAGACCAATCAGTAGCCCCTCGGATAGCACACTAGCTACTCCGACCCAACTGGCTCAGGTGGCTACCCCTTCCCTCAGCATGAGTGACTCTCCGAATGTACCACTCCGACACCGGTACTAGCTGACCCCGTGGTTCACCAGGTGACCCTCTCTCACTAGGCGTCACCCCGCCCACGCCCCCACCGGCGCTGTGCTCACGCCCCCACCAGCACAGAGTGATAAAGTGCTACAATATCACTACAGGTCCACAGTAACTCAAAACCCAGCACAGTGCGATCCGGTCACATGAAAAGTCCGCGATCGCATAACACACATATAGAACCATCCAATCATGAAGAATCCATCTCTATCGGGTACACTAAAACATGCACTAACCATCTATCTAGCAGTATGAACACATTTTACTGGCATGAATTAGTGTGGTTCTGTCTTGAATCGCGTCGCCCAAGGCCGACGCCATTCAAGCTCCATGTACAGGTTTATGTAAAACAGTCTTCAGAATCAGGCCTTAAAAGGCGTCGACACCAGTGGTCGCCTTTTGAAAGGCGTCGACATCCTTAGACGCCATTCAACACAGAAAAACCAGAAATTCCAAAGACCTTACTTAGGGGATTTCTGCCTTAAAAGGCGTCATGGCTACCCGACGCTATTCAAAACGCGTCGCCCACCCATGACGTCTTTTAGTCCCAGAATCTCCGAACTGGCAGACTCTCTGTCAGGCGATTCCTGCCTAAAAGGCGTCGTGATGGCTCGACGTCCTTCAAGAAAGGCGTCGTCCATGCACGACATCTTTCAATCCCAGGAACCAGAGTTGCCATGAGCCCGAGGGCTCCCTTTTCAACCCAAACAAACCCAAAACGGAGGAGAAAGAGGGGGTAATCCAATCCATAGGAAAACACATTCAAAGAAATCCCCCATATCATCAAAAGAACTCCTAAACATGCTCATTCTACTCCCCAGAACCAAAAATCCACAACATGCTTAGATGGGGAAAAACATGGCTTAAACACGATGCTATGGGAACCGTCACCCTACCGGATACTTGAACGCCTCCGAGCTTCAAGCCGTCCACCCGTCTCGCCCCACGCCGCCGCCGGTACCGCCGTGGTCGTCCTTGCTCCACCATGACGTCGGCCGCCGTTCGGAGAGTAGAACGCCGCAGTGGAGGTGGAGGTGATAGTGGTAGGAGCTAGGTAGAGGATGGAGTGGAGGGAGAGATGAAATGGTGGGAGGAAAAGAGGGAGGAGGAGGAATCGCCGCCGAGTTCGCCGGAGGGGAAGGAGAGAAAGAGAGAAGGAGAAAATGAGGGAAAGAAGGAGGGCTCGCGGGGTTAACCAGAGACTGGATAAAACGCGTCGACATCCATGGACGTCTATCAGGTGACATGACGGCCGCTCTGATAGGAGTCTGAAACGCGTCGTCCAACACAGACGCCGTTCAGACAACCTGTCAGGGCCGTACTCTGACACACTCAGAGTCGCAGTCTGAAAGGCGTCGACATCCTCAGACGCCATTCAGACGACACGACAGGGCCGTACTCTCGCGGCCCAAAGCCAGCCAACGTGGCACCCAAGTGACAGAACCTGAAACGCGTCTGCATCGGTGGACGCCGTTCAAAATGTGTCTCGAGGTCCTGACGCGAATCTACACAGAACCTCAGTCCCCCACTAGGGCCAGAACTACAGGGTCCGACCCGAAAACCGGGTCCGAAAGCCTCGATCCTTACACTAGGCACTATGGCGGTTTACCAGTAAGCCCGGACATAGTCGTATATCGGCTATCACCGTTAACCATCCTCTATCCTCTGCTATAAATACACCGCTATTTATTGCCAAAGGTATGCACTCCTATGCCTCCGAGACCCTCAAGGACTACAGTCCAAAAAGCATTAAAGCTACTCTTTGCCTTCTGAATCGAATCATCTTCAGGAGCTAACTTGACCGTCGGAGGGGGTTCCTTAGGGCCGAAGCTCGGGACTCCTGCTGACCGGTTTCTTCTTCTTTCCCTCCTGCAGGAGCTCGGTTCGAATCATTGCCGACCTTCCCGAATCGGTCTCAGCCGCCGATCTCGGACTCCTCTCCCAGGTCTCGACGCCGTGCGCCGGCTGCCCCGCGGCCGAAGGAGACTCGGTTCCGCACCGCCCCTTCGTCAGCCGAAGGATCTTCGGCCCCAACATCCCGAAGACAAGCCAGCCTCCGACCGAGCGAGTTTCGGCCTCGGACCTTCGGCTTCGCCTCCGCATCCTTCGCCTTCTGGATCCCCGTCGGGCCTCTAAAACACCGATCCGACCCAGCTTCGGATCCATTTCTTCGGATTCCAGCTTCGGAATCCGGTCGTGATAGCTTCGGCTACATCAGTACCAAATAATTTACTTAATTATCTCAACTTTTTCTAAAAATTATTTCCTGAGGCATGTTTTACGGGAAACCAAATGTACTTGTGGTGATCGGGGAACTCAAAAGTCTAATCGTCCTTGCTGGACATTTGTTTAAAAAGTTAATGGTCCGTTCCTTTGTTAGTTTATTTACGTATTATATGCGTCCGTACGTATATTTGAAAAAAAGGACGTATACCGAACAATAGCCAAACATACGGTAAAATTCGCGTCTTTTTACTGTTGGACGTATTATACGCATATAATACATCATTATATTAAACAGATGGTAAAATTCAGCCCATGTCCCACGGCCCAATTACCCGGCCCACTCCCTCCAACCCTAAAATCCCCAAAACCTGCTACCCCTAAAGCCCCCCAAGCATCCAGCGATTCCAGCAGCGCCGTGGAGTTTGTGGAGTTTGGTCGCTGGGCACTGCGCCCCGTCGCCACGCCACCGCCGCCGCCAACCCACCGCCTTCGTCGCCTCGCCACCGTTGCCGGTAGCTCACTCCAACCATCAAGTTTCCACCGCCTCTTGGTGAGCATACATTTTTTCTTCTCTAATGTCAACCGATGGGGATGTGAGCGAGCTGAAGGAAGAGGTGCAGATGCCGACCACCACACGATGGAGGGCTCCCTTGCTCCATCAAGCGGCGCTGCTTGTCGTCGCCACCGCCTGCCTAGGCACGTTTGAGCTCCAATATGGAGAGGTGGCACAGGCTGTAGGGGGCTGGAGTCCAAGTTCTGAAAAAAAAAAACACAGACCCTTTTGAAGCCAGCAATTTAATAGCTTATTATCCAATCTTGCCATGGATTCGTAAGCAAGCTCTCTAATTGTGTCCATATCCCCTAATTCCAAGCTAGTAAGGGAATCATCAACATCATCATATTGGCATTCTCACTTGTTGTCTAGGGTGATTGTTTGCAGTTCGTGGGAATCAAAGATGTATTAATGAGACAATTAAGTGCCTTTTCATGAAGCTGCATATTGTTGATGTTAGAGTCCTGTATATGCGTTATTTATATCATTTAGGCAATGTCAAACTTAGTATGAAAGCTGAAATATTTATATGAATATATTAATTTAGACTTTGTTTGTTAACTTAGTTTCTTTGGTCATTTTTTATGGAATAATGTTTGCAAGTTCTAACCTTTTATTTAAATATGGAAGTTCTGTCTTCTGATAGCAGCAAAGATGATACATAGTTTATGGATCTGAAATTATGATTTATAGTTGTTATTGTTAGCATTAATGGGGTGAAAGGCCTTTCTAAGTTTTAATTATAGTTTATGTTTTCTTAATTCTCATGTTCTATTTTATTTTTTACAATAAAAATTTACTTTGACTTATATTTTTTATGATCATAGTAATGAAAGATTATTTACTTCTAAGATATAAGTCTAAAATTAAGTTAATACTCGTGGCCATATAAGAAATATGCATATGTATCTTTCACTACTAATTTATCAAACTCTCAGTACAATACTCCGTATGTATTTCGTTTCGTATTATTAAAATAGGTATTTTTTTGACCGAATTTTAATTCGAATCGCACTCGTACGACTTTTATCCTACAATACCTGTCCCGTGTTTAACCAACTATGGTCGTGCAGTCCATTGTTTGATTGGACGGGGAAACTAAAAGTCAACGGGAAACATCACGCATGAGCCGTCCCAACTCCAGATTTTCGGAATCGGTCACGAGGGTATGGATGCCATTTTCCAAGGTGCTTGCGAATGAGACGTGGGGGGTGGGGGGCATTTGTTTACGTTAATGGCACCATATTTTTAAGAAAGATCTGTAACAGATTCTTCTATAACTCTAAAATATTTATTTAAATTCTCTCAAAATCTAAACATTATTTCAAAGATGAAGAAAGTTGTCCAGCACATTAATTAGTTCAACCACATTAAATATTTTAAAATTTACAATGATGACGGCAAAATGTCATTTGTTAAACTTACACACTTTAAATATTAAAATATCTTCCCCTCAATTAAAATGATAATAAATAATCAAAATACTCATTAATGAGACTATTTAAAATTTAAAATGGTTAAATTTTATTATTTCTCATGGTTAGTACCACTTTGGTGGTCTACCCAACCCCTTAGAAATGAAAATTTTACCACAAAACTTAATAATAGCATCAAATTAACACTTAATATGAGCAAAATGACATAAATACGATAATTTTTGCAATATAAAATGGAGATATTCATGCATAAAGAAAAGTTGTAAGGAGGTCAAAATATCACAAAAATATTTCCTAAAATTACTACAATAATTATCAGTCTATAAACAAACTTTAATCATGCTAAAACAAAATTAAAAGAGGTAAAAACACAAGTTTTCAGCATGTTGTTACGTAAATACCTTTTTCTGTTTGCATAAATAAACACTGAATTGCAAATATATCTGCAGAAATTGCTTATGCATTTAAAAGTCTTTACAAAAAAGGCCTTGTACTCTTTAAAGACTACTAATGGGCCCAAAATAGACCCAGAATAAATGGACCTAGGATCCAAAGCTTAATAGATCTTTCAGGTTACCATTAATGAATCTTAAAGGATAAGGATAAAGATAAAGAACTTAAATTAAACAGTTTTAACACTAAAGGATACATCAAAGCATAACGGATATAAACATAGACAAATATTATGTAATCCGGATTTTATTCAGGTTGGATACATAACTTATAAGAATTCGGATCCTAAATAAGATCCAAACGGATCTAATACTCAATACTCAAATCGGCAACCCGTTAGTTAAAATCCGTTACGGATTCCAATCCAAAACCAAATTACAATCCAAAAATACTCAAATCTGAAACCCGTTAGTTAAAATCCATTATGGATTCCAATCCAAAACCAAATTAAAATCCAAAACTCAAGGGAGACTCAATATCCCGGATCCACTAAAGCTTATTGGATCCTAAATTTAAACCAAATGAAATTTAAATTCGAAATTCAAATTTCTAATGGAGGGCAAAAAAGTCATAAGACCTTTATCTTCTACCTCTCCTCACCTTTCTCTCCATATCGGTTACGTTTTCAGGAGAAACGTAAGGAGGGGAAGAGCCGCTGCTGCCTCCACTCCCCGTTGGTCGGAAACGCTGCCGGCGGTGTTGTCCGGTAGAGGGGTGGCGGCCGGTTGCACCTCAAAATCTCCCCCCCCCCCTCCCTTTTTTTTTATTATGGATCTTTTTAGGGTAGCTTAACTTGGCTGCCCCTGTGTGGCGGCGTCCTGCCGAAGAAGCAGCCTGCATGGCAGTGCGCGCTACGGTAGGGGCACGCACGCCTAGGCGTGCCTACATGGGTCAGCATCCTGCGTAGGGCGGTATCCAACGTGTGCATATGTTCTGCACAGGGTCTTCCCACCGCGCAGGCGCCTACGCACTGTAGTGCTTGGGTGCATGTTAGAGATATTAAAAATACCTGCAGCGGAAGTCATCCCTCTTACATATAGATCGAGGAGAAAGACAATGAGGAGAGTGACTCATACGTGCACAAACAACACGACCACTAAGAGGAAAGACACACGTGTAACCCTAACACCGTCTCTCTCTATTTTTCTTGATGCATATGATCTCATGGAAAGTCACGTGTTACTTATATAAAGAGGAGGGATTAGTCCCAATTTAACCTAAATAGGATTCCTCTCATAATAGGATTCTAATGGACACTTAATAAGTTAAGTCCAATAATTGTATTCCATTAATTGGACTCTATAATGTGTTTAGTTATTATACGACCTATTCATCACAAGTGGGCCACTGTATGAAGTGAAAACACAACAATTCATACTCAGTTAACAACATCTTTGAAACTAATAAGTTCACTGGCAAGCAAACAAAATCACTGTGCATCTGTTCAATGAAAGGCACCATACGTAACCTTATGGATAAGATGTGACACGGCGGGAAAATTTTCAGAAAAATATCAAAAGGAGGTGCACCAACTTTATTTAATATAAATATCCTTTTGCCAGGGTTGCCAGCTACTGGCCATTGTACAAAAGAGATGAATGCCATCCCAAAGAGATGTTGGCTGACACTAGTTGCACCATGACTGTAGCTCAGGGAGTGTAATTTTCAAGATGAGATAGTTTAACAAGTTTTGAGATAATTTCATATTAAACTACTTTTGTATGTTAAATTTTAGAAAATCATATTTATTCATGTATTATCTTAATGAACCTGATATTTTGGAAACTTAACACATAAAGTAGTTGACATGAAATTATCTTAATTTTTCTAATAAAACCAATTGCCAGTTCTAATGTTCATTTGAGCTCGACTGCAGCAAATATTCAAAGATATTTGTTATGCTTTTCATTGATTTAGTACTGTACTGCGTAAGGAGAGACTCCATTTGGGTGTTACCAATCAGCAGAAATCTTTGACATGGAAGGAAGAAAAGGACAATAAAAATAATAATTCGGTGGGGAAAAGCCAAGAGCCATAAATGGAGGGCAACAACCACACACAGTGGTGCAGCCGCCGATTTAGTGTGACACTTTTACATAGATACCCTTGTTTGTAACATATCTATATTGAAGATTTTCTGAAACACAAATATTATGTTTACGTTTTCATGAACGTACGTAAAGTTCCTTGTTGTGTCGTCTACCTCGTTATGGTCGGTTCTGTTAAAACGCACCAGAAGTCTTACCAGGTTATGTGTTATGATATGTGGAATATGGACACAGGTGTCAAATAATGATATATATTGGCACATATATCTAATATCATAATATCTTAAAAATAAGAGGAAAGTTACGGAGAATATATATATGTATTAAGATCATCTTAAAGGAGATTTTTGATGCAATGATAAGATTATTTCACTGTGACCTGGAAAACATGGGTTTAAATCAGAGACAATTTCACTTGTAGGTGCTGTAGTTGAGAATTTTCATTTGGTCCGTATTGATTACCTGTAAAACTGGAGTGTTCATAAGACCAGGCCAGTCCCTTTTTCCCATTGAGATGTCTTTGCCTCGAGAAAAGGCAGGATCTACATATCAAAGTAAAGATAGATGTAGGAGCACAATCTAAAATTTCCATCCCATTTGTTTCATGATGGGACATTACAGTAAGTATTATTTCATGTGCTAAAAACTAAAACAAATAGTTCATATACCAAGTTTACATGCTGAAGAATTATAAGACAATTATAAGGTATCTTTAATTACATATATTATTAGTGACAACTGAATGTATAGACTGTCTCAAATAAGTAAATATTGGAGACACAGTCTTATACGCATCGCTTTTACTATTTATAAGGGATAAATGTAGAGTGAGCCGTCTCAACTAAGATGCCATTAGTGACAGGTATTAAGAACTTTCTCTTTCAAGGTATTATAACATGCGTCTCACCATCAGCCGTCTCAATTGATATTTATTGAGATGACTTCTCAAGCCGTCACTAGTAGTTCTCCGTTCCCAGTACTCTTATTTCTTGCAGTGGAGACTAGTACATCTTTACCGATTGTTGATCCATAATTACAAACCTGTTTACTTGAAGGAACAAACTCAAATAATAGGCAAGCAGGACATGTGACAATAAAAGTTGACAAGAATTAAGTGAGATAAAATTAAAGATCTGTCCTGAAACAAACATAAATTGTCAATGGTGTAATTTTCAAAAAGAAAAAAAAATCTAGTGTAAAAAAGTGAAGTAAAGGATGTCAATCTAGCTTCTTTTTTTTACTGAAGTGACCCCATAAGCAAAACTCAATTTCATTATTTCGGTGTGGAGCAGTATTAGAATAGTTTGAAATTGAAAAATGGATAAAATAAATATTACTTAATATAAATGATATTTATTTTACTCGCTCTCTTAAGATTTTGAGTTGGTGATCTAATAATTTCAATATAGTATCAGAATCAATTGTTATGAATCGGGACGCAAAGTCTACATTTGTGGTTCTATGAACTTAAAATCGGCCTACACGTGAGAGGACATATTAGCATAGTCTCACATCGGAAAAAAAAGACAAAAAAATAATATTTAATATAGATGATACTTACTCTACTCATTACTTTAAGATTTTGAGTTGGATGACTCAATAACTTCTGTAAAGAGCAACAGAAGATACATTAACCGTATGTATGAGAACACACCATTACACTATAATAACCGGTGATGACAAACGCTTATCATGCATCCTATATTCTGCCTCTTATTTGTATCTTTCATACGACATCTGCCCATATAGAGTTTTGGCCCGGGGGAGTCGTGTAATGCACTAAGTATCACAAGATTCCAGTAAGTCGTAATCCCATGCATGTTCGGCTAGATCCCGATTCTTTATAATTGATCTTAGGGACTTGTGTCATATATAACGTTACCATGAACGAAGACTGGGGATCCAGCTTTTGCAGAGGAGCAACAAACGCTGGTTATCCAAACACATCATTATTATAGACAAAAACTTCATTAACCATATGTATGAAAACACACCAGGACTACACTAACGACGATAAACGCGTATCATGCAATATTCTGCCTCTTATTTGCATTATTCATACATCATGTGTCCATACAGAGTTAATTTGGGGGAGGGGAGAGTCTTCTCAATACACAACATATCACAAAATATCACAACATTCTAAGAAGAGAAGAGATCTTCTCAGTGCAGAGTAGAAGAGGAGGCCAAATATTGTAAAAAAGTCCTTCACATGAACTACAAATTTTTCAAATACACTCAGCACCGCTGTTGACTCCTGTCCAACCGTGTAGCGATAAGATCTCTTCCATACTGTGCTGGAGGACGAAGACGACGGTAGAGCCCTGCACGGGGTGTCCATCGCCGTCATGTGCGACTGCGGATCACCTCTGTGCGTTGCACCTCAAACGTTTACCTTTGCATGAGCTGTTGCCGATAAGAGTACGTCACGGACCAGCTTGTCCAGGTTGATGGCAGAGGAGCCTCCAGGTTTGGCCGCACTGGCCGCGCTCTCCTTCCACCCCTGCGCCTTCCTCCTCATCTCCTCTCCACTGTCCCCTTTCATCAGGTCCCTGATGAGGCCCCTCACCTCCTCCCTCTTGACGTTGTTGTCGATCTCCATGCCCACGCCCCACTCCACGCAGGCGTAGCGGCAGTTGGTCTGCTGCTCGGCGAAGAAGGGCCAGCACAGCATGGGCACACCCCCGCAGAGGCTCTCCAGGGTGGAGTTCCAGCCGCTGTGGGTGAGGAATCCCCCCACGGCAGGGTGGACGAGCACCTCCTCCTGAGGGCACCAGTTGGCCAGCAGCCCTCGCCCACGCGTCTCCTCCAGGAACGCCTCTGGCAGCACCGCCGAGTCGCCCCGCACCAGGTCGGGCCGGATGACCCACAGGAAGTCGTGGCCGCTGCCGGCCAGCCCCCAGGCGAACTCCACCAGCTGTTGGTTGGTCATCACGGTGATGCTGCCGAAGTTGACGTAGACCACCGACCCGGGCTGTCTCCCTTGCAGCCACTCCAGGCATGTGTTGTCCTCTTTCCACAGGTTGGAGCCCAGGGCTGCTGCAGGGCTCTTGGGCAGCTGTTCGGAGAGCAGGGACAGGGGGCCAATGGGGTACACCGGGGGCAAGATGGACGCCATGGCGTCAAGAACTGGGACTTCTAGTGCTTCATATGTGTTCAGGATGATGGCAGAAGCCCTGGACGCCCTCTGCGTCTCGTGCTTGACAAAATCGACCATGAGCTGATCATCTGGGCTCGTCGTCCGCAAGAAGCTCGGCAGGTCCCTCAGGCGCGCGTTGGGCATCCCCCGTATCCATCCAACGGAGCTGTCGAGGTACCCGTTGCTCAGCTCAGCCTCATCTGCAGCCACAGCAAAACATGGCAGGAAGGCGAGACAAACACGGTGATGGGAAATTAAAACTACACATATAAAAGAGAGTTAAAGGATATCTGAGCTTGGTTGAGATCACCTTTGACGGGGAGGAGGCCCCTGTCGCTGACCTCCCCGTAGTGGAGGTAGGCCATGAGGCCGCAGGCGCTGGCGGTCCAGAAGAGCACCTCCGGGATGCCGAGCTCCTCGGCGGCGTCCAGGGTGAAGGTCATCGAACCGTCGGAGACGATGCAGGAGACGGGGGGCACGCTGCCGGAGGAGTTGAGGCAGGCAAGCAGGCGGCGGAAGTGGGGGAGGCAGGTGGTCATGGTGGACTGGCAGAGGGCGGGGATGTGCTGGGTGGCGTCGAGGTCGGAGGGGGGGAGACCGTCGGGGATGGTGTGGAAGCGGAAGTCGGGGAGGCCGTCGAGGGCGGAAGGCCCCCGGGAGCTGAGGAGGCGGCGGTGGTTGTACTCGGTGTTAACGAAGGTGATGTGAAAGCCGCGGGCGTGCAGGAGCTTGGCCAGCTTCAGCATGGGGGTTATGTGCCCCTGCGCCGGGTAGGGGATGCACACGGCATGGGGCTTCTCTGATCCCATGGATATGGAATCCATCCCTACGTCTCTCTATCTACTTCTCTCTTTCTTCTTCTTCTCCCTCACTGGTCTTCCTCTCTCTCTCTCTCAAACTTGTTTGGAGCTCTTGATGGCGTCTGGGTGGTGAGAAGGGTGATTGCAAAAGTCGTCTCCCTCAAACCGGATAAAACTCTATTCCATCCACATATCCTGCAATTGAAAAATTCACCTTTCTCTTTTATATCCATCGGATTACATCCAAAGAATGACATAGACGATTTGCATTTTTTATCAACTCACTAAGATCAGACGTCGCTGTACAAATATCAGAAAATATCTTTTCTGATATTGTGTTTGTTCTGACCAGAGACTATTACAGATCTTTTTTACAGTATTTTTTCTTTAGTTATCTGAAAGTGAGTGATCACATATTGAACACACAATCACTTTCGAAGATCTTCCGTTGGACCTGATCTTTGATTTTTAGAGAATCTCGTGGATCGGGATTCGAGAGTCAATGTCAAAGTTCAAAAATCTACTTATAAGATATCATTAATGTCTCAGATCTAAAGACCAACTATACTACTGTGACGATGAATCCAGTCGGCTGAACCGTGAGGTAAATTATTATCTAGCGGTTCATGTTAGATCAGTTCAGTAAAATTCATTCCCTAATGAATACTTACAGGTTTACTATAGTGTCTCAATATAAGTGACCAATAAGGTTAATCACCCTCATCAAATGAGTTGGAGTAACCTGTACTACTCTCACTGTATGTTTGATAGCCTTCTCAATTATCTTTCGATTAAGAATAAATAAAAATATGTATTTATAAGTCATCAGTTTTATTATTGTGTTCTCATCATTATCTGATGACTATTAGACACGTTTATAGACTTCATTTATAAATAATAATAAACTCGGTAATCTTTATAATAAATCTTTATAATAAATTAAGTGACATTTATTAGTGAACTAATAAGTACTTAATGATTAACGTAGAGAATACTTATATCCAACATCTCCAAGCGTCGATGTGGCCGTCCGCGACTTGTCTGGGGGTTTGGTTTACATTTTTTTTTTGCTGATGATCTTCTAGACAAGGTCCACGGGATCCCAACGAAGCTTGTGAACATGGGGAGACAATTGGCTAAAGTTCTTGCTGTAGATTATCTTGCTGCAGGTTGGCCGGCTCCGGGCCATCTGCGCGATAGCTTTCACGTGTTCAAGTCACTCCTTTAGTCGTCTTAATAGGACTAGAATGGTCGAGAGCCCTTTTGACCGAAGATCTTACGAAGGAGGTGAATTTTTAATTCCGATTGTATTTATTTTGAAATCTTAAAGTAAAAAGTTAAGTATTGACGTCTAAAGATTGTACGTGTCTAAATTTACAACAATTCTTTAATATAAATAAGAGTGTCTGTCAAATCATAAGCCCGACGTGTGGACTCGCTAGGAAAGCATCGCGGGGCATCCTCCATTCCAAGCCCCAGATCTAAGCCAAGAATCTCGCTATCAAGCTTTTTTATATGCTAACGCGTAGGATTTGCGTTTTTTCGTAAAAGAAAAAAATTCGTTAGGACGCGTGCCCGATCATCTCTAGGGCCGGGTGCGTCAGCATATTCTACCTTTCACAGAAGCCCAAACAAGAAATTGCGTCAGCGGCGACCCTTCACACACGTCCGCAGTAGACAAACGGATCCAATCCGGATTTTGCCACCATCGCCGCCGAACTCGGCTGGTTCATGAATGCTTTGACCACGGGGAGTTTTTTAATTAGTGTTGTGCTCATCTAATACCACTATTAATCGGACTCGGATCGTCTACTCCACAGTTCCTACCTCATATGTACTCTACTCTTTGTTACGAGTAATATTTACTACAGTGTCGTACATTACGTGAATTGCAATGCATGGTACAACAGTCGTCCGATCTGACCAGACTGGACGGTTGCTGTGCAACTCGTCTAATTTAAGGAGAGCCGGTTGAAGATTTTTTTTATTTTTATTTTTATTTTTTTGTCAGATTTTTTTAATTTTTTTGGAACGTCTAATAAAAAATCCGAGAGTACATACGGATTGTTCGGATTGGCTCCGACCCGACTGTATATTTTCTTTTTCAAAAAAATAATTAGACATAAATCTCGATTTACGTGTAACATGTTTTTTTTGAAAAAAAATATACAATCGGATCGGAGCCAACCCAAGCAATCCAAATATACTTTCTGATTTTTGATCGAATATTTCAAAAGAATTAAAAAAATTCGACAAGAAAATTAAAAAAATTAAAAAATACCTCCCAATTGGCTCCTGCACCGATGAGACAGCTACTGTGCCATACATTGCAATCCACGTTAGATTGCAATGCATGACATTGCAGCAATTATTACTCTTTTGTTATTGGTCCAAGTGTCCAGGTATTTACACATCAGTTATTACCGTGGGAAACCAAAAGTCACGAAAAAAAGAAAAACAGTCCGTCTATCATGCAACCGTGCGCCAAAAATGGGAAAGCCAGTCCTCTCTTCCATCTCCCCAGTGGAAACCCTATACCGTATCCCAGGCCGCACCCCCTTGCCACTGCGCTGCGCAGCTTCCACCGCTGCCTATTACAATCTCGTCATAACTCTTCATCGTTGTGCTCCTCATCGCTCCTCCCGGCCGTTGCAATCCCGCCGCACCTCCTCGCCGCTGCTGGACTAGGCAGCGTCTCCCCCTACATCAACCCTTGTGCAGTGCCCTTGCTGCCCAGCGTCCCATCCCCTCTTCTCTACCTCCCCCGGTGACAACCCTGTTGCCTCTATGCCGCACATCCCACCCTCTTGTCTCTGCCACCATAATACCCCCA
Source organism: Zantedeschia hybrid cultivar (assembly GCA_030544215.1). Taxonomy (NCBI): domain Eukaryota; kingdom Viridiplantae; phylum Streptophyta; class Magnoliopsida; order Alismatales; family Araceae; genus Zantedeschia; species Zantedeschia hybrid cultivar. Next base: position 78,348,835 of record JARZZO010000006.1, on the reverse strand, counting down.
TCGCACCTCCTTGCCGCTGTGCCGTGCAGCCTCCCTGTTGTTGCTGTCAACTTCCCCCTCGTTGCACCTCCGTGCCACCGCTACCTGCTGCACTCATTATCTTGCTTCTATCTTATTCTTTCTTATCCTTCCACTTAATTTTAAGGATAAGTTAGAGGAATATTGCATCTATACACAAATCTTCTCGTATTCCTAGAAAACTGCAGTGATCAATGAGAGAAAATTTCTACTAAATTTCTACTGCCAAACGCAACTTGCCTAAACATAACATGGATGTATAAGCTTTCCATTTGATGTGCAAATAATTTTTACTCGAACATTGACATGTATAAAATAGACGCAGCCTGTTAACGCGCTTAGACGTTCAAAAAATACTTTGGTATTGACTTAGTAAGGAGAAGTTGGATATCTGGGATGGAACAAGATCAGTAGCCAGTTACAAAGAGAGAAAGGAGAAGGATATGTAATGTGACAATCAGTCTTTTTGGTATTGAGAAATCACAGCCATCTCTGATCAATGCTATAGGAATCAGTTACACGCACGTTTATTCACAACATCTCCAATGAACATTTGATTTTATACTTAGGTGTTCGTTTGACATATACTACTACTAGAGGCGGATGTTGCACAGTCCAGCGGCAAGGAGGTGCGGCAGAGGCTGCATGGTGTGGCGGCGCGCCAGAGTTGTAGCGGCAGGAAAGAGTGCGGTATAAGGCTGCCGCTGGGGAGATGGAAGAGAGGACTGGCTTTCCCGTTTTTGGCGCACAGTTGCGTGATAGATGGACTGTTTTTCTTTTTTTTGTGACTTTTGAGTTCTCGTAGTAATAACTGATGTGTAAATACTTAGACACTTGGACCAATAGCAAAGAGTAGAGTACATGTGGGGTAGGGATTGTGGAGTAGACTATCCGTGTCCCTATTAATCCCACGGAAAACGGTCTTCTAACTCACTTATTTGACCCCATCTTTAACACGTTTAGGTGGAGCTGATGCTGGGCATCTACGTGGCTGCAGGGTTGACCTCTCCATATGGGAGGATACGCACGGGTTCCCAAAAATCTGCAACTTGCCATTAAAGATTTCTTCCTCCTCTTACCTTGAGAAAACTAAAAGGAGAAAATCCAATCATCTCAGAAATCTGCAACCTGGTTCGTCTTCCCCTCCAAGCTTGCTGCGGCCTGGTGTTCCCTCCCTCCTGTGAGAACAAGTCACCATCTCTGATTTTTATTTCCTCTCCTCTTCACCAACCATTGAGACCAGGTCGGCCTTCTACTTGTTGGTCTTCCCGCTTAGAAGAAGTACCTGAAGATGCTCTGCCTCCTTGCTCGTCAGAGCGGCCAGGCCACTTCCTCCGGTGAAACAGGCGGCCTTTCATCTCCCTTGTTTCATGAAAATAGGCCGGCGTCCAACATCGTGGTCCTCACGTCCACCCATTCTGGAACCGGCATCTTGCATCATCGTCTTTGTGTCCAGCATATCGGCTCTATGTCCTTGGCTCTCCACCCTCTCGCGTATTGAGAATAGGTCAGCATCTCTCATCTTTATTCCCGCTCATCTTTCCTATCCGTCGTGGTGCTCGTCGCTCCTGGCACAGCTTCTTCATTGTATCTTAGATTGTACGTGCAACAACTTATATTATCTGCTAGTGAGAATAAGCCAAGCCCACTCTCTAAGAACGTTCCTGCAGTAACTCTAATGGAACCTTGACGTCAATAGACCTTGTGCCCAAGTCCATCCATTCTTGACAACTTCTATGGACCTAGCGCATCGCTCCCTTGACCTCGGTTAAGAGATCCCTTACCGTCCTCCCCATGTGTGATGTCCCGGTGTGGGATACGGCAACAGCTTTTGCCGATCTATCATGGACTACTTCAACAATGACCAGCCCGCATGAGTTTATCAATATCCAATAGAGATAACATTGCACACTAACATTATATGCATATTTAAATGTTAATGATGTTTATATCAATTAAGAATTTTTTACGTGTAAGAATGGGTTAAGAAATTGGTTAATTTCTTTTGTTTTCTTATTTTCTGAATTTATGTTCATCTAATTAATATGATATTATATGCAGATTTGAAAATCGGAGGCTCTAAAAACTTCATCACGAGCTCCACTCTATCATCTAAATATGGCATCAGAGTGTCATGCTACTCCCACATCACTGTCCACTAATATCCCCTTACAAGAGTTAAGTGCACCAAATAATGCCACAGAGGACAACGGTCAGGTATTTGCTACTCTTGCTTTTATAATAGTAATATTTAAACTTTTATAATTCATGATTATAACATCGAAAGCTATACTTTTTTTCACGTAATAACAATAGAATAATATTGTATATCATATATTTAAAGTGATGGTAATTGTACAGGAGGAGAAAGAGTTATACTTGCAATATTCACGCATAGATGAAAATCGACAAGGATGTAAAATTGATGGGGTTGAGGATGTCCAAAAATGTTGTCAAAGAGAGCCAAAAGTGGGAATGACCTTCAGATCATACGAAGAAGTAGTTGAGTTTTATAATAATTATGCCAAGATTGAGGGATTATGCGTAAGCACAAGACACTCAACATACGATGATGTTGGAAAATGTAGAGATTTAAACTATCATGCATGCTGTAAGGAGGGGTAAGCCCCCAAGAAATATGATTAACATTTATACAGCAAGGGCTTCGGCTAGAATAGGTTGTAAGGCAAATGTGAATGTGAGATTGTGGGATGATGGCTTGTATCATGTGATGGATGTAAACCTACAACATAACCATGCTTGTGTAACTCCATTAAAAACACGTCTTTTACGATCACATAAGAGGTTGAGCATTGGAATACAAAAGCGTTTGTAGTATAATGAGTTGGCAGGAATTCGACCTTGCAAATCATATCATTCACTTATAGTACAAGCAGGTGGACATGATAAATTGACATTTGGTGAGCAAGATTGCAGAAATCATATGAAAAAAAAAAGAAGATTGAAACTTGGTGAAGGTGATACCGAAGCAATATATCAATATTTCATGCGCATGCAAGCTAAAAATGCAAAAAATTTTATTTGATGGACCTTGATGACAAAGGTCGTCTTAAAAATGTCTTTTGGGCAGATCACAGGTCAAGAGCAGCATATGAATATTTCAATGATGTTATTTCATTTGACACAACTTATTTGACAAATAAATATGATATGCCTTTTGCTCCTTTTGTTGGTATAAATCATCATCACCAGTCTGTATTGATGGGTTGTGCATTATTGTCTAGTGAAACCACTGAGAATTATATTTGGTTGTTTAAAGCTTGGTTGTCATGTATGGGTGGACATCCTCCATGTACTATGATTACCGATCAGTCTCAAGCTATTCGAGGAGCAATTGAAGAGGTGCTACCAACATCACGTCATAGATTATGCATTTGGCACATGATGAAAAAGAGACTCCAATAATCTATAACGTGATATATGCACCCAATTTGCTTGGAATCTTTTTCATTATGTGCCAAATGCATAATCTATGACGTGATGTTGGTAGAACCTTTTCGATTGCTCCTCGAATAGTTTGAGACTGATCGGTAATCATAGCACATAGAGGATGTCCACCCATACATGGAGAGGCCAACTCTGCAGCCACGTAGATGTCACGGGAGGGAGGGAACATCGGGCCGCAGCAAGCTTCGTTACTGCGTTTGATGGGGATGGGGCGGGCAGCATCAACATTGGAGGGGAAGACGAACCAGGTTGCAGATTTCTTAGATGATTGGATTTTCTCCTTTTAGTTTTCTCAAGGTAGAAGGAAGAAACCTTTAATGGCAGGTTACAGATTTTTGAGAACCCGTGCGTATCCTCCCATATGGAGAGGCCAACTCTGCAGCCACGTAGATGCCCAGCATCAGCTCCACCTAAACGTGTTAAAGATGGGGTCAAATAAGTGAGTTAGAAGACCGTTTTCCGTGGGATTAATAGGGACACGGATAGTCTACTCCACAATCCCTACCCCACATGTACTCTACTCTTTGTTATTAGTCCAAGTGTCTAAGTATTTACACATCAGTTATTATTATGAGAACTCAAAAGTCACAAAAAAGAAAAAGAAAAACAGTCCATCTATCACGCAACTGTGCGTCAAAAACGGGAAAGCCAGTCCTCTCTTCCATCTCCCCAGCGGCAGCCTTATACCGCACTCTTTCCTGCCGCTACAACTCTGGCGCGCCGCCACACCATGCAGCCTCTGCCGCACCTCTTTGCCGCTGGACTGTGCAACATCCGCCGCTAGTAGTATTATATGTCAAACGAACACCTAAGTATAAAATCAAATGTTCATTGGAGATGTTGTGAATAAACGTGCGTGTAACTGATTCCTATAGCATTGATCAGAGATGGCTGTCTCTGAATACTTCACCCAACCCAGAAAGACTGATTGTCACATTACATATCCTTCTCCTTTCTCTCTTTGTAACTGGCTACTGATCTTGTTCCATCCCAGATATCCAACTTCTCCTTACCAAGTCAATACCAAAGTATTGTTTGAACGTCTAAGCGCGTTAACAGGCTCTGTGTCTATTTTATACATGTCAATGTTCCAGTAAAAATTATTTGCACATCAAATGGAAAGCTGTTGGAGCAGCAGCTATATAATAATCTTACATCGGATAATTTCAGTTGTGACAAGTACTTATGATTTTGGGCCCCTTCAAACTCAACATTGTGATTTTTGGAATTTCATGGAAAGCTTATACATCCATGTTATGTTTAGGCAAGTTGCATTTGGCAGTTGAAATTTAGTAGAAACTTTCTCTCATTGATCACTGCAATTTTCTAGAAATACGAGAAGATTTGTGTATAGATGCAATATTCCTCTAACTTATCCTTAAAATTAAGTGGAAGGATAAGAAAGAATAAGATAGAAGCAAGATAATGAGTGCAGCAGGTAGCGGTGGCACGGAGGTGCAACGAGGGGGAAGTTGACAGCAACAACAGGGAGGCTGCACGGCACAGCCGCAAGGAGGTGCATTGCAATCTAACGCATGGCACAGCAGTCATCCAATTTGGTCTACTGATCAGACGGCTGCTGTGTAGGAGTCAGTTGGGAGAGATTTTTTTATTTTCTTGTCGAATTTTATTAATTATTTTAGAATATTCGATCAAAAATCCGAGAGTATATCCAGATTGTTTGGGTTGGTCTCCATCCGATTGTATATTTTTTTTAAAAAGAACATGTTACACGTATATCCGGAAGGCTGCACGGCACAGCGGCAAGGAGGTGCATTGCAATCTAACGTGGATTGCAATGCGTGGTACAGCAGCCATCCGATTTGGCCTACTGATCAGACGGCTGCTGTGCAGAAGCCAGTTGGGGGATATTTTTTATTTTTTTTTATTTTCTTGTCGAATTTTTTTAGAATATTCAATCAAAAATCCGAGAGTATATCCAGATTGTTTGGGTTTGCCTCGATCTGATTATATTTTTTTTTCAAAAAAACATGTTACACGTATATCCGGGAGGCTGCACGGCACAGCGGCAAGGAGGTGCATTGCAATCTAACATGGATTGCAATGCATGGCACAACAGCCATCCGATTTGGCCTACTGATCAGACGGCTGCTGTGTAGGAGCCAGTTGGGGGATATTTTTTAATTTTTTTTATTTTCTTGTCGAATTTTTTTAATTTTTTTAGAATATTCGATCAAAAATCCGAGTATATCAGGATTGTTTGGGTTGGCCTCAATCCGATTATATATTTTTTTCAAAAAAAAAATGTTACACGTAAATCGAAGTTTGTGTCTTTTTTTTTTTTGAAAAAAAATATATACAGTCGGATCGGAGCCAATCCGAACAACCCGAATGTACTCTCGAATTTTTTATTAGATATTTCAAAAAAAAATAAAAAAATCCGACAAAAAAATAAAAAATAAATAAAAAACACCTTCAATCGGCTCCCCTTAAATTAGATGAGCTGCATAGCAGCCGTCCGGTCTAGTCGGAGCGGACGGCTGTTGTACTATGCATTGCAATTCACGTTTAATTACAATGTATGACATTGTAGCAAATATTCCTTGTAACAAAGAGTAGAGTACATATGGGGTAGGGATTGTGGAGCAGACCATTCGATTAATAGTGGTATTAGATGAGTACAACACTAATTAAAAAACTCCCTGTGGTCAAAGCATTCATGAACCAGCCGACTCCGGCGGCGATGGTGGCAAATCCGGATTGGATCCGTTCGTCTCCTACGGACGTGTGAAGGGTCGCCGCTGAGGACTCGCAATTTCTTGTTTGAGCTTCTGTGAAAGGTAGAATATGCTGACGCACCCGACGCTAGAGATGATCGGGGACGCATCCTAACGAATTTTTTTCTTTTACGAAAAAACGCTAATCCTGAAAACAGGATTTGTCAGCGAACATATGTCCACGGCTATAGACACTTATCGACAAAAAGAATATTAGTCGACGGCTAAGAAAATACCGTTTACAATAGATTTATATGTCAACGGCTAGGATAACCGTTTACATATAGGTAATATATGTCAACGGCTACGTTGTAGCCGTTGACATATGTAGGTTATATGTTAACGGTTCTTATTTACCCGTCGACGTATATAATAAATAAAAAAAAAAAAAAAAGGTAAAAACTATATGTCAACGGCTATAGACGCAGGCGTTAACATATCTGCTCTATGTCGGCGGCTTTACTTGTAGCCGCTGACAAAAGTTCTCCAAAAGAAATTCCCGCGGGCTCTTTCCTTGTTTTCCTCCCGAGCCCGCCCCTTTCCCTGTCTCCCTCAAAACTCTAGTATTGGGACAAGAATAGGGAGGAACCTATTGGGGCAGCGGCGCAAAATTTTTCCCGGCGGCGTGGTTGCGGCGCTTGGGGATCCAACGTCAGAGGCAGAGGTGCTCGCCGGCAGGGGGCGCTGATGCGGCTGCTGCTCGCCGGCTAGAGGGAAGGGGGTGATGCTGCGGCTGCCTGTAGGGGGCGGTGATGCGGCTCGCCGGCAGGGGGCGGTGATGCGTCTGCTGCTCGCCGACTAGAAGGAAGGGGGTGATGCTGCGGCTGCCGGCAAGGGGCGGTGATGCGGCTCGCCAGCAGGGGCCGGTGATGCGGTTCGCCGGCTGCTCGCCGGCTAGAAGGAAGGGGGTGATGCTGCGGCTGTTGCTCGCCGGCAGGGGGCGGTGCTGCGACTGCTGCTCGCGGCTCGACGGCAGGGCCGTGGTGCTCGCGGTTGGGTGACCGTGGTGCTCGCCGGGTTCGTGGCGATGGTGTCGGCGCTGGGGACGTTGATGGTGGACACGTGCGCGAGAGGGTATTACCGGAGGTCGCAGTTCAGCAAGGCCCGGCCGGTGGACGACGGCGGCAAGGACGGGGAGCACGCGGAGCACGTCCACACCCACGGCCATGCTCACGGGGCGGCTTTGTCGCCGCATGGAGAGGAGGAGGACCGGCTGGCTCAGGACATCCGGCACCGTGTGGTCTCCCAAGTGAGAAGGCCTTGAACCCACTATTGTGCAATTTTGCTTCTGATTAGGTTACTGCCACTTATGATCTTGCTATGGTTGGAACTTTGATCGACTTTGATTCTCTGTTGGTAGCTACTATGTTGAAAAGGGATTTCTTAACATGTGGTGCAGCATAAATTCTCCTTGTAATGTGAAGAATTTGTTGGGGGTTCTGTCAATTGGGGTTCAAGTTCATTTCTTGTGGTGATGTGATCTGTTTTTGATCACCATATAGACATGATCGCCATAGTCATATTCATCTTAATGAGCTTAAACTGAGTAAACTATAAACTAGTACCACCTACCAGAGTCGTTGTAGCTTCGTTGTAGTTGAAGCATAAGCATACCAGGTCCATGCCACCAACTAGAAACTATGCACCTATACTAAATCCATATATCTCTGGCACAGTAGATACAATCAGAAAGCAGGTTTTGTGACCCCAAAATTACCAGCTTCATGCAACCCCAGCACTAGATTAATTATGCCATGCTTCAGGTTTTCAATTGTTCAAACCCAGCTCACAACAACAGTAGTGCTTCAATAAACTTCAACTTGAGACACTTGAGGCTGGATAAAGTTCTTGCATCAGGTCCCCAAATATAAAAATAGTAGGAGGCAAGCAACAGAATATTGATATACGGCACCTCAACCAGACCACAGTATCTCAATCCAAGCACAAAACCCACCATCTCTATTGTCATACAAGGCTGCAGAAAATTAACCACTGCAAAGCAAAGTAAACAGCATCCATTGTTCAGTCAGTTCCTGAACTACTAGATGTATAGGGTTGGACCATGCATGTAGAGAATGGGGGGTTTCCTACTCTCCTCTCCATCAGATATCAGGATTCCCTCACCCTCTCAAGCTGCATAGCCACCACTTCTCACTTATTTTTCTCAACACATGACGGTGGCATGAACGAATTTGGGCATCATAGAGGCTCCTCTTGTGACAAGGCTTGTCATCAAAGCAATGCAGCTCAAAACAAGGCAACTAGCTCCGATTTTGGACTCAATGGTCCCCTGATCAATGCTTTTGGTGTTTCTATTTCATCACCCACCAAAAGTGCCATCAGCAAGAGTACACTGAATTGCTGTCCAACTTTTACATCCCCAAAACAATCTATCTTGGCCAATTCTTTGTTTCCACAATTAAGGAAAAAGACAAATCACACACTTTGCATTAATAGAAAACGAAGATAGCAGAAATAGCGTAAAAAATGTCAGGAAACTAAGACACATAGCACCACATAAGCGATGCCCAAGAAGATGATGATAAAATTCAATAATACTATGACCTTGAAAGTGAAAAGAAATGACCCTGCCAACTTCGAAATCAGAAATGGGAAACAAGCGAGAAACAAAATGGGAAATGGCCTTCAGAAAAGGGGGAATGAGAAATCTTATGAGGAACATTTTTTAAATACCTATGTTTCACATTCCCTATGCCTTGAGTTATATGGGAAGAATGAAAGAGGAGCTGCCACCGATAGTTGATGACCCCACACTTGCACATGCCATCGATGTGCTACCCTAAATATGCCATTGCCACCAACTGGGAACATTTGCCACTGTCCATGCTCAAGCATTCCCCACCAACACTCAAGCATGCTTCCACCTCCATCCCACACATCTGGTGCTGTCCGTTCCCCAGCCTGAACTTGCTGAAGCCACTGCCATGCCCTTTCTTCTTCCTACTCTCTTCCTCCTCCTTATTCTTCCCCTTCATAGGCCAGCATGTGGCTTCTGCTGGAGGTGTTTCCAACCCTCATTTTTTGGTCACTTCTCGCATGTTTCACAAATGGCTAAAATAGATCAAGTGCAGACTTATTGCCTTCAATTAAGACATTGTTTCTTCTTAAAAATAAGGCCCCAAAAGAAGAGAAGACCTCGTATAGTTTTCGATCATATAAGTGATGGACTCAACACAACCAAAAAGGGACTCAAACACTTGATAAAGATGTTCAGGCGTCTACAGTTCATATTCATATTAATCTTATCACTGCTTTTAACTCTTTTCATGTCTGCTCCAGTTCTCACATTTACATCATTATCTTTGTTTTATTATTATTTCACAAATGACTTGCTAGCAGCAAGTAGAAATTGGACATTCATCTACTTAAGTGCAAGCATTCTTTTCTTGCCAACTTGTCTCTATCGAGTCTTGATCCAAAAGTACATCGATATTACGGTGACAAATGGCCAGAGAAACTAACCACCAGGTCATAAGCCATGTCCAACTTGGTATGAATACAACTTAATCATGACGATGGTGATGATGCTGCACCAATGAAAGTATACCAAGGATTGCTAGAATGCAAGTGCTAATGCAAAATTACCCATGATTTCTCCTTTTCTAATTAGACACTGAAAAGCATGGCCTGCTTTCCGCTGGACCAACACTGCCAAGCCCTGACAATTATATCATAACTAAACTACAGTTTAACATTCAAAGGTTCATGGAGGAAGTGCCATGAATATCTGAATCAAGGCTCTTCATAGATGCATGGACAAAGTGGTAGGAAAAGTTTAATAATGCTGTAATCAAGTTTTGAGTTTTCACTGAAGCAGCACGACAAAAACACAACCAGGAACCAAAAAACTTTATGCAAAAATTTCACTTTTCCTTCATTTCTCTAACCCAACGTCTGAAACCTTTGCAAATTGTCTTCTTACCATCTTTTATTATGGACATCCCTTGCATCCTGAATCAAGATAGAATGGCTGCCACAACTAGGTCTCTGCTCACCAATCTTTCAAAGAGAGAGGCGGGTGTTACATCTTATTTTTAACCTGAATTCTTCTGAAGAGAAATGCTATGAGAACTTCTCTTGGTAAGATTACCGTAAACAGTAGTGTTCCTCTTTTATGAGATGCCAAGATTAATTGCACAAACAACATACTAACGGATACTAACAAACACTCCTAACAAAACAACATTGTCAAGTTCAAGGAATTACAAGTGCCACTACAGTCTTGAACTTGGAACTTCAAAAGTTGCATTTAGCATAGCAGCTCCTTTAGGTATTCAGCGGAATAGCTCACATCCTAGAACCTTCCACATGTTTATGTATAATTTACAATAAAATCACATGCCAGCGAAGAAGGGGGTGTATTCACAAAACAAACAGGAAAAAGAGGAAACAATAATGCCCAATTCATGATTCACGGGCATACTGTCATCTCCTGATAACAAAAGTTAGACCATGCATCAGCCAAAAATGTTAGCCGGAATCAGATAAAATTGATAAAAATTCTGAAGATATTATGTGAAACAAGACCTGAAGAGAATGTAATTCTTTAGGGAATCAAAGTTCACAAGGGATGGTCGGTCATCGTCACTGTGTACATGCAGAAGAAAGCCCAGCTGCCAGCCCAAGACGACTCCTCCACATGAGAAGCCCTAAAATGGCAAAGAGAAACCTGGAAATGGGAGCAGACAGATGCAAGTGAACAGCTGGATGGCATGGGTGAAGGTCAAGACGGCACCAGCAAAAGACAGGAAAGGAGGTGCTGCATTGCTGTATCACCATGAGGGTGTGATGGGCTACTTGAGTAAGAGGGGGGCACTGTAGGATGGCTGATTCAGAAGCTTCACTGGTCCCACATCCACGGAAGAGGGGGGCACTGTACATGTGCCTATGTGAATGTGGCAAGTTCCAATGGTAGTCTACTCAAAGTTTTTCCTTTCTCCTATAGAAAGCATTGTACTATCATATGGATCAGCATGTGGTACAAAACAACACAGAAAGTAAGTTTAAAGGTAACAAAACAGTCAAACAGAAGAGGTCTACACAATGAATCAGTTGGAGGACTTACATTCTCATTATCACAGGCAATCATGTCTCCAAATGACACCTAAAACCATGATAAAGGAACTTCAGATGTAAATCAATCTTAAACTTATAATACAAATTAAAGTGTTAAACATGTGAAGAATAAATGAGTACATAGAAAAATGCTTACTGCTTAACAGCGAATGCTTCTGAATGCTAACGAATAGACAAAAATAAAAAAGGAACTCCCTTGTGTATAAGTCTGAGAAATAACCATAAAGAACAAAAGCAAACCTGATGATAGATGTAATATGTGGGTTCATTTAAATTTTGGTTTAAAGACTATGTAAGATTCTTCTTTTATTTAAATTTTTAGATGTAATTGTTTATTTAGACTTTGAAAATAATCTTGTGAAATTTTTTTTTCTTACAGGTTCAACCTTATATAGTGTAATTTGGATGAAGGAGATATCAACTTTATGGTCTTATGGTTTGTGGATATTTTTTTTATTGTACTTTTGAAAAACGGATGGACTATGTAATTGATAGATAGATGTAAATTTTCTCCCCGTAACGATTTCGTTTGATGTTGTGATGTGTTTTTAAATTTTACCGGTGGAATATATTGACACAAGTATACATTTTGTTATACGAAAGAATTTATTCAATGTGTGAATATAATGTGTGCACGTGATAGAAATGTGTTATGCGTACATTATACGTGAAATGTAGAATGAGTGCATGATTCCGTTACAGAAAATTAATACATTTCCTTTTATGTGAAATGACATAAATAAAAAAAATATAAATTGTTAGGTATTGTTCGATAAGTTATATTCTAACGGTTTGACCAACAAATATTTACGGTTTTTTGAGTAAGTACAGATGATAAGATCTTTTTCAAAATATTATATGGTAACAGTTTGATTTGCGTATGCTTACGGTGTTTTCTGTAGGAACGGTTGCTACACGTACGGTTGGTGGCCGTAGGGGGTTTCGTAAGTAAAGGTATTTACTAACGGTGTTTGGTACACAACTTACGGTTATCTGCCGTAAGTATAGACCAAGTTTGTAGTGTATGTACTATATATGTGAATGTGTTTATTTGAAATGTGAATGTGTTTATTTGAAAAGTGTGAATGTGTTTATTTGTACATGTGGATGTATTTATTTGAAAAGTGTGAATGTGTTTATTTGTACATGTGGATGTGTTTATTTGAAAAGTGTGAATGTGTTTATTTGTACATGTGGATGCGTTTTTGTATATGTTTGTAAGTACAAATCTGTATATACAGGAAAAATATATAATTTAATATTTTAATTTTTTATTTTTTTTTCTTAGTAACTATTTGTCAGCGGCTAGGAAAGCCGTTGATATATATAACATTTGTCAGCGGCTTCTGTAGTAGACAAACTTTTGTCAGCGGCTTCATAGCCGTCGACAAATAGTATTTGTCAGCGGCTCATGTTGCTGACAAATCTATTTGTCAGCGGATTTAGAGCCGCTGACAAATACTCTTTGTCTGCGGTTAACTTTAGCCGTCGACATATGTATCATTTCTGAGCGGTTAATCTCCGTAGACATAAGTTGTATATGTCAGCGGCTTTAAGTAGCCGCTGACATATGTATTATATGTCAGCGGCTACTCTGTGTAGGCATATAATATATATGTCAGCGGCTACTATGCGTAGACATATATATTATATGTCAGCGGCTTTGTATAGCCGTTGACAAATATATGTCAACGGGACTTTTGTCCACGGCTTTGTCAGCGGCTAAGAAGCCGTTGACATAACTTTTTGTCAGCGGCTCTTTAAGATTTGTCAGCGGCTCTTAGCCGCTGACAAATCCTGTTTTCCTTGTAGTGTACGCGTTAGCATATAAAAAAACCAACGTGGTCCTCCAGCGTAGGGATCAGGCATGGCGATGCGCAGAGAGAGAGAGAGAGAGAGGGGGATCTCCTCTCAGTAATAGCTTGATAGCGAGATTCTTGGCTTAGCTCTGGGGCTTGGAATGGAGGATGCCCCGCGATGCTTTCCTAGCGAGTCCACACCTCGGGGTTATGATTTGACAGACACTCTTATTTATATTAAAGAATTGTTGTATATTTAGACACGTACAATCTTTAGACGTCAATACTCAACTTTCTACTTCAAGATTTCAAAATAAATACAATCGGAATTAAAACTCCACCTCCTTCATAAGATCTTCGGTCAAAAGGGCTCTCGACCATTCTAATCCTATTAAGACGACTAAAGGAGTGACTTGAACACGTGAAAGCTGTGGGTAGATGGCCCGAAGCTGGCCAACCTGCAGCAAGTTAATCCACAGCAAGAACTTTAGCCAATTGTCTCCCCATGTTCACAAGCTTCGTTGGGATCCCGTGGACCTTGCCTGGAAGATCATCAGCAAAAAAAAATGTAAACCAACCCCCCAGGCAAGTCGCAGACGGCCACATCGACGCTTGGAGATGTTGGATATAAGTATTCTTTATGTTAATCATTAAGTTAAGTACGTATTACAATCTTATTCACTAATAAATGTCACTTAATTTATTATAAAGATTACCGAGTTTATTATTACGTATAATGAAGTCCATAAACGTGTCTAAGAGTCATCAGATTATGATGAGAACATAATAATACGACTGATGACTTATAAATACATATTCTTAATTATTCTTAATCGAAAGATATTTGAGAAGGACATCAAACATACAGTGAGAGTAGTACATGTTACTCCAACTCATCTGGTGAGGGTGATTAATCTTATTAGTTACTTGTGTTGAGACACTATAGTGAACCTGTAAGTATTCATTAGGGAATGAATTTCACTGAATTGATCTAACATGAACCGCTAGATAATAATTTACCTGACGGTTCAGCCGACTTGATTCATCGTCACAGTAATGTAGTTGGTCTTTAGACCTGAGACACTAAAAATACCTTATCAGTAGATTTGACCTTGACTCGCGAATCTCTATCCACGGGATTCTCTAATAATCAAATATCGGGTCCAACGAAAGATCTTCGAAAGTGATTGTTTGTTCAATATGGGATCACTCACTTTCAAGTAATTAGAGAGATAATACTTTAGGAAAGATTTGTAGTAGTCTCTGGTCAGAGCAAATACAATATCAGAAAAGGTGTTTTCTGATATTGTACAGCGACGTCTGATCCAAGTAAGATGTTCATCTAGGATTTGACAGTTGACTATAAGAGTATTATGCGAATGAAAGATTATAGTCACGCAGTAACCGTGGACAGATAGGTTCTATGAGTGGATTGCTGAACCTCATTGCCTTCCGAGGTCATACGGTGTTGGTTGGCACCTAACTTGATCGGTAGTCCGATCGAATTTACATAAGATGATAATTCGGTTAAGTAATTAATTAAATGAGATATTAATTAATTATTATAAGTTGATAAAATATTATCAGACTTAAAGGGCTAAAAATCGGACTGGTAAATAGACTTAGAGGGTCACACGCACAAACATTCTAAATCGGTAGTATTCTAGTGGGTTTTATATTAGTTTGGGGACTTTTGTAAAAAGTCAGACTAAATTAATATAAATAAACACTGTGTAGAAACTTTGGGTCAAGTTCCAGGGCTTCTCCTAACAGGCCGCCCCTCTCTCTTTCCTCTTCTTCTGGGCGCGTCGGCCGAGATGCCAGATTCTTTCCGTCTTCGCCAGGCGCACTTCCCGAATGTCGTGAATTCTCTATCCATTTGTTCCATATGTTGTTGTGACAAAGAACTATCAGCGGGCGTGCTGATCTAGACGAGGGAGCGAGAACAAACGACTGATGAGGATCGCGTGGATACAGTTAGAGGCCAGACATCTGAACGGCTAACGGCATCAACTCGACATAACTGAAATGAACGCGGACCCGATTCCGTGCACAGTGATGTGATCACCTCAGTTTTTCGCTTTATCGCTAATTTATTCTGAAACGGATCGGGGGAAATGAACAGGACCGTTTTTTGTATTCAATTTCCGCTACGTTGTTTGCATCATATCCGGATCCCAACAACAGTGGTATCAGAATTAAATTCTTATCTGATCCATTTTGGAGCTGCAGCTTTGTTTATCTTCCTACTTTTTAGCACTGGCCTTTTTAATGGTGCCTTAGGGCTGTTAATTTCTACAGTTCTAATTTGCTTTCCCTCCCTTGTAACAGGAAGCACCATGCAGCGTGTATTCTTCCCACTGCCCGCCCATCCCCATTATATTCTTTAGCCATTGACCCTTCTATTTTTTTATTTTTATTTATAACATTTATTTTAAATTATTTAATAAAAGTTTTGTAACATGTTAAAATCTTCCTAATGGAGCTTATTTCAACTCAAGACCACTTTGAGTAATCCCAATATACCCAATGCTTTTCCCATCCTATACTTTAAAGTTGTCCTTTAATGATTGACCTTTCTAATTTTAATTTTTATTTTTATTTAAAATATCTCGTAACATTAAATTATTAGATAAAAATTATTTAAACGATAGTAAGTATTTTAAATGAGTTCTTAACGAGCTCTTAAATGAGCTCTTAAACGAACTTGTTCATGAACATGATCGAGTGGAGCTCGCTTATGTTCAAGCTCGGTCTCATTTATGAATCGAGTTTAAATTTTTACTCAAACTTATTTATTTGACTTAATAAATGAGTTGGAACTAACCCTTATCAAGTAGTCTCCCGAGCGCTATTCATGGAGCGTATTGGTTCGTTAGTTCGCAGCCCAATTCACGAGATATTTATATTTGTTTGTGGACAAACATATGCATTTGAGAGGATTTCTCCATTATACATTTTGGTGAATTTTAAATCCATTTCCTCCTAAAACGATTAGATTCAATTTATTTACTAATACATGTGTGAACGGCTAGCCCCGCGACAACGGCGCTGCAAAGTTCACTCTCATCACCCAGGGGAGCTGGCATCCAGCAGGCCAGCACACACAAGCAGACAACCCCGGGGCTTTGCATGTCGTGTGTCCAAACACAGATCTTATTACGTTTCCAAGCTTCTCATTAACCTAAACCGAGAAGACTGCCAATGTTGCCGATATTAATTTCGTGTAGACCATTCCAATTATTAGACGTCAAAGAAGCAACGAGATCTTTCAGATCTCACCTTGGTTTACATGTGTTAAATTAATAATAAGATATATATATAGGAAATTCTTAGTATATTGTTGGAAGGAACTCTATTAATATATAGAGAGATTTTTACTAAACTCTTTCGCATAAAATTTTTGAAATTTTTTAGTTTCAAGTGAAATAATGTTTTTCGTAATTGTTGGATTTTCTCTCTCTCTGCACTAATTGCGCTGAGAGGAGCTTAATTCTAAGATAATAAAAAATAAAATAAAATATATCTAAAAGAGAAATGCCATTTCCATTTGATGCTTCAAAGTTAGAAATTTTGATAACCTTATTAAATAATTTGAGTTATATCTTACGTATTTGTCAGGGGACGGTGGAGGAAGAAGTTCCGGCGGCGGCCATGCTAGGGGGCGGTGGAGGTAGGAAAGACGTAAAAAATGGAAACTATTTACTAGTATTTTTTTAGAATATCGCTTTAGGTGTAGATAGCAATGGAGCGTATGGTGCGTAGAGGATCCGATCTCTTCTCGTCTCTTTTATGAGGAGAAGAAGGATCAAGAATCCCCACCTCTCCGTTTCATCGATAAAACGACCACCTCCCATTTATAAAGAATGGGAATCGTCTATGTCCTTCTTTGGATGTGATTCCGTCGGTATAAAAGAGGAGAGAAAGGTAAAATTTTCAATTGCAAGACATGTGGATGTAATAGAGTTTTATTTGGTTTGAGGGGGACAGCTTTTGCAATCAGTCAACGAGTGAGTGGATGAATTTTTATCCTGTTTCATCTCCTTCCTCCCTCTGTCCGGATTGAATCCTACGTTCCTCTATAAAACGACAACCCTTCTCACCACCCAGACGCCATCAAGAGCTCCAAACAAGTTTGAGAGAGAGGAAGACCAGTGAGGGAGAGGAAGAAGAAAGAGAGAAGTAGATAGAGAGACGTAGGGATGGGTTCCATATCCATGGGATCAGAGAAGCCCCATGCCGTGTGCATCCCCTACCCGGCGCAGGGGCACATAACCCCCATGCTGAAGCTGGCCAAGCTCCTCCACGCCCTCGGCTTTCACATCACCTTCGTTAACACCGAGTACAACCACCGCCGCCTCCTCAGCTCCCGGGGGCCTGCCGCCCTCGACGGCCTCCCCGACTTCCGCTTCCACACCATCCCCGACGGTCTCCCCCCCTCCGACCTCGACGCCACCCAGCACATCCCCGCCCTCTGCCAGTCCACCATGACCACCTGCCTCCCCCACTTCCTCCGTCTGCTTGCCCTCCTTAACTCCTCCGACGACGTGCCCCCCGTCTCCTGCATCATTTCGGACGGCGTGATGAGCTTCACCCTCGACGCCGCCGAGGAGCTCGGCGTGCCTGAGGTGCTCTTCTGGACCACCAGCGCCTGCGGCTTCATGGCCTACCTCCACTACGGGGAGGTCAGCGACAGGGGCCTCCTCCCCGTCAAAGGTGATCTCAACCAAGCTCAGATATCCTTTAACTCTCTTTTATATGTGTAGTTTTAATTTCCCATCACCGTGTTTGTCTCACCTTCCTGCCATGTTTTGATGTGGCTGCAGATGAGGCTGAGCTGAGCAACGGGTACCTCGACAGCTCCGTTGGATGGATACGGGGGATGCCCAACGCGCGCCTGAGGGACCTGCCGAGCTTCTTGCGGACGACGAGCCCAGATGATCAGTTCATGGTCGAGTTTGTCAAGCACGAGACGCAGAGGGCGTCCAGGGCTTCTGCCATCATCCTGAACACATATGAAGCACTAGAAGTCCCAGTTCTTGACGCCATGGCGTCCATCTTGCCCCCGGTGTACCCCATTGGCCCCCTGTCCCTGCTCTCCGAACAGCTGCCCAAGAGCCCTGCAGCAGCCCTGGGCTCCAACCTGTGGAAAGAGGACAACACATGCCTGGAGTGGCTGCAAGGGAGACAGCCCGGGTCGGTGGTCTACGTCAACTTCGGCAGCATCACCGTGATGACCAACCAACAGCTGGTGGAATTCGCCTGGGGGCTGGCCGGCAGCGGCCACGACTTCCTGTGGGTCATCCGGCCCGACCTGGTGCGGGGCGACTCGGCGGTGCTGCCAGAGGCGTTCCTGGAGGAGACGCGTGGGCGAGGGCTGCTGGCCAACTGGTGCCCTCAGGAGGAGGTGCTCGTCCACCCTGCCGTGGGGGGATTCCTCACCCACAGCGGCTGGAACTCCACCCTGGAGAGCCTCTGCGGGGGTGTGCCCATGCTGTGCTGGCCCTTCTTCGCCGAGCAGCAGACCAACTGCCGCTACGCCTGCGTGGAGTGGGGCGTGGGCATGGAGATCGACAACAACGTCAAGAGGGAGGAGGTGAGGGGCCTCGTCAGGGACCTGATGAAAGGGGACAGTGGGGAGGAGATGAGGAGGAAGGCGCAGGGGTGGAAGGAGAGCGCGGCCGGTGCGGCCAAACCTGGAGGCTCCTCTGCCATCAACCTGGACAAGCTGGTCCGTGACGTACTCTTATCGGCAACAGCTCATGCAAAGGTAAACGTTTGAGGTGCAACGCACAGAGGTGATCCGCAGTCGCACATGACGGCGATGGACACCCCGTGCAGGGCTCTACCGTCGTCTTCGTCCTCCAGCACAGTATGGAAGAGATCTTATCGCTACACGGTTGGACAGGATCAGTCAACAGCAGTGCTGAGTGTATTTGAAAAATTTGTAGTTCATGTGAAGGACTTTTTTACAATATTTGGCCTCCTCTTCTACTCTGCACTGAGAAGATCTCTTCTCTTCTTAGAATGTTGTGATATTTTGTGATATGTTGTGTATTGAGAAGACTCTCCCCTCCCCCAAATTAACTCTGTATGGACACATGATGTATGAATAATGCAAGTAAGAGGCAGAATATTGCATGATACGCGTTTATCGTCGTTAGTGTAGTCCTAGTGTTTAATGAAGTTTTTGTCTATAATAATGATGTGTTTGGATAACCAGCGTTTGTTGCTCCTCTGCAAAAGCTGGATCCCCAGTCTTCGTTCATGGTAACGTTATATATGACACAAGTCCCTAAGATCAATTATAAAGAATCGGGATCTAGCCGAACATGCATGGGATTACGACTTACTGGAATCTTGTGATACTTAGTGCATTACACGACTCCCCCGGGCCAAAACTCTATATATGGGCAGATGTCGTATGAAAGATACAAATAAAAGGCAGAATATAGGATGCATGATAAGCGTTTGTCATCACCGGTTCTTATAGTGTAATGGTGTGTTCTCATACATACGGTTAGTGTATCTTCTGTTGCTTTTTTCTGAAGTTATTGAGTCATCCAACTCAAAATCTTAAAATAATGAGTAGAGTAAATATCATCTATATTAAATATTATTTTTTTGTCTTTTTTTCCGATGTGAGACTATGTTAATATGTCCTCTGACGTGTAGGCCGATTTTAAGTTCATAGAACCACAAATATAGACTGTGCGTCCCGATTCATAACAATTGATTCTGATACTATATTGAAATTATTAGATCACCAACTCAAAATCTTAAGACAACGAGTAAAATAAATACCATTTATATTAAGTAATATTTTTTTTATCCATTTTTCGATTTCAAATTATTCTAATACTGCTCCACACCGAAATAATGAAATTGAGTTTTGCTTATGGGGTCACTTCAGTAAAAAAAAGAAGCTAGATTGACATCCTTTACTTCACTTTTTTACACTAGATTTTTTTTTCTTTTTGAAAATTACACCATTGGCAATTTATGTTTGTTTCAGGACAGATCTTTAATTTTATCTCACTTAATTCTTGTCAACTTTTATTGTCACATGTCCTGCTTGCCTATTATTTGAGTTTGTTCCTTCAAGAAAACAAGTTTGTAATTATGGATCAACAATCGGTAAAGATGTACTAGTCTCCACTGCAAGAAATAAGAGTACTGGGAACGGAGAACTACTAGTGACGGCTTGAGAAGTCATCTCAATAAATATCAATTGAGACGGCTGATGGTGAGACGCATGTTATAATACCTTAAAAGAGAAAGTTCTTAATAGCTGTCACTAATGGCATCTTAGTTGAAACGGCTCACTCTACATTTATCCCTTATAAATAGTAAAAGTGATACGTATAAGACTGTGTCTCCAATATTTACTTATTTGAGACTGTGAGTACTCAAATTGAGTATGTGATTATCATGAAAAATTATGTTATTTATGTGACAAATAAACCTATTAAAAATAAACTAAGTGAATATGATCGACAGAAACTTTTAACAAAAAAGTTCCAAAAGAAAAAGTTTGATCGCCTACCTGTCTTGGATGTGGGAGATGTTGAAGTTCTTGATTTCCCTCCTTCAGCCGGCTGAAGAAAGAGAGCCTTTTTGACTTTATTCTTGCTTTGGATGCTTATCGGACTTCGAAGATCATCCAGATTCTTTTTCCTTGTTGATTCTCTCCTCTTGATCTTCTTTTGCATCTTACAACAAAATAGAAAGAAATGAAGGATAATGAGAACTCAAGCAGAAGTAGTATCCATTTCAAAAGAAATTTTAATTAGACAACTAAACAAATGAACTCACTTGTTGGGTGGTCTTTTATACCCCACAAAATATGGATTGGGAAAGAATGCTCGACAGAAACTTTTAACAAAAAAGTTCCAAAAGAAAAAGTTTGATCGCCTACCTGTCTTGGATGTGGGAGATGTTGAAGTTCTTGATTTCCCTCCTTCAGCCGGCTGAAGAAAGAGAGCCTTTCTGACTTTATTCTTGCTTTGGATGCTTATCGGACTTCGAAGATCATCCAGATTCTTTTTCCTTGTTGATTCTCTCCTCTTGATCTTCTTTTGCATCTTACAACAAAATAGAAAGAAATGAAGGATAATGAGAACTCAAGCAGAAGTAGTATCCATTTCAAAAGAAATTTTAATCAGACAACTAAACAAATGAACTCACTTGTTGGGTGGTCTTTTATACCCCACAAAATATGGATTGGGAAAGAATGCTAGTGAGTGTGTGTTACATTGAGTGATGTGATGAAATTGTGATGCTAATGTGATGAAAATGTGAGAAATTAATTACGAGTTAAGTTGAATGGCTCTTGGAAAGCTTTGGTCTTGAATGCTCTTGAAGGGACAAAGAAATGATGAAGAAAAGATGCGGACTCCTGGAAGTAGCAGCGCTTCGATCCTTCAGCGTTTGGATGTCGTTGCCAAGATTCCTTTGCTCAATTATCGCTCAATTATCAATATTATCACTAACTTCTTAATGACTAAGAGGTTGGGTATTTATAGGATTTACATCTGCGGTTATTTAAAGATTAACATGAAAGATTTTGAAGTTTATCCAGCTAACAAACAGATAAACACAGATTAATTCATCGTTATCTGTAATTATCTAAAACGCGTCGCCCAAGAAAGACGACGTTTAGACTAATTAAGATAAGGATAAACATCCGAAAAAAGAGACAGAAACATCTTAAGAGACCTAAATGGTGTCGTGCCTGACAGACGTCTTTTAACTAATTAACCAATTAATTAAAGTTCAAATTTAAATATCAAAATAGGAATAAACTCTAAATAGCGTATACACATGTCGACGTCTTTTGGACTTTTTCATATTTGATTAAAATTTGAGTTAAAATCAATTTAATTAATTAACTTGAATTGTGTCTGTCTGACCCGATACTATTTAGATAGTTAATCCAAAAAGATTAATAAAAATTAACTAATGATTAAATATCAGACCATTCTGAGGCATTATTATATGACATGAAATTTACTCAAAATGATGTCAAAATTAGCGTGTCTACAGCTGCCTCACCTTGGCATCATCTTTGCAACGGAGTGAAATGAAATGGAATGTACTGAAAAGGTGATGCCAAGGTGTGATGAGACACGCTCTTAACATCACATGTTTGGAATTTTTCTCAAAATCATCAATGAAGATAACTCAATGATATCGATAGAATCAATCATGTCTGGATGAGGTAGACATGGAAATAAAATAAGGTCGATCAACCTCCACAGATGAGGAAGTACCCCAGGTCATAGACAATGCATGTTTTATCATGGGGAGCATTTGCCAGCTAACGTGGACGTGCTACAGCCATGATGGATCTTAAAAGAAAAACAGAAATATTGGATAAAGAATAAAAAAAAATGATAGAATTCCAAGGATATCTTCAAGCGAACCTCAAAGATAATCAAAATACTCAATTCAGAATGGAAAATTTCATATCATGTTAGGAATTATTTGATCAATGGTCTGAAATTTAATCAATAATTAATTCTTATCACAATGATATCAAAGTCCTACATGATGTATGCTGGGGTAAAATAAAAATATAAAATAAAATAAAATATAAAATAATCAAGGATAATATTGTTAAATTGACATTAATGAGTCAAGATACTAATTCTTGTAATTCAATGCTAAGCCGAAGCTCGTTTATCCACGCACCGTTTCACAAAAATAGAACCATCATCCTCACTAATTAACAATCTAATGGCATATCCGTGCGACTAAGAATTCTCTGGAATTATCACCGTTTTTGTTGAAGGGGAAGTCAAATTCCAGTTTCATCAAAATCACAAGGTCCTTGATATAGTCTAATAAATATTTAACATATAGTAATGATGATGCAAATTAATTACATGAAAGAATACAAGGATAGAGATAACCGTCTTTTTAGCCACGGTCGGGACTCATAAACTCCCACAGTGGGACCTTCTTGAGATTCTCATCTTCGTTTGGATTTTCTTGAATTTTATGCACTAAAAATCATTATTAACTTCAAGCAAGTGTTTAATTAAGCATCAAAATATGGATAAACATTGAATTTCGGGTAAATAATAGAAGACCCTGAAACGCGTCGTGTTGACCTGGCGCCATTAATCCCACTAAAAAGCGTCGCTGTTCAAGGACGCCTTTTCAGTCGCAGAAACAGGTTCTGGCTGATCTCCACTCGGATTCTAACTCTTCCCATGCTTATCCCTTCTCCAATCTGGAAAAGCCTTCCTAGGATCACAATTCTCTCTATATAAACTCCATTAACTTGTATCAAGGTAATCCTAACACAATCTAGAGATTGAAGTTAGAGTTTTTCTCCAAAATTCAAGGGATTTTTAAGGTTTTCAAAGCTTCAAGAAGGAAAAGCTCAAGAACAAGATGGGTTCTTCAAGCAAGAGGATGAGAAAGACGCTAGACAAGCACTCTGACGTAGAGAATTATCTAAGTGGAAGAGATCCTAACTTCCAAGTAAGTTAAATCATCTTTCCTTCAATCCTCTTTTCTTTAATTTTCCTTTTTCCTCCATGTTCTTCATGTTCTTCAAGTAATTCTCAAATAATTCTTCCTTCTATTTTCTAGGCATATCCTATGTTTTCCGGTCCGAGGAAATTCACCTCTCTTCTTTGGATTCGAAAGCTTGCTAAGAGTACCAAAATCTCTATGCAATCCTTTATTTCTAAGTGGAATCTCCAAGGCTTAGTAGTCCATGCTAAGCATTACAAGAGTCCAAACATGGACTGGGCGGCTATGGGTGCTTTGATTGAGTTATGACATCCTCAAACCCATACCTTCCTTTTTCCTAATTTTGAGTGCACTATTCTTCTAGAGGAGGTTGAACTCTTGTTGGGCCTTCCCAAAATCAAGTTGTACGGTGACAATGAAGTGATCCAGAATAAGATGGCTTTGATGAGGAAAAAGATCACCAGTCAACAATTGTTGATGAAGATCATGAAGGACCCCACAGAAGTTAAAGGATGCCTCACCAAGAAATGAATCAACCTGGCTAAGCTTGCAGAGTGGACTTTGTATGAGATTGAAGATCTCAGAGATGATGACGCTGAGAACGTGACGAAAGCTTTCACCACATGCCTCGCCGGAGCTCTGTTCTTTCCTGCTCAAGACAACATCCTTAAAGATGATCAAGTCAGTGCGATCTGCGAGATCTTTGAGGGAAAACACATCAGCATTGCGATTCTAGCTTATCTCTACAGTGGGCTTTCTGCAGCGTCCACAGGTCAGCCTCCCTATGGTTGCATGCTACTCTTCGCTTTATTGGTCGAGTTGTATTTCAAGTTTGAATATCACACGAAGAATTCTGCAAGACCGTCTCAAATCTATCAGAATAGCCCGATCTTCCATATTTCCAACATTGTGAAATTCAATGAGAAGATGATCAATCGAGTGCAAAAACTCAAGACTTGAGTTGACTGGAGAGATTATTTGAGAAAGATGTCAGCAAATGGATTCGACTCTTCTCCACTTGCACTGGTAGGAAAGCCCATTCGAGTACGCCGTACAGCAGGTGCAGAGCTTAAATTGATTGGGACTACTGAGTTCGTACTGTACAATCCTCATCGATGCTTTACTCAACTCAGCCTGCCTTGCTATGAATTCCCTGAATTTTCTCATACATCTCCAATCAAGAGGCGTGTCTTAGAATCTGATGAAGATTATAAAGCTACAGAACTTATGGTCACTTTGTGGAATATTAGCTTCAATCATCGTATAAAGTCCTCTCGAGAGACAGATAGAGGATTATCTGTTCCATATATTCTGAGACTTCGGGAATTTCTTCCTTGAGTGTTTTCTTTTCTTCTTTCCTTTTCTTGATGTAATAAAGAATTTATTTCAATAAAGAATTGTTCCTTTATGTCTTGAAATCTATCCTCAATCTTCTGTGACTTGTCCACGATTTTTCCTTGAATAAAAACTGGATTTTTCCTTAAAATATGACAGTTCGGGTTTACTTAATCTAAAATGCGCCCACACAGAAAGACGCCTTTCAACCATAATTCATTTTCCAAAAATTAGAGATTAATCCTTAAAATTCTGAATTAAGCTTAAAACGCGTCCAGAACGGTAGACGCCTTTAAATCAAAATCTTTTTTCCAAAATAAGAAAAATCCTTAAAACGTGTCCATATGTGTAGACGCCTTTAATTCAAAAATCATTCTCTAAAAATCAAAGATTTAATCCTTAAAATCCCGAATTATCCTTACAACGCGTCCACATGTGTAGATGCCTTTCATTCAAAAAACAAAGATTAATCTTTAAAACGCGTCTACAAGTGTAGGTGCCTTTCATTCAAAAAATAAAGATTAATCCTTAAAACGCGTCTACAAGTGTAGGCGCCTTTCATTCAAAATCAAAGTTTAATGCTTAAAACGCGTCTACAAGTGTAGACGTCTTTATCTCCAAAATCAAAGATTAATGCTTAAAACGCGTCTACAAGTGTAGACGTCTTTCAGTCCTCTCTCTTGCTTTTTTCCAAAACTCCGCCATTAATTCTGCGATTAATCTACTGAAAAGCGTCATGAGATGTGGACGCTTTTCATCATCATGCCTTGTACTGTTCTGACCAGAATTGACGGTTTAAACTGAAACGCGTCGTTATGTAAAGACGCCTTTTTGTGAATTTCAAACACCTGGCTTGCCGCCTCAGTTTATGCGCCCTGAATGGCGTTGCTGTATCTAGACGCGATTCAACTTCTCCAAACAGAACCCGCTAAGGCCCCCTTTCTTCCTCATTTTCCATACTTTCCCTCTCTCTTCACCGTCTCCGGCGATCTTTGCCTTCTCCGGCGACCTTGCTCTTTCTCCCTTGCAAACTCTCTCTCTAAAGTCTATGGAGCATGGTGAGGGATCCCGCAAGGCCAAGGCCATCGTGAAGCGCCGACGGACCTCGGTGAGGGAGGAAGAAGAGGTGCCGGCCGAGCTTGCCGCGGTGGAGGCCTTTTTGGAGGAGGAGGAGGCTCCTCCGGTGCCTATGGCCGAGGAAGAAGGAGGGGAGGGCGACCTCCACCTGGTAAGTTTTCTATGGTTTAAATGGAATGGAGGAAAGAGGGAAGAAAAGGGGTCTTGGGAAGAACCCGAAATTGGATTTGAATGGCGTCCAGACCAGGTGACGCCTTTCAAAGGGCGTTGTCCTGGTCCGACGCCATTCAGCCGAAATTCCAAACTTTTAATTAGACAGAAAATGGTCTTAAATGGCGTCGATACTGGTAGACGCCTTTCAATAGGCGTCCATTTTGTCCGACGCCCTTCAATTAAGAATATCTTATTTGTTTTTATGTCCATTAGCTGATGAAGTTCCTTATTCTTATTTGCAGGGGACGATGAGGGCGAGGATTTCTTGGGACTTAGTGATAGGTGCATACCGGGGACTCCCGGACTTCCAGAAAGCGTGCCTGCGCCGGATGGGGTTCGGCGAGATTCTTGAGAACGAGCGGTTTTGGCTCGATTTAGTCCTCCTGCAGGCGCTGCGGGAGAGGTGGCATGCGGAAAGCAGGGCTTTCCTAATGCCTTGGGGACACATGATGCCCACTTTAGAGGATGTGGCCAGGATCACTGGCCTCAAGGTAGAGGGCCGACCGGTGAGCGGGGTGACTTACCCCGACTATCGAGGATTGGCAGAGGGCTTATTAGGTATAGAAGTGTCTAGCCTAGATAGAGAGTCTAGGATGGTCCCCAGGGTAGAGGTGGAGGCCGTCTTAGGACTAGTTGAGCCCCGGCGTCGATCAGACGAGACCCGAGAGGAGTTTAGGATTAGGCTAGCAGAGTTCTCTTCTTCTGTATATTGTAGTGACCCGAGTCAGGAGGAGGAGGCAGATAGACAACTTAGGGTGTTCCTTGTCTTTTTCTTTGGTCGGTTGTTCTTCGGTACAAAGGGCGACCATATCCATTGTAGGTTTCTTCATTTGCTAGATGACTTAGACAGCTTGCATGATTATGCATGGGGTGTAGCCCTCCTGAACCACCTCTTCGCAGATTTGTCTGCGGTCACGCCTGACCGTGAGACTACCATCAGTGGCTTCTCGCCGTTTCTCCAGGTATTAAATTGTTTTATTATTTGTTCATGATTTGCAATGATATGATGCTTTTTCTAACCTATATGTTCATGTATGCAGGTTTGGAGTTACCACTACTTCCCGCTCGGCCGAGCGCGGATAGTGAGACCTGGTGCCATCCCATTGGCCTGCCGCTGGCAGCCGATTGTGGACACGGCACCACAGCACCACCAGCTGACGGTCCTCTGCCGTCAGTTCCTCGATTACCCCGTGCTCTTGGTGAGTTTTTAATTTGTTCGATTTTGTTTATTGAATGCAATCTTTCATTTATTAAATGCAAATTATTTATATAAATGCATCTATCCTATATACAGGTGATATGGCGCCCATATGTGGGCATGGGTGAGGAGGGTCAGTCGTGGGTGACGGCTCACCAGAGGAGGTTCGGTAGGCAGATGTGGCTACACTGCCTGAACGAGATCGAGCCACTCTGCCTCCGGCTCGTGATGAGGACCTTGGGCCTCCACCATGAGTGGATTGAAGAGGAGGTCCCGAAGGGCGTCAGGAGGAGCATGAGGGGCAAGCAAGCCCTGATGGATTGGCGTGCTAAATTCTCGGAGCAGTACGAGGATTGGCACCGCCGTGGCGTTCGGGTGGAGTCCCACACGGAGGATAGTACCGCCTACCTCCAACAATACCAGACCCATCACGCCGATCAGCTACGGCTCCTCCGACCACTCGATGTAAGTATGATTTATGCGTCTTTCATTTTATTATTATCTTAATTTATATCTGTGAACGAATGTGTGTATGTGTGGTATGTAGGATGCGCGAGATGTGGTCATCATCGTCCTCCGGGCCCGCCTACATGATGCGGAGGCCCAGCTGGAGCAGGTCCAGAAGGAGCTATTCGACCTGGTATGTATGCATGCTTATGAATGTTTCAATTAATTAATCTATTTTGACAATTGACCACTGACGGTTGTCTTTTGGTGCAGTGAGCCGTCTATACCCAGGCGGCTCCTTACACTTACGGAGCTTCATCTTCCTCATACCCGGCTGCTAACAAGGCTGCCTTGGCTGACCTCTAGGGCCAGCTCACC
Organism: Zantedeschia hybrid cultivar; assembly: GCA_030544215.1. Classification (NCBI taxonomy): domain Eukaryota; kingdom Viridiplantae; phylum Streptophyta; class Magnoliopsida; order Alismatales; family Araceae; genus Zantedeschia; species Zantedeschia hybrid cultivar. The sequence continues at coordinate 78,320,582 of JARZZO010000006.1, read as the reverse complement.
TCTGTCATTCACCGAGCCGCTCTTGCAGAGGAGGATCGGGCTGCTCGAGTAAGTTCCATCCTTCTTCTTTCATTATCGGACTTAATTTGCTTGGCTATCTTGAACTGACAGTGTCTCCTCTTATAGGTCGCTGAGCTTCAGGAGGCTCTTCAGCAGAGGGATGCAGAGCTGGCAGAAGCTCGGACTTCGGCCGCTCGTATTGCTGAGCTGGAGGCTCAGGTGGCGCGTCTCTCCACTGGAGATCTTGCACGACTCCAGGTTCATCTAGAGATCTTGACTGAGGAGAGAGATCGCGACCGCCTTCGACTAGAGAGTCTTCAGGGTCGCCTCTCCGTGACAGAGCACGAGCGCAGGATGGTGGAGGAGAGATACCAGCGATCCCGCCAGCGGGCTATTGACCGTGGTCAGGAGAGTGCCTTCACTGCTAGCATCGCCATATCGTCCGGCCAAGCAGGGCCGAGTACGATGGGACCACCTCTACTTCCTAGCCGAGGACCGGCACCGGATGCTCCTGATGAGGCTCAGAGCCAGCTTGACGAAGGGGCAGGAGAGAGTCAGCTATGAGGGCTGCATATGTACTTTTCTTCTTTTGTGTATCATGTATAAACACCTTTTTGATATATATATAAAATTTTTGCCTTCAGCTTCGTGTCTCACGTGTTTGTCCTGTATTCTGCACATTACTTAACAAACAGGTTAAGTATCTATTTAGGCTTAGCCCCTTACTCAGTCAAGTAACTGATCAATCGATCTTTTTCTTGGCAGAAGGGTCAAGGGGCATAGCCTTTATTAACAAAGGTAGCTTGAATAATCAAACTGTAAGCAAAATGCAACATGCAAGCAGACAGATGCTCACTGAAAATAAAAGGAATGAAGCACACTAGATACAATAAGCAGATGCTAATTGAAATATTTTTGTTGTTTTGAAATTTTCATTTTTGTTTAGGTTTTGGAACATATATGCTTTATTTTTTGGATTTTGGAATGTGTACTTTTTTTGGATTTTGAAATATGTATTTTTTTTAGATTTTGGATTTCTGAAATATGATGCAAACTAAAAGACCAGCATGGTACTCAGATCAAAAGGAAACATATTCTTTTATTAACTTAATTCCCATATTGTTCTTCAATAATCTAACTTAGACCCATCGTGTTTGAACTTGTGTTTCCATTCGTGATTTCATTTGATGATTTGATTCTTAAGTCAATCTAGGTTGTTCCTTAGTTTAGAGTACGCCTCTTCAGAAAGAAAAGAAGAATTGGTTTAGAAAGCCCACGAGAAGGTTCCGGAGACCTAAAAAGATGTTCCTTTCTTACCCTAATATCTATTGGGGTTCGGTCATTTTCTTTCCGGGGTATTTATCGATCTTGCATTCCCTTTTATTTTGTTTCGTGGCCTTGATGTAACGTTTGTAGTGTAATGGCCTTTTGATTTGACATTTGGCTTTTGCCTTTTTCTTTTGCTTGGGACGGATCTTCCCCATTTTTTTTATGACGGCCTCCTACTAAGATGGCGGGTATTCTTGGCAGTCTATTCTAAGCCTCGTTCCAACATCATAGGCTGAGTGTAAAAACAGAATTATGTTTGAAAAGAATGATTTGCACTTTACACCATTGGTTAAGCTTTCAGTATTCCTTAGGACTTAGCATCTCTTGTTACTCACGAATCAAACCTATCAGTGGGTGTAGTAATGTGTTTAAATTAAATTATTCAGACTGATAAGAGAATTTGAGTTTCTAAATTTTCTGATTCTACTGGTCTTTGCGCCATGCTGATCGACTCTTTGACCTAAGGGTAGTATTTCTTAAGATACAGACCATTCCAAGGGTGAGTTAACTCTTCCCCTTCTGCATTAACTAGACGGTAAGCATTACCAGGAAAAGCATGCGATACAACATATGGTCCTTCCCAATTGGGCTGGAGCTTAGAACGCGGACCACCAGGTTTTACGAAAATTCTTTTGATGACCATTTCACCAACTTTGAACTTACGTTCGATGACTTTCTTTTGATAAAAACGTGTTAATCTATTTTGATAAACTCTTGTATGATTAGCAGCTGACTATCTTTTCTCGTCTAAGAGTTCCAATTGACCAAGGAGTGTTGAACGGTGTTTATCAATGGAGAATTACTTATTCAATTGTACTCTTAATGCCGATATAAGGATCTCGTATGGAACTACCGCCTCCATTCCAAATGTTAAGGAATAAGGAGTCTGTCCAGTGAGTGTGCGGATTGAAGTTCGGTATGCCCACATTGCGTCAATCAATTTTTCTAGCTAGTCTGTGATTTTATTAAACTTGCACGTCTTTTTGATGATTTTTATCAAAGTCTTATTAGTTGCCTTTGCTTGGCCATTGCCTTGCGGATAATAAGAGGATGAATGATGCAATGCAATTTTGTACATGTTGCAGAGGTCTTTCAATTCTTGTGACACGAACTGCGGTCCATTGTCGTTGACGATGGTGCTTGGAATTCCAAATCTGGTGATGATGTTCTTGATTATGAACTTACAGATGGTTGATGCTTTGACTTCCGTGTATGCTTCATCTTCCACCCACTTGGTGAAGTATTCCGTTGCCGTGAGGATGAAGGACTTTTGCTTAATGCCGGAATCAGGATTACCAAGGGGTCCAATGATATCGAAAGCCCACATGGAAAAAGGTCATGGGGAGGAAACATGGTGGAGTGAAGATGCAAGAGAATGAATCTTGTCGGCGTGAAGTTGACACTTAGCACACCTACGGACATATCCAACACAATCTTCTTCCATAGTTGGCTAATAGAATCATTGTCTAAGGATTTTCTTTGCTAACATCTGTCCATTAACATGGCCACCACAAACTCCAGCATGAGCTCCTTCCATTACCTTCAAAAGCTCATCTTCGTCTAAACATCTTAAAAGAACTCCATCAAAACCTCTTTTGTATAATGCTCCTCCAACCAGGGTATACCTTTGAGCAACTTTCCTGATGGCCCTTTTCTCCTCAGTTGTGACTTCTTCAGGATACGATTGATCTTTACAATATTTAGCAATTTCATAGTACCATGACTTCTGCTCATCATCCATCTCTTCTAACAGCTCCATTAACATGATCTCTCTCTTTTCCACAATATCTCTATCTTTGACCTTCTTGAACAGCTTCTCCTTGGTTCTAAGGAATGAGGGGTCTTTCACGGCGGGTGAAAGACGCCTATGAACAATGATTGATTCGGATTGTCTGCTGATTGGAAAATTAAGAGAAGATGCAAGTGAGGCTAGAGCGTCAGCTAAGATGTTCTGATTCCTAGGAATATGGACGAAGATCAATTTGGTGAAAAACTTTGCATAAGTAGAAGTAAGTTCTTGATAAAGCTTGAGCTTGGGATCAAGAGTTCGATATTTGGTTAACACCTGGCGAAGAATCAATCGGCTATCACCTACAATTCTGAGTTTGGTGGCACCATGGAGGTGAGCAGCCTCGAGGCCAGCAATGAGCGCCGTGTATTCAGCTATATTATTAGTGACTGAAAAGTCAAGCTGAAAGGCTTGTGGAATGGTGACACCTCCAGGTGATAACAGAACAATGCCAATGCCCTTTCCATGGGAATTCAGAGCTCCGTCAAAATGCAGAGTCCACATATCATCTCTGATTCGGTCTATGGACATCAGTTCCTCATCCGGAAACTCCAATCGTACTGGATCAAAACGAGGAAGGGGATGGTGAACGAGATGTTCCGTTATGGCATAGCCTTTGATGGCTTTCTGCTGAATGTAAGTGATATCGAATTGAGATAGAAAGCTTTGCCATCGTGCTAACCTATCAGTATGGACAGATTTCTCAAGAAGAAACTTGATTGGATTCATCCTAGCGATGAGATGAACTTCATGGACTAGAAAGTAATGCTTTACTTCTAAACAACCCATACAAATGTTGCACATGTTTTCTCCATCGTCGTATATCTTTGCTCAGCGGGGTTGAGAAGTTTAGAGAGATTGTAGGCTTCCCTCTCTTTTCCTTCTTCATCCTCTTGTGCTAGGACTGCCCCCACTGCATCATCCAGTACATAAATGTATAGTATCAAGGTTTTGCCCGGAGATAGTGGTCTCAAAATAGGAGGACTTGCCAAATAATTCTTTAATCCATCGAATGCCTTCTGACACTTATCGTCCCAATCGAATTTGACTCCCGGCTTGGTAAGCTCGTAAAACGACTTATACCTTTGTGAGTGTTGGGAGACAAAACGGTGAATAAATTGCAACCTTCCGATTAATCCTCTCAACTCTTTCAAGTTCTTGGGAGGCGGCATCTCTCTGATAGCCCTTGCCTTGTTGGGATCGATCTCAATTCTCCGTTTACTGACAATAAATACAAGTAATTTATCTGAGGATACCCCGAATACACATTTCTTGGGGTTCATCTTTAATTGGTATTCTCTTGACCTCTCTAGTACTCTTGTCAGGACCTTGGCATGCTCAGCCTTAGTCTTAGATTTCACCAACAAGTCATCTACATGCACTACTAGATCGATATGCATCATGTCGTGAAATATTGTCATCATAGCCTTCTGATAAGTGGCTCCAGCGTTCTTTAATCCAAAAGGCATGACGACATAGCAATATGTCTCCCAAGGTGTAGTGAATGATGTCTTTTCTTGATCTTCTTCTGCCAATTTAATCTGATTGTATCCGGAAAATCCATTCATAAATGATAAAGTTTCATAGCCAGCAGTATTATCGATGAGTACATCAATATGAGGCAATGAAAAATCATCCTTAGGACATGCCCGATTTAAATCTCGGAAGTCAATGTAAATCATGAACTTCCCATCTTTTTTCATAATCGGGACTATGTTGGCTACCCATTGTGGATAAAGGACAACTCTAATGAATTTGACTTTATGTAATTTATCAACCTCTTCCGTCATCTTCAAAGCCATTTGTCGGTGAAATCGCCTTAACTTCTGTTTGACTGGACTAGCTCCATCCTTTAATGTCAACCTGTGTTCCACTAGCGATGAGTCTAACCCCGGCATATCCTCATAACTCCAAGCGAAAGTATCCTTATAGTCCTTAAGAACTTGTACCATTGCCTTCTCATCCTCTTCAGAAAGATTATTGCTAACGAGGACAACCTTAGGTTCGTCTTCAGTCCCTAGATTGATCTCTTTGGTGGGCTCTTCTACGGCAGCTGAGGGTTCATCGAATCTTTTTACTCCACTGGCATATGCCTCAGCTGCGTCCTCGTCATCTTCCTCATCTTCAACAATGGGATCTTTTTCGTGTATTAATTCATACACCCCATATCCATCATTAACTGACTCATCATCTATACAATCTTCTGGCATCTGAATATGATTCTTTAATAGCTGAGGGATCATAGAGCAAGAAAGACATTTATCAGCTAAATCCTGGAGGTATCTATCTGGAATTTGTTTACCTTTAGATTTTCTAGACTTCCTAACCTTACTAACCTGCCTAGAACTAGACTCCCTAACTTCACTAGACTCCCTATCCTGACCTAATGAGGACGAAGTAGAATGAAAATTATAGGATACATGCGGAAATACAGGAGAATCCTCCTGAGGGAAGGGGCAGAGTAGATCTAGAAGGGAATTTTGACCGAACGACCCGCACGATGAAGTACAATCGGACAAGTAGGAAGTTTTCTCAATGAGGATTTGGGAGAAATTTGTTGCCATATTGGCGTTTTTTTTTTTTTTTTGAGAAAAGATGAATTAATCATAAAACAAAATTGAAGATGAATAGAAGGAGAATGCGATGGAGGAAGTGACACCAAGGCCAAAGGATTTGGGGGATCATACAGCAGTATATCCCAGATTAAATCATAAATCCTCTCTGGATCGAGAGGAGGTTGGGGAATGAAGCCTCGTGGGGACAGAGTGATCATGACGGGCGGAGCCCGTAGAATATCTTCAGTGTGAGAAGGATAAGTCCCCCTCCAGAGAAGATCCGTGGTATAGCCAGCTTCATAGGGGTTATCTGTTTCCTCAGACAGCAATATTCTTTTATCAAAAATGGCACCAGACCCTTCAATCAGTTCATCTATTTGTGGCGGCTATTTAGGTTCGGAGGGATCAAGAAACAGTCTATGGAATGCAATATACAGATCTCTTAAGCCAAACCATCTGTACCATTCACACTCAGGGTCTTGAAATTTCCTCCATTTCATTGACCGCAGAGCTTCCAAGGACTGGTACGTGAGTAACTCTGAACAATGTCTGGCCAGGTCTCTTCCATATATATCATAGAGGTCAAAACAGGAAGTAATGACCACCGTGTTGTCATGACTGATTACGGGCCCTTTGACAAAATGTGTGTATAGAGTCCATGTTAAAGTGTCCCGACCTTCTTTGCATGGTGTAGACATTGTCTCCTAGACCTTTTGGCCATCTTCATTCTCTTCCTGCTGAGTAATGTCGTGTTTCACTTTTCTTGGCCTATAGCCCAGGCCATTTCCAGGTGTCCCTCAGTTGTCCTTGATCGGAGTGGTTTTGCCTTGTAATTTTGTGCCCAGGCCTTTTCCAAGTTGATGACCACTCTTCATCATTATTTTCCATCTAGGGGTACTCATGCAGTTCCCCCTCTTTATGGCATTCAGTGGATAAGGAGTAAGAGTGGCGGCCTTTAAAGGATCAGCCACCGGATGGTAGACCTGTAATACCGACAGAAAAGATTGTCGGCCAGATGAAGGAGTGGGCTTGATATTCAAAGAGTGAGCAGCAGCAAGGATCGCCATGCTCGTAACTTTAATGATTCGTCCTTTGTAGGGAAATTTGAGGCACTGATGATTCGTAGAGGGAATCTCCTCGAGGGTTTTCATATAAGGACGACCCAAAATGGCATTCAAGGAAGGATCGATTTCCAAAATGTGAAATTCGACCTCGGTATGACATATAGGGCCTAGTTCCACTTTTAAGTAGACCATTCCCAGAGGGGAACGGGTGGAATTATCATAAGTTGTAACAGAGATAGGGCTAGGCAGCCATTTTTCTTTGGGTATACCGTACAATCAAGGGTCTTCGGAAGCAGGACATTAATTGAAGCCCCTGTGTCGACCAGACATGCATCTACGGCTTTCTTGCAGATATTGACCGTAATACTTAGAGCCATGCTCCTGGCTGCTGGCGGTGCTAGTTCTGAGGCATGAAATGAGATAGAGGGCTGATCCTCTTGAGGAGCTAGTAGTGCGGTGATCTTTTATACCGGCACGTCTTCGTTAACCATCACCTTCTGTAGATACTCCATCAGAGCTTCCTGATGGGTCTTCGATCTCTTTATCAATTCAAGCACAGAGATTCGTGCCGGTGTTCAATCAAGATGTTTCAACAGGTCATATTGAGTGCCTGGTGCACTCTCATCATTATGTGCTTCTTCCGGAGGCTGTGATGGGCCGTCTCTGATTGTCGATTGAGGAAAGACTCTGTTGAAAATCCTCCCACTCTGGAGCGCATGTTCTTCAGTTGTGCAAGGGCTGGGTGATAACTTGAGCACCGCAGGGTTAGTGGATGGTGCAGATGGTGTGGAGGGTTGGTATACGGGTGATGGCGTGGGGTTAGTTGGTGTCGGCATGGCACGGATGAGAGGCTTAGATTGTTGGATAGTGGAATGGTAAGTGGTTGGTGCGGATGAAGTGGGGAATGGCATGCGGAGTAGAGGTTTAGATGGTTGTATGGTATCTGGGTAAGCGGTAGTGGTAATGGGTGATGTAGGGAATGGTACGCGGAGCAGTGGTTTGGATGGCATAAGGGGTGCGCAATTAGCTTGCGGGGGGTTATTTAATGGGGGCGTAGTGACGTGGGGGATAATGGGTTTGAGGAAAGTGGGCGGTGGTAATAGGTTAGTGGGTGCGGGTGAGTGATATGTGGGTGTTGGTATAGGTGTGATGGTAACGGGCTGTGGTCTAGGTATATGAAGGGTGCGGCGTAGTGGTTGCTCTGTGGTGCTCGGAATGTGACCCGTTGAATAAATAGAGGAAGAGTCCTATATCTTCCACTGTTGCCCTCGATTAGCCTCAGACCGGCTATTTGTCAAAATAGGGGCAACTTGGTTCTCGTTCTGGTGTTCCGGGAGTGGGTTTTGCACTATACCCATATTTGACGGTGCCGCTGCCTACGCCGGCGCTCTTGGTTGTTGTTGTTGTTGTTGTTGTTGTGGTCTTCTCGCCTTCAAGGCGGATATGTATTTCTTCATCTCTTCCCAGTCGATGCCTCCCTGCTCGTTGAGATCATGAACATAATCTCGGAATTGGAAGCAGGTATCTATGGTGTGTCCAGGTTGTCTGTGGAAATAACAATACCTGGAAGTGTCGGCATTTTGGGACCAGATTATTTTTTCTTTTGGCAGAACCAAAGCATTGGCTGCCATTAAAGCACTGAAGATATCCGATAAAGACTCTGGAAGGACTGGATATTTTGCCCTCTTCGGGCCTGGAGGTTTTCTCTGCTGGTTATTATCAGCAGGAGGAGGTACATTGTGGTATGCCGGCGATGCGCGCGGCTGGTACTGCTGCTGTTGTAGGGCTGATATTGTTGCTGTGGGGGCTGATACTGTAATTGCCGTTGTGGCTGATGTTGTGGTTGTTGTAGTGGTTGCTGGTTCTGCTGCTGAGGCCGCTGGTACTGGGGTTGCTGATACTGTGGGTTCGGCTGTTGTTGTCTGTAACCCTGCTGGTTTGGCTATTGTGGCCGCTGGTACTGGGATTGCTAATTCCTCACAAATTGAGGCTGGTTATTGTTCATGCTACTAACCTGCTCATGGGAGAGCGTGCCCTCAGTGGTTGGATCTGTGCTAGGAGAATTTGGCACGGCAGGCTTCCGAGGTGGAGGCTTGCTAAGTCGGTGAGGATCAAAGACGCTAGAGAATGTAGCATCCTTGAAAGCATTCTGACAGTACCGCGCCCTTTTATAGAGCTCTGCCATGCTGGTCAAGTTGTTCAGGAAGAGGACTAACTTGAACTGAGGCGTGGCATTAGAAATTAACATCTTGCTCCGACTCAGACAGATGATCTTTCACTTTTTCCGCCATGCCCCTCCATCTATCAGCAAAACTGACGAACTCCTCGTCGGGCTTCATCTTTTCCGCTATCATGTCAGTGATGGACAGGGAGGGGGAAACTCTATCCTAGTATCGTTGAATGAATTTTCGTGAGACGATACTATAGTCCTCTACTTCAACAGGTTCTAAAGAGAAGAACCACTCGAGGGTTGGTCCCTCCAAGGATTTCCTGAACAGAAATGCTAACGACCTCTTGTCGTTTTGCCAGAAAGATGACTCGTACATAAACTCCTTCAAATGAGTGAAGGGGTTACCAATACCGTTGTATTTTCGGTACAGTGGCATCTCAGAGGACGGCAGATGGAACACAGGCAGACTTGGCAGGTTAATCTCAGGTGCAACTTTAACTCCCATCATCTTCTGAAGGTTGTTGAACTGTTCGTCCATACGCTCCATCTTTGCCAGCAGCGCTTGTGTTGTTGGATCAACCTAGGGAGGAGGGGGAGGTAGAGGTACATGATAGGCCTGTTGCCTAGAGTACGTAGGGTAGGGAGGACAATAGAGTTGAGGTCCGGCAGAGCTTCTGCCATGCCCGAGGGCATTTTGGTAAGTAGGCGTCAACAGCCTGACCGGTTGTCTCGAGGAAGAAAGTTGTGGCCCAACTGGCCGAGAAGTTGAGACATGGAGGCCTTCCATGGCTTGGTGAATGAAGGAAGTATGATGAGGAGGTGGTTGAGGAATGACAGGGGGAGCCGCAGGATTCGGCTCAGCAGACTGCATTCGGGTTCATGCCTCCCTCGAAAATAGGATTAGGAACCGCATGCACATGCGGAGGAAGATCAGAATATTGATCATGAGTACAAGGAAGAGGGGTTTGTTGATTTCCCTCGTATCGAACTAGACAAGAAAGGAGATTACGGGGGGCATCAGCATCTCCTCCGCTTTCAAAATGGTAATCAGACTCAAGAGGGACATTAGCATCTCCCTCGTCGTTGACTAGGGCATCTGGAGCCATACTCAAATCCCTACATGATCGAAGTAGCATGATATTAGATTTTTTTCAAAGATTTGCAGACAAGTTGCACGGAGATTAAGCAAACAAGTGGATGTTTAGCGTTATTTCAGGATTCCTTATTGGGTTATTTGGATTCAATTAATCACAAATTCACTTAATGGGTAGGATCTTAGTTTCAGTTCAATTTCCACCGTTATACTCTATGGCTTTCTCTCACAACGTTATGAAAATCTAACCAGGACTTCAATTGGTACAACCAGCTCGATGAACAAGGAGGAATACCTTGATTTTGGAGACTTACAAAGGTCTTTAACGCCAACCACTCTAGTTTGATCGAGAGACCAACCCAATCAGAGAGAGGTGAAGACGTCAAGAAAAGTGTTCCTAAGAGGAGAGGAGGGTGTTAGTCCTAGTGCGTATGACCTGTAGCCTAGATGGCCTCTAATGCTTATTACGTAATGTGTAGTAGCAAGCAGATCAAAAATCTGAGAACTGAAGAAAAGCAAGACACTGCCTGAATAGCGTCGTTGTTGGTCGACGCTATTCAAACATGAACTTATTTTTTCGTAGAAGCTCAGGCAGCAGACAGCAGAGAAATTGGCCTGAAAGGCGTCTGGGTTTGGCGACGCAGTATGAAACGCGTCGCTGTTCCTGGACGCTTTTCAAGTCGCAGAATAAACAATTCAGGAGGAATTTCTGGATCGATCCCTCCTCAAACAGATAGGATGAAAGCAGTAAATAATCGGCTCATGCGATTCTTTTTTTTTTAAATTTTTAACAGGATAATTTTATCATATGAAAAACTAAAATATCAATCAATCACACAATCTTCTTATCACAAAAACAGCCCTTCAATCAATCAAACGGGGAGGGCAAGATCTTGCCACAGGGGTGTGCACGTGGTGCACTTAGGAATAACAACTAAACTAAAAACTCACCGATCGGTGAGGGCGTGTCGAGAGACACAGGTGGTGCACAGAGAGTGCCCGATTGTTAAAAGCAAGAATAAAGATCAAAGAAGATAGGGAGACCAAGTCCCACCGTGATCGCCAAAAAGCTGTGAGTGCTCAAATTGAGTGTGTGATTATCATGAAAAATTATGTTGTTTATGTGACAAATAAACCTATTCCAAAGAAACTAAGTGAATGTGATTGCCATAAACTTTTAACTAAAAAGTTCCAAAAGAAAAAGTTTGATCGCCTACCTGTCTTGGACGTGGGAGATGTTGAAGTTCTTGATTCCCCTCCTTCAGCCGGCTGAAGAAAGAGAGCCATTTTGACTTTGTTCTTCCTTTGGATGCTTATCGGACTTCGAGGATCATCAAGATTCCTTTTCCTTGTTGATTCTCTCCTCTTGATCTTCTCTTGCACCTTGCAACAAAATGGAAAGAAATGAAGGACAATGAGAACTCAAGCAGAAGTAGTATCCGTTCCAAAAGAAATTTTAATCATGCAACTAAACAAATGAACTCATTTGTTGGGTGGTCTTTTAAACCCCTCAAAATATGGATTGGGAAAGAATGCTAGTGAGTGTGTGTTACATGGAGTGATGTGATGAAAATGTGATGCCAATATGATGAAAATGTCAGAAATTAATTAAGAGTTAAGTTGAATGGCTCATGGAAACCCTTGGTCTTGAATGCTCTTGAAGGGACAAAGAAAGGATGAAGAAAAGATGCGGACTCCTGGAAGCAGCAACGCTTCGATCCTTCAGCGTTTGGACGTCGTCGCCAAGATTCCTTTGCTCAATTATCGCTCAATTATCAATATTATCACTAACTTCTTAATGACCAAGAGGTTGGGTATTTATCGGCTTTACATCCGCGGTTAATTAAAGATTAACATGAAAGATTTTGAAGTTTATCCAGCTAACAAACAGATAAATACAGATTAATTCATCATTATCTGTAATTATCTAAAACGCGTCGCCCAAGAAAGACGTCGTTTAGACTGATTAAGATAAGGATAAACATCCGAAAAAAGAGACAGAAATATCTTAGGAGACCTAAATGGCGTCGTGCCTAGCAGACGTCTTTTAACTAATTAATCAATTAATGAAAATTTAAATTTAAATATCAAAATAAGAATAAATTCTAAATGGCGTCTACACATGTTGATGTCTTTTAGACTTTTCATATTTGATTAAAATTTGAGTTAAAATCATTTTAATTAATTAACTTGAATTGTGTCTGTCTGACCCAGTGGCGGATCCACTGTGTAAGGTGTGTGGTCCCAGGACCCCACATAACTTTTGAATTATTAGAGATCCAGTCCAATTTTAAGGGTCCAAGACCCCACTGGCCAAAAGCAGGAACCCATTGGGCCTGCCGGATCGCCTAGCCCACTTTAACAGCCCAAGCAAGCGCCTAAATCCCAATCCATTTCTTGTCTCTGCTCCGCTTGTGCCCGTCCGTTCCTCTGCGAGTGCAGGACACCGAGACTCCCAGTCCCCAGAGCCCTAGCCCCTAGGCCCCCCACCCCACCGGCACCGACAACCCGACAGTAGGCGCCAGGCGGCCACTGGCCAATCGCACGCCCGCTCTCCGCACAACGCCGCCGCGGCTGGCGGCCCGCTGCCCTCCACAGTCCCTCCGCGGCTCCGGCACTCTGCCCCGCCTGCCAGCCATCTAGCCCCACCCAGCCTAGCCCGACTCTGCCCGGCCCAGCCCCGCTGTCGCCGGTCGTCGGCCGCCAGCCGCCCAGCCCAACCCTGCCTCATGTCACCTGTGTCAGTGTCACCCCCTCCGGCCTCCGCGGCTTCGTCGCTGGATCCGCCGCGGCCGTTGCCCTCCAAGACTCCAAGTCCAATCTCCTTGCTCGGCCGACAGCTGCTTCGGCCTTTGCCCAGCGGCGCCCGCCTGGCTACCTCCACCATCGGTCCGCTATCACCCATCAGCGCAGTACCCCCTCGGCCCCTCCGCGGCTCCGCCCAACCCCGCCAGCGACCAGGCTCCAGCTGCCTCTGCCTAGCCCAGCTCTGCCCAGGCCCTCCGACCGCTAGCTGCCAGCCACCAGCTGTCGAGGTAGCGGCCCGAGCCTAGTCTGCCCTCCAACTCCAACTCCGGTCACCCCTACTGGCTGGTCTCCCATTGCACTGCAGTTGCTGCAGAACCAGAACAAGGTTATTTCTTTTTTTTATTATTTAACAATAAGGTCACCACACATGGAAAAAAAATTGTGCATAGTTTTTTCTGATTTATTTTCTTAGTCTCTCATATGTTGACTTGATTTGGACCATTAGGTTTATTTGTGATGTTGCATTTGTATTTACATACTTAGTTGTAATGAGGCCCCATATTTTAAGCCTCTTACAGTAACACTATGACATCATGATTAAAAAAAAGAAAAAATTAGTAGAAGAGAAACCTCATGTTTAAAGCATCTATCTAGGCCAAGAAAGAAGCTCCTAGGTGAGTTTAAACTCGATATAGTTTTGGCTGATTTTGTATGTTATATAAATATATTCAGGAGATCTAAACAAAATGTAAGAAAGGAACTAGCCTATGGACTCTAAGCAAAAGATGCTTATTGTAGTGCCGTGGTATCATGGGGGGCAAATCAGTAAGGGGACCATGATACCAGAGCCTAATTGGACTGAATTGGTATCATGGTTTTAGAGTACAAATTTTCAGAAAATTGGCTCTAAGACATTCATCTTGAAGAATGACGTTGCTAATGTTTGATGAGAACATATGAATCTTTCAAGGATATTAGAGCATCTATTCCCTTAATGATGATAAGGTAAAATCTTGTATCAGTACCCATACATTTTCCCTTAAACAAGCATGGAAAGCACAATTGATGCCTCCACTGGTGGATTTTTGTGCCCAAAATTGCTCCTCCAGCATGGCTAGTTTGAGCGCAGCCTTGGCACTTTTTTGCCTGAATTGGAGGATCTCAAACCGATTAGCATGCCAGCCTTGATAATTATTCCATGCCTCCCTGACAGTATGTAAGAAAGACACGTGTTGTCCACAAACCCTGAAAATAGAACCTAGCCGGACACTTTTGGACCTGAGCAATTTTCAACAATAATGGGTCATGATCTGATGGTCCATAATAAATCTCATTTTTTCATTTTTATGAAATTTCAAATTTCAAATTATTGTTTCTTTAAAATTTTAGAAATAGTGTCCATAATAAATGTGGTTCAATCATTCACTCTTATCAGCGTGTCTATGCAGCTGCCTAAATCTTTTTCAGTCAAGGTTTCTCATATAAAGGAATTGTAAAATGTTAGACCTCTAAGTGCTTTTAAAAGTGTGTGATACTTGCGTTTATCATATTTCTGCTAATGTACAGAAAGATTTATATTAGGTAGGTAGCATCTAATTTGGTTAGTACCCACAAATTATATGTGTAGGATTAGCATCCAATTTTTTAGTGGCAAAGAAACACGACATGTTTTAAGACTTCGCATTCTTAATAATTTTTTGCTGAGAAGTCCTAATAATGAATCCCTAAAATGAGCTTTTGACTCAATCCCTAAACATAGGGATAGAATAAATAAAGATAAGTGAATTCTGACTCACATGATATTGTTGGCCTGGATTAAAGGCAGCACAGAGCAAACTACCTCCATGGCTATCTCCAAAAGTTTTCTAGTGAACAAAAATTAAAATCCATCTACATAATAAGATTTTAAAAGGCTAAAGCAAGGAAAGCATAGAGCTTCAGGACCAGAAAATTTCCAGCACCATTCACAATGAAATGCTTTAAACTCGGCACATCCACATAACCTAATTTCGTAGACAAATCCCAACATAAAGCATGAGGTTGAGAGGGTCTTGCATGAGGTTGTGCTTGACCAGGTTATACAAAAGTTGATGCTAAGATTCATGTTATAATCTCGCTCTTGTCCATTTAGATTCATCTTAGGATCTAGAGGATGCTTTATTCCCATTTCATGCTTATTCTGTCATACTTGTGATGTAAATTTTAGGTGCATGGGGTCTCCCCAAAGGCAGTTTACAGCAAATGTTTGTTTTTTACTTGAAAGTTAAGAAAGATAAATTTTATTAATTTTGAAAAGTTTATCTTCTGTTCTAAGTTGTCGATATCTGAAGATTGCAAAAGATTGTCAGGTTGTCGATATAGTGACATGGCCAAATCAAGGTATCAAATCCACATAAGATTTTCTCCAATTTTTGTGATCCAGTGAGCCTGGGTGGTGGCTTATATATATTCTTATTTATTTATTTAATGTTAAATATTTGTGATCCAATGAGCCTGGATGGTGGCTCATTTACATTTTATTTTACTTTTCTTATATGTTAATTTTTGTGATCCAAGGAGTCTGGGAGGTAGTTCATTTATATATTCTTATTTATTTATTTAATGTTAAATGTTTGTAATCCAGTGACCTGAGTGGTGGCTCATTTATATTTTATTTTACTTTTCATAGATGTTAATGTTTGTGATCCAACCGAATACATATGATACACCCAAATTTAATTACTCGACCGATTATTAACTTATAAGATCGTTAACGGATAACATTTCTAAATTGATAACTTAATGGATACAATCATGCATCTACCTTAGATACGCACCGAATCCGACCCGTTTGTAGTCTTAGCTGTCCAACCTTCAAGTTGGTCCACAGTACTTAATCTAAGGACCCCACTGGATCAAATTCCTGCGTCTGCCACTGGTCTGACCCGATACTATTTAGATAGTTAATCCAAAACGATTAATAAAAATTAACTAATGATTAAATATCAGACCATTCTGAGGCATTATTATATGATATGAAATTTACTCAAAATGATGTCAAAATTAGCGTGTCTACAGAGACGTCTATACATTCAGTTGTCACTAATAATATATGTAATTAAAGATACCTTATAATTGTCTTATAATTCCTCAGCATGTAAACTTGGTATATGAACTATTTGTTTTAATTTTTAGCACATGAACTTGATTACTTTCATTTTAGGACTTATCTTCTTTCTGTTTAATGGATGGATTGTTTTATGATTTATGAATTGTTCAGTTGCTCATAATAAAAGTATTGTTAAATCTGTAAATTAATATATTCTTATTACACACGTAAAAAATGTAAAAAAAAAAAAATTAAATATTTTTTTTGTATGCTTGATACTTATTAGAGACGAGTCTAGGCATCACTAAAGATAACTTTGAGACGGCTTTAAATATCTCTTATAATCTTTGGAGACGACTACAAATCGACTCAATTGCTTATTAGATATTGTTTTTAAAATTTAGGGACAGTTACTAGATATATGTTAAGTTGTCTCTGAAAAGTTCTTCAGAGACAGTGGAACCACTGACCCTAATAATTACTTTAGGGACAGTGACCTCCGTCACAAGCAATTATAATAAAATATGGATAAAAGTTGTCACTACTATTCTTTTTATTAAGATAATGAAAAGCAGTCTCTATTAACATCGTTTGAGACGGCTACAAATCGACTATATTCTTTGTTTGAGACGACTATATAAAATTAGTAGAGATGGATATGGAGCCGTCTCTAAAACAATCTTTAAGGGACAATGAAACTATTGGCTCTAATACTTGTTTTTTGGATAATGATAGTCGTCATGAATATTTTTAATAAGAGATGGATACAACACCGTTTGTAATAAGTTTTTTTATTGAGACGACTATCAATTATCTCTTATATGACGTTTTAGAGACGGCTATGAATGTTGTCTCTTATACTTTTACCGACGGAGTTATTAGAGACGACTTGAGAGACGGTTGAAAAATCGTCTCTAACAGCATTATAGATGGCATAATGTGTTTTAGAGACGACTTTAAGCCGACGCCAGTTCTTACTTTTCTTGTAGTGCTCCTTATATATATATATATATATATATATATATATATATATATATATAGAGAGAGAGAGAGAGAGAGAGAGAGAGAGAGAGAGAACGTTCATCCTCCAAAATTGGAATATGTGTGGGCCTACATTCTCTTGCCACAAAATACAAAGCTGCTAGGCCCCATATTTGTGCCAAGGCATCACTTTGGACTAATCCCGGCCCGACGTACTGGGGATGCACTAATGTTCGGACAAAATAATTCAGACAATCTCGTTTCCTTATGATGCTATTGATATTTCATTTATGTACATTTTACACGGTCAACTGAATGTATTTTGATTATCCTATAATAAAAAATTTACTATAAAATTCAATTGGATGGTTGAGAGATTACGAGTACTTAAGAGAGTACCTCAAGAAAATAGAAAAAGCATTTCCCCTTTTATATATCCGAGTTAGGCTCTTGGGGTCTCATTATTCAACATATATATGTTTGGTTTCATATTCTTCCCATTTGTAGGGAATCCTAAATACATAATTAGTTCATTTAAAATAATACTTACTGTAATGTCCCATCATGAAACAAATGGGATGGAAATTTTAGATTGTGCTCCTACATCTATCTTTACTTTGATATGTAGATCCTGCCTTTTCTCGAGGCAAAGACATCTCAATGGGAAAAAGGGACTGGCCTGGTCTTATGAACACTCCAGTTTTACAGGTAATCAATACGGACCAAATGAAAATTCTCAACTACAGCACCTACAAGTGAAATTGTCTCTGATTTAAACCCATGTTTTCCAGGTCACAGTGAAATAATCTTATCATTGCATCAAAAATCTCCTTTAAGATGATCTTAATACATATATATATTCTCCGTAACTTTCCTCTTATTTTTAAGATATTATGATATTAGATATATGTGCCAATATATATCATTATTTGACACCTGTGTCCATATTCCACATATCATAACACATAACCTGGTAAGACTTCTGGTGCGTTTTAACAGAACCGACCATAACGAGGTAGACGACACAACAAGGAACTTTACGTACGTTCATGAAAACGTAAACATAATATTTGTGTTTCAGAAAATCTTCAATATAGATATGTTACAAACAAGGGTATCTATGTAAAAGTGTCACACTAAATCGGCGGCTGCACCACTGTGTGTGGTTGTTGCCCTCCATTTATGGCTCTTGGCTTTTCCCCACCGAATTATTATTTTTATTGTCCTTTTCTTCCTTCCATGTCAAAGATTTCTGCTGATTGGTAACACCCAAATGGAGTCTCTCCTTACGCAGTACAGTACTAAATCAATGAAAAGCATAACAAATATCTTTGAATATTTGCTGCAGTCGAGCTCAAATGAACATTAGAACTGGCAATTGGTTTTATTAGAAAAATTAAGATAATTTCATGTCAACTACTTTATGTGTTAAGTTTCCAAAATATCAGGTTCATTAAGATAATACATGAATAAATATGATTTTCTAAAATTTAACATACAAAAGTAGTTTAATATGAAATTATCTCAAAACTTGTTAAACTATCTCATCTTGAAAATTACACTCCCTGAGCTACAGTCATGGTGCAACTAGTGTCAGCCAACATCTCTTTGGGATGGCATTCATCTCTTTTGTACAATGGCCAGTAGCTGGCAACCCTGGCAAAAGGATATTTATATTAAATAAAGTTGGTGCACCTCCTTTTGATATTTTTCTGAAAATTTTCCCGCCGTGTCACATCTTATCCATAAGGTTACGTATGGTGCCTTTCATTGAACAGATGCACAGTGATTTTGTTTGCTTGCCAGTGAACTTATTAGTTTCAAAGATGTTGTTAACTGAGTATGAATTGTTGTGTTTTCACTTCATACAGTGGCCCACTTGTGATGAATAGGTCGTATAATAACTAAACACATTATAGAGTCCAATTAATGGAATATAATTATTGGACTTAACTTATTAAGTGTCCATTAGAATCCTATTATGAGAGGAATCCTATTTAGGTTAAATTGGGACTAATCCCTCCTCTTTATATAAGTAACACGTGACTTTCCATGAGATCATATGCATCAAGAAAAATAGAGAGAGACGGTGTTAGGGTTACACGTGTGTCTTTCCTCTTAGTGGTCGTGTTGTTTGTGCACGTATGAGTCACTCTCCTCATTGTCTTTCTCCTCGATCTATATGTAAGAGGGATGACTTCCGCTGCAGGTATTTTTAATATCTCTAACATGCACCCAGGCACTACAGTGCGTAGGCGCCTGCGCGGTGGGAAGACCCTGTGCAGAACATATGCACACGTTGGATACCGCCCTACGCAGGATGCTGACCCATGTAGGCACGCCTAGGCGTGCGTGCCCCTACCGTAGCGCGCACTGCCATGCAGGCTGCTTCTTCGGCAGGACGCCGCCACACAGGGGCAGCCAAGTTAAGCTACCCTAAAAAGATCCATAATAAAAAAAAAGGGAGGGGGGGGGGGAGATTTTGAGGTGCAACCGGCCGCCACCCCTCTACCGGACAACACCGCCGGCAGCGTTTCCGACCAACGGGGAGTGGAGGCAGCAGCGGCTCTTCCCCTCCTTACGTTTCTCCTGAAAACGTAACCGATATGGAGAGAAAGGTGAGGAGAGGTAGAAGATAAAGGTCTTATGACTTTTTTGCCCTCCATTAGAAATTTGAATTTCGAATTTAAATTTCATTTGGTTTAAATTTAGGATCCAATAAGCTTTAGTGGATCCGGGATATTGAGTCTCCCTTGAGTTTTGGATTTTAATTTGGTTTTGGATTGGAATCCATAATGGATTTTAACTAACGGGTTTCAGATTTGAGTATTTTTGGATTGTAATTTGGTTTTGGATTGGAATCCGTAACGGATTTTAACTAACGGGTTGCCGATTTGAGTATTGAGTATTAGATCCGTTTGGATCTTATTTAGGATCCGAATTCTTATAAGTTATGTATCCAACCTGAATAAAATCCGGATTACATAATATTTGTCTATGTTTATATCCGTTATGCTTTGATGTATCCTTTAGTGTTAAAACTGTTTAATTTAAGTTCTTTATCTTTATCCTTATCCTTTAAGATTCATTAATGGTAACCTGAAAGATCTATTAAGCTTTGGATCCTAGGTCCATTTATTCTGGGTCTATTTTGGGCCCATTAGTAGTCTTTAAAGAGTACAAGGCCTTTTTTGTAAAGACTTTTAAATGCATAACCAATTTCTGCAGATATATTTGCAATTCAGTGTTTATTTATGCAAACAGAAAAAGGTATTTACGTAACAACATGCTGAAAACTTGTGTTTTTACCTCTTTTAATTTTGTTTTAGCATGATTAAAGTTTGTTTATAGACTGATAATTATTGTAGTAATTTTAGGAAATATTTTTGTGATATTTTGACCTCCTTACAACTTTTCTTTATGCATGAATATCTACATTTTATATTGCAAAAATTATCGTATTTATGTCATTTTGCTCATATTAAGTGTTAATTTGATGCTATTATTAAGTTTTGTGGTAAAATTTTCATTTCTAAGGGGTTGGGTAGACCACCAAAGTGGTACTAACCATGAGAAATAATAAAATTTAACCATTTTAAATTTTAAATAGTCTCATTAATGAGTATTTTGATTATTTATTATCATTTTAATTGAGGGGAAGATATTTTAATATTTAAAGTGTGTAAGTTTAACAAATGACATTTTGCCGTCATCATTGTAAATTTTAAAATATTTAATGTGGTTGAACTAATTAATGTGCTGGACAACTTTCTTCATCTTTGAAATAATGTTTAGATTTTGAGAGAATTTAAATAAATATTTTAGAGTTATAGAAGAATCTGTTACAGATCTTTCTTAAAAATATGGTGCCATTAACGTAAACAAATGCCCCCCACCCCCCACGTCTCATTCGCAAGCACCTTGGAAAATGGCATCCATACCCTCGTGACCGATTCCGTAAATCTGGAGTTGGGACGGCTCGTGCGTGATGTTTACCGTTGACTTTTAGTTTCCCCGTCCAATCAAACAATGGACTGCACGACCATAGTTGGTTAAACACGGGACAGGTATTGTAGGATAAAAGTCGTACGAGTGCGATTCGAATTAAAATTCGGTCAAAAAAATACTTATTTTAATAATACGAAACGAAATACATACGGAGTATTGTACGGAGAGTTTGATAAATTAGCAGGGAAAGATACATATGCATATTTCTTATATGGCCACGAGTATTAACTTAATTTTAGACTTATATCTTAGAAGTAAATAATCTTTCATTACTATGATCATAAAAAATATAAGTCAAACTAAATTTTTATTGTAAAAAATAAAATAGAACATGAGAATTAAGAAAACATAAACTATAATTAAAACTTAGAAAGGCCTTTCACCCCATTAATGCTAACAATAACAACTATAAATCATAATTTCAGATCCATAAACTATGTATCATCTTTGCTGCTATCAGAAGACAGAACTCCCATATTTAAATGAAAGGTTAGAACTTGCAAACATTATTTCATAAAAAATGACCAAAGAAACTAAGTTAACAAACAAAGCCTAAATTAATATATTCATATAAATATTTCAGTTTTCATACTAACTTTGACATTGCCTAAATGATATAAATAACGCATATACAGGACTGTAACATCCACAATATGCAGCTTCATGAAAAGGCACTTAATTGTCTCATTAATACATCATTGATACCCACGAACTGCAAACAATCACCCTAGGCAACAAGTGAGAATGCCAACATGATGATGTTGATGATTCCCTTGCTAGCTTGGAATTAGGAGATATGGAGACAATTAGAGAGCTTGCTTACGGATCCATGGTAAGATTGGATAATAAGTTATTAAATTGCTGGCTTCAAAAGGGTCTGTGTTTTTTTTTTTTCAGAACTTGGACTCCAGCCCCCTACAGCCTGTGCCACCTCTCCATATTGGAGCTCAAACGTGCCTAGGCAGGCGGTGGCGACGACAAGCAGCGCCGCTTGATGGAGCAAGGGAGCCCTCCACCGTGTGGTGGTCGGCATCTGCACCTCTTCCTTCAGCTCGCTCACATCCCCATCGGCTGACATTAGGGAAGAAAAAATGTATGCTCACCAAGAGGCGGTGGAAGCTTGACGGTTGGAGTGAGCTACCGGCAACGGTGGCAAGGCGACGAAGGCGGTGGCTTGGCGGCGGCGGTGGCGTGGCGACGGGGCGCAGTGCCCAGCGACCAAACTCCACAAACTCCACGGCGCTGCTGGAATCGCTGGATGCTTGGGGGGCTTTGGGGGTAGCAGGTTTTAGGGATTTTAGGGTTGGAGGGAGTGGGCCGAGTAATTGGGCCGTGGGACATGGGCCGAATTTTACCATCCGTTTAATACAATGATGTATTATATGCGTATAATACGTCCAACAGTAAAAGACACGAATTTTACCGTATGTTTGACTATTGTTCGGTATACGTCCTTTTTTTCAAATATACGTACGGACGCATATAATACGTAAATAAACTAACAAAGGAACGGACCATTGACTTTTTAAACAGATGTCCAGCAAGGACGATTAGACTTTTGAGTTCCCCGATCACCACAAGTACATTTGGTTTCCCGTAAAACATGCCTCAGGAAATAATTTTTAGAAAAAGTTGAGATAATTAAGTAAATTATTTGGTACCATGTCAAATCTCAATCAACACTAAAAGTATTTCGTTGACTGTCCTTAAATCTCGATTTACTCATCCTCAAAAATAATTCGGATGCTATTTTTTGGAAAGACTCGAATAGAATCGTTCAGTACGGTGGCCTGTTCTCTCCATGCATAAGTGTCTGGTCTTTTTTTTTTTTTTTTACAGTTTTTTCAAGTAACTCTAAAGATTTAATATCTATGAAAGAGAATAACTTGTTGCATCATCACAAAAAAAAAAAAAAAAAAAAAAAAAAATTCCTAACATTGCCTGCATCCTAGTATAAGTATGTGTAAGAAATTCTAAAATATTCTTACCGTTATTTCTTCATATATATACATATATGTGTTCGTTATAGTCACAAAGATATACATACACAACCGTATAGGCATCGTCCTTCCTTTCAACACAAAGTCGAGCCTTGAAAAGATGTTAAGTTTACATAATATTTCACGAGACATGGTTTTTTTAAATAAATTGAGTACATTGATGGAAACAAGCGCAGAGGTGTAAGGAACTTTTACCCAAATGAAGACCGCTTCGTTGGTAATTCCCATGTTTTGACTTCTTCAAAAGAAACGAACTTAAACAAATTCTATTTAGTTAATTTTCCTTTTGGATAATACCATACAGACCGGAAGCTTTCCCATTTCTTTTACCTACCTGATGTGAATGTGGTTTGAATTAACTGCAGAAATTTATAAAAAAGTCCTCACCTTGAGCAGGATAAAAAATTGGGAAAACTTTTCGGCCGTACTTGACGCATTACGAACAACTGGCGCGAATCCCGCCGAGGCTTACTGGAAATAATAACAAAAGTCCACGAGGGTACATACAATATTACAAAATATCATCCATATCTTTGTTGTGATAACATTCTATCAAAAGTGCTACTGATAAATAGTATATCATTTAAACGAGAGTATATATGATATTGTAGAAATAAAAGGGATATATTTGATATTTTATGTATAAAACGGGTTTATATGAAATTAAATCAAATTATTAAGATTACCTTAGTATAACTGCATTGAGATCTTCTATTATGTTTTTGCTATTGATTTATAATTGAATTGGAATCCTCTCAATATGCCTGAGAAATGAACTTGGATAGTGCTGAGAAGAAAAATCCCTCATGTGAAGTTGGAAAAAGTTTAATGAAGACTGGGGATCCAGTTTTTGCCGAGGAGCAACAAACGCTGGTTATCCAAACACATCATTAATTCATTATTATGGACAAAAACTTCATTAGCCGTATGTATGAAAACACACCAGGACTACACTAATTACCGGTGTCGATAACGCGTATCGTGCAATATTCTGCCTCTTATTTGCATTATTCAAACATCATGTGTCCATACAGAGTTAATTTGGGGAGGGGTGAGGGGCAGTTGGCTGCACACCTGCCTCTCTCATTGGAAGTCTCAATTTCGAATTTGGTCGGAGCCTAAAAACATTTTAATCATGCAGTCTGTTAGGAGCTGTTGGATATTTATTCTTGATCCTAGTATTATTTCTCCGAAAATCAGTTCGACTTGGCCTCTGTGCCCCCTACAAAAATTATTTCGGGGAGGGGAGGTGTCCATCGCCTCGTGCAGTTGGTTGCACACCTGCCTCTCTCATGGGAGGTCTTAGGTTCTGATGAGGCAGAATCCGATTCGGCCCATTAAAACAAGCATAAATCCAGTTCAGCTCAGCAGCGGCAGTAAAAGGCCCCCTGGGAGTCTTCGGCCCGTAAGCGGCATAGAAGCTCCCGGCCCAGCAGGCAGCCCAGTGGTCTTCGGCCCGTCAGCGGCCCAACAGTGTTCGGCCCGTAAGCGGCACAGTAGCCCTCGGCCCAGCAGGCTTCGGCCCGTCAGCGGCCCAACAGCCTTCGGCCCGTAAGCGGCACAGTAGCCCTCGGCCCAGCAGGCTTCGGCCCCTCAGCGGCCCAATCCCCTTCGGCCCAACAGTCGTGTCCGGCCCACTCCGGTGGAGGACTAGGCACTATGGCGGTTTACCAGTAAGCCCGGAACATAGTCCTATATCGGCTATCACCGTTAACCATCCTCTATCCTCCGCTATAAATACACCGCTATTTATTGCCAAAGGTATGTCTCTGTGACCTTCAAGGACCATAGTCCAAAAAGCATTAAAGCTATTCTTTGCCTTCTGAATCGAATCATCTTCAAAAGCTAACTTAACCGTCGGAGGGGATTCCTAAGGGCCGAAGCCCGGGACTCCTACTGACCGGTTTCTTTTTCTTTCCCTCATGCAGGGGCTCGGTTCGAACTTTCGCCGACCTCACCGAGTCGGTCTCGGCCGCCGACTTCGGACTCCTCCCTCTGATCTCGACGCCGTTCGCCGGCTAATCCTCTTCGCCCGAAAGTGTCTCGGATCCGCACCGACTGCCCTTCAGTCGGAAAGACCTCGGCCACACTTTCCGGAGGCAAGCCGACATCCGACCGAGCGACCCTTGGCCTCGAATCCTCAACCGCGTCTCTGCATCCATCGCCTCCCGGATCTCCGTCAGGCCTCTTACACCGATCCGACTCAGCTTCGGATCTAAAACTTCGGATTCCAGCTTCGGAATCCGGTCGTGATAACTTCGGCTACATCAGGTTCGAACTTGGTCGAAGCCTAAAAACTTTTCAACCATGTAGCCTGTTAGATGCTGTTGGATATTTAACTTTGGTCGTAGTATTATTTCTCCGAAAATCAGTTAGACTCGGCTTCTGTGCCCCTACAAAAATTTGGGGAGGGGGGGGTGGTGTTGGGTCCTGTAATGCCCAAAACATGACGACATTCCAAGAAGAAGTACATTATCATACTGTGCGACTGCGGCTGACCTCTGTGCGTTTCACCTCAAATGTTTACGTTTACATGATATGTTGCCGACAAGAGTACGTCGTGGACCAGCTTGTCCAGGTTCATGGCAGAGGAGCCCCCAGGTTTGGCCGCACTGGCCGCGCTCTCCTTCCACCCCTGCGCCTTCCTCCTCATCTCCTCCCCACTGTCCCCTTTCATCAGGTCCCTGATGAGGCCCCTCACCTCCTCCCTCTTGACGTTGTTGTCGATCTCCATGCCCACGCCCCACTCCACGCAGGCGTAGCGGCAGTTGGTCTGCTGCTCGGCGAAGAAGGGCCAGCACAGCATGGGCACACCCCCGCAGAGGCTCTCCAGGGTGGAGTTCCAGCCGCCGTGGGTAAGGAATCCCCCCACGGCAGGGTGGACGAGCACCTCCTCCTGAGGGCACCAGTTGGCCAGCAGCCCCCGCCCACGCGTCTCCTCCAGGAACGCCTGCGGCAGCACCGCCGAGTCGCCCCGCACCAGGTCGGGCCGGATAACCCACAGGAAGTCGTGGCCGCTGCCGGCCAGCCCCCAGGCGAATTCCACCAGCTGTTGGTTGGTCATCACGGTGATGCTGCCGAAGTTGACGTAGACCACCGAACCGGCCTGTCTCCCTTGCAGCCACTCCAGGCATGTGGTGTCCACTTTCCACAGGTTGGAGTCCAGGGCTGCCGAAGGGCCCTTCGGCAGCTGCTGGGAGAGCAGGGACAGGGGGCCAATGGGGTACACCGGGGGCAAGATGGACGCCATGGCGTCAAGAACTGGGACTTCTAGTGCTGCATATGTGTTCAGGATGATGGCAGAAGCCCTGGACGCCCTCTGCGTCTCGTGCTTGACAAAATCGACCATGAGCTGATCATCTGGGCTCGTCGTCCGCAAGAAGCTCGGCAGGTCCCTCAGGCGCGCGTTGGGCATCCCCCGTATCCATCCAACGGAGCTGTCGAGGTACCCATTGCTCAGCTCAGCCTCATCTGCAGCCACATCAAAACATGGCAGGAAGGTGAGACAAACACGGTGATGGGAAATTAAAACTACACATAAAAGAGAGTTAAAGGATATCTGAGCTTGCTTGAGATCACCTTTGACGGGGAGGAGGCCCCTGTCGCTGACCTCCCCGTAGTGGAGGTAGGCCATGAAGCCGCAGGCGCTGGTGGTCCAGAAGAGCACCTCCGGCACGCCGAGCTCCTCGGCGGCGTCGAGGGTGAAGCTCATCACGCCGTCCGAAACGATGCAGGAGACGGGGGGCACGTCGTCGGAGGAGTTAAGGCGAGCAAGCAGGCGGCGGAAGTGGGGGAGGCAGGTGGTCATGGTGGACTGGCAGAGGGCGGGGATGTGCTGGGTGCCGTCGAGGTCGGAGGGGGGGAGACCGTCGGGGATGGTGTGGAAGCGGAAGTCGGGGAGGCCGTCGAGGGCGGAAGGCCCCCGGGAGCTGAGGAGGCGGCGGTGGTTGTACTCGGTGTTAACGAAGGTGATGTGAAAGCCGCGGGCGTGGAGGAGCTTGGCCAGCTTCAGCATGGGGGTTATGTGCCCCTGCGCCGGGTAGGGGATGCACACGGCATGGGGCTTCTCTGATCCCATGGATATGGAACCCAGCCCTTCGTCTCTCTAGCTACTTCTCTCTTTCTTCTTCTTCTCCCTCACTGCTATTCCTCTCTCTCTCTCTCTCTCTCTCTCTCTCTCTCTCAAACTTGTTTGGAGCTCTTGATGTCGTCTGGGTGGTGAGAGGGTTGCCCTTTTATACAGGGGAGGTGATCCGTCTTCTCGCCATGTGGAAGGGAAGTCCATTTTGTAGATTCACCTGCACGAACCATGTGGGCAGCGTGTGATGTTTAGTTATTGGGCTGTCAAAGTAAGAAGACTACCAGTACCAACCAACTCAACTTTGAAATATGAGTAAGAATGATATTTTTTAAATTTGTATTATTTTAAATATGAGTAAGAATGATAGTTTTTAAATTTGTATTATTTTAAATATGAGTAAGAATGATATTTTTTAAATATGTATTAGACCATCTAACTTTAAAATATTAAATGAAGAATGCATCTCTTTAAAATATATGTTATTTTATCTTCTTTCCTGTTATTCTAACGCATAGAAGCCCCGGTGAGATCCATTAATTCTTCTTGGTTAAGGTTAATGAGAAGTTTGGATAAGTAAATTAGATCTCTGTTGCACACACGGCATGCGAGACTGGCCTGTGCTGGATCGGAGTAGACTTTGCGGCACATTTGTCACGTGGCATGCCATTCACACATGTATTAATAAATAAATAAATTGCATCTAGGGGTAAAAAAGATGGGAAATAATGAGAAGTTTGGATAAGTAAATTAGGAACGCAGATCGCCTACAGCTGACCGTAGGTGGTCAGTAAAGTTGAGGGTGGGGGAGAGAAAAATCCCACCCACCCACCCTCCTTCCCCTGATCGCAAAAGCTAGACCTTTCACACTTTATTGATCGCCTCCCGTCCGCGGAAGATCGCAGGTGATCTGCACTCGTAAATTAGATCTCTGTTGCACACACGGCATGCGAGACTGGCTTGGGCTGGCTATCAACTACCCTATAGGTGATCGGAGTAAACTTTACGGCGTAGTTGTCACGTGGCTTGCCATTCACACGTGGTAATAAACAAATATGTAGACTGGATTTCTTTCCACTTTTGTTCCCCATCTTGAGATGGGCGAATGGGATTGACTTCTCTTTTTAGTTTTACATTAATTGATGCATGTGTATTTGTAAAAGGAGTAATACTTGCTGCAATGCATAGTATTACAATTCAACGTGGATCGCAATGTCATGCACAACAGTCGTCCGATCGAATCTGGTTGATGCCGGTTGCTGCCATACTCAAGCAACAGCTTGGATCAATGCGTGTCAAGTAGAAAAGAAACAGATTTTCTAGAATGGGTAGGGAAGAGCCGAGAGAGGGAAGATAGACTCTTGAAATCCGAGAATTAGTTAGGTTTAACTTGATAATTTACGTCAGGTTGGGATAGGTTTAACTTACATCAGGTTGAGATAGGTTTAACTCACATCAGGTTGAGATAGGATCAACTCAATTTAATGTTGGATCTAATCCAATTTGATCTCAACTCACCTCAACCCATTCAACCTACATTCTTAACTCATTTAGTTGATAATTTTATTTGATCTATTATAAGTCTAACTCTATATACCATTTGGGCCTTAAAAATATCGACCAAACGGATAACTTAAGCTCCACCAAAGTTATACTAGTGCCAACGAAACAAAGTCACATATATACATATAAACAACTGAAGTCCGTAATCAAAGGAAAGAAAGGAGACCCATTTGGAGTCTCCTCCCTGTCCCACTCTCATCTAGCAGCTGCACCTAATGAAGCCGAGTGGAATGGAATGCCGGAATGGGCTAAGACAAGACGTGTTTGTACTCTTCCTCCTAAGGCATGGGAGTATGTGGAACAGTGGAAGAGGTGAAGGAGGGAGAAGTCATGCATGGTCGGCAAGGTGATGGGGAGGAAGTTATGTTCTCCTTTTCTTTGACGCCAAACATCGGAAGGATGAAGGTGATGACTTAAAAAGTGGTGAGACGTTTGAATGCACTGTCAGTGGGTTGGGTGCGTGGAATGGAATGTTTTTGGGACGAGGAAAATTAAGTTCCTACGAAACTGATGTCCATGGCCACGCCCACCAATTCACCTGAGAAGGAATAGGAGAGAGTTCTTTTTCGTGAAAGAGTTAATACTTGTTGCAATGCTTTTTTAGTTGGTCATAATATGATTATCTTTTTATCCGTGGATCGAATGATGCATCACATTTAGGAGTGTCAACCGGACGGGTCAGTCCGTAGTCCAACCCGACTCAGTTCGTATTAAAAGAAATTAGGTTAGTTCAAATTATATAGAGTAAGTTGAACTAAATTAAACTATTGACTTTTACACTAATTCATATACAAAGTGACATACTTCTAACAAATCATTTATAAACAGGGTCAGACCAACTCAATCCAACTCAGCCTACTCACTATTGAATTGGGATTGAATTTGGATTAAATTTGAGCTGAATTTGGTCTGTATTAAAATTAGACTGTGTTATTTTAAACTTAAGTTAGACCTAAATTATCACCCACCCAATTTACATCCCTAATCACATTTAAGATTTTCCGTACTTTTTATAAAAAATATAGTCATTATAAGCCATCAAATCTATTCCATTGAAAGGTGATTATATTGTAATATTTAGAGGTGGGGCTCTCAATCTTTCCTGATAAGGACGGCGAGCGCCCTATTAATATCTTCCTTTTAGCCGTTTTACAAGAATCTAACAGCAACATATATATATGGCTTTTGAATTATATGACTGAGACGTGCACGTATGTTCTGAATTATATGACAAGAAAAAAATTTCATGTCGAAGTTTTTTATCATTTTTTTATTTTATTAAATAAATCTTGATTAGAGTTTTGACAAATACCGAGTAGACTTATCTATGTAAATAATTTCCTTTCGATCATTAAGATGAAGTATTCTCATCAAGCTTCTTCTTCCTTGATCTGTATCTCAGAGTCCAAAGCAAGGCTCCTGCTATGGACTTTCTACTAATGATGCAAATGGGTCAGATTTAGTGCGGACCTAAATTTGATCTATAATTATATTTATCATATTATATATTTGAAAATATTAATTGATCAAATAATCGGATTCTTATTGTGGCATATCTATTTGGCTAAAAACACTTTCTATGTGTCACGTTATTGCTTACCCATATCGATCTTAACAGGCTATCAATTAATTGACCTTTGCATTAATAATCCGTTAAGTAATTGAGTTATCAGTTATTATTTGCATCCTTACTTTCTGCAACTGACTCAACCCTCAGTCATTCTGAGGTTTCTTGGTAGATAGGGATAGGGATGCAAATGGTAACTAGTAACCCAATTATTCGACTAATTGACACCTTATAGTTCAGTTAAGCGAATGGTCTTTTTAAACTGATATGTATTGGGATGGATAAGGTAGTGTTGTTCTGACCAAATATATAGGACACACTAAAGATCTGATTATCTAACCCATTACTATCTTATAGAACAGTTAACAAATAATCTTTTTAAATTGATAACAAAATGGATATTGTTGGATTGTAGCTCAAATTCAGAGGGTATCTGAGGTAGCAGTAGTGGTTAATTAGGGCATGTTATGTCATGAAGCTAGAGACTACGCCCTGGCACGGATGGAGGGAGGGGGAGAGGAAGCCCCCTCGCGGTAATTCAACCATAATTTTTTGAATTTCTTTAAATAAGATTTCTTTTGAAGAATATCTAATTAAACCGTAATTAAATCATAATTTTTTGAATTTCTGAAGTTTCAAAAGATTCTTTCCATAAATTATGACTAATTTGTAGGAAATATGTTAAGGTGAGAAAGTAGGATTAAATCATGATTGGTGTTCACCCCAAATATACATGCTTCACAATATATGTTAAACTATAATATTTTTAGCTTGACAAATATTAATCGATTTATATAGTTTATCAAATATTACTAGATTTATATTATCTTCTTATTAATTATGTCTATTTTTTGTATATAACATATGTTATAAAGCATTAAAGAGAGTTATGATATGGGCATTTCAGTCAAAATCAGTTAAAACTAAATATTTCATATCATAATTAAATTAAGATATTCTTAAACTTACATTTCCAAGTGCAACCTAAAAGCTTGGTTGAGATTGTGGAGTCTAAATGCTAGTATTGAAAGAATTTGTCTTTTTCCTTCCCACCACGTAAAACTTTATAATTATGAGATAATCAAATCTAATATTTAAAAACAGGTTCTGTAGATGGCAGATCGTTAGGTCAGACATCAAGAGAAGGTAAAAGCCACGTTCTTCAAGATTTGTACAGTCAAACTATCAAGTGTGTATAGATTTTCTATATATTTCATTATTAACTTGTTTAATAATTTTTTAAATGACATTTTCAAACGAAGACTAAACTCCGATTTGAACTGATTATGGTCAGTTAGTTCTAAACTATATATATATATATATAATAATAAAAAAGAAGAAACTAAAGCAGAGGCCCATTTGAATCTCCTCCCTCTCCCACACCTTTTCCCCACGCTGCCTCAATTCGCCCTGTATGGTAAGAATAGAAAGCGAGGTCCACATATAGAACCCCCAAATTAGTAAGGAGCTGTAAGCGGAATCTCTGAACCAAGGCAACACCTAAACATAACTGTTTCTATTAACATCCCCCCTCAAACTCACGATGGTGTGAACAACGAGAGTTTGTCCAGGAGAAATTGAAAACGAGAAATAGTATGTGTCTTGGTAAAGAAGTCTGCAAGCTGCAAAGAAGACTGAACATAAGGCAAAGTAAGGGTCCCATTTTGAACATGCTGCCTAATAAAGTGACAATCAATCTCGATGTGCTTGGTGCGCTCATGAAAAACAGAGTTATGAGTAATTTGGATAGCACTCTTATTATCACAGTAAAGAGAGGTAGGCGCACTCTGATGAACACCAAGATCAGCAGGAAGCCAACGTAACCAAACAATTTCAGCGGTTGTGGAGGCCATAGCTCGGTACTCTGCTTCAGGAAGCAACAACATTTTGCTTCTTGCTCTTCCATGAAATTAGAGAATCACCGAGAAAGATGCACCATCCAATAGTGAATTTTCGATCAGTAACATCACCAGCCCAATCAGAATTAGAGTATCCTCGCAGAGTCAATGTAGAGGCTGAGGAAAATAAAAGTCCACGAGACCAAGTACCATGAAGATAGCGAAGTATTCGTAACACAACAGCCCAATGAGTAGAGCGGAGTGCAGAACTAAACTGACTAACCATATGG
Source organism: Zantedeschia hybrid cultivar (assembly GCA_030544215.1). Classification (NCBI taxonomy): domain Eukaryota; kingdom Viridiplantae; phylum Streptophyta; class Magnoliopsida; order Alismatales; family Araceae; genus Zantedeschia; species Zantedeschia hybrid cultivar. Next base: position 78,288,421 of record JARZZO010000006.1, on the reverse strand, counting down.
ACCGCAAATTGGATATCTGGTCGGGTAACAGTAGATAAACAAGAGAACCAACAATTTCCCGATAACGAGTTGGATCTTCTAGTGGAATACTAGTATCATGTGAAAGCTTAAGATTCAGCTCAACTGGAGTATCAACGGTGTGCGTATCTGTGAGCCCAACACACTCAAGCAAATCTAAGGTGTACTTAGATTGTGACAGAATGTATCCACGAGGAAAGGAGGCAACTTCAATACCTAAAAAAATAGCGAAGATATCCAAGATCTTTCATATCGAACAGGGTATGAAGTTGCTCTTTGATGTGGGTAATACATTTAGAATCATCTTCTATAATGATCATATCATCCACATACAGTAGTAGTATAATCCAACCACGAGAGGAAGAAGAAGTGAACAAAACAAAATCATGGCACGAGGCAATAAATCCAAGATGAAGAAGGGTGGCACTAAACTTTTCATACCAGGCTCGGGGTGCCTATTTGAGACCATATAATGCCTGTTGAAGATGACAAACATAGTCCTTCAGATGCGAAAGTCTTGGAGGAGGGGACATATACACTTCTTCAAAGAGATCTCTATTGAGGAAGGCATTTTTAACATCCAATTGATAAAGGGGCCAACCATTAGAGGCAGCAACAAAGATCAAAACATGAACAAATGTCATTTTAGCAACAGGGGCAAATGTCTCCTCATAATCATTGCCATACTCCTGAGAGAACCCTTTAGCCACAAGTCGAGCTTTGTAGCGTTCAAGTGACCCATCTGCTTTAATCTTGATCTTATACACCCATTTGCAACCAATAGCACGTTTGCTTGGAGGAAGGGGAATAAGGTCCCAAGTGTCAGTTTTATGCAAGGCATCAAGCTCCTCTGTCATTGCATTTTGCCAGTTCAAATCTTGGGATGCTTCTTCAAAGGACTTAGGCTCAACTAAAGAACGAATAGTAGAGAGAAAAGAAATGTAATTAGAAGAATATGATGAGGAAAGAGTAAGCAAAGAAGCATACCGAGCAGGAGGTCGCCGATTTCGAACAGGAAGAGCCCGACGTTCAGGTAAACAGACAGTGATGGATCAGCAAATGAGGGTAGAGTAGTTAAATCCACAGAGCTAGTAGGCACCGAGTTAAAACCAACTTTAGACTCAACAGATTGTCCTTCATTAGGAGGCGGAAAAGAGCAACCCTGTGTGATAGGTAGAGTAGGAGATCCTTGGATCTCAAAGAAGGGATCAATGTAATGTAACTCAGACTTATCAATACGGGGAGAAACCTCAGGTATGAAATAATATGGGAGATGCTCTAAAAAGATAACATGACGAGATATAAAAGGTGACCAGAAATGGGATCATAGCAACGATAACCCTTCTGAGAAAGACCATATCCAAGGAAAACACACATGCATGAGCGAGCAGATAACTTAGTACGCTTAGTTGCAGGGAGTAGCACAAAACAAGTTGAACCAAAAACATGAAGAGATGAATAATCTGGGCGTAAATAATATAAAGATTCAAACGGAGACAAACCATAGGTAAGACGAGAAGGAATGCGATTAATAAGATAGGCAGCAGTTAAAATAGCTTCTTCCCAAAAGATAGACGGAACATGAGTAGAAAGAAGAAGAGAACGTGCCGTTTCCACAAGATGACGATGCTTGCGTTCTACTACTCCATTCTGTTGAGGTGTATATGGACATGAAGTTTGGTGAAGTGTTCCCTCAAAAGCAAGAAGTTCTGCAAAGGTCTTAGACATGTATTCTCCACCAGAATCAGAATGAAATATTTTTATAGATTTTTCAAAATGTGTTTTAACCATAGCAATGACGGACTGATATATGGGTAAAAAGTTAGAACATTTACGCATAAGAAAAATCCACGTGTAACGTGTAAATTCATCAACAAACACAACATAGTAGCGACAACCACCTTTAGTAGCAAGTGGAGCAGGTCCTCAAATATCAGAATGAACTAAGTCAAAATGCAGCAAATGTATGAGTAGTTCTATTATCAAAAGGTAGAGCAGTCTATTTTGAGAGTTTACATCCACAACAACTAGAAATATCACAAGGAGTAACAAAACCCAAAACACATGTAGAAACCAAAAATTGTAGTCTAGAAGTAGACACGTGGCCTAAACGAGAATGCCACAAGTAGAAAGGAGATGACTTAGGACACAAACGAAAAGAAGAAAGATCTGGAGAGGACACTACATCAGTAGTCAAAGTAGGGATGTGAAGTTGATCCAACTCGTATAGTCCACCAACTCTATGGACTGTCCCAATCTACGCCCCAGTCTGTGGATCTTGTACAACACAAGATTTAGAGGAAAAAACAACTTATACCCAAGGTCAGCAAGTTGACTAACAAACACAAGACTAATGGATAGGTGAGGTATGTGTAAGACATCATTAAGAGAAAGATTTGGTTGAATAACAGTGCCAATGCCATGAACGGACATAGTAGAGCCATTTGCTGTGTAAATTGGTGTCGAATAAGAAGAGGTAGAATAGTTATGCCAACTGGTAGAAGAAGGAGTCATGTGATTTGTTGCACCAGAGTCAAAGATCCAAGTGGAGGTTGTACCTGAGTTTGTGATTTTAGTCAAACCTGCTATTGTGACAAGATTGGCAGAAAGAGAATTGTTGGACTGACATAAACGTGCAATTTGTTCAGACAAGAAGGCTTGAATGTCTGCACTGGAGGTCCCTTGAGGCAAAGAAACTATTGGTTGCTCAGTAGATGCATTAGATGTGACTGTGGCAGCAAGTCCTTGAGCACCACGTCCACTACGTCCTTGTGATTGATATGGTGGAGTGCCTCGTCCTCGACCACGACCACGCCCTTGTAGCTGAGGACAATACTTTTTCCAATGTCCTTTGGCATGACAATAGCTACATTCATCATCTGATATGCGAGGCATAGGCTTGCCTGAAAGTTGGATGGCACTATTATTGACAGCAGCAACCATGGGAGCAACACCCATAACACTAGTGGAACTGACTGATTTGAGACGATCCTCTTCAGCAATTAACTCACTAAGTGCAGTAGACACAGTTGGAAGAGGAGACTGATGCAACAAAGATCCACGAATAGTCTCAAACTCGTTGCAAAGAGCCATCAAAAATTGAGTGAGTCTCTTATTTTCACGATATCGAATAAAGTCAAGGTTACCCTAAATGGACTGTGTTTCCATAAGAGCAAGTTGATCCCAAAGAACACTAAAGTGATAATAGAATTCCTAAATAGACCGGCTCTCTTGACGAGTAGACCGTATTTCACCTTCAAGTTGATACTCTTTAGCAAAATTAGTCTGCATATAAAGTAAGCCCAAATAGTCCCACGCAGACTTGGCAGTAGAAAATTTTGCCAACTGAAGGCCAATATGATGTTCTACAGAATTATTAATCCATGTAAGGATCTTGGAATTATTCACATGCCGTTCTTCTAATGCTTGCTCATACTCAGTTTGTTTATCAGCAAAAGAGTCAACCTGAGGCAGAACAGCAGTGCCATCGACGTATTTCCACATCTTCTTACCGCATAAGAAGTGTGTCATCACATAACTCCATAAGAGTAATTTGTTCCATTCAATCTAGTGCTTATAGCCTTCATCTCATCATGTGCCTCCATTATATTTGATCAAAACAAATACTAACCGCAGGTGCCAAGACGTGTAAGGAGCCAAAGAATTGTGCAACAATTTTAAAAAAAGAAGAAGAACAATATTGACAACACCAGATCTGAATAGAAACGGCCAAACCACAATGATTGTTGTGCAAACCCCTACCAAGGTTCACAAGATAATGATGGCACAACAAAATACAAAAGGACAGCAAAACCTACTGGAAACTCCTTTTGGATGAGATAACAAGAAGATGGGCCTCCTCTGGACATGATGCCAACCAGAACAGGACAAAGCTAATGATATTAGCTCTTAAATAATACTAGGCCATGAGATGATGACCAGCAATGGCCACCTAGCAGAAAACAACAGTAGCAAGAGGGCTTCCTCACGAACAACAGGGAACGCAGGTGACCAAGCGGATCCTAGAAGCGACTAGCACACAGACATCTGCTCTGATACCATGTTAGCAAGCAAACACGAGAGGGAGAGAAGGAAAAAGGCTATATGGCATGTTCTCAATTAGGGTCAATATATACAGTTTTACATATACAAAGAATAGAAAGCGAGGTCCACATATAGAACCTCCAAATCAGTAAGGAGTTGTAAACGGAATCTCCGAACCAAGGCAACACCTAAACATAACAATTTGTATTAACAAATTCTAACATACTGAAGTTGATTTGGCAGGAGCCTTTATGTATATTCTCTCATGAACATATCTAATAATTTTTCAGACATTTTCAAACAAAGACTAAGTTGTAGTAAAATTATACAAACGTGAACCCATTACGATAACCGAATTTTGAACTTATACGTAATATATATATATATATATATATATATAAGAAGTGGTCAATAATCAAATGGAAGGAAGGGAAGACTCATTTGAATCTTCTCTCTTCAACACCTTTTCCCCATACTGCCTCAGTTCTCCTCTATGGTAATTTTTTTTTCTACTTTCAATCTTCCATTCTCAACCACTACAAAGACAACTCTAAGTCTTCCCGGTCTGCACTTTTCTGACAATGTTATGTTTTTTCCAATTTTCTGACATAAACATTGAGACCACATGCCCCAACAAGAAGCACTTTTTGTTTTTTTTTTGTTCTGCGGATAACCAAGTTGGTTGGGCATCATAGCCTTTACTCAGGGCACTGTTCTAAAGCTCGACCAAAATTTTGTAGTCAGCAGGTTGTAGAGCAACAATATTCTTCCATCGTTGTCGCAACCACTGGCCATCTGCCCACATTTCTTCTGGTATGAATTTCCATACACAAAAAATTGAGAAGGATAAGTATTTCTTGACATATAATCATTTTTTTCACGGTGATAGGATCCATATTTTGGTTCACATCAAGACAAAACTTATTATGGTTAAACCTATGTATTCACATGCTGCAGGGAAACCAATAGAATTGTAGGGATTAGTAAAGATTAAAATTTGAAAAAATATTTTTCTCTTATTTATATTCTTATATTTAATTTAATATGTATAATTTATAATTAATTATTTTTATACTGACTCCCATGTTGGATCACCCAAGTCGCTGAAAAACTCAGATCAAAAAGTATTTGATCCGAGTTCTTAGTTTTTCAACACTGCTCATGGGAATAGAAATCCAAACCATCTGAAGCCAAGAAATTTTCTGTTAGAGGAGAGAGATAAATCTGTAAGATAAACATACATTTACACTCGTTGCTAGCGATGTAAAATGATACTTATCGGTTGAATATTGGTTCTATTCTTATTCTTATCTTTTAAGTAATATGTGTATTATTATTTTTATCTTTTAAAAATATATGTATCCTTATTCTTATTCTTCAACATTATCAGAAACAGATGCATAAAAGATAAATTATCAAATAATACTTGTAGACACGCTAATTTTGACATCATTTTGAGTAAATTTTATATCATATAATAATGTATCAAAGTGGTTTAATATTTAATCATTAATTAATTTTTATTAATCTTTTTAGAATAATTATCTAAATGATATCGGGTCAGATAGACATAATTTAAGTTTATTAAAGAAATTTATTTTAACTCAGATTTTTAATAAAATATGAAGAATTCTAAAAGACGTCGACCTGTGGAAACGTTATTTAGACTTTATTCATATTTTGATTATTAATTTAATTATTAATTAATTTATTAATAAACTAAAAGACGTCTGCCATGTACGACGCCATTAAGATTTTCTAAGCTGTTTCTATCTCTTTTTTTCGATGTTTATCCTTATCTTAATTAAGCTAAAAGACGTCTCCCATGGGCGACGCGTTTTAGATAATTACAGATAAAGATGAATTAATCTGTATTTATCTATTTTCTTAGTTGGATTAACTTCAAAATCTTTCATGTTAATCTTTAAGTAACCGCGGATGTGTGAACTTAAGCCTATAAATATCCAACCCCTTGGTCATTAAAAAGTTAGTGATGATGGCGATAATTGAATGAAAATTGAGTAAAGAATCTTAGCGAAAGTGAATGAGACGACATCCCAACGTTGAAGGATCAAGGTGCTGCTGCTACTTCCAGGAGTCTTGAAGCAAGCTTCATCTTTTCTTCGTCCTTTCAAGATCCATTCAAGAACCAAGACTTTCCAGGAGCCATCCAACTTAGTTCTTAATTGATTTCTACATCTTTCTCATACTTTCATCACATTAGCATCATAATTTCATCACATTACTCCATGCAACATATATTTACTAGCATAATTTCAAATCTATTTGTTTAAGGGGCTTAAAAGACTATCAAACAAGTGAGTTTTTTGTTTAAGTTGCATAATCAGAATCTTCATTAGAATAGATACTACCTTTGCTTGAGTTCTTATTATTTTCTTTCATCTCGTTTCTTGTAAGGTTCAAAGGAGATTAAGGAGATCAAAGAGGAGAAAATCAACAACAAGGAAATCTGGACGATCCTCAAAGCCCTATAAGCATCCTAAGCAAAAATAAAGTTAGAAGGGCTCTCTTTCTTCAGCCGGCTGAAGGAGGGAAATCAAGGACTCCAACATCTCCCAATTCCAAAACAGATAGGCGATCAATCTTTTCTTTTGGAACTTTTTAGTTAAAAGTTTCTGGCGATCACTTTCACTTAGTTTTTAATAGGTTTATTTGTCACTTGAGCAACATAAATTTTTATGATAATCACACCCTAATTTGAGAACTCACAACTTTTTAGTGATTATGGTGAGACTTGGTCTCGCCATCTTTTAATCTTTGTTCTTGTTTTTCATCAATCAGGCACCCACGGTGCACCACCTGTGTCTCTTGACACGCCCTCATCGATCGGTGAGTTTTTAGTTTAGTTGTTATTCCCACGTACACCACGTGCACACCCTTGCGGCAAGATCTTACCCTCCCCGTTTGATTGATTGAGGAGTTGTGATTGGGATAGGAAGCATGTGTGATTGATTGAATATTTTGTTGTTTACATGATAAATCATCATGTTAAATTTTTTTTTGCACGAGCCAATTATTTACCGCTTTTATTCTATTTGTTTGAGGAGGAATCGATCCAGAAATTCTTCCTGAATTATTCATTTTGCGACCTGAAAAGCGTCCAGGAACAGCGACGCGTTTCATACCGCGTCGTCCACCCACGACGCCTTTCAGGTCAAATTCTCTGTTGTCCGCTGCCTGAGCTTCTGCGAGAAAAATAAGGTTCTGTTTGAATAGTGTCGACCATCAACGACTCGTTTCAAGCAGTTTCTTGTTTTGATCTTCAATCCTCATATTTCTGATCTGATTGCTATTACACATTACGAATTAAGCATTAGAGGCCATCCCGGCCACAGGTCATACGCACTGGGGCTAACACCCCCCTTTTCTTTTAGGAACACTTTTCTTGACGTCTTCACCTCTCTCTGATTGGGTCGGTCTCTCGATTAGACTAGAGTGGTTGGCGTTAAAGACCTCCGTAAGTCCCCAAAATTAAGGTATTCCTCCTTGTTCATCGGGCTGGTTATACCAATTGAAGTCCTGGTTATATTTTCATAACGTTGTGAGAGAAAGCCATAGAGTATAACGGTGGAAATTGAACTGAAATTAGGATCCTACCCATTGGGTGAATTTGTGATTAATTGAATCCAAATAACCCAACAAGAAATCAAAAAATAACGTTAAACATCTACTTGATTGCTTAATCTCTGTGCAACTTGTCTGCAAATCTTTAAAAAAAATCTAATATCATGTTACTTCGATCAGGTAGGGATTTAAGCATGGCTCTAAATGCCCTAGTCAACTACAAGGGAGATGCTAATGCCCCTCTTGAGTCTGATTACCACTTTGAAAGCGGGGGAGATGCTGATGTCCCCCGTAATCTCCATTCTTGTCCAGTTCGATATGAGGGAAACCACCAAACCCCTCTTCCTTGTGCCCATGATCAATATTCTGATCTTCCTTCGCATGTGCATGCGGTTTCTAATCCTATTTTCGAGGAGGGCATGAACCCGAATGGTCCCTCATCCTCCGATCCCTCAGATCTAGTGAACGCTTTGGGAGTTCTTGCCTCCTGTCTGGATCCTCGACAGTTCAAGGCTATCCAGTCTATCTTGAAGGGGAAAACGCCCATGCAGTCTGCCGAGCCGAATCCTGCGGCTCCCCCTATTATTCCTCACCACCTCCTCATCATGCTTCCTTCATTCACCAGGCCATGGAAGGCCTTCAGGTTTCAACTTCTCGGCCAGTTGGGCCACAATTGTCTTCCTCGAGGCAACCGGTCAGGCCGCTGACACCTACTTACCAAAATGCCCTCGGGCATGGCGGAAGCTCTGCCGGACCTCAACCCTATTGTCCCCCATGCCCTACATACTCTAGGCAACAGGCCTATCATGTACCTCCACCTCCCCCTCCTCCAGTCGATCCGACGACTCAAGCTCTGCTCGCGAAGATGAAGCGTATGGATGAGCAATTCAATAATTTTCAGAAAATGATGAGAGTTAAAGCTGCACCTGAGATTAACCTGCCAAGTCTGCCTGTGTTCCATTTGCTGCCCTCCAAAATGCCAGTGTACCGAAAAAACAATGGTACTAGTAACCCCTTCACTTATTTGAAATAATACATGTATGAGTCATCTTTCTGGTAAAACAGTAAGAGGTCGTTGGCATTTTTGTTTACGAAATCTTTGGAGGGACCTGCCCTCGAATGGTTCTTTTCCTTAAAGCTATCTGAAGTAGAGGACTACAGTATCGTATCACGAAAATTTATTCAACGATACCAGGATAGAGTTGCACCCTCTCTGTCCATTACTGACCTGATAGCAGAAAAAATGAAGCCCGACGAGGAATTCATCGGTTTTGCTGATAGATGGAAGGGCATGGCAGAAAAAGTGAAAGATTATCTGTCTGAGTCAGAGTAAGTAAAGATGTTAATTTCCAATGCTACACCTCAGTTTAAGTTAGTCCTTCCCCTGAACAACTTGACCAGTATGGCAGAGCTTTATGAAAGAGCACGGTATTGCTAGAACGCTTTCAAGGACGCTACATTCTCTAGTGTCTTTGATCCTCACCGACCCAGCAGGTCTCCACCTCGGAAGCCAGCCGTGCCAAATTCTCCTAGCACGGGTCCAACCACTGAGGGCACGCTCTCCCATGAGCAGATTAATACCATGAACAACAATAAGCCCTAATTCGTGAGGAATCAGCAACCACAGTACCAGCGACCGCAGCAACCAAACTAGCAGGGTTACAGACAGCAGCAGCCGAACCCACAGTATCAGTAGCCTCAGTACCAGCGGCCTCAGCAGCCGAACCAACAGTCACAACAGCAGCCGAACCAGCAGTCACAACAGCAGCCACAACGGCAGTTACAGTACCAGCCCCCACAACAACAACAGTACCAGCCGCGCGCACCGCCGGCATACTACACTGTGCCTCCTCCTGCTGATTATAATAAGCAGAGAAAGCCTCCTGGTCCGAAAAGGACAGAATATCCAGTCCTTATAGAATCCTTGACAGATATCTTCAATGCTTTAATGGCAGCCAATGCCTTGGTCTTGCCAAGAGAAAAAATAGTTTGGCCCCAAAATGCCGACACTTCTAGGTATTGTTATTTCCACCGACAACATGGACACACCATAGATACCTACTTCTAATTCCGAGATTATATTCATGATCTGAATGAGTAGGGAGGCATTGATTGGGAAGAAATGAAGAAGTATATATTCGCCTTGAAGGCGAGAAGACCAAGAGCGCCGGCGCAGGCAGCGGCGCCTCTAAACATGGGTATAGTGCAAAACCCACTCCCGGAGTACCAGAACCAGAATCAAGTTTCCCCTATTTTGACAAATAGCCAGTCTAAGGCTAACCGAGGGCAATAGTGGAAGATAGAGGTCTCTTCCTCTATTTATTCAACGGGTCACACTCCGAGTACTATTGAGCAACCACCACGCCGCACCCTCCATATACCTAAACCACAACCCGTTACCATCACACCGATACCAACACCCGCATATCACTCACCCGCACCCATTAACCCATCACCACCGCCCGCTTTCCTTAAACCCATTACCTCCCACGCCACTACGCCTCCATTAAACAATCTACCGCAAGCTAATTACGCACCCTTCATGCCATCTAGACCACTACTCCACATACCATTTCCCACATCACCTACTACCACCACCACTTACCCAGATACCATACAGCCATCCAAACCTCTACTCCGCATGCCATTCCCTACTTCATCCGCACCGACCACTTACCCCTCCACCATCCAACCATCTAAGCCTCTCATCCGTACCATGCCATCGCCTACCAACACTATGACATCACCCACATACCAACCCTCCGCACCATCCACGCCATCCACCAACCCTACGGTGCTCAAGTTACAACCTAGCCCTTCCACAACTAAAGAACATGCACTCCGGAGTGGGAGGATCTTCAATAAGGGCTTTCCTCAATCAACAGTCAGAGACGGCCCATTACAGCCGCCGGAGGAATGAGAGTGCACCAGGCACTTAATATGACCTGTTGAAGCAACTTGATAGAACACCGGCATGAATCTCTGTGCTTGAGTTGATCAAGAGATTGAAGACCCATCAGGAAGCCTTGACAGAGTATCTACAAAAAGTGATGGTCAATGAAGACGTGCCGGTAGAGAAGATCGCCGCATTACTAGTTCCTTAGGGAGATCAGCCCTCCATCTTATTTCATGCCTCAGAACTAGCACTACCACCAGCCAGGAGCATGGCTTTGAGTATTACGATCAATATCTGCAAGAAGGCTGTAGAAGCATGTCTGGTTGACATGGAGGCTTCAATTAATGTCCTACCTCCGAAGACCCTTGAACTATGTGGTGTACCCAAGGAAAAATGGCTGCCTAGCCCTATCTCTGTAACAACTTATGATAACTCCACCTGTTCCCCTCTGGGAATGGTCTATTTAAAAGTAGAGTTAGGCCCTATATGTCATGCTGAGGTCGAATTTCATATTTTGGAAATCGATCCTTCCTTGAATGCTATTTTGGGTCGTCCTTAAATTAAAACCCTCGATGCGATTCTCTCTACGAATCATCAGTGCCTCAAATTTCCTTACAAAGGACAAATCATTAAAGTTACGAGCATGCTGATCCTTGCCGCTGCTCACTCGTTGAATATCAAGCCAACTTCTTCACCTGGCCGACAACCTTTTCTGTCGGTATTACAGGTCTACCGTCCGATAGCTGATCCTTTAAAGGCCGCCACTCTTACTCCGTATCCACTGGATACTATAAAGCGGGAGAAGTGCATGATTACCCCTAGTTGAAAAATAATGATGAAGGGTGGTTATCAGCCTGAAAAGGGTCTAGGCACGCAATTACAAGGCAGAACCACGCCCCTCAAGGATAACCGAAGGACACCTGGAAATGGCCTGGGCTATAGGCCAAGAAAAGTGAAGCATGACATTATTCAGCAGGAAGAAAATGAAGACAGCCAGAAGATATGGGAGACAATGTCTACACCATGCAAAGAAGGTCAGGACCCTTTAACATGGACCTTATACACACATTTTGTCAAGGGGCCCGTGATCAGTCATGACAATACAGTGGTCATCACTTCCTGTTTTGACCTCCATGACATATATGGAAGAGACCTGGCCATACATTATTTAGAATTGCTCACGTACCAGTCTTTGAAGGCTCTGCGGCCAATGAAAAGGTGGAAGTTCCAAGACCCTGAGTGTGAATGGTACAAATGGTTTGACTTAAGGGATTTGTATATTACATTGAATAGACTATTTCTTGATCCTTCAGAGCTGAAGTGGCCGCCACAAATAGATGAATTGATTGAAGGGCCTAGTACCATTTTTGATAAAAGAATACTGTTGTCTGAGGAAACAGATGAAGGGGAGCCAGATGACCCCTATGAAGCTGGTTATACCACGGATCTTCTTTGGAGGGGGACTTATCCCTCTCACATTTTCACATTCCATACCTTATTCCGCACTCTGCTTCTGATCTCGACTTGGTCGCGGGTCATTACTAAAGATATTCTACAGGCTCCGCCCATCATGATCACTCTGTCCCCATAGGACTTCATTCTCCAACCTTCTCTCGATCTAGAGAGGATTTATGATTTGATCTAGGACACACTACTGTATGATCCCCCCAATCCTTTGGCCTTGGTGCCACTTCCTCCATCCCATTCTCCTCCTATTCGCCTTCATTCTTGTTTTTTGATTAATTCATCTTTTTTCCAAAAAAAAACGCCAATTTGGCAACAAATTTATCCCAGATCCTTAATGAGGAAACTTCCTACTTGTCCGATTGTACCCCATCACGCGGGTCATTCGGTCAAGATTCTCTTCTAGATCTACTCTACCCCTCCCCTCGGGAGGATTCTCCTCCGCCTGTATCCTATAATTTTCATCCTTTTTCGTCCTCATTAGGTCAAGATAGGAAGTCTAGCGAAGTTAGGGAGTCTAGTTCTAGGTAAGTTAGCGAAGTTAGGAAGTCTAGAAAATCTAAGGGTAAACAAATTTCAGATAGATACCTCCAGGATTTAGCATTTAAATGTCTTTCTTGCTCTATGATCCCTCAGCTATTAGAGAACCCTATTCAGATGCCAGAAGATTGTGTAGATGATGAGTCGGTTAATGATGGATATGGGGTGTATGAATTGATACACGAAAAAGACCTCATTGTTGAAGATGAGGAAGATGACGAGGACGCAGCTGAGGCATATGCCAGTGGAATAAAAAGATTCGATGAACCCTCAGCTGCCGTAGAAGAGTCTACCAAAAAGATCAATCTAGGGACTGAAGACGAACCTAAGGTTGTCCTCGTTAGGAAGAATCTTTCTGAAATGGATGAGAAGGCAATGGTACAAGTTCTTAAGGATTATAAGGACACTTTCGCCTGAAGTTATGAGGATATGCCGGGGTTAGAGTCATTGCTAGTGGAACACAGGTTGACATTAAAGGATGGAGCTAGCCCGGTTAAACATAAGTTAAGGCGATTTCACCCACAAATGGCTTTGAGGATGAAGGAAGAAGTCGATAAGTTACATAAAGTCAAATTCATTAGAGTTGTCCTCTATCCGCAATAGGTGGCCAACATAGTCCCGGTTATGAAGAAAGATGGGAAGGTTAGAATCTGTATTGACTTCCGAGATTTGAACCGGGCGTGTCCAAAGGATGATTTTCCATTGCCGCACATTGATGTACTCATCGATAATACTGCTGGCTATGAAACTTTATCATTTATGGATCGATTTTCAAGATATAATCAGATCAAATTAGCAAAAGAAAATTGATGAGGCAGAATCCGATTCGGCCCATTAAAACAAGCCCAACACAGATCAGCCCAACAACGGCAGTGAATAGGCCCCCTGGGAGCCTTCGGCCCGTTAGCGGCCCAGCGGCCCTCGGCCCAACAGGCAGCCCAGTGGTCTTCGGCCCGTCAGTGGCCCGATAGCCTTCGGCCCGTTAGCGGCACTGCAGCCCTCGGCCCAGTAGGCTTCGGCCCGTCAGCGGCCCAAAAGCCTTCGGCCCGTTAGCGGCACTGCAGCCCTCGGCCCAGCAGGCTTCGGCCCGTCAGCGGCCCAACCCCCTTCGGCCCAATAGCCGTGTCCGGCCCACTCCGGTGGAGGACTAGGCACTATGGCGGTTTACCAGTAAGCCCGGAACATAGTCCTATATCGGCTACCACCGTTAAGCATTCTCTATCCTCCGCTATAAATACACCGCTATTTATTGCCAAAGGTATGTCTTCATGACCCTTAAGGACTACAGTCCAAAAAGCATTAAAGCTATTCTTCGTCTTCTGAATCGAATAATCTTCAGAAGCTAACTTAACCGTCGGAGGGGGGTCCTAAGGGCCGAAGCCTGGGACTCCTACTGACCGGTTTCTTCTTCTTTCCCTCCTGCAGGGGCTCGGTTCGAATCATCGCCGACCTCCCCGAGTCGGTCTCGGCCGCCGACCTCGGACTTCTCCCTCCGGTCTCGACGCCGTTCGCCGGCTGACTCTCCTCGCCCGAAGGTGCCTCAGCACCGCGCCGGCTGCCCTTCGACCAGAGGGACTCCGGCCGCGCCTTCCGGAGGCTAGCCGACATCCGACCAAGCGACTCTCGGCCTCGGATCTTCGACCGCGTCTCTGCCTCCATCGACTTCCGGATCCCCGTCGGGCCTCTTGACCGATCCGACCCAGCTCCGGATCCTAAACTTCGGATTCCAGCTTCGGAATCCGGTCGTTATAGCTTCGGCTACATCACGTGGCGCCATCTGTAGGAAACAAACAAACAAGTCATGTCTCAACGTCCCGTAACCCGGCGATCCGGACAGAGCGAGGCAGAGACACGGGAAGCCTCAGCGCAGTTACTGCACTCCGAAGGTGCCCCATCTGCTCCACCAGCGCGGCACTGCCAGTCATACCAGAGTCCCTCGCTACAGGAGAAGACCGGGTAGGTATGCTCCAGCAACAGATGGCAACGCTAGCCGCTGCCGTCACCTCTCTTGCACCTCTGCAGGAGATGGTGTCCGCCATCGCCCAGCGCATGGGATTGCTGGGCTAGCTTCCCCACCAAACGTCGCTCCCTCCACTCTACCCGGTCCAAGACACAAGGTTCCGGCCGGCGCCCTCACCGGTCTCCCCCGACGAAACCGCTACGGCGCGCAGCGAGCCCTCTGCACTACCTGCCCGAGTCCCTCGCGCCGACCGCATAACGGAGCAAGGCTATGCTTCGTCCGAGTTTTGCCCGACCAGAACCGAAGGACAATCGGTCGCCACCTCAACCGCCCCGGACCTGGACCGACGGCTGACGGCGATGAGGAAGGAAATGCAACAGATGGTATCTCGGCCTTACAGGGCGCCCCTAGCCAGTACCATCTTGGAGCAAACCCCGTTCACGCCAGAGCTCCTGGCTACAGAGGTGCCTCCCAACTTCAAGCTGCCGAAGGGCCCTATCTATGACGGAATGACAAATCCGGTCTGTCACTTCCAGAGGTTCAACACCTACCTCTCGGTCCGAGGGGTCGCCGAGGCAGTCCGCTGCCGTCTTTTCCCCCTCACCCTTGAGAAGACTGCCCTAACCTGGTTCGAAACACTGGCCCCCAACTCTATCCACTCCCTAGTCCAGTTGGGCCAGTTATTTATCAACCAGTTTTATGACGCTACCTGGCAATGTAAGACTTCCGCCAGCCTACTAGCCATCCGGCAAGGCCCCCCGAAACTCTCCAAGAGTATTTTACCAAGTTCCGGACCGAAGCCGCCCAAATCCCAAACCTTGACAGCTCGATTGCGGTTTCGGCCGTGATCAGCGGGTGCCAGGATGAAGGGCTCCTCGGTGTAGGTGCTGAAAATGCTCGTGTGATTTATATGAAAAACTATGTTGTTTAGGGTAAATTAACCTATTAAAAAAAATGCAACTAAGGTGCTGTGATCGCCAGAAACTTTTAACTAAAAAGCTTCAAAAGAAGTTTGATCGCCTACCTGTTTAAACGCGGAAGAATGAATCCTTGGTTCCCCTCCTTCAGCCGGCTGAAGAAAGAGAGCCTCTTTGTTCTTTTGTTCTTGCTGTTGAATGTTGAGGATCGTCCAGAAGTTCTCCTGGCTTCGTGCTTGATTTCCCTCTTTTTGATTTGTTTTAAATGGCTTTGAAACCCCTTTAGAACAGATGGGTTTTGGAAAATTGATGGTGTGGTGTGTGTTGCATGCAGTGAGTATGAGAGAATGAAACTAATGAATGAAAATGAAATTCAGATATGAAAAACTTATGCCCAGTCCAGTTGGTTGAAGCTTTGAATGGATGAAGATCTGGAAAAGGGACGCCGTCTTCTGGAAATGGCAGCGCTCCGGCGTTCCGACGTGGTTGCTCCGATCTTCAAATTGCTATAACGCTGTGGCTCTCTCTCTCTTTTTTTTTTTTTTTTTTTAACTCCTTGAGATGCAAGGTATTTATAGGCATTTTCTGCGTTTGCGATTAACATAGAAAAATCTCGGATTTATCTACCTTAACCAACAGATAATTACTGATTAATTCATCTTTATCTGTAATTATCTAAAACGCGTCCACCTTGGCTGACGCCTTTCAGATTAATTAAGATAAGGATAAATATCCGGGAAAACTTATCTTTATCTTTATTAGCTAAAACACGTCCACCTTGGTAGACGTCTTTTACCCTAATTAAGATAAGGATAAACATCCGGAAGAGAAGTTAAAATAGCTTAGGAAACCTAAAACGCGTCGACACTCACAGACGCCTTTTAGTTAATAAATCAATTAATTAAAATTCAAATTTAAACATTAAAATAGGAATAAACTCTAAATCACGTCCACGTAAGTCGACGCCTTTTAGGATTATGCATATTTTAACTGAAATTTGAGCTAAAATCAATTTAATTGATTAACTTAAACATGTCTGTTTGACCCGACACTCAAAAATATTAATAAAAATTAATTAATGATTAATTATCAGACCATTCTGAGGCATTATTATATGATATGAAATTTACTCAAAATGACGTCAAAATTAGCGTGTCTACAGCTGCCTCACCTTGGCATCGTCTTTGCAAGGGAGTGAAATGAAATGGAATGTACTGAAAAGGTGATGCCAAGGTGTGACGAGACACGCTCTTAACATCACATGATTGAAATTTTTCGCAAAATTATCAATGAAGATAGCTCAATGAAATCAATGGAATCAATCCTGTCTGGATGAGGTAAACAAGGAAATAAAATAAGGTCGATCAACCTCCTCGGAGTGGGAAGTACCCCAGGTCGTAGACACTGTAGGTTTCATCATGGGGAGCGTTTGCCAGCCAATGTGGACGTGCTGCAGCCATGATGGATCTTAAAAAGAAAACAAGAAATATTGGATAAAGAATCCAATCAAGGATATAATTCCAATGATATCTTCAAGCGAACCTCAAAGACAATCAAGATACTCAATTCAGAATGGAATATTTCATATCATGTTTTGAGATTGTTTAATTAATGGTCTGAAACTTAATCAATAATTAATTCTTATTACAATGATTTCAAAGTCCTACATGATGCATGCTGGGCTAAAAGAAAAATATAAAGTCAAATCAAATATAAATTAATCAAGGATAATATTGTTAAACTGTCATTAATGAGTCAAGATACCAATTCTTGTAATCCAGTGCTAAGCCGAAGCTCGTTTATCCACGCACCGTTTCACAAAAGTGGAACCATCGTCCCCACTAATTAACAATCCAACGGCCTATCCGTGTGATTAAGAATCCTCTGGAATTATCACTGTTTTTGTTGAAGGGGAACTCAAATTCCAGTTTCATCAAAACTACAAGGTCCTTGATATACTCTAATAAGTATTTACCATATAGTAATGCGAATGAATTACATGGAAGAAGTACAAGGGTAGAAATAACCGTCTTTTTAGCCACGGTCGAGACTTCTTGACTCCCACAGTGGGATCTTCTTGATATTTTCAGCTTTCTTGAATTTTCTTTGAATTTCCTGCAATCAAAATTGTTAGTAATTCCAATAAATATTCAATTAAAACATCAAAACCCATAGAATTTCAGATAAATCATATAAATATATGAAACGCGTCGTGTTGAAAAGACGCTATTTAACGTTGAAACGCGTCAGTGCTCCTCGACGCCTTTCACTCACAGAAACAGGTTCTGATTGTTCTTCTACTCGAATTCCAACTCTCTTCATGCCTTGTGTCCTGTATATGACTTGAACAAACAGGTTAAGCATCTGTTCAGGCTTAGCCCCTTGCCTGACCAAATAAATGGTCGATCAATCTTTTCCTTCAATAAATGGTCAAGGGGCATAGCCTTTATTAACAAAGGTAATGAGAATAATCAAACTTAAGCAAAGTGCAACATACAAGCAAACAGATGCTCACTGAAAATAAAAGGAATGAAACATGCTAAATGCAACAAGCAGATGCTAACTGAAATGTTTTTGTGGTTTTGAAATATTCATTTTTGTTTGGGGTTTTGAAATATATACTTTTTTTTTTTTTTTTGGCATATGCATTTTTTTTTGAATTTTGATATATGTATTTTTTTTGGGTTTTGATATATGTATTTTTTTTGGATTTTTGACTTACGTAATTTTTTTTGAATTTTGATATATGTTATTTTTTTTTTTTTTTTGGATTTTTGACTAAAAGATCAGCATGGTACTTAGATCAAAAGATCATATTCATTTATTAACTTCATTTCCAAATTGTTCTTTAACAACTTAACTTAAACCCATCGTGTTTGAATTTGTGTTTCCATTCGTGATCCCATTTGATGATTTGACCCTTAGTCGATCTAAACCATTCCTTAAGTTTGAAGTACATTTCTTTAGAAGGAAAAGATGAATAAGTTTAGAAAGCCCATGAGAAGGTTCCGGAGACTTAAAAAGATGTCCCTTTCCTACCCTAATATCCGTTGGGGTTCGGTCATTTTCTTTCCGGGGTATTTATCGACCTTGCGTTCCCTTTTATTTCATTTCATGGCCTTGATGTAACGTTTGTAATGTAATGGCCTTTTGATTTGACATTTGGCTTTTGCCTTGCTTTTTCTTTTCTTCCTTTCTTTTCTATTCTTCGGGACGGATCTCCCCCTTTTTTTTATGACGGCCTCCTACTAAGATGGCGGGTATTCTTGGTAGTCTATTCTAAGCCTCGTTCCGACATCATGGGCCGAGTATAAAACAAAATTTTTGCTTTAAAAAGAATGATTTGTACTTTACACTTTTGGTCAACCTTTCGATATCCTTTAGGACTTGTCATCTCTTATTACTCACGAATCAAACGTGTCAGTGTGTGCAGTAATGGGCTTGAAATTAAGTTATTCAGACTAATAAGGAAATTTGAGTTTATAAACTTTCTGATTCCACTGGTCTTTGTACCATACTGATCGACTCTTTAACCTAAGGGTAGTATTTCTTAAGATGTAAACCATTCCAGGGATGTTTTAGCTCTTCTCCTTCTGCATTAATAAGACGATAAGCGTTACCAGGAAAAGCGTGCGATACCACATAAGGTCCTTCCCAGTTGGGTTGGAGCTTAGAACGCGGACCACCAGGTTTTATAAAAATTCTTTTAACAACCATTTCACCGACTTTGAACTTACGTTCAATGACTTTCTTTTGATAAAAACGTGCTAATCTATTTTGATAAACTTTTGCATGATTAGCAGCTGACCATCTTTTCTCGTCTAAAAGTTCCAATTGAGCAAGGAGTGCTGAACGATGTTCATCAATGGAAAATTCCTTATTCAATTGTACTCTTAATGACGGTATAAGGATCTCATATGGAACTACCGCCTCCATTCCAAATGTTAAGGAATAAGGAGTTTGTCCAGTAGGCGTGCGGATTGAAGTTCGGTAGGCCCATAGAGCCTCAACCAATTTTTCTGGCCAATCTGCGAACTTATTAGATTTACACGTCTTTTTGATGATTTTTATCAAAGTCTTATTTGTTGCCTCTGCTTGGCCATTGCCTTGCGGATAATAAGGAGATGAATGATGCACTGCAATTTTATACATGTTACAAAGGTCCCTCAATTCCTGTGACACGAACTGCGGTCCGTTGTCGGTGACGATGGTGCTTGGAATTCCAAATCGGGTGATGATGTTCTTCATGATGAACTTGCAGACGGTTGATGCTTTGATCTCCACGTACGCTTCAGCTTCTGCCCACTTGGTGAAGTATTCCGTTGCCGTGAGAATGAAAGATTTCTGCTTGATGCCGGAATCTGGATTACCAAG
This sequence comes from Zantedeschia hybrid cultivar, assembly GCA_030544215.1. Lineage (NCBI taxonomy): Eukaryota > Viridiplantae > Streptophyta > Magnoliopsida > Alismatales > Araceae > Zantedeschia > Zantedeschia hybrid cultivar. Next base: position 78,268,623 of record JARZZO010000006.1, on the reverse strand, counting down.
AGGTCCAATAATGTCGAAAGCCCACATGGAGAAAGGCCATGGGGAAGAAACAGGATGGAGTGAAGATGCAGGAGAATGAATTTTGTCAGCGTGAAGTTGACACTTAGCACACCTACGAACAAATCCTACACAATCTTCTTCCATGGTTGGCCAATAAAATCCTTGTCTAAGGATCTTCTTTGCTAACATCTGTCCATTGACATGACCACCACAAACTCCACTATGAGCTCCTTCCATAACCTTCCAAAGCTCATCTTCGTCTAGACATCTCAGAAGAACTCCATCAAAACCTCTCTTGTACAGTGCTCCCCCAACTAGGGTGTATCGTTGAACAACTCTCATGATAGCTCTCTTCTCCTCAGTTGTAGCTTCTTCAGGATACGATTGATCTTCACAATATTTTGCAATTTCATAATACCATGGCTTCTGTTCATCATCCATCTCTTCTAACAGCTCCATTAACATGATTTCTCTTTTCTCAATGATATCTCTGTCTCTGACTTTCTTCAGCAATTTCTCCTTAGTTCTAAGGAATGAAGGATCTTTCACGGCAGGTGAAAGACGCCTATGAACTATAATTGATTCGGATTGTTTGCTGATTGGAAAATCAAGAGAAGATGCAAGTGAAGCTAGAGCGTCAGCTAAGATGTTTTGATTCCTAGGGACATGGACAAAGATCAATTTCGTGAAAAGCTTTAAGTAAGCAGAAGTAAGCTCCTGATAAGGCTTGAGCTTGGGATCGAGAGTTCGATACTTGGTCAGCACTTGGCGAAGAATTAGTTGGCTATCACCTACAATCCTGAGTTTAGTAGCACCATGGAAATGAGCAGTCTCGAGACCAGCAAGGAGTGCCTCGTATTCAGCTATATTGTTGGTGACTGGAAAATCAAGCTGAAAGGCTTGTGGAATGGTGATACCTTCAGGTGATAACAGAACGATGCCGATCCCTTTTTCATGAGAATTCAGAGCTCCGTCAAAATGCAGAGTCCACATATCATCTCTGATTTGATTTACGGACATCAGTTCCTCATCCGGAAACTCTGATCGCACTGGATCAAATCTAGGAAGGGGATGATGAGCTAGATGTTCTGCTATGGCATAGCCCTTGATCGCTTTCTGCTGAATATAGATGATATCGAATTGAGATAGAAAGCTTTGCCATCGTGCTAACCTATCAGTAAGAACAGATTTCTCCAGAAGGAATTTGATCGGATTCATCCTAGCGATGAGATGGACTTCATGGGCCAGAAAATAATGCTTCAATTTCTGCACAACCCAAACCAATGCTGCACATGTTTTCTCCATCGCCGTATATCTCTGTTCAGCGGGGTTGAGAAGTTTAGAGAGATAGTAGGCTGCCCTCTCTTTTCCTTCTTCATCTTCTTGTGCTAAGACAGCCCCCACTGCATCATCCAGGACTGAAATATAAAGTATCAATGGTTTGCCTGGAGATGGTGGTCTCAGAACAGGAGGACTTGCTAGATAGTTCTTCAATCCATCGAATGCCTCTTGACACTTATCGTCCCAATCAAATTTGACTCCCGGCTTGGTAAGCTCGTAAAACGGCTTACACCTTTGTGAGTGCTGGGAGACAAAACGGCGAATAAATTGCAACCTCCCGATTAATCCTCTCAACTCTTTCAAGTTTTTGGGAGGTGGCATTTCTCTAATGGCCTTCGCCTTATTAGGATCGATCTCAATTCCCCGTTTACTGACGATAAATCCAAGCAATTTTCCTGAAGATACCCCGAATACACATTTCTTGGGGTTCATCTTTAACTGATATTCTCTCGATCTCTCTAACACCCTTGCCAAAACTTTGGCGTGCTCAGCCTTTGTTTTCGATTTAACCAATAAGTCATCCACATACACTTCCAAGTCTATGTGCATCATGTCATGGAATATTGCCATCATGGCCCTTTGATAGGTGGCTCCAGCATTCTTTAATCCAAATGGCATGACAACATAACAGTATGTTCCCCAAGGTGTAGTGAATGACGTTTTCTCTTGATCTTCTTCTGCCAGCTTGATCTGATTGTATCCTGAAAATCCATCCATAAATGATAACGTTTCATAGCCAGCAGTGTTATCAATGAGTACATCAATATGAGGCAATGGAAAATCATCTTTAGGACACGCCCGATTCAAATCGCGGAAGTCAATGCAAATTCTGACCTTTCCGTCCTTCTTCATAACCGGGACTATGTTAGCCACCCACTGTGGATAGAGGACAACTCTAATAAATTTAGCTTTATGTAATTTATCGACCTCTTCCTTCATCTTTAGAGCCATTTGTGGGTGGAATCGCCTTAATTTCTGTTTGACAGGGCTAGCTCCATCCTTTAATGTTAATCTATGTTCAACTAAAGATGAATCTAACCCCGGCATATCTTCATAACTCCAGGCGAAAGTGTCCTTATAGTCCTTGAGTACTTGTACCACTGCCTTTTCATCCTCTATGGAAAGGTTTTTACTGACGAGGACAACCTTAGGTTCGTCTTCAGTCCCTAAATTAATTTCTTTGGTGGGCTCTTCTACGGCAGCTGAGGGTTCATCAAATCTCTTCACTCCACTGGCATATGCCTCAGCCGCGTCCTCGTCATCTTCCTCTTCAACAATGGGGTCCTTTTCATGTACTAATTCATATACCCCGTACCCATCATTAACTAACTCATCGTCCATACAATCTTCTGGCATTTGAATTGGATTTTCTAGAAGCTGAGGGATCAAAGAGCAAGAAGAGCACTTATCAGCTAAGTCCTGGAGGTATCTATCTGGAATTTGCCTACCCTTAGGCTTCCTAGACTTCCTAAGCTGACTAACCTGACTAGACTGCCTAACTTCACTATCATAACCTAAGGAAGACGAAGCAGGATGAAAATCCTGGGATACAAGTGGAAATACAAGAGAATCCTCCCGAGGGGAGGGGCAGAGTAAATCTAGAAGAGAATCTTGACCGAAGGACCCGCGCGATGGGGTGCAATCGGACAAGTAAGATGTTTCCTCAATGAGGATTTGGGAAGAATTTGTTGCCAAATTGGCGTTTTTTTTTGGAAAATGAAAGAATTAAACATAAAGCAGGAATGAATACTAATGGAAGGAGAATCAGACGGAGGAAGTGGCACCAAGGCCAGAGGATTGGGGGGATCATATAGTAATATGTCCCAGATCAGATCATACAACCTCTCTAGATCGAGAGGAGGTTGTGGTATAATGTCCCGAGGGGACAGAGTAATCATGACGGGCGGAGCCCGTGGAATATCTTCAATTATGACCCGCGACCAAGTCGGGGTCAAGAGTAGTGTACGAAAAAGAGTGTGGAGCATGAAGATATGTGAAGGATATGTCCCCCTCAAGAGCAGATCTGTTGTGTAACCAGCTTCATAGGGGTCATCTGGCTCCCCTTCATCGGTTTCTTCAGATAGCAGTATCCGCTTGTCAAATATAGCACCAGGGCTTTCAATCAATTCATCAATCTGCGGCGGCCACTTAGGTTCTGCAGGATCCAGAAATAGTCTGTTCAGTGCAATATAAAGGTCCCTCAGATCGAACCACCTGTACCATTCACATTCAGGGTCATGGAATTTCCTCCTTTTCATAGGCCGCAGAGCCTCCAAGGATTGGTACGTAAGCTGTTCAGAACAATGTCTGGCCAAGTCCCTCCCATATATATCATGGAAGTCAAAACAGGAAGTAATGACCACCGTATTGTCGTAGCTAAGTATGGGCCCTTTCACAAAGTGCGTACACAGGGTCCATGTTAGGGGATCTCGGCCTTCTTTAGATAGCGTAGACATTGCCTCCCAGATCTTTGGGCCTTCTTCGATTTCTGCTTTCTGAACCGGATCTTGCTTCAGTTTTATTGGCCTATAGCCCAGACCACTTCCAGGTGCTGCTCGATGATTTCTGACAGGAGTGGTCCTGCCTTGCAACTGCGTGCCTAGACCTTTCCCAGGCTCGTAGCCGTTCTTCATCATGATCCTCCATCTTGGGGTACTCATGCACTTCCCCCTTTTGATAGCATCTAACGGATATGGAGAGATAGTAGCGGCTTTCAGAGGATCAGCCACTGGACGGTAGACCTGTAATACCGACAGAAAAGGTTGTCGGCCAGGTAGAACAGCAGACTTAATGTTTAAGGTATGAGCAGCAGCAAGGATCGGCATGCTCGTCACTTTAATTATTCGTCCTTTGTAAGGGAATTTGAGGCATTGATGATTCGTAGAGGGAATTGCCTCGAGAGTTTTAATATAAGGACGACCTAAAATGGCATTTATGGAAGGGTCGATTTCCAAGATGTGAAATTCGACCTCTGCATGACTTACAGGGCCCAGCTCCACCTTTAAATAAACCATTCCCAGAGGGGAACGGGTAGAATTGTCATATGCTGTTACTGAGATGGGGCTGGGCAGCCATTTCTCTTTGGGCACACCGCACAGCTCCAGGGTCTTCGGAGGTAGAACATTGATCGAAGCCCCTGTGTCGACCAGGCATGCATCTACGGCCTTCTTACAGATGTTGACCGTGATACTCAGAGCCATGCTTCTGGCTGCCGGCGGTGCTAGTTCCGACGTATGAAATGTTATGGAGGGCTGATCCCCCTGAGGAACTAGTAGTGCTGCAATCTTCTCTACCGGCACGTCTTCATTGACCATCACCTTTTGCAGATATTCCATTAAAGCTTCTTGGTGACTCTTGGATCTTTTGATCAGTTCGAGTACAGTGATCCGTGCCGGTGTCCGATCCAGGTGTTTCAACAAGTCATATTGAGTGCCTGGTGCACTCTCTTCATTGTGGGCTTCCTCAGTTGGCTGTGATGGGCCGTCTCTGACTGTGGACTGAGGAAAGACCTTGTTGAAAATCCTTCCACTCCGGAGCGCGTGTTCCTCAACCGTGGAGGATCCGGGTGACACTTTAAGTACCGCAGAGTCGGATGGTGCGGATGGCGTAGAGGGTTGGTAGGTAGGTGATGGCGTAGGGCTAGGCGTAGGGCTAGGTGGTGATGGCGCGGTGCGGATTAAAGGCCTAGAGGGTTGGATAGTGGATGGGTAAGTGGTTGGTGAAGTGGGGAATGGTACGCGTAATAGTGGTCTAGATGGTAAGGGCATATCCGGATAAGTGGTAGTGGTAGCGGGTGAAGTAGGAAATGGTACGCGTAATAGTGACCTAGATGGTAGAAGGGATGCGTTATTGGTTTGTGGGGGGTTATATGATGGAGGTGTAGTAGTGCGGGGCGTAATGGGTCTTAGGAAGGTGGGTAGTGGTAATGGGTTATTGGGTGTGGGTGAGTGATATGTGGGTGTGGGTATGGGGGTGATGGTAACAGGTTGTGGCCTTGGTATGTGGATGGTGCGGCGTGGTGGTCGCTGTGCGGTACTTTGAACGTGACCCGTTGAACAAAGAGAGGAAGAGTCCTCTACTCTCCACTGCTGCCCACGACCAGCCTCAGACTGGCTGTTCGTCAGAATGGGAGCAACCTGGTTTTGGTTCTGATGCTCCGGGAGTGGATTCTGCACTATTCCCATGTTGGGTGGTGCTGCTGCTTGTGCCGGTGGTCTTGCTTGCTGCTGCTGCTGCTGCGGTCTCCTCGCCTTCAGGGCTGTTATGTACTTCTTCATTTCCTCCCAGTCTATGCCGCCCTGCTCGTTGAGATCATGGATATAATCTCTGAACTGAAAGCAGGTGTCAATGGTATGCCCAGGTTGCCTATGGAAGTAGCAATACCTAGACGTATCGGCATTTTGAGGCCAGACGGCCTTCTCCCTTGGCAAAACTAAGGCATTGGCTGCCATTAAAGCGCTGAAAATTTCTGCCAAGGATTCTGGGAGGGCCGGGTACTCTGCCCTTTTCGGGCCTGGAGGTCTCCTCTGCTGGTTGTAGTCACCAGGAGGAGGGACGTTGTGGTACGCCGGCGGTGCACGCGGCTGGTACTGTGGCTGTTGCTGTTGCTGCTGATGTGGCTGCTGATACTGCTGTTGATACTGCTGTTGCCGTTGCGGCTGTTGCTGTAATTGTTGCTGATTCGGCTGCTGGGGCCGCTGGTACTGCTGTTGGTAATGGGGGTTCTGCTTCTGCCTGTACCCCTGCTGGCTCGTCTGTGGTGGCCTCTGGTACTGCTGATTTCTCACAAACTGGGGCGAGTTATTGTTCATAGTACTGACCTGCTCGTGAGAGAGCGTGCCCTCAGTAGTTGGACCTGAGCTAGGAGAATTCGGCACTGCAGGCTTCCGAGGCGGAGGCCTGTTAGGTCTGTGAGGATCAAAGACGCTAGAGAACGTAGCGTCCTTGAAAGCATTCTGGCAGTACCGTGCCCTTTCATAGAGCTCTGCCATGTTCGTCAAGTTGTTCAAGGAGAGGACTAGCTTGAACTGGGGAGTGGTGTTAGAAATCAACATTTTCACTTGTTCGGATTCGGACAAGTGATCTTTCACTTTTTCAGCCAGGCCCCGCTACCTGTCAGCAAAACTGACAAACTCCTCGTCCGGTTTCATCTTTTCTGCAATAAGATCCGTGATAGACAAGGAGGGTGCAACTCTGTCCTGGTATCGTTGGATAAATTTGCGTGAAACGATACCGTAATCCTCTACTTCTGAGGATTCCAGAGAAAAGAACCACTCGAGGGCTGGTCCCTCTAGGGATCTCCTGAACAAGAAAGCCAATGACCTCTTATCATTCTGCCAGAAAGAGGATTCGTACATGAACTCCTTCAGGTGCGTGAAGGGGTTACCAGTACCATTATACTTTCGATACACTGGCATTTCAGAGGGTGGCAGATGGAACACTGGCAGGCTCGGTAAATTGATTTCTGGCACAGCTTTAACCCCCATCATTTTCTGAAGATTGTTGAACTGTTCATCCATGCGCTCCATCTTGGCCAGCAACGTCTGCGTGGTTAGATCTGCCTGGGGAGGAGGAGGAGGAGGAAGTACCTGATAGGTCTGCTGCCTAGAGTACGTCGGACAAGGAGGATAATAAGGATGAGGTCCGGCAGAGCTTCCGCCATGCCCGAGGGCATTTTGATAGATGGGCGTCTGCGGTCTAGCCGGTTGCCTGGATGACGAAAGTTGTGGCCCAGTTGACCGAGAAGTAAGATGAAGGCCTTCCATGGCCTGTTGGATATAAGTAAGAGGAGGAGGAGGTTGTTGAGGAACAACGGGGGTAGCCACAGGGTTCGGCTCAGCAGGCTGTATGGGTGCCTTCCCCTTCAAAATGGACTGGATCGCCTCGAACTGCTGAGGGTCCAGTCGGGAGGCAAGAACTCCCAGAGCATTGACAAGATCCATAGGATCGGAGGGTGAGGGATCATTCTGATTCATGTCCCCCTCAAAGTCAGGATTAGGAATTGCATATTCATGCGGAGGAAGATCATGATATTGATCGTGTGGGTTAAAAAGAGGAGTTCGGACATTCCCGTCATGTCGAACTGGAATGGGGACAGAATTACGAGAGGCATCAGCATCTCTCCCGTTCTTGTAGTTGAAATCTGAATTGCGAGGGGCATTAGCATCTCCCTCGTAGTTGATAATGGCGTCTTGGGCCATCCTCAAATCTCTGCCTGATCGCAGCAACATTATATTAGATTCTCTTTTCAAAGATTTAATCACACAAGTTGTGCAGAGATTAATCAAACAAGTGGATGCTTAACGTGATTTCAGGATTCCTTGTTGAGTTATTTGAATTGGATTAAACCACAATTTCGCTCAGGGAAGGATCCTAGTTTCAGTTTGATTTCCACCGTTATTCTCTAGGGTTCTCTTTCACAACGCTTTCGGAATCCTGCCGGGACTTCAATTGGTACAACCAGCCCGATGATCAAGGAGGAATACCTTGATTTTGGGGACTTATGGAGGTCTCAACGTCAACTTCTCTAGTCTGATCAAGGGACCAACCCAATCAGAGAGAGTTGCTAACGTCGAGTAATGTGTTCCTAAGAAAATGAGGGTTTTAGCCTCAATGCGTATGCCCTGCGACCTGGATGGCCTCTAATGCTTAATAGAGTAATGGGTAGCTAGCACTCAACACAGAAATCTGGAAACTGAAAAATAATTAAGAAACTGTATGAATCGCGTCGATGATAGTCGACGCTATTCAAAACAGAACTTAATTCTTTCGCAGAGAACATATGCAAACAGCAGAGAAAGCTTGGAAAATAACTAAAAACTGTCTGAATCGCGTCGATGATGGTCGACGCTATTCAACACAGAACTTAATTATTTCGCAGAAACAGATGTAGACGACAGAGATAATCTGGAGGCTAAAAGGCGTCCAGGTGTCCAAACGCGGTTTTGAAACGCGTCGCTGTTCCTGGACGCTTTTCAGTTCGCAGAAACAGATTTCCAGAAGGATTTTCTGGGTTGAATCCTCCTTAAACAGGATAAAATGCAGTAAACAATCGACTCATGCAAAGATTTTTAGTTTCAGATTTTAAACAGGATAATTTACTAACTAAACAACTAAGAAATCACGCAATCACACAGCATTTTATCACAAAAAACAGCTTTTTGAATTAATCAAAGGGGAGGCAAGATCTTGCCACTGGGGTGTGCACGTGGTGCACGAGGGAAATTAAGCAAACTAAACACTCACCAATTGGTGAGAACGTGTCGAAAGACACAAATGGTGCACCGTGGGTGCCCGGTATGATAATAACAAGAACAAAAGAAATTAAAAGACGGCGAGACCAAGTCCCACCGTGATCGCCAAAAGAGCTGTAGGTGCTGAAAATGCTCGTGTGATTTATATGAAAAACTATGTTGTTTAGGGTAAATTAACCTATTAAAAAAAATGCAACTAAGGTGCTGTGATCGTCAGAAACTTTTAACTAAAAAGCTTCAAAAGAAGTTTGATCGCCTACCTGTTTAAACGCGGAAGAATGAATCCTTGGTTCCCCTCCTTCAGCCGGCTGAAGAAAGAGAGCCTCTTTGTTCTTTTGTTCTTGCTGTTGAATGTTGAGGATCGTCCAGAAGTTCTCCTGGCTTCGTGCTTGATTTCCCTCTTTTTGATTTGTTTTAAATGGCTTTGAAACCCCTTTAGAACAGATGGGTTTTGGAAAATTGATGGTGTGGTGTGTGTTGCATGCAGTGAGTATGAGAGAATGAAACTAATGAATGAAAATGAAATTCAGATATGAAAAACTTATGCCCAGTCCAGTTGGTTGAAGCTTTGAATGGATGAAGATCTGGAAAAGGGACGCCGTCTTCTGGAAATGGCAGCGCTTCGGCGTTCCGACGTGGTTGCTCCGATCTTCAAATTGCTATAACGCTGTGGCTCTCTCTCTCTCTTTTTTTTTTTTTTTTTTTAACTCCTTGAGATGCAAGGTATTTATAGGCATTTTCTGCGTTTGCGATTAACATAGAAAAATCTCGGATTTATCTACCTTAACCAACAGATAATTACTGATTAATTCATCTTTATCTGTAATTATCTAAAACGCGTCCACCTTGGCTGACGCCTTTCAGATTAATTAAGATAAGGATAAATATCCGGGAAAACTTATCTTTATCTTTATTAGCTAAAACGCGTCCACCTTGGTAGACGTCTTTTACCCTAATTAAGATAAGGATAAACATCCGGAAGAGAAGTTAAAATAGCTTAGGAAACCTAAAACGCGTCGACACTCACAGACGCCTTTTAGTTAATAAATCAATTAATTAAAATTCAAATTTAAACATTAAAATAGGAATAAACTCTAAATCACGTCCACGTAAGTCGACGCCTTTTAGGATTATGCATATTTTAACTGAAATTTGAGCTAAAATCAATTTAATTGATTAACTTAAACATGTCTGTTTGACCCGACACTCAAAAATATTAATAAAAATTAATTAATGATTAATTATCAGACCATTATGAGGCATTATTATATGATATGAAATTTACTCAAAATGACGTCAAAATGAGCGTGTCTACACTCGGCTCCATTGGGAAGAGTCATCCCCCTACCTTCTAGGACCTCGTGGCCCGGGCCCACAAGTATATCAACCGGGAGGCCCTGATGATGTCCAAGGGCAAAGGCACAGCCGAAGCAGCTTCGGCGCCTGCCCTCCAGGTGGTCCGCCCTCAGTCCGAAGATCAAGAGCCCTCCCGAAAGCGATATCGCAGGGAGGAGTGGGACCGAGAAAGGCGACGGGATCCGCAGCCGCGGTACCTACCGCTACCCGCTCCCCCTTCCGGAATGCTCATGGAGGTGAAGGGCATGATCCGGCGGCCAGAGCACATCAAGACGGATCCTCGCCGAAGGGACCCCGGAAAATACTGCGAGTATCATCGGGAGATCGGCCATACGACTGACGAGTGCCGACACCTTCGGGAGGAAATCGACCGCCTCATCAGGGAAGGCAGACTGTCGCAGCTTCGGCGAGAGCAGCCCCAGCAACAGCGGAACCGGGATGCCCCTGAGACGTCCAGGCCGCAGCAACCCCCGGAGAAAGAAGCCGCTCCTCCGCCAAAGATTACCTCGGCCCCGGTGGAGACGTCTCATCAAAGACCCAGCTCTGGGTCCATCATGATGATATCCGGAGGGCCGGGAGAAGGGTCAAGGCGTTGACAGCACAGCTCTGCAACTATAGCGACGGTCGACGTCGAGCCGAAGAGACCTCGCCAAGAAGATATTACCTTTGCCTCAGGAGACCTGACTGATGTTCAGGTCCCTCACGACGACGCCCTCGTCATAAAGGCTGTAATAAACAGTTACGATGTACATCGTATTTTTGTTGATAATGGAAGCGCACCGAACATCTTGTTTTATGATTTCTTTGTAAAAATGGGATTGAGTGAGGCTAATATGAAGCCTCACCGAGGTCCCCTCTTCGGTTTCAACGGCTCGTCCTGCCGGGTAGAGGGCATTGTTCGGCTCCCCGTAACCATAGGCTCCGCCCCCCGGCAATTAACCGTAGAAACGGACTTTGCCGTTGTAAAAATCGACTCAGCCTACAACGCCATCTTTGGCCGAAGGCTGATCTGCGGGGTCGGAGCTGTGCCTTCGTCTTTCCATCAAAAGCTAAAGTTCCATACTAGCCACGGAATAGGCGAGGCCAGGGGAAATCAAGAAGCAGCTCGGCAATGCTACATGATTTCGGTCAAAGGGAAAGCTGTAGCCGAGTCCCTGTCGATTGAATCATCAGCCGAAGCATCCCCGGGAGAAGAACTGATCGCCATCCCAGTCCCGGGAGGCGAAGGACGAACCCTGATGATAGGCTCCGGCCTGGAGAAAATCGAAGCGGAGAAGCTCACCGAGTTCTAAAAGAAGAATCTCGACGTCTTCGCCTGGTCTCCAACAGACATGCCCGGGGTCGACCTGAAAATAGCAGAACACCGGCTACACACCGATCCTAACCAGCCCTCGGTCAAGTAGAAGCGGCGCACCTTCAATCAAGAAAGGAGAGCCGTCATCCAAGCCGAAGTGCAAAAGGGGCTGGATGCCGGGCACCTCCGAGAGGTGCACCACCTGGACTGGATCGCCCACGTAGTGATGGTGCCGAAGAAGGATGGAAAGTGGCGAATGTGCGTGGACTTTACCAACCTTAACAAAGCTTGTCCGATGGATAGCTTCCCGCTACCTCGGATAGATCAGGTGGTAGACGCAACTTCCGGCCACGAGCTCCTAAGCTTCCTCGACGCTTATTCAGGCTACCATCAGATCCGAATGCATCCGGATGATGAAAGCAAGACCAACTTCACAACTGATCTTGGTCTGTATTGCTATACCCGGATGCCTTTTGGCCTGAAGAATGCTGGCGCGACATATCAGCGCCTCGTCAACAAAGTGTTCTCTCCGCAGCTTGGTCGCAACATGGAAGTCTACATCGACGATATGCTGGTCAAGAGCCGCGTCGCTGCAGACCATTTGGCCGACTTAGCCGAGACATTCTCCGCATTGCGGCTGTACAAAATGAAGTTGAACCCGACCAAATGCGCCTTCGGAGTGGCCTCCGGGAAGTTCCTCGGCTACATGGTTACTCACCGAGGGGTGGAAGCTAACCCCGAGAAGGTTTCGGCCGTCATTCAGATGCGCCCCCCGGCTAACCTCCGAGAGGTTCAAAAGCTAAACGGAAGGATAGCCGCCTTAAGCCGCTTCATGTCCAGAGCGGCGGATCATTGCTTCCCCTTATTCAAGCTCTTGAAGAAGGCCAATAGCTTCTCTTGGACGGACGAGTGCCAGGCGGCCTTCGAGCAACAGAAGGCCTATCTCTCCGAGGTTCCCATCCTATCCAAGCCAGTCCACAGAGAACCGCTGTGCCTTTACCTCGCGGTATCCGAGATAGCTATCAGCGCCGTCCTCGTCCGAGAGCAAGACGGCATTCAGAAGCCAGTCTATTATACAAGCCGAGCCCTTCAAGGAGCGGAACTCCGGTATCTTGCTCTAGAGAAGCTGGCTTTGGCCCTCGTCTCATCCGCGAGGAGGCTCCGGCCTTATTTTCTTGCCCATCCAATAAAGGTCCTCACCGACCAGCGTCTAAAGCAAGTTCTCTCTCGGCCGGAGGTGTCCGGCAGACTGGTGAAATGGGCGATCGAGCTGGGAGAGTTCGACATCTCCTACGCACCTCGGATAGCGATAAAAGCCCAGGCGTTAGCCGACTTTATTGACGAGCTCACTCCCGAAGCTCCCTCAGCACCTCAGCCAAAGGCCGTCGCATCCGAGGCCGAGGATACTTCGGCTCACGCACCAAAGGATGAGTGGTAGCTTTATGTAGACGGCTCCGCATGCTCCATGGGCAGCGGCGCCGGATGGATCTTAGCGTCTCCTAAAGGGGTTGTCACGGAGTACGCGCTACGCTTCTCCTTTCCAGCCACCAATAACGCTGCCGAGTATGAAGCTCTCATTTCCGGCCTCCGGGCCGCTAGAAAGCTTGGCGTCCGGAACCTAAAGGCTTTTAGAGATTCTCAACTAATTGCCAGTCACATTTCTGGGGAGTATGAAGCTCGGGATGCGATGATGGCATCTTATCTTCAGGTGACTCGCAAGATCCTTTCTCAATTTGATTCTTGCGAAATTGTGCGGATCCCGAGAGCCGAGAATGCCCGAGCCGATGCCCTTTCCAGGCTGGCGTCGACCTAAGAAGGGGGAGGAAGCCGAATGATCCTTGTAGAAGAGCTCGCCAAGCCAAGCCTCAAAGATTCTGAGGTCATGCAAGTGACCGAATCCGAGGCCGAGACCTGGATGACTCCCCATGTCGCTTTCCTCCTCCGAGGAGAAGTCCCGCCCGATCCGAGGGAAGCGAAGCATGTTCGGCAGCGTTCATCTCACTTCCTTCTCCTGGACAGGTTGCTGTATAAAAAATCCTTCGGCCGACCGCTTTTGCGATGCCTCGGCCCAGCCGAAGCTGACTACGCCATGCGAGAGGTGCACGAAGGGGTATGCGGGGCACATGCGGGAGGAAGGGCCCTGGCTCACAAGCTTCTAAGGCATGGATACTGGTGGCCGACGCTCCGAGAGGACGCAATAGCCCTCGTACGTCGCTGCGATCAGTGCCAGAGGTTCAGCTCCCTCATCCACCAGTCAGCCACCCTTCTGACTCCTTTATCCGACCCCTGGCCTTTCGCTCAATGGGGAATCGACCTCCTGGGGCCCTTTCCTGTCGCCACCGGCCAAAGGAAATTTCTCATCGTGGCGGTGGACTACTTCACCAAGTGGGTAGAAGCCGAACCCCTCGCGTCCATAACCGATAGCAATGCTTGGAACTTCGTGTGGAAGTCCATCATCTGCCGGTACGGCATCCCCCGGGCCATCATCTCAGATAACGGCAAACAGTTCGACAGCCGTCGGTTCAAAGATAATTGCGCCGGCTTCGGCATCCTTCACAAGTTCACTTCAGTAGCACACCCCCGAGCAAACGGCCAGGTCGAAGTCACCAACCGAAGTCTGTTGCAAGGACTGAGAACCCGCCTCGGCGAAGCCAAAGGCCGATGGGTAGAGGAGATACCAAGTGTTCTCTGGGCATATCGGACTACAAGCCGAACCCCAACCGGCGAAACTCCGTTTCGCATGGCTTATGGGATAGAAGCCGTTATTCCTGTAGAAATCGGCCTTCCCTCTCCAAGAGTCATTAGTTATGATCCAGAGGCTAATGAAGAAGCCTTGAAAGATCATCTTGATCTCATAGAAGAAACCCGAGATAAAGCTCGCATTCGGCTGGCAGCTTATCAACAGCGCATGGCCAGGTATCACAACACTCGAGTGAAGCCCCGAAGCTTTGAAATCGGGAGCCTCGTGCTAAGGAATGCTCATGCATCTAAGCTAGCCGAAGCCGCAGGGAAGCTTGCCCCCAACTGGGAAGGGCCATATCGTGTAAAGGAGGAAATCAGACGAGGGGCTTATCGGTTGGAGACCCTTTCGGGTCAACCTCTCCCTCGCACCTGGAATGTGGAACGCCTTCGGCGTTATTTTATGTAAGTTATTTTCCCCGAAATTTAGTCGGAAGGCATAAATAAAATTCTCCCTTTTAAAATGCCATGACTATTCTAAGTCCGCGTAAACCGTACCGGGAGTGGCTTCGGCCATGCAAACCGTATCGGGAGCGGCATGGTTTTCTAAGTCCGTGTAAACCGTACCGGGAGTGGCTTCGGCCATGCAAACCGTATCGGGAGCGGCATGGTTTTCTATCTAAGTCCGTGTAAACCGTACCGGGAGTGGCTTCGGCCATGCAAACCGTATCGGGAGCAGCATGGTTTTCTATCTAAGTCCATGTAAACCGTACCGGGAGTGGCTTCGGCCATGCAAACCGTATCGGGAGCGGCATGGTTTTCTATCAAAGTCCGTGTAAACCGTACCGGGAGTGGCTTCGGCCATGCAAACCGTATCGGGAGTGGCATGGTTTTCTATCTAAGTCCGTGTAAACTTTACCGGGAGTGGCTTCGGCCATGCAAACAGTATCAGGAGCGGCATGGTTTTCTATCTAAGTCCGTGTAAACCGTACCGGGAGTGGCTTCGGCCATGCAAACCGTATCGGGAGCGGCATGGTTTTCTATCTAAGACCGTGTAAACCGTACCAGGAGTGGCTTCGGCCATGCAAATCGTATTGGGAGCGGCATGGTTTTCTATCTAAGTCCGTGTAAACCTTACCGGGAGTGGCTTCGGCCATGCAAACCGTATCGGGAGCGGCCTGGTTTTCTATCTAAATCCGCGTAAACCGTACCGGGAGTGGCTCCGGCCATACAAACCGTATCGGGAGCGGCAGGTTATTCTCTCAGATCGCATAAACCGTATTGCTAAAGGCCTCGGCCGCGTAAACCATATCGAGGGTGATATTTTTCCCAACTCCATATCCGAACCTAGATCGGGTTCCGGCCGTGCGAGCCGTAACTAAACAATGACGGGGTCTTGGGCACAAGAAGAGCCAGACTCGGTCATCCATTCAGAATACAAAGGAGAAGCAAAAGTACTTTCCATACACACAAAAAGAGTACAAAATCGGCCGTCCATCTGGCCGCAGACTTACAAGGAAAGTCCAGACAAAAACCGGGACATGCCCCCGTATCAGCCCTCGGTATTCTCCCCATCCACATCAACTGGGCTCCGGCCAGGAGATGGGGAGGGGGAGTCCACGATCTGCACGGCTTCGGAAGGGGCGGCTTCGACAGGAGTTGCCTCGGCTGGAACGGCCTCGCGGCCTTCCGCTGAAGCTGAGGCCCTCTCAGCCGTAAGCCCCTTCCACCAGGACAGGAGCTCTTCACCCTCCTCATCCGTCGGCAGGGCGATACCGGTCAAGTCCACGGCCGGGCAGACCTTCTGAGCGGCGGCCAACCCGATAGTGAAGACCGAGGAGGCCGCCAGAAGCTGCGCCTGGATTATCTCCTCGGCAAAGTCTGGGCCGGCCTTATAATCGGCCACGGCTGAATGAACAGCCTCCTCGGCCTTAGCTTCCATATCCAGCGTCAGGGCCGACAGCTCCTCGATGTGGCGGCGGCTATCCAAAGCCCGTTGGGCGTCCTTGTCCTGGATCTCGGCCTTAATGGCCCGGTTTTCGGCCCGGACCGCCTCCAGCTCCCGCTCGACTTTCTCCTTCTCGCATTCGGCCTTTGCCTTGGCCTCGGAAGAAGCTCGAGTCGCTGCCCCCTGCTCCTCCAGTTGAGCCCGCATCCGGGCGTTCGCCTCCATGAGCCAGTCAACACTGGACTCAAAGTCGCGTTCCGCCGGGGGGCCCTCGCCTGAAGCCGACGATACCGACGCCCTCTCGGCGTCCTGGAGTTGATCTCGGATGGCCGCCTGACGACGGAGCAGGATGCCACCCGTGACCGCGGCCTACAGCCAGAAGCAGATAAGAGTCAGCAAACCCAAAACAAGCTAAGGGAAATGTTAGACCGAAGCACACAAAGAAGCTTCTTACCTGGACCGTCAGTCGGGCGCTCAAGAGCGCCAGTTCAGTTCTCGAGAGATCCCTCAGGTGCTCCACGGCTGACGGGAGGGATAGGCCCCGCAGCAGACGCAGGCATGTCCGAGGGTCCTCTAGACTCTCGTCCATGTTGATCCCCAGGTCAGGGACACATAGCTCGCGCTCCTACTCACAAGGCCCCTGCGACCCGGCACCTTCCAGGTCTTCCGCCCCCGCCGTCGTGGCCGAGGGAGAATTGCCCCTCGGCGCTTCAGGAGGTGACAGCATCGGGGCCCTTCGGGCCGCGGCCGGTTTTTTAGCTGCCGGGGCGGGCTCTGCTTCACCAGGCTCGTCCGCCCTGCCCCGCTTCGACAGTCGGCCTCCCCTTCGGGCAACCGACTTACTCTTCCGCTCTCTCTCGAGAGCGGCTGCGGTAGCGCGGCCCTCAAAGGAAGCCGTCGTCGTCGTAATCCCAGCTCGGACGCTCGGGGCCACGACACCTCGTCCGGCCCCTCCCGCCGCCTGCAGACGGGACGACTGAGGTTGGCCGCCCTGCTGAGCTATCCGGCTAAGGAGGCCTTTAATTCCAGACATTGCTGCAAACGGGAGAAGAAATGTTAATAACTTATAACGCGCAAAATCCGTAATTCAAGACCGACTTACCCTCGGCCGAAGCCTCAGCACCCTCTGCGGCCGGAGGAGCTTCGGCCGGAGGCGCGACCTCGGCGGTTCCTTCAGTCTCCCCGGGGGGAAGATAAGGGAAAGCCCGCGGAGGATCTATCGTCGGGTCCGGCCACGCCCCAGCACTCACAAGCAGCTCCGCCTCATGGAAGAGCTCCACGATATCATACGGAGCCGAGGCTTCAATAAGGCCCACGATGTGACGCTAAGCGGAGTTGAGGGTGGGCGGATCAGAGAGGCCTTCGGCCAGTAGTGCCCACTTAGTAGGAAAGGACCACACGCTCTTCTCATTCTCCGGGAGAGAAAGAAGGATGAAGTTCCTCTTCCAATCATGAATGGACGAGGGCTTCCCGGAGAAGATACCCCGGCCGAGGCGAGGGACAAAACTGTACCACTCGGATCTCCCCTGCCGTTGAATCTTAAAGAGGTAGCGAAAAATATTGACCGAGGGGATGACTTTGATATGGGCGAACACAGCCAAGAAGGCGTAGACTGTGCGCCAAGAATTGGGGAAGAATTGAGACGGGGCCAGCCCATAGAAGCATAGGAGGTTGATGACGAAGGTGGAAAGAGGAAGGCGAAAGCCTGCCCGGAAGCTTTCCTCGTAAATGGAAAAACTGCCCGGACGAGGAGTATTGGCCCTGGTATTCGAACCAGGACGATAAGAGGTCATCTAGGAAGGGAATTGGTAATAGGAAGCAATGTATCTAACCCCGTCGTCCGTAAGGATGCAGGCTGCTTCCGAAGCAGTCTCGGGACGACGACGACCCGAGGAGGAAGCCTGGCCCGGGGTACGAACCTCCTCGGACCCTTCAGCACCAGAGGATTCGGCCTCGTCCGCTATAGCAGAAGCAAGGGAATTCGAAGAAAGAGGAGATGATAAGGAAGAATCAGGAGATTGGGACGGAGTGTAGTCTTCGTCCGAAGGACTGCTATCAGCCGAGGAAGAGCTGTGGGACATGAGATCGTGGGGGTGGAGAAAGGAGATTGATGCTTACCCTCAAAGAAAAAGATCTCCTCGATCGAACGCCGCTTCTCAAGCCAAAGGAACTTCCCCGGCAACGGCTCCGGGCGATGGAGAGCTCCCTGTGACAGGCGACGCGCTCGGAAGCACCTTCAAAGGACTAGCCCTTCGCCGGAGAAGAAGGAGAGCTTGGATGACCGCAGAGAAACGCAGGCGCAGGAAGGAAGAAGAGAAACAGTGCCCTGCGAAGGGTTCCTATTTATAGGCTAAGTTTGAAACCCTCCCCGCCGAAATCTACGGCTAAGATCATCTCACCGCCTCTCCCGGATGCGCGCCACGTACACCGTCCTTCGGTAATGATGACGACCCAACCCCGGGAATCGAGGCAAGGTAATCAATGGCCGAAAGCGGTCCGACCCTTCGGCTGATCTCTCGGATGCCTGCCACATGATCGGATCCGCGTGCCAAGAGAGGAAGAGGCGGCAATCCGAGTGGAACCTCGGACAGAGAGCCGAGGTGACCCGCAATCCGCGTGCGGCCAGGATCCCTTTGTGTTTCTAACGGAGCGGCCGGATGCGCGACGCGTGTCCTGTGTTTCTTCGCGACACAACCGTTCTGATGGAAAACTCGATGGCTGTCCCGTCCATTTATTGAGCCTGACACAAGTCAGAAGGCTCGGCCCGTCGCAATCAAAAGTGAAGGCCTTCGTCACTGCATTCCGAATGAGGACAGTTAAATGGCTACTGACCCTCGGCCGACCGAGGGCATCATTTCTTCTTAACAGAACATAAAGCCTCGGATAGCGCCTACTACGTTATCCCCCGAGGAGGCTATAAGTTATACTCTCGCCATCTCAAAACTGAGGAAGACAAGAGTGGGGGGCTATGTGATGAGGCAGAATCCGATTCGGCCCATTAAAACAAGCCCAACACAGATCAGCCCAACAGCGGCAGTGAATAGGCCCCCTGGGAGCCTTCGGCCCGTTAGCGGCCCCGCGGCCCTCGGCCCAACAGGCAGCCCAGTGGTCTTCGGCCCGTCAGCGGCCCGATAGCCTTTGGCCCGTTAGCGGCACTGTAGCCCTCGGCCCAGTAGGCTTCGGCCCGTCAGCGGCCCAAAAGCCTTCGGCCTGTTAGCGGCACTGCAGCCCTCGGCCCAGCAGGCTTCGGCCCGTCAGCGGCCCAACCCCCTTTGGCCCAATAGCCGTGTCCGGCCCACTCCGGTGGAGGACTAGGCACTATGGCGGTTTACCAGTAAGCCCGGAACATAGTCCTATATCGGCTACCACCGTTAAGCATCCTCTATCCTCCGCTATAAATACACCGCTATTTATTGCCAAAGGTATGTCTTCGTGACCCTTAAGGACTACAGTCCAAAAAGCATTAAAGCTACTCTTCGTCTTCTGAATCGAATAATCTTCAGAAGCTAACTTAACCGTCGGAGGGGGGTCCTAAGGGCCGAAGCCCGGGACTCCTACTGACCGGTTTCTTCTTCTTTCCCTCCTGTAGGGGCTCGGTTCGAATCATCGCCGACCTCTCCGAGTCGGTCTCGGCCGCCGACCTCGGACTTCTCCCTCCGGTCTCGACGCCGTTCGCTGGCTGACTCTCCTCGCCCGAAGGTGCCTCGGCACCGCGCCGGCTGCCCTTCGACCGGAGGGACTCCGGCTGCGCCTTCCGGAGGCTAGCCGACATCCGACCAAGCGACTCTCGGCCTCGGATCTTCGACTGCGTCTCTGCCTCCATCGCCTTCCGGATCCCCGTCGGGCCTCTTGACCGATCCGACCCAACTCTGGATCCCAAACTTCGGATTCCAGCTTCGGAATCCGGTCGTGATAGCTTCGGCTACATCAAAAATCAAGAAAAGACATCATTCACTACACCTTAGGGGACATATTGCTATGTCGTCATGCCTTTTGGATTAAAGAACGTTGAAGCCACTTATCAAAGGGCTATGATGGCAATATTTCACGACATGATGCATATCGATCTAGAAGTGTATGTGGATGACTTGTTAGTGAAATCTAAGACTAGGGTTGAGCATGCCAAAGTTCTGGCAAGAGTATTAGAAAGATCAAGAGAATATCAGTTAAAAATGAACCATAAGAAATGTGTATTTGGGGTATCTTCAGGGAAATTACTTGGATTCATTGTCAAGAAATGGGGAATTGAGATCGATCCCAACAAGGCAAAGGCTATTAGAGAAATGCCACCTCCCAAGAACTTGAAATAGTTAAGAGGATTGATCGGGAGGTTGCAATTTATTCGCCGTTTTGTTTCCCAGCATTCACAAAGATGTAAGCCATTCTACGAGCTTACCAAGCCAGGAGTCAAATTCGATTGGGACGGTAAGTGTCAGGAGGCGTTTGATGGATTGAAGATTATTTGGCAAGTCCTCCTGTTTTGAGACTACCATCTCCCGGCAAACCATTGATACTATACATCTCTGTCCTGGATGATGCGGTGGGGGTTGTCCTAGCACAAGAGGATGAAGAAGGAAAGGAAAGGGCAACCTACTATCTCTCTAAACTTCTCAACCCCGCTGAGCAAAGATACACGGCGATGGAGAAAACATGGGCAGCACTTGTATGGGTGGTTCAAAAATTGAAGCATTACTTTCTAATCCATGAAGTTCATCTTATCGCTAAAATGAATCCGATCAAGTTTCTCCTTGAGAAATCTGTCCTTACTGATAGGTTAGCACGATGGCAAATCTTTCTATCTCAATTCGATATCATTTACATTCAACAAAAAGCGATCAAAGACTATGCCATAGCAGAACATCTCGCTCATCACCCCCTTCCCCGTTTTGATCCAGTCCTATCGGAGTTTCCAGATGAGGAACTGATGTCCATAGACCAAATCAAAGATGATATGTAGACTCTGCATTTTGACGGAGCTCTGAATTCCCATGGAAAGGATATTGGCATTGTTCTGTTATCACCTGAAGGTGTCACCATTCTACAAGCCTTTCAGCTTGACTTTCCAGTCACAAACAATATAGCTGAATACGAGGCACTCCTTGCTGTCCTCAAGGCTGCTCATCTCCATGGTGCCACTAAACTCAGAATTGTGGGTGATAGCCAATTGATTCTTCGTCAGGTGTTAACCAAATATTGAACTCTTGATCCCAAGCTCAAGCTTTATCAAGAACTCATTTCTACTTATGCTAAGCTTTTCAAAAAATTGATCTTCATCCATGTTCCTAGGAATCAAAACATCTTAGCTGACGCTCTAGCTTCACTCGCATCTTCCCTCAATTTCCCAATCAACAGACAATCCGAGTCGATCATTGTTCATAGGCGTCTTTCACCGGCCGGGAAAGACCCTTCATTCCTTATAACTAAGGAGAAATTGCTAAATAAGGCCAAAGATGGAAATATTATGAAAAAGAGAGAGATTATGTTAATGAAGTTGTTAGAAGAGATGGATGATGAACATAAACTATGGTACTATGAAATTGCCAAATATTGTGAAGATCAATCATATCCTGAAGAAGCCACAGCACAGGAGAGAAGGGCTATCAGGAGAGTTGCTCAAAGATACATCCTAGTTGGGGGAGCGTTATACAAAAGAGGTTTTGATGGAGTTCTTCTAAGATGTTTAGACGAAGATGAGCTTTGGAAGATCATGGAAGGAGCTCATGCTGGAGTGTGTGGTGGCCATGTTAATGGAGAAATGTTAGCAAAGAAAATCCTTAGACAAGGATTCTATTGGCCAACCATGGAAGAAGATTGTGTAGGATATGTCCGTAGGTGTGCTAAGTGTCAACTTCATACCGATAAGATTCATTCTCCTGCATCTTCACTCCAATCTGTCTCCTCCCTATGGCCTTTCTCCATGTGGGCTTTCAATGTCATTGGACCCCTTGGCAATCCTGATTCTGGCATTAAGCAGAAGTCCTTCATCCTCAAGGCAACGGAATACTTCACCAAGTGGGCGGATGCTGAAGCGTACACGGAAGTCAAAGCATCAACCGTCTGCAAGTTCATCATGAAGAACATCATCACAAGATTTGGAATTCCAAGCACCATTGTCACTAACAATGGATCGCAGTTCGTGTCACAAGAGCTGAAAGACCTCTACAACATGTACAAAATTGCATTGCATCATTCGTCTCCTTATTATCCGCAAGGCAATGGCCAAGCAGAGGCAACTAACAAGACTTTGATAAAAATCATTAAAAAGACGTGCAAGTCTAATAAATTCACGGACTGGCCAGAAAAATTGATTGAGGCTCTATGGGCCTACTGAACTTCAATCCACACGCCCACTGGGCAGACTCCTTATTCTTTAACATTTGGAATGGAGGCGGTAGTTTCATACGAGATCCTTATACCGTCATTAAGAGTACAATTAAATAAGAAATTTTCCATTGATGAACACCGTTCAGCACTCCTTTCTCAATTGGAACTCTTAGACGAGAAAAGATGGTCAGCTGCTAATCATGCAAGAGTTTATCAAAATAGATTAGCATGTTTTTATCAAAAGAAAGTCATTGAACGTAAGTTCAAAGTTGGTGAAATGGTCGTCAAGAAAATCTTTGTAAAACTTGGTGGTCCGCGTTCTAAACTCCAACCTAATTGTGAAGGACCATATGTTGTATCGCATGCTTTTCCTGGTAACGCTTACCGTCTTGTTAATGCAGAAGGGCAAGAATTAGCTCACCCTTGGAATGGTTTGTATCTTAAGAAATACAACCCTTAGGTTAAAAAGTTGATCAGCATGGTGCAAAGACCAGTGGAATCAGAAAATTTAGAAACTCGAATTCCCTTATTAGTCTGGATAATTTAATTCAAACGCATTATTACACACACTGATACGTTTGGTTCGTGAATAACAAGATATGCCAAGTCCAAAGGAATACCGAAAGCTTGACCGAGGGGGTAAAGTGCAAATCATTTTTGAGTTGATTTATAAAAATCGTGCTATCAATAGTATTTCGATTTGAAGTATCATTATACTTAATAAAAATATATATATGATAGCATAGTCCGCAAACATCACATATATGTAGAAAAATTAAATAGGGATGATCATGGATTGCTAAAGCTACTATGGAATCATCGGAGCCAAACGATAATAGGATCCTAATGTGAAAATAGCAACACTCGTTCCATTTGATGCGAGTCCTTCCTCCAGAGGAGTCTTCAGAAGATCCCGTCCTCTAAGCTTAATCCGAAACATTTAAATATGAAATTCAAGACTCGCAGGTCCATAAATGTACATTTAAAGCAATAAGAAACCTTGATCTTATCAAGGGGAGTACAATCTTATAGGAAGGTAGAGAGTACATCTGGATTAAGAGAGAGGAGGACACGCAGGTCCTATTTAAAATACCAAATGAAATAAGCATCGCATTCATTCACACCAATCATCACATGATAATAATAAGTCCATGATCATCCCACCACAAAACACATCACATGCATCACAATCATCACATAATTGCAGTTTGGTATTAAATTTTATAAATATAAAATTATAATACCAATTAGTTTTCGAAATAACATTTATTTCAACATTATCAATAATATTCAAAGTATTATTGATTAATGAAATAACTAAACTATTCAGTTAATCTAAATCTTAATTCAAACAATTTGAACAGAAAAATGTAATCAAGTTATGCATAAAATCAGTTGAAAACATTTTTAAACTAATTGATTTAATAAGAAAATTAATTATATAAAACAATTTTAAATAATTAATAAACACCCTATTAATAATAAAGTCCTTTATTGAATTAACAGTTATTAAACAATTTAATAACCTGTTAATAATCATAAAAATAATTAATAACAATTATTAATTATTCCTATAATTTTACTGTTTTAAAACAATTTTAAAACGGGCTTAAATGGGCTAATAAAGGGGTTATAAGAGGCTAAACAGTAATTAAAACATTTTTAATAACCATAAAAAAATGGGCCCAGCCCATTAAGGCCCAATTGGCCCGGACCCGGACCCTGGCTCGGCCAGGGTCGAGCCCTGGCTCGGCCAGGGGCTCTGGCTCGGCCAGGGTCGAGCCCTGGCTCAGCCAGGCACCGGCCAGCTCCCGGCCCGGTCCGACCGGGTCGGGACCGGGCCGTCCGGCCGTTTCTTCCCCAACAGAAGGCCTGCGTTTGCAGAAACCCTAACCGGCGGCGCTGGAGTTGCAGGCGGCGCCGGGGGCCGCCCCGGCCCGGCCCGGCCCCTGGCCGGCGATGCCCCGGCGCCAGCGACATGCCCGGCGTCGGCAGGGTCGCCGGTGACCGGCGATGGGGAGCAAACCAAGCCACAAAAACCAAAAAAAAATGTGAATTTTCAGGTTTCAAAAACCCGAGTTTGGGCTCGATTTTCAGGACCTCCAAGGGCACTTCGGCGCCGATCATCATGCCCAATGTGAAGTGGTGACTATCACCAAGAGATCTAGAGATTCGGCCGGCCATCCCAACGCTTGGGAAGCGAGTACGAAGTCGCCGAAAAACCCCAGTTCATCATCACATGAAGAACTCCGAAAACCCCAAATTTAAATCCGGGATCAATTCCCAATAAGTTTTAGACATTCTAAGAACGTGGGAACGATTCCCAGATTATTAAAATAATTTTTAGCCCAAGAACACGTACAATACGGGTTCTTTACGCATAACGAGAAAAATACGCAAAACGATGCCGTTTTACGATCGAACCAGCAAACCTGGCTCTAATACCACTGTAAGGAATTGCCTAGAACGCAGCGGAGAATAAAACGATTCCTATGTATTGGCTGCTGGGATCGTAAAACGGACATTAAAATAAACGCGGGAAGAACGGTTCTTCACCTTTGCGGGGTTTCGAATCTCCCGTGGATGATTCCCACTCGGTAATCGCGCACGCGCACGATCTCTAGAGGTATCCACACGAGTTCCCGCTGCAGACGTGATTTCCTCCTCGACTTGAGTGCTCCGACCAGATCTCAAATCCACCATGCGCGGAGAGAGACAGATCTACTCCAATAGAGAGAGAAGGATAGAGAGAGAGGAGATAGAGAATCTGGGGTGTAAAATTCGTCCAACCAACTTTTTTACCCCTTCCCCTTGGCCTCCTTATATAGAAATAAGGATAAGCACAATGATTAATCCTCATGATTATCCAAGAGTTTGGCCTTGGATAATTCTCCATTAAATCTTCATGTTTATCCTGCGGCTTTTCATAAAAACCCAGATAAGCATGAAATTTAACGTCTCTCACCGTTTGACGAGAACTCTTATGTGTGTGACCCTCTAGGCCCATATATCAGTCCGGTTTCAGGCCCATTAAACTTAGAACTGATTCTAGAGTTTAATATTTATTAATTAACATTTAAACATCATATGTTAAATGATTAATTTAATAAACAAGTGGATTATCATCTGATGATTAATTCACTTGTCCTTCTGATCATGAACAGCACCAAACACTACCTCATGATCCCAGAAGATATAAGGGATACTGTTCCCTTCAATCAAACCTTTCCGTCTGCAGATACCGCACAGATAAAATCCTTCACTCATGCAATGTCCCAATAACGCAAGGGTATGGTTTTATAGTCAAACCCTCTATTGCATTATCCAGATGGATTCTAGTACTCAGTTAATATCTAGAAAGACATCTCTTTCATTTGACCATGGCCAGGGATTTCTGTGTACACATCCATAGGACATTCTCTCTCTAGTCTTATACCAAGAGTGAGTGATCCCTTGTTGTTCACTCAATTACCTTCGCAAGCTTTCCACTGTATCTGAAAGACCGACTATCGTGGACTTAATGGTTAAAGTTCACAAGTCAGAGAATCAAGATACAATGGTCCACAAACAAGGTATCATTGGTGACTCGGGTCAAAGGACCAACTGTGTTACTGCAACGATTGAATTTCCTGGTTGACTAATAAGTATAATTACCATCCAGGAATTCTTATTTGGGTCTGTTCAGTGAACTCATTCTCTAATGAGCACCCACATGTTTGTCTTAGTGTCACCACACGAGTGAATGTGAGATCATTCACCCTCATCACATGAGCAGACATAACTTGTGTCGATCTTATCGGATATTTAATGTCCATCTTAAATATCCTATGATCGAGAACTGTTTAAGACAAGTGACTGAGGATATTGATCTCACTATCATAATCTCATCATGATTCAATATCCCATACATTTGTCTACGGACCTTCATTACGATAGTTAATTTGCGAGAACTATAAATGAAGAAATGATTGCCTTTATTAATAATTTGAACTAGAATGTACAATGATTGGCTTTGAGGCCACCCAATTCTAACACCTCGCCCCCGGAGCGGTACTGCCAAATCACCTTAACCAGAGGTACAACTTTGTTCCGAAGGACCTGTTCCCTGCGATCCTCAATACGTACTGGAAACTCTGGAAACGACAAGTCCTCAGCGACCTCCAACTCTGAAAAATCTAAAATATGAGATGGATCCTGAACATATCTCCTCAACATCTAGAACACATCGTGCACCCCTGCAAGATTGGGCGGCAAGGCTAGCTGATATGTCGTTTCTTCAATTCGAGCAAGAATGGGAAAAGGCCCAATATATCGCGGACTCAGCTTACCTCGCTTCCCGAATCTCATCACACCTTTGGAGGGTGAGACTCGGAGAAACACGTGGTCCCCAACGTCAAACTCAAGCGGTCTCCTATGGATATCTACATAACTCTTCTGCCTGCTCTGAGCTGCAATTAAATCCTGCCATACTACTCTGGCAACCTCAGCACACTGCTGTACCAACTCTGGTGCTGCTATCTGCCTCTCACCAATCTCAGACGAACTCACAGGGGATCGACACGGTCACCCGTACAATGCCTCGTAAGGCGCCATGCCGATACTAGAGTGATAACTGTTGTTGTAAGCAAACTCTACTGTAGACAAGTGTTGCTCCCAGGAACCTCCCCAGTCTAGGCAACATGCCCTGAGCATATCCTCCAGAGTTTGAATGGTCCTCTCCGACTGTCCATCAGTCTCGGGATGATAGGCCGAGCTGAAGGCTAACTGCGTGCCCAAAGCCTTCTGAAAACTCTTCCAGAACTTAGAAGTAAATCTCGGATCCCGATCTGATACGATGGATAAGGACACCCCGTACAGAGAGATGATCCGATCCACAAACAGCTTAGCCAACTTACCGACTAACCAGTCCTTCTTAATAGCCAGGAAGTGTGCTGACTTGGTCAGTCGATCAACAATGACCCAGATCGCGTCTCTTCTGCCAGGGGATACAGGTAATCCCATCACAAAGTCCATAGTCACATGCTCCCATTTCCATTCCGGGATCGGTAAAGGCTGTAACAATCCTCCTGGTCTATGATGTTCTACCTTAACCTGTTGACAAGTCATGCATCTAGCCACATACTCAGCCACATCCTTCTTCATACCAGGCCACCAAAAGTGCCTCTTCAAACAATGATACATCTTAGCCGTTCCAGGATGCACTGCATATCTAGAACGGTGCGCCTCATCCAAGACACTCCTGCGGACGTCCTCTACAGTCGGAACATAGAGTCTGCCTCTAAACCTGACTGTACCATCATCCCACAATTCCACCTCTGGTTTCTAGAGAATCTGCGATAATTCTACATCTGCCCTCTGAGCCTCATTCACAGCATGGTACACTGCTGGCCTCACCGTTAAGCTGGCCAACACGGCTCTATCAGCCTCCCGTGGAATCCGAAAGGAAGATTCCACAACCTACTCAAATAACCTCCATTCTCGAACCATGAGATATGACACGACCGTCTTTCGACTCAAGGCGTCTGCCACCACATTCGCCTTGCCCGGATGATAAGAAAGGTCGAGGTCATAATTCTTGATGAATTCCATCCACGTGCGCTGTCTCAAATTCAGATCAATCTGCGAGAACACATACTTCAGCCTCTTGTGATCGATAAAAACCTGAAATTTCTTTCCATACAAATAATGTCGCCAGATTTTCAATGCAAACACCACAACTGCCAACTCTAAATCATGAGTAGGATAGTTCTCCTCATGCTTCTTCAGCTGTCTAGAAGCATAGGCCACGACCCTACCATGCTGCATCAGAACTGCACCTAAACCTCGACGTGATGCATCTGAATAAACTACAAATCCACCTGAACCCGATGGAAGCACCAATACTGGAGCCAAAGTGAGGCGAGTTTTCAACTCAATGAAACTCCGCTCACACTCCTCGGTCCACACGAAACGAACTCCCTTACGAGTCAACCTCGACAAGGGGGCCGCTATCGAAGAGAAACCCTGAACAAACCGCCTGTAATAACCTGCTAGCCCCAAGAAGCTCCTGATCTCAGTTACTGTTGTTGGCCTGCTCCAATCCATTACTGCATCAATCTTGGCTGGGTCCACTGCAATGCCATCGCCAGAGATGACATGCCCCAAGAAGTGCACCTTGTCTAACCAGAATTCACACTTGCTAAACTTGGCATAAAGTTGGTGCTCTCTCAGAACCTGTAATACCACCTGAAGATGTGTGGCATGCTCTTCCTCAGAAGAAGAGTATATCAGAATATCATCTACAAATACCACGACGAACTGATCCAGATAGGCCCTGAAGACCCGATTCATCAAATCCATAAAAGCTGCCAGAGCATTGGTCAAGCCAAAAGGCA
Source organism: Zantedeschia hybrid cultivar (assembly GCA_030544215.1). Lineage (NCBI taxonomy): Eukaryota > Viridiplantae > Streptophyta > Magnoliopsida > Alismatales > Araceae > Zantedeschia > Zantedeschia hybrid cultivar. Next base: position 78,240,054 of record JARZZO010000006.1, on the reverse strand, counting down.
TAACCAAAAACTCATAATGCCCATACCGAGTCCTAAAGGCCGTCTTACTAACGTCGACCTCACGGATCCTCATCTGATAATACCCTGATCTCAAGTCAATCTTCGAAAACACCCTCGCAGACTGCAGCTGATCCATCAGATCATCGATTCTCGGAAGTGGATACTTGTTCTTTATCGTCATCTGGTTCAACTGTCTATAATCAATGCACAACCTCAGAGAACCATCCTTCTTCCTGACAAATAGAACTGGAGCACCCCACGGAGAAGTACTGGGACGAATAAAACCCTTATCCAACAGTTCCTGCAACTGTGCCTTCAACTCAGCGAGTTCAGCTGGCGCCATCCGATACGGGGCCTTATACAGGGGCGCCGTACCCGGTGCAAGCTCAATAGTAAACTCAACCTCTCGCTGAGGAAGAAGGCCAGGCAACTCCTCAGGAAACACATCTACAAAGTCACACACTACTGGCACCTCCCGAGGACTGGGACTACCACTAACATTAGCTAGAACAACTGAGGCAAGGAAGGCCTCACAACCACCAACAAGTAACCTCTGGGCCTTAAAGGTAGAAATAAGAATACCTCGAGAATAGAGCCTAATACCTTGGAAGTAGAAGGTCGGGATGTCTGAAATAGATAAACGCACCCTCTTCCTATGGCAGTCCACCTCAGCATAATAAGCCTCCAACCAGTCCATGCCCAGGATGACATCAAAGTTGCGAATGGCGAGCACAACTAACTGGGCAGGTAACTCATGGTCCTCAATGGTCAAGGGAACATTACTCAAACAGTTATAAGACAACAAGAAATCCCCAGAAGGAACTTCTATCATCAATCCATCAGATATCTCATCAACGGGTGCAGAAAGAACATATACAAACTGCTCAGAAATGAAAGAATGCGAAGCACCCGAATCAATCAACACATGTGCAAAGTTCTCAAGGACAGAAAGTGTACCTTCTACCAAGTTGGATGCGCGAGCCTCCTTCTTGGTGATAGCTAGAACTCTCCCCTGAGTCCTCGGCTTCTTCTGATCACCTGACTCCTGCCCCTGACCACACCCCTGCGGGCAAAACCTCGCCAAATGGCCCTGCTGGCCACAAGTGTAGCACCTCCCAGAAAAAGCAGGACACTGAGTCCCACCGTGAGTGCCACCGCAATGCCGATAGGCTGCCGGAAGCCTCTGAGCTGACTCCTTCTGCGCGCTGGACACTGACTGACTTTGTTGGCTCTGCCTCGGTCTGCTGCTACCGCTGCTACCGCTACTGCTGCCACCACCTCGAAAGAACCTCCTGAACCTGGAGTCGAGTGAAGACGATCCTGATCCGGACAAAGGTGTTGCTGCTGCGGCCTTCCCCCTGCCACGAACTGGCCCCTGAGTAGTCATTCCCTCTCCCGGGCCGACTGATCCTGATGTGCCTCTACTGCTACGGCACACCTAACCGCCGATGCCAAATCTGTACAACAGTGGGATGCCACAAAACTCCTCAGACTAGACCTCAACCCATCCACAAACCTCTCAGTCCGACGCTCCTCGTCTCCTGAGATAAAAGGCACAAACCTTCCAAGTGAAACAAACTTCGTCTGGTACTCAAGCACTGTCTTGCTTCCTTGGGTCAGCTCCATAAATTCCCTCTCCTTGGCCCTCTGAACATGCCTAGGGAAATACTGTGCATTGAATTCCTTCACAAAAGTCTCCCATGGAATCTCCCTGAGACTCCTATCCGCATAAGACAAACTCTTCAGAGTGGTCCACCAGTCATAGGCATCATCCTTCAACATGAAGGTAGCCAACGGAGTCCTCTCAACCGCCGCACAATCCATAGTGTCAAAAGTCTTCTCCATCTCCCTCAACCAAAGAACAGCCTCATCAGGGTCGGGACGACCGGTGAAATGAGGCGGCCTCAGCTTCAAGAATTTCTCCAGGGTAGTCGAAGACCCTCCCCGAGCACTGGAACTCTCACTAGGGTCTCGGGTCTAGTATCTAGCCATCATGTCCATCATAGCCTCCATGAAATGTTCCACACTCGGCCTACCGGCCTCAGATCCACTAGGGACATCTCCCCGCTCTCTAATAACCGGCATCCTCTTCCTAGGAGCCATCTAATCGCCTACAATCACAAAATCGAAAAATTCTAATTATAGTCCTAAAACCTAAAACCTATACTACCGTCGTGCCTGTACGGGATAATGTAATTATTTGCCGGACTTACAACATTTAACCTAGTTATTCATTTATTTGCCAGATCGAATGCTCTGATACCAACTGTAATGACCCTCCACCCTATAATTGGGGATCCGATTACTAAATGGGTACCGAATCATTAATTTGAAACCAAACCAGGATCTAGATAAGTCTGGGAAATAAATAGTTAACTAAGCTAAACATTCACTTCGCATTGAATTAAAAAGGAAGTGCAAGAATTTAAAAGTTATTACAATGCGACACAACACAGCAAATAATTACATACTCCAACTGAAAAGAAATAATTAAGCGTACATGCCAGAGAATAAAATAACAACTACATCGGGGCATACCCCGGAAGAACAGCTGCTGGCGCGCAACTCGAAGCAGTACTCTCCTCGCTAAGCCTGCCTGGAACCCTCACCTGAAAACCGCAGGGGTGAGTCTCAACGAAAAGACTCAGTAGGGATCCTTCGATCCCCACTACCCACACGCACACCCACAAGTACAGAAACGCAACTAAAGGTAAAGTAAGCAAGTAAAGAAGTAATTACTACTCCTAAATCTCGATATAAATCACATGCATTCAAAATATAACATGCATACCTTTGAAATCGTTCTACCAGGGAGCCTACAACCAACGTCTTGGCAAAACATGCCAACCACACAAAACGAAAGTGGGAAACACCGACCCGCTGAGACCAAACAGTAACCCCTTGGATAGTACGCTAGCTACTCCGGCCCAACTGGCTCAGGTGGTTACTCCTTCCCCCAGTACGAGTGACACTTCACAGGTACCTCTCCGACATCGGTACTAGCTAACCCCGGGGTTCACCAGGTGACCCTCTCTCACTAGGCGTCACCCCGCCACTGCTCCCACCAGTGCTGTGTCCCTCCCACACCGACACAGGGTGTCAAGCGCTACAACTGTCACTCTAGGTCCACGGTAGCACAAAACACAGCACAGTGCGATCCGGTCACGTGAAAAGTCCACGGTCGCACGAAACACAAGCAGTGTGATCAGGTCACATAGAATCCATCATCATCGAGTATATTTAAAGAATACATTAACTGAACAATCTAACAGTGTAAACACATATTAATAGTATGAATTAATGTGGTTTTGTCTTGAATCGCGTCGCCCAAGGCCGACGCCATTCAAGCCTCCTAAACTGGTTCATGAAATCTCGGCCTCAGAATATGGCCTAAAAGGCGTCGCCGTAGGTAGCCGCCTATTAAAACGCGTCGCTGTTCTTGGACGTCATTCACAGCAGAAGTCCCCTCTAACAGAAACCGTTGCCGGGACAATTTCTGCCTAAATGGCGTCGTGCTGGCCCGTCGCCATTTTGAATGGCGTCGTCCTAGCGCGACGTCATTTAGCCCTAGAAACCAGGTTTCTGCAGCTCGATCCGAGGGTCCCCTTTAACCCCAAATTCGCCCCAAAAACACCCAAGAAGGGGAAAACGAAGAGGGAAACCAATCCATCACATGAAAATCCACAAATCCACATTCATAGAAACCACCCTATCCATCAAGAAAGTCCCTAAACATGCTTATTCTACCCAAAAATCCCTTACACGCATCATGCTTCAAAGCGAGAAAACATGATTTTTAAATGAAACACTACGGGAATCGTCACCCTACCGGTTGCTCGAACTCCTCCAAGCTCCAAGCCGCCAACCCGTCTCGCCCCCACACCGCCGCCGGTACCGCCGAGGACATCGTTACTCCACCGGGACGTCGGCCGCCGTCCGGAGAGAAAACGCCGCGGAGGAGGTGGTGGTGGTAGTGGTGGGAGTTAGGAGGTCGATGGAGTGGAGGGAGAGGTGAAATGGTGGGAGGACAAGATGGAGGGGGAGGAGAGATCGCCAGAGCTGCCGGAGGAAGTGAGGAGAGAGAGAAGGGAGGAGAAAATGAGGGAAAGGAAGGAGGGTTCGCGGGGTCAAGCAGAAGCTGGGTAAAACGCGTCGTGCGGCATAGACGCCTATCAGTTGACATGACGGGCCGTACTGACATAACTCTGAAACCCGTCACTTATCCAAGACGCCGTTCAGAAGACAAGACCGGCACCGTACACTGACAACCCAGAGTCATACTCTGAATGGCGTCGTCCATCGAGGACGCCTTTCAGACGACAGGACAGGGCCGTACTCTCGCGGCCCGAAACCCGCCCACGTGGCATCCACGCGGCACACCAACCACTCGACTAAATGGCGTCCACTCAGCAGGACGCCGTTTAAAAGGCGTCGTGCATCCTAGACGTCATTTAGAAGGCACTCTCCAGACCCATTAAGGCCCAAACCAGGGGATCCGACCCGATAAACGGATCCGAAACCTCAGTCCTTACAAACGGCCTAGATTGACTAAGGATCAAATCATCAAATGAGATCACGAGAAACACAAGTTTAAGCACGATGGGTCTAAATTAGATTATTAAAGAACAATTTGAGAATTAAGTTAATAAATGAATATGTTTTTTTTATCTGAGTACCATGCTGATCTTTTAATTCAAAATTCAACAAAAATACATATTTCAAAATCCAAAAACATACATAAATCCAAAATCCAAAAAAGTACATATTTCAAAATCCAAAAAAGTACATATCCCAAAATCCAAAAAAAACAAAAGGAAATGTCAAAATCCAAAAATATATGTTCCAAAGCCCAAACAAAAATGAATATTTCAAAATAAAAAATATTTCAATTAGCATCTACTTGTAACATTTGGTATGCTCCATTCTTTTATTTTCGGCGAACATTTGCATGCTTGTATGTTGCATCTTACTCCGTTATTTTCTTCAGTTCAATTATTATCACCTTTGTTAATAAAGGCTATGCCCTTTGACCCTTCTATCAAGAAAAAGATTGATTGATCAGTTACTTGACTGAGCAAGGGGCTAAGCCTAAATAGATACTTAACCTGTTTGTTAAGTAATGTACAGGACACAGGTCAAATACGTGAGACACAAAGCTGAAGGCTAAATTTCATATATATATATCAAAAGTTATTTGCACATGATACACAAAAGAAAGGAAAAGTACATATGCAGCCCTCATAGCTGACTCTCCCCTGCCCCTTCATCAAATTGGCTCTGAGCCTCATCAGGAGCATCCGGTGCTGGTCCTCGGCTAGGAGGTGAAGGTAGTCCCATCGCACTCGGCCCTGCCTGGCCAGACGATATGGCGATGCTGGCTGTGAAAGCACTCGCCTGATGATAAAGTGTTAAATTGATCATTTAAGGGCAATCATATGCATCATACTCACGTTTTTATCTGTAAAATAGCATGAAATGATAGATAATTGCGTACCAAGTCTAATAGTACCAATTTCGTCAAATTCTGACTTAAAAACATCGTCATTTCATGTGATTAATGGAGTATAGCGCATTTGCAGTTTTTCGACAAAACCGAGATGAAATAAATAAATATAATGATTTTTTAATGATAATATGCTAATTTATGTTTATTCTATGTGAATAGGACATGCCGATGATGCAGTGCAGTTGGTGGAGTTTCCGGAAATTTGGGAGAGGTCTAGTGTTCGAATTTCGATAAATTCGACTTCATTTTGTCCAAAAGATTAAAGCAGGGGTAAAAACGTTATTTGAGGCCCTAGTGTTGCCCTAATTCCATGGCCAAGAAGAACCCAAGAAGGGCCAGCCGCCTTCCTAAAGCCCACTTTCTTTTTTTAAAAACACCTTCCTTCCCTTCTCTTTAAAATGACCCCTCACGTATCCAAGACTGGACCCTCTGATTCCTTCTCCTTCTCCAGTTTCCCAAATTCTCCCACGCACTCTCCTTCTCTCTCTTAGTTTTCTATTCCTTCTTTCTCTCCGATTTCCCAGCTTCTTCCCGCAGCCTCTCTCCTTCTGCAGTTTCCCAGTCCACGGTTTATTCTTATTTCCTTTTCTCCGGCAGCCTCGCTCTCTCCCACTCCTCTCTCCTTTGCTCTCTCTCCCTGCAGACTCCCCCTCTCTCTTCTATTCCCTCTCTCTCTCTCCGATTTTTCTCTCCAATTTTCTCCTCCTCCTCTCAGCCTCTCCTTGCCATCCCCTTCTCTCTCCCACGCCTCTCTCTCTCGGTCTCCCACACACCCTCTCTCAGTTTCTCTCTGCACCCCGCGCTGCCCAGCGAACACCAGCGCACCTCGAGCACGCTCCCACGTGCATGCCGGCGAGCCCCCTCCGCGGCGCCTGAAGTTGCAGTAAGTCCCACACGTTGCCGGCCTCCTCCTACCCTCTAACGTGCATGCATGCACGGACACCCGGCCAGCAGCTGTCCAGTACACCAGCCGCCCACGCACCGCCTTCTTCCCAGAAGCTCCCACGCGGCAGTGAAGCACCGCACGTCCCTCCAGCGAGCAGCCATGCATGCTTGAAGCTCCTTGCGTCGCACTTGCACGTAGCCAGCCTCCCCACCAGCCGCCAGCAAGCGCACGCCTGCATGCATGCAAGCGCCCCAGCACATGCAAGCCAGCTGAAGTCTGCTGTGCCTCCACCTGCTACGCCTGAAGCCAGCCACCAGCGGTCCACTGCACCACTTTCTCTCCAGCGGTCCACTGTGCCAGCGCCCCTTCAAAGAACCAGCAGAGGCCACTGCTTTGCTTTCTTATTTCCACTAGTATAGTATTAGTTTAATTGTTTAGGATTAGTTATTTAGTATTTGATATTTAGTTATTTAGTTTAAGGATATTAAACCATAAATTTTGTAATTTGTTTCATGATTTTTAGATAACTAATGATTTACACATAGTTAAATTACGGTGTCTTTGTTATATATTTTTTTTTTAGTTGTGCTTATTCTCCATATGTGATTGTGTTTAATTTAAAAAAAAAAAGGGATTTGTTTAGTTTACATAATTACATTTTTAGGTAACATTAATTAGTTGAGTTCTAGTTTAAATAAGTAATTAGTTCACTCAAATTCTCACCTATTTTTAGATAACTAAGAATCACAAGGTTTTCAAAATTAAAAATTTAACTCACTGTGGATCGACTCGGACTCACCATTATTAATTTTCAAAATCTAATTTACATGAGCCGAATAAATTTAGATTGAACGTTCTTATGAGTGGTTAACGACACACAATTTGGAACGATCAATTTTTGGCGCCGTTGCCGGGGAGTTAGTGTAGACACGCTAATTTTGACATCATTTTGAGTAAATTTCATATCATATAATAATGCCTCAGAATGGTCTGATATTTAACCATTGATTAATTTTTATTGATCTTTTTAAGTGTCGGGTTTAACAGACATGTTTTAAGTTAATCAATTGAATTGATTTTAGCTCAAATTTCAGTTAAAATATGAAGAATCCTAAAAGGCGTCGACCCATGTGGACGCGGTTTATAGTTTATTCCTATTTTAACGTTTAAATTTGAATTTTAATTAATTGATTTATTGGCTAAAAGGCGTCTGTAAAAGTCGACGCTTTTTAGGTTTCCTAAGCTATTTTAACTTCTCTTCCGGATGTTTATCCTTATCTTAATTAGTGTAAAAGACGTCTACCCATGTGGACGCGTTTTAGCTAATAAAGATAAAGATAAGTTTTCCCGGATATTTATCCTTATCTTAATTTAATCTGAAAGGCGTCATCCAAGGTGGACGCGTTTTAGATAATTACAGATAAAGATGAATTAATCAGTAATTATCTGTCGATTAAGATGGATAAATCCTAGATTTTTCTATGTTAATCGCGAACGCAGAAAATGCCTATAAATACCTTGCATATCAAAGAGTTAAAAAAAAAAAAGGAAGAGAGAGAATTATTGAGCCACAGCGTTATAGCGATTTGGAGATCGAAGCAACCACGTCGGAACGCCGGAGCGCTGCCATTTCCAGAAGTTGGCATCCTTCTTCAAGATCTTCATTTTTCAAGGCTTCTCCAACTGGGCATAAGTTTTTCATTTTGAATTTCATCTTCATTCATTAATCTCATTCTCATACTCATTCCATGCAACACACACCACGCCATTAATTTGTTTTAAAGGGGTTTCAAAGCCATTTAAACAAGTGAGTTGCTGTTTAAACATGTTTCTAATCATGGTTAGCTTTGATATTATTTCCACTTAAAATTCTCACCAGTGTTTCTTCTTCATTTTTCTGTTTCTCTGTCTCTGCTGCATTCAACAACAACAACAAAGATCAAAAAGAGGGAAATCAAGCACAAAGCCAGGAGAACTTCTGGACGATCCTCAACATTCAACAGCAAGAACAAAAGAACAAGAAAGGGCTCTCTTTCTTCTGCCGGCTGAAGGAGGGGAATCAAGGACTCATTCTTCCGCGTTCAAACAGGTAGGCGATCAAATCTCTTTTGAAGCTTTTTAGTTAAAAGTTTCTGGCGATCACTGCACTTTAGTTTCTGTTTTTAATAGGTTAATTTATCCTAAACAACATAGTTTTTCACATAAATCACACGAGCATTTTCAGCACCTACAGTTAGATTTTTAATTTTGATTATCTTGGATTTAGTGTAATTAATATTTAGCTAACCTTATTTTTCTTATTTTTGCAGGTATATTGAAAAAAAAAAAAAAAGGGGAAGCGAAATCATGGTAAGTGTGTTCCAACTTTCTATGTTTTAATTTCCTTACTTTAGTTAGTTTTCATTTTTGTAGTTTCTAGTTTAGATAGGTTTCCATTAACTAAAAAACAAAAACAAAAGAAGAACGTCAAAATTTAAAAACCTTCATTTTCAGATAAGAAACCTTCCATGCTAGGCATTCATCATTCTAGGAAAGCATGAGCTAGTTTCCTTGCACAGTTATTTCTATAAATTGTTGAAGATTGCGGGGGAAAGGTACGTGTTTCAATTTTAGCAAGTCATTCATGATTGCATCAACACACCCTGCATTGATTTGCTTATTGCCTTGTATTGCATTAAAAAAGACTTTAAGGGCAACAACTTTAACCACATAAGATAGGGATTTTATCACCCTTCCGTAGCCCACAAATCACCTTCCTTACATTGACATTTCCTAATCCAATTAAAAGCAAGTCGAAAGAGAATCTAGGGTTTACACCGTGAGTGGTTTAAATTTCGGGTTGCCTCCACTTTTGGCAACGGTGTCTAGACTAGAGGTTAAAAAGGCAAATGCCTAAGCGGGAAAGTGGTTCTCTAATTAGGTCCCTACGTTGAAGACTCTCCAGCCGAAGACGATCGCGATCTCTCTCCTCAGTCAAAATCTCCAGGCGAACCTGGAGTCATGCGAGATCCCCGGTGGAGAGATGGGCCACCTGCTCCTCGAGCTTACGGACCTGAGCTGCGTTGATCTCAGCCATCTGAAGGGCCTCCTGAAGCTCAGCGACCTGCAAAAGAAGATATTGTTAGTCCAAGGTAATCAAGCGATCAAAATCAAATTCAAAATCAAAGTCAAGAATGAACAAAACTTACTCCAGCAGTCCGGTCCTCCTCCGCAACAGAAGCTCGATGGATAGCGGAGGCAAGCTGACTCTAGAGGTCAGCGAGGGTGGCGTCATAACTAGCAGGCAGTGCAGATGATGAAGCTCCATAAGTAGGGGGAGCCACCTTGGTGTAGACAGTTCGCTGCACCAAAAGACAACCGTCAGTGGCTAATTGTCAAAACAAATTAATTAAAACATTCATTCATAAGGATGCATACATACCAAGTCAAAAAGTTCCTTTTAGACCTGCTCCAGTTGGGCCTCGGCATCCTGGAGGCGGGCCCGAAGGTCGATGATCACGGCATCTCGTGCATCCTGCATATCACCCATACACACATTCATTCACAAACATAAAGTAAGATAATAATAAAATGAAAGAAGCATGAAAGTCATACTTACATCAAGTGGTCGGAGGAGCCGTAGCAGATTGGCATAATGTGTCCGGTACTGTTGGAGGTAGGCGGTACTATCCTCCGCGTGTGACTCAACTCGGACACTCCGGCGATGTCAGTCTTCATACTGCTCTGAGAACTTGGCACGCCAATCTGTGCGGGCCTATTTGCCCCTCATGCTCTGTCCTACGCCCTTCGGGACCTCTTCATCCACCCACTCTTGGTGGAGGCCCAAGGTCCTCATGACGAGCCGGAGGCGGAGGGGTTCGATTTCGTTCAGGCAATGCAACTACATTTGTCTGTCGAACCTCCTCCGGCCAGCCGTCACCCACGGCTGGCCCTCCTCGCCTATAGCCAAGTATGGGCGCCAGATCACCTGCATACAAGTTATATTGCATTCATTTAACAAATGGAACATTGCATTTAATGAATGAAATTGAATAAAGTAAAAGAAAACTCACTAGAAGCTCGGGATATTCGAGGAACTGACGGCGAAGGGCCGTCTGTAGGTGCTGAAAATGCTCGTGTGATTAACATGAAAAACTATGTTGTTTAGTGTAAACTAACCTATTAAAAACAACAACTAAAGTGCAGTGATCGCCAGAAACTTTTAACTAAAAAGTTTCAAAAGAGATATTGATCGCCTACCTGTTTGAACGCGGAAGATTTTGAGTCCTTGGTTCCCCTTCTTCAGCCGGCTGAAGAAAGAGAGCCATTTCTTTGTTCTTTTGTTCTTGCTGTTGAATGTGAGGTTGAGGATCGTCCAAAAGTCCTTCTGGCTTGGTGTTTGATTTCCCCTTTTGATTACTTGTTGTTGTTGAGTGCAGCAGAAACAGAAACAGGAAATAGGAAACAGTGATGATGAGAATTTAAGTGGAAGCAATATTTAAACTAACCATGATTATAAACATGTAATTGAACAGCAAACTCACTTGTTTAATTGGCTTTGAAACCCCTTAAAACAGATAGGTTTTGGAAAATTAATGCTGTGGTGTGTGTTGCATGAAGTGAATATGAAGAATGAAACTAAATGAAGATGTAAAATGAAAATGCAGAATTGAAACACTTATGCCCAATGTGTTTGAAGCCTTGAAAGGATGAAGATCTTGAAAGGGACGCCGACTTCTGGAAATGGCAGCGCTCCGGCGTTCCGACGTGGTTGCTCCGATCTTCAATTCGCTATAACGCTATGGCTCAACTCAACTCAATTCAATTTCAACTTTTTTTTTTTTACTCTTTTAGATGCAAGGTATTTATAGGCATTTTCTGCGTTCGCGATTAACATAGAAAAATTTCGGATTTATCCATCTTAACCGACAGATAAATACTAATTAATTCATCTTTATCTGTAATTATCTAAAACGCGTCCACCATGGCTGACGCCTTTCAGATTAATTAAGATAAGGATAAATATCCGGGAAAACTTATCTTTATCTTTATTAGCTAAAACGCGTCCACTTGTGTAGACGTCTTTTACACTAATTAAGATAAGGATAAACATCCGGAAGAGAAGTTAAAATAGCTTAGGAAACCTAAAACGCGTCGACCCTCACAGACGCCTTTTAGTTAATAAATCAATTGATTAAAATTCAAATGTAAACGCTAAAACAGGAATAAACTCTAAATAGCGTCTACATGTGTCGACGTCTTTTAGAATTCTGCATATTTTAACTGAAATTTGAGCTAAAATCAATTCAATTGATTAACTTAAACATGTCTGTTAAACCCGACACTCAAAAATATTAATAAAAATTAATCAATGATTAATTATCAGACCATTATGAGGCATTATTATATGATATGAAATTTACTCGAAATGACGTCAAAATTAGCGTGTCTACACCGTCAGCTGATGGTGTTGTGGGGCCGTGTCCACGATAGGCTGCCAGAGGCGAACTAAAAGGACAGCATCCGGTCTCACAATCCTCGCTCTGCCGAGCAGAAAATAGTAATAACTCCACACCTGTATACATGAGCATATAGGTTAGAAAAGCATCATCACATTTCATAAATCATAAACAAATAATTAAAATGAAATTTACCTGGAGAAACAGCGAGAAGCCACTAACAGTGGTCTCGCTGTCCGGCGTGACCGCAGAAAGATCAGCAAACAGGTGAGCCAGAAGGGCCGCACCCCAAGCATACTCATGGAGGGTCTCTAGGTCGTCTAATAAATAAAAGAACCTACAGTGGATATAGTCGCCCTTCGTACCGAAGAGCAACCAACCGAAGAAAAAAACTAGAAAGACTCTAAGCTGTCTATCTATCTCCTCTACCTGACTAGGGTCACTACAGTAGACAGCAGAAGAGGACTCATCTAATCTACTCCTAAACTTTGCATGTGTCTCATCTGACCTACGCCGGAACTCTACTAACCCTAGGGCTACCTCCACCTCCACTCTAGAGACAGTCCTAAACTCCCTATCTAGGGTAGATACCTCTATCCCTAGCAAAGCCTTAGCTAGCCCTCGGTAATCGGGGTAAGTCACTCCGCTCACCGGCCTATCATCTACTCTAAGGCCAGTGATCCTGGCCACATCCTCTAAAGTTGGGACCATGTGGCCCTAGGGCATTAGGAATGCCCGACTCTCTGCATGCCAACGCTCCCTGAGCGCCTGCAACGGTACCAGATCGAGCCAAAATGGCTCGGTGTCCAAGATCTCGACGAACCCCATCCGACGCAAGCGCGCCTTCTAGAAGTCCGGGAGTCCCTGGTAGGCTCCTATAACTAGGTTCTACGAGATGCGAGCCCTCATCGTTCCCTGCAAATGAAAACAAGAAGATTTAATCAGTTAATGGACTTAATAAATTAATGAAATATTCTGTTTAAAAGGCGTCGAGCTATGTGGACACCCATTGAAAGGCGTCCACCCTCCTTGACGCCATTTAAACCTATTTTTGTCCTATTTAAAAATTGAATTTTGGCTTGAATGGCGTCGGACCATAACGACGCCCTTTGAAAGGCGTCACCTAGTCTGGATGCTATTCAAACCCAATTCCGGACTCTTCTAAAGAGCCCCTTTCCTTCCCTCTTTTCTTCACCCCATTCAAACCATAGAGAACTTACGAAGTGGAGGGCTTCTTCTTCGCCTTCTTCTTCGGCCATGGGCACCGGAGGAACCACTTCTTCCTCCAAAAATGCCGCCACCGCTGCAAGTTCGGCCGACACTTCTTCGTGAACGTGTTCTAGCACTGGGACCACTGCAAGGGAGGCCATCCGTCGCCTCTTTGCTATGGCCTTAGCCTTGCGCGATCCTTCGCCGGGCTCCATTGATTTTGAAGAGAGTTTGGGGAAAGTGGAACTCGGGTTGACTGAGAGAAGAGAGAGCTTGAAGAAGAAAGAAAGAGATGGAGAGGCTCGCTGGAGACAAGGTTGATCACCGGAGTGGAGGAAGAAAACTGTCGGAGGATCGCCGGGGATAGTGAAGAGAGAGAGAGGTTGTTTGGGAGAATGAGGAAGAAAGAGGGACCTTCGCGGTTTCTGTTTGGAGAAGTTGAAACGCGTCGGAGTACAGCGACGCCATTCAAGGCGCATAAACTGAGGCGGCAAAGGACAGAGGTTTGAAATTAATAAAAAGACGTCTTCACAGAGCGACGTGTTTCAGTTTAAACCGCCAATTCTAGTCAGAGCACTACAAGGCATGATGATTAAACGCATCTACATCTCAGGACGCGTTTCAGTGGATTAATCACAGAATTAATGGCAGAATTATGTGGAAAAGTAAGAGAGAGAATTGAAAGGCGTCTGCACCTGTAGACATGTTTTAAGGATAATTCGAGATTTTAAGGATTAATTTTTTATTTTGAAAAAAAGATTTTGGATTAAAGGCATCTACACATCTAGACGCATTTTCAGCATAATTTGGGATTTTAAAGGATTAACCTCTGATATTTGGAAAAAGGATTTTTGATCTAATGGCGTCTTCATATGTAGATGTGTTTTCAAGATAATTCGGGGTTTTCAAGATAAATCTCTGATTTTTGGAAACTAATTTTTGACTGAATGACGTCTACATACCTAGACGCGTTTTAAGAATAATTCGTGTTTTAAGAATTAATCTCTGATTTTTGGAAAATGAATTATAGTTGAAAGGCGTCTTTCTGAGTGGATGCGTTTTACATTAAGTAAAACCCGAATTGCAATATTTTAAGGAAAAATCAAATTTTTATTCAAAGAAAAATCTTGAATAAGTCACAGAACTTTAAGAATGAATCTCAAGGCATAAAGGATGAATTCTTTATTGAAATAAATTCTTAATTACATCATGAAAGGAAAAGAAAAAGGGAACATTCAAGGAAGAAATTTCCGAAGTCATATTATATATGGATAAGATAATCCTCTATTTCTGTTTTCAGAGGATTTTACACGATGATTGAAGCTAATATTCCAGAGTGTGACTATAAGTTCAGTAGCTTCATAGTCTTCATTGGATTGCATGGCACGCTTCTTGACTAGGGAAGTGTTGGAAAACTCTGGGAATTCATAACGAGGCAGGCTGAGTTGAATATGACATCGATGAGGATTGTACAGCACGAACTCAGTTGCCCCGATCAGTTTAAGCTCTCCACCCGCAGCGCGGCGCACTCGAATCGATTTTCCTACGAGAGCAAGAGGTGAAGAGTCGAACCCATTTGATGACATTGTTCTCAGATAATCTCTCAAGTCGGCTCGAGTCTTGAGTTTTGGCATTCAATTGGTCATCTTCTCATTGAACTTCACAATGTTGGAGATATGAAAGATATAGCTATTCTGATATATTTGAGAGGGTCTTGCAGAATTTCTAGTGTGATATTCAAACTTGAAGTGCAACTCGACCCACAGGGCGAAGAGTAGCATGCAACCATAGGGATGCTGAACTGTAGACGCTGCAGAGAGCCCACTGTAGAGATAGGCTAGAATCGTTGTGCCGATCTGTCTTCCCTCAAAGATCTCGCAGATTGCACTCACTTGATTATCTTCTAGTATGTTGTCTTGAGCAAGAAAGAACAAAGCTCCAGCTAGGCACGTGGTGAACGCTTTCATCACGTTCTCAATGTCATCCTCTCTAAAATCTTCAATCTCGTACAAAGTCCACTCTACTAGCTTTGTAAGATTGATTTCTTTCTTAGTGAGACATCCTTTAACTTCTTTCGGATCCTTCATGATTTTCATCAACCATTGTTGACCGATGATCTTTTCTCTCATCAGAGCCATCTTATTCTAGATCACTTCATTGTTATTGTTCAACTTTATCTTGGGAAGGCCCAATATAAGTTCAACCTCTTCTAGAAGAATAGTGCATTCAAATTCAGGAGAAAGAAAAATATGGGTTTGAGGATGCCATAACTCAATCAAAGTACCCATAGCCGTCCAGTCCACGTTTGTACTTTTGTAATGCTTTGCATGAACTACTGGACCTTGGATGTTTCACTTGGAAACAAAGGATTGTATGGAAATAGTAATACTTTTTGCAAGCTTTTGAATCTAAGGGAGAGATGTGAATTTTCTTGGACCAGGAAACAAAGGATATGCCTAGAAAATAGAAGGGAGAATTGCTATGAAGAACTTAAAAAACAGGGAGAAAAAAGAAAATTGAAGAAGAAGGATTTAACTTACTTGGAGGTTAGGATCTCTTCCACTTAGATGATCTTTCACGTTGGAGAGCTTCTCTAACGTCTTCTTCATCCTCTTGCTTAAAGAATCCATCTTGTTCTTAAAGCTTTTCCTTCTTTAAGCTTTGAAACCTTGAAAATCCTTGAACTTTGAAGAAAATCTCTAACTTTGATCTCTAGATTGTGTTAGGGTTGCCTTGATACAAGTTAATGAAGTTTATATAGAGAGAATTGCGATTCTAAAGAGTCTTTTCTGGATTGGAGAAGGGATATGCATGAAAAGAGTTGGAATCCGGATTAAACACAACCAACACCTATTTTTGTGACTGAAAGACATTGTTGAACAGCGACGTATTTTAGTTCATGTTAATGGCGTCGGCACGACACGACGCGTTTCAGGCTTTTCTGTTATTTACCCGAAAAGTCATGTTTATCCATATTTAAATGCATTCGTTTGAAGTTACTGATAATTTTTTAGTACAGGAAATTTAGGAAAATTCAAATGAAGTTGAAAATTCAAAGAAAGAGTTTATGAGTCCCGACCGTGACTAAAAAGACGGTTATCTTTATCCCTTATATTATTTCATGTAATTAATTTGCATTAGCATTACTATATATTAAATGTTTATTAGACTATGTCAAGGACCTTATAGTTTTGATGAAACTGGAATTTGAGTTCCTCTTCAACAAAAATAGTGATAATTCCAGATAATTCTTAATTGCACTGATAGGCCGTTGAATTGTTAATTAGTGAGGACGATGGTTCCACTTTTGTAAGACGGTGTGTGGATAAACGAGTTTCGGCTTAGCATTGAATGGTAAGAATTGATATCTTGACTCATTAATGACAATTTAACAATATTATCCTTGATTATTTTATATTTTATTTGACTTTATATTTTCTTTTAACCCAGCATGTATCATGTAGGATTTTGATATCATTGTGATAATGATTAATTACTGATTAAGTTTCAGACTATTGATCAAATAATTTCAACATGATATGAAATATTCTATTCTGAATTGAGTATCTTAATTATCTTTGAGGTTCGCTTGAAAATATCCTTAGAATTCTATCATTTCTTAGATTCTTTATCCCAAATATTCTTATTTTCTTTTAAAGATCCATCATGGTTACAACACGTCCACATTGGCTAGCAATTGCTCCCATGATGAAACCAACAGTGTTTGTGACCTAGGGTACTTCCTAATCGTGGAGGTTGATCGACTTTATTTTATTTCCTTGTCTACTTCATCCAGACAAGATTGATTCTATTGATCTCCTTGAGTTATCTTCATTCATGATTTTGAGAAAAATTTCAATCATGTGATGTTGAGAGCGTCTCATCATGTAATTTTGACATCATTTTGAGTAAATTTTATATCATATAATAAATACCTCAGAATAGTCTGATATTTAATCATTAGTTAATCTTTCTAGATTAATTATCTAAATAGTATCGGATCAGACAGACATAATTTAAGTTAATTAATTAAATTGATTTTAACTCAAATTTTAATCAAATATGAAAAAGTTTAAAAGACGTCGACATGTGTAGACGCCATTTAGAGTTTATTCATATTTTGATTTTTAAAGTTTGAATTTTAATTAATTGATTAATTAGTTAAAAGACGTCTACCAGGCACGACGCCATTTAGGTCTCCTAAGTTGTTTCTATCTCTTTTTCCGGATGTTTATCCTTATCTTAATTAGTCTAAAAGACGTCTCCCATGGGCGACACGTTTTAGATAATTACAGATAAAGATGAATTAATCTGTGTTTATCTGTTTGTTAGTTGGATAAACTTCAAAGTCTTTCATATTAATCTTTAAATAACCGTGGATGTAAAACTTATAAATACCCAACCTTTTGGTCATTAAAAAGAGAGTGATTATTAGTGATGATAGTGATAATTGAGTGAAATTGGAGTAAAGAATCTTGACGACGACGTCCAGGCGCTGAAGGATCGAAGTGCTGTTATTTTTAGGAATCTTGAAGCAAGCTACATCCTTTCTTCATTACTTCTTCGTCATTTCAAGAATTTTTAAGACCAAGGTTTTCCAGGACCAAGGCTTTTCAGGGGCCATCTAACTTAGTTCTTAATTATTCATCATATTAGTTCAAAATCTCATTCATCACATCACTCCATGCAACACATACTCACTAGCATTATTTTTCAATATATGTTTTAAGGAGTTTAAAAAATCATCAAACAAGTGAGTTCATTTGTTTAGTTGTATGATTATAATTTCTACTGGAATGATACTATATCTATTTGAGTTCTTATTATTTTTCTCTCTCTCTTTCTTTCCACTTTTTGCAAGATTCAAAGGTATAAAAAGAGATCAAGAGGAGAGAATCAACAACAAAGAAAAGGAATTTGGATGATCCTCAAAATCTGATAAACAACCAAAGTAAGAACAAAGTCAGAAAGGCTCTCTTTCTTCAGCCGGCTGAAGGAAGGGAATTAAGGACTCGAACATCTCCTAATTCCAAAACAGGTAAACGATCAATCTTTTCTTTTGGAACTTTTTAATTAAAAATTTATGACGATCACATTCACTTAATTTTTAATAAATTTATTTGTCATATAAACAACATAATTTTCATGATAATCATACACCCAATTTGAGCACTCACACTGATACGGAGACATTTGTTGTATTTTCTTTTTTACACAATATTAGTTGTTTCTTGTAAAATTGTGAAAAACATTGTCGTCCTTTTTTTCCCCTTTAATTGAATAACAAAAGTAGAGAAAATTTTATGTCATACTAATATTCCTCTAGAATAATTAGGTATGTACTATGAATGCCCCAAAAGCATAATTAAGGAAGTGAGAGAACTTTTTTGAGAGAATACAAGAAGTGAAGAGCATGTTGAGTTAACTATTGTAGGAAAGACTTTGGGATACAAAATTCAACATTAACTTAGTTAATCTCAGATTAGTTAAGTCACCTAATTAAATTATTAGTTGATTTCAGTTCCAAAAAATTAAATCTCAAGATTAACCTTTTATTAAACTGCTGCTTTACATTTGTTTAATACAATCCGAGTTAGTTTTAATTTATAGGTTAGTTAACAAATAATTGTTAACTTATCGGTCAATTAAGAGATCCAATCGTAACGACCCGTACCCGATCATCTCTATCGTCGGGCACGCTACCGAGTAAGTTTTAATTTATAGGCAGTTTACAAAATAATTGTTAACTTATCGGTCAATTAAGAGATCCAATCATAACGACCCGTACCCGATCATCTCTCTCGCCAGGCACGCCACCATATTTTACCTGAATAAGAAATTACGGGTCCCCATCGGCGACCCTTCACAATCCGCAGGTGACGAACGGATCCAATCCGGGCGTAGCCGCCACCACGGCCCACCGCCACCCACTCGGCTGGTTATGGAATCTTTGGACCATCATAACTTTTTTCAATTTGTAATTAGTGTAATTTTATATCATTTCAAATGTTTTATAGCACTGTAAAATAAAATAATTATTTAAAATAATAATATTTTACATCGAAACAAACAATCGGTCATAAATGGTAGAGCCGCTGAATGCCAGGGTTGCCACGTTGCTACTTGTAATCACAAGCCTGTTTTCTCTATTCAGCATTCATTTGGTTTGGACTTTGGAGTACAAGTTACAACCATGGTAGAAGTAAAGCATATTTCAAGGAAAAAAAATTAAATTTTATATATATATACCTTTCAAATACACTGTATTTATATGTATATCCTCAACTCTCACATATTATCATTAATACATTTGAAATCTTCAAAAATGTTGTATTTATATTCTTTTATCAAATTTAGGTTAATTTCAACGAAATATGTCAAAATCATTGCATAAATCATGAGATTATCGAAAGTGTCATGACTACGTACTGTAAGATTTTAATGAATGGAGGAATATATATGCAAAAAATTATTAAATTTAAAAATGGTTATGTAAAATCATTAGACTGAGGGATATAAATATAATATTTTAAAATTTTCAATGATATTGATGTTAATACATGATAGTTGAAAGTATACATACAAATAAGAAATATATGTGTAAGAAAACCGATGATTCTCAAGAAAGACAAAGACATAATTATTTATTCGTTACATTTGAACACTATTTCCTCAGTATACGGCGCCGGCCGAGGACCAGCCTTGAAGAGAGAAGACAACAGAGAGCTGACATCAGTCCTCTTGTGACCGATTCCAAAATCTAGATTTGGAATGATCCATTCATGGTGTTTTCTAATGACTTTTACTCCTCTGTGAATCGATCAATCATCCAACATTTTTTGTAAAAACTTGTTAAATTTGTTAGATATTTTACTAGATTCCAAATGGATCCTTGGGTTTTACTTAGATGCTCAGTAAACATGACTAGACTGGATCTCCTGCCGACCGAAAGACTAATCGTCAGAACACGTAGTCATTTCTTGTCATTTATATTTTTTTGAGTAAGACTTACTGTACTGCCGTCCAAGTGTGGTGAAAAAAAAAAACTTTTTTATAAGTCGACTATGTAATGCCTTATCCATCCGTATAGTATAATACTGGACAGTTTAAAAAAATTAAAAATTAAAAATTATTATTAGATTTGACCTATTAAGAGTATTTTCATTGTTCGCTGAAATTAATTTTTAATTTTTTAGATTTTTTAAGTTGTCCGATCAAACATTGCAATGTACAGAAGGACAGAGTAATTCGGGGCCAACCTAAAAAAATTTACCTACTACAATGCCCCATTACAATTGGAGAAAAATGGAGGACATTACAACAGAAATTACTTTATTTTCTTAACCTCCCACAGTAAATCCATTACTTCCGGGATAGTTCAAAAACGAGTAAGTTCTTGCTTTTAATCAAGGGATAGTTCAAACAACGACCATGTTCCTGCTTTTAACTTCCTTCTCTAACAATTTGAGATTGAGACGAGTTAAAATAAATATCAACTTAGAGAGATTAACTCTTAAATATTACTGGCTAGGCTGCAAACGAACTAATATGTTCTATTAACAGTTCTTAATCTCTCTCGGTAATAACTCGATTCATATAATTTATTCAACTAGTAAGTTTGAATAAAAAGTTGAACTCGAGTCAAGCTTGAACACATAAGAACTCATCTCAATTATATTAGTCAACAAATTCATCTTAAGTACTCATTAAGAATTTAATTTAATATTTACTAAGAGCCCTTTTACATGCCCATTAAAAGCTAATTTAAGGACTCAAGTACTCATGTAATTATTCCGGAAATTATGAATAAACTTAGTTAATAAGATAATTCATGTCTTATAGAGTTTTCATTAAACAATTACGGATGCAAATAACTTAGACACTCACAATGGTTTGACTAGAGTTTATAAATTTAAATGTAAAAATTTAACTATATCATAAATTCATTGAACTCGTGAGCTATCTGATACTCTACTTAACTTCGTTCAACATCTAAACAAGTCAAGAGCTTCAACAATCAGATTAAAAGAGGCAGAAGGGGAAGAGTAACAAGGAGGTGTCCCACTTGTCTATAACCTGTGGTGCTAAGGATTTCTGGAGTAAAATTTCTGATTAAAGATTGGGAGAAATTTTACCTCTCCTGTATTAAGGTTAAGGTGATCTCACACGTAACTTTTTTTTATTATATTGATTGCTTAATGCTTCATGAGTTAATATAGAAGAGCAACGAAAACAGTCATCCAAAAACATCATTGTAAACAAAAACTGCATTTACTGTATACATGAAAGTATACCAACCGCTTGTAGGTTGCATAATGAATAACGACTTCTCCAAAGTCCAAACAGGAAGATCCGAGTTCAAAGAATACTGTTGGATATGTAAAAATATCCTTTCATGTGATGTGTAGTTTTGAATCTAAGATACTCGCCTAATTAGGTGAAAAAATAGTCTGAATAAACATAAGGAATGCGAATGCGGATTTATCTCCAAATTTGGGAAATACCGACTCTAGAGGAGGTGTGGAGCCATATCACAATATTCGGAGATGTTATCGTTATTGTAAGAGTCGGGATCGTTTCAGTAGAAAGTTAGAGGGGACTCTAGCAGGAACCGGCCAGAGGACGTCATGTGTAAAGGTGATCCGCCGTTCGAGACGCATCCTACCCATTTTGACAACTTTTTCTTTGTTACCGGTTCAGCATGTTTCAAATATTACGCAGCGCATTTAAATACTACGCAGAATACTTAAATACTACCAAGAACATAAAATTACCACCATAATTTACATGGGTGTATTTTGAATTATGGTGGTAATTATATTTTAAATTATGATTGTAGTCTTGTGTTCTTAGTAGCATTTAAGTGTCATGTGTTGTATTTAAGTACTTTGTATAGTATTTAAGTGTTCTACGTAGCATTTAAATACTCTGCTTAGTATTTAAATGTAGTATTTAAATGCTCTGCTCAATATTTAAGTTTTTTGCATAGTATTTGAAACATGTTGAGTCGGTAACCAAAAAAAAAAGTTACTAAAGTAAGTGAGATACGTCTTGAACGGATGATCAACTTTACACGTGACGTACTCTGAAGTCTCCTCTAACTTCCTATTGTTGTAACGGAGAACAAGCCAGCGGAGTCCCGGACCGGCGTGCGACTGCTGACCACCTCTGTCTCTGTGTGCCGCACTCAAGCTTTTACGACCGTTGCTGAGCGGAGTACCTCCCGGACCACCATATCCAGGTTCACGGCGGAGGGACCTCCAGGTTTGGCTGCGGTGGCCGCGCACTCCATCCAACCCCGCGCCTTCTTCCTCATCTCCTCCCCCCTGTCCCCTTCCATCAGCTCCCCGATGAGGTCCCTCACCTCGTCCCTCTTCACGTCGTTGTCGATCTCCATGCCAACGCCCCACTCCACGCAGACGTAGCGGCAGTTGGTCTGCTGCTCGGCGAAGAAAGGCCAGCACAGCATGGGCACCCCCCTGCAAAGGCTCTCCAGTGTGGAGTTCCAGCCGCTGTGGGTGAGGAACGCCCCCACGGCGGGGTCGGCCAGCACCTCCTCCTGGGGGCACCAGCTCGCCAGCAACCCCCGCCCCCGCGTCTCCTCCAGGAACGCCACCGGTAGCACCGCCGAGTCTCCCCGCACAAGATCGGGGCGGATGACCCACAGGAAGTCGTGGCCGCTGACGGACAGCCCCCAGGCGAACTCCACCAGTTGCTGGTTGGTCATCGTTGTGATGCTGCCGAAGTTGACGTAGACGACCGACCCCGGGCGCTTCCCTGCCAGCCACTCCAGGCAGCTGGTGTCCTCCTTCCACAGGTTGGAGCCCAGGGCCGCGGCTGGGCTCTTGGGAAGCTGCCGGGAGAGCAGCGGCAGGGGACCGATGGGATACATCGGGGGCAAGATGGACTTCATGGCGGACAGGACAGAAACTTCAAGTGCTTCGAAACTGTTCAGGATGATGGCAGAAGCCCTTGACGCCCTCTGCACCTCGTGCTTGAAAAACTCGACCATGAGCTGGTCATCGGGGCTAGCCGTCCTCAGGAAGCTCGGCAGGTCCCTCAGGCGCGCGTTGGGCATCCCCGGTATCCACCCAACGGAGCTGTCGAGGTACCCGTTGCTCAGCTCAGCGTCATCTGCAGCATCATCGAAACATGACAGGAAAGTGAGACAAACATGGGGATGGCAAAAATTGCACATATAAATTAAAGAGAGTATTAAAAGGATATCTGAGTTTGATTGGGATCACTTTTGACAGGGAGGAGGCCCCTGTCTATGACCTCCCCGTAGTGGAGGTAGCCCATGAAGCCGCAGGCGCTGGCGGTCCAGAAGAGCACCTCCGGGATGCCGAGCTCCTCGGCGGCGTCCAGGGTGAAGGTCATGACACCGTCGGAGACGATGCAGGAGACGGGGGGCACGCTGCCGGAGGAGTTGAGGCAGGCAAGCAGGCGGCGGAAGTGGGGGAGGCAGGTGGTCATGGTGGACTGGCAGAGGGAGGGGACGTGCTGGGTGCCGTCGAGGTGGTCGGAGGGAGGGAGGCCGTCGGGGATGGTGTGGAAGCGGAAGTCGGGGAGGCCGTCGAGGGCGGAGGGCCCCCGAGATCTGAGAAGGCGGCCGTGGTTGTACTCGGTGTTGACGAACGTGATGTGAAAGCCACGGGCGTGGAGGAGCTTAGCCAGCTTCAGCATGGGGGTTATGTGCCCCTGCGCCGGGTAGGGAACGCACACGGCATGGGGCTTCTCTGATCCTATGGATATGGAACCCATCGATCCCTACGTCTCTCTAGCTACTTCTCTCTTTCTCCTCCTTCCTCACTGGTGTTCCTTTCTCTCTCTCTCTCTCTCTTTCTTAAACTTCTTTGGAGCTTTTGATGGCGTCGGGTGCTGAGAAGGGTCGTCCTTTTATAGGAGGAGAGGTAGGGTTCCTGATAGATCCCATCGCCATGGGAGATCCGCTTTTCACCAGGTTAGGTTTGACTGCGGGTAGAAAACAAACCCATCAGCCAAACAAGTGAACAACGGAGGTCCTCATCCGTACCTTCCTCGTAGTAGGGTATTGGAGTGACTATATAATAGTTTTGCAATTTAACAGCTAAATTTTGTCATTTGGAATATAGCATTAAAGTAAAAGTCTGACCTAACTTTATCTTCTAAAATTTATTATCTAGACGATCCCGTTCCTTATCATAAGATATCCACTGGAGTCTCCTTCCTCTACCACTCTCTCCTGACGTTCTGAGTTTTCTCACTGTATGCTTTACTTTCTTCTTTCTGTTTTCTTTTTCCTCCTTCCTTCTTCCCGGCCAACCACGAGACACCCACATTTTTGCACGAGGATTTTGGGCGGACGTATCACGCATCTCTTCGGCTTCTCCATCCTCTTCATCTCCGCTGCCCCCGTTCAAGCCAAACAGACCGAAATGCCAGATTGGATTACACGAGGTGTTAGTGACTCTTCTTGATGTAGCATGGGAACATGCGGAAGAGGAGGTGAGAAGCGGGAGGAGGAAGGGGGGAATGGAAAGTCATGCCGGTAAGCTTCGGTCCTTTCTTTTCTTAATCCGCTATCCAGATGACAGCATTAATATATATTTCAAGTAGAAGATTAATATATCTCATTATTTTACCATCCTCACTTTATTTTTCACAAAATACAAGTGACAGTGAGAACCAACTGTGGGGCAGTTGGTTTCTCACCTTGTCTCCCTCATGGGAGGTCTCATGTTCGAATCTAGTTGGAGTCTAAAAACTCTCCAACTTATTATATATTGTTGGATATTTATTTTTGGTCTGTGGGATTACTTCTTCGGAAATCAGTTCGACCTGGAATTCTCGCTTAATTAGGTGGACCTTTCGACCTGTTCGGATTTATCTCCAGACTCTCGAGGACTTCTCAGGTTCCACTCAGATTAGAATCCCGGTCGCTTGTATGTACTTGTAAATACTTGGCCTCTGTGGCTCCTGCAAAAAAAAAAGAAATACAAGTGATAGTGATACGAAGGCGCCTATAATAATTTATAAAATATCTATATAACACTGGTCTTTTTTGTGAGTGATAAAATGACATTGTAAAACGGTGCAGTATGCTAACATTCATATTGACAATATTAGATTGTGTATGGTGTACATGTTTACTTGAAACGTGTTGTGAAAAAAAAATTAATTAAGTGAAGTTCATTGTGCAATCATCTTGTGTCATCAGCAGTGAGGAGAAGTTATGTTTTATCCGAACCAGCTGCCTAGGACAGTTGGTTCACCACCTCCCTTGCAAAAGGAAGGTCTCAAGTTCAATCTTGGTTGGAGCCTAAAAACTCCCCAATCTTGCACCCAATAATTGGGTTGTAGGGATCTTTATCCCCTGGTCTGTGGGATAACTTCCTCGAAAAATCATGCGGACCTGGAACATTCGGCTAATTAGGCGGAATTCTTGACCAGCGCGGAATTATCTACATTTCTGGAGGACTTCTCGGGTTCGTTCCCCGGTCTTGTAAATATCTGTCTATACTTGGCCTTTGTGCCACCGACCAAAAAAAAAAAAATGTTATGTTTTATCCCTTTTGTTTTTTTGACGCCATACATATGATGGATGGAGGTAAGTAAAAAAGTAGTGAGATAGTTGTAAGCACTACAGTGGGCGGATTTTTTTTCCTCCAATGAAAATTGTAACGGTTAGAAATTGATCCGGCGATCTGGACCATCCGATCTGGTCTCTAGTTACTCGACACCATAGAATTTGTATTCATAAAGACGCACAGATGCAAAGACCTACAGGTAGAAGAAAGCAGTCAGATGGTCCCCCGTCTAGGTGGCGGAAGGGTCCTCTGATGCCTAAGTCGGATCCTGGAGTCAAAGGAGATGATGGCTAGAGATTTTTTGTGTCTGAGTGTGCGTGAGAGCCTACCTTGTTCGTGAGAGAGACATGAACACGTATACCCTCCCTCCCCCTGTGGCCTCTTGGGGGATGGTCCAATGATGGTAGCTTGATGGCCCATGATTTAGGCCTCCTGATTGAGGGAATCGTGGGGTACCAGGCCTGAAGGTACGATTTCCTTTCTTGATGAGGGGCATAGATCGTGGGGACCTGTCTTTAATGGGTAGTTGCACTATTTGACTGGAAGGCCTGCCCGATGGTAAGATGAGGAAGGTTTGAATTGTCCCTAGAATTTTGGCTCTCTTAAGAAGTCAGAAACCTCGGTCTTTAAGCCTAAGGGCTTTGCCTCCTCTAGTCGAAGCGGAGGCTCTAGGCTACCAAAAGAATCATATTCTCTCGATAGTCGGGAGCATCATCTGAGATGCTGATGGTCTCGAGGCTTACCGCTTGAGGCACTCGCCTCTTCAAGGATTGGCTCTCTGGGAATCAGGACCTCCCTTTTATGGGTCCCAATCCTTAACTAGCCTATTGGGAAGCCCGGAGAAGTCCACGTGACGCCATCACGTGACAGCTTGTGAGCCACGGGCCCTTGGGCCTTTTAACTGTTGGACTTGATTGGGCCGTAACCCAATCGCCTCTCATCATTAGCCCCCTCACTTCCAGTTTCGAGATTCAAAGGTGAGAGTGGCATGAAGCGTATGGCCCAAGGTATGCCTGCAGGGCTGATGGGCGCTAGTGATGAGATGTCGGTTGTACGGTGCGGAGACACCTAGTTAAGGAAAGGAGGTGACGTCAATCGTGTAGCCTTGTGGGGATATCTCTCTTCTATTTTGTAGCCCTGGGTGCTTTTGCATAGATAAATTCAACTTTCGTGACTTTCCTTAGTATCACGTTGCTTGAAAATTACCTTGAGCATAGTTGCGCCGATGGACACAGCTAAGTACCTTCTCCAAGCACTGACACTTGAGTGATTGACTGTAGCCTCCTTTGAGTGTGAGCGCTGGGAGGAACAATTGGCCTAAGGGCCCTTCCCGAGTGTGGATACTAGGTGAACGGCTGGCTCGGGAGCCCTTCCTAAGCCAACCATCCTTAGCTTGTAAACGATGTCGAATTCGCCTAGCTCGATTGCCCATTTGACCAGGCATCTGGATGCCTCAAGGTTTTGTAGAATCCTCTCCAGGGGCAAGCTTGTGAAGATGATGATAGGGTAAGCATGGGAATATGGGTAGAGTAATCAGGCCGAGTGTATCAATACAAGGGCGAACTTTTCGATAGTCGGATACTGCAGCTGGGGATCCTACAAGACCTTGCTGGTGTAGTAAACCGGCCTTTGGATTCTGTTGTCTCTCACCAATACAGAGCTCAATGAGTGGGGAGTGACCGATAGATATAGAAAATATGCTCTCCCACAGTAGGCTTAGATAGGACAAGAGGTGAAACGAGGTAGCATTTTAGCTCTTAGAAAGCATCATGGCATTCCTTTGTCCACTCAATTTTGCCCTTATTTCTCAACTGCATTCGGATACCTCGCAAGATCTTGAAGAAGGGAAAACATCACTTAGCCTCTCGAGAAAGGAAACATTTGAGTGCGGCTATTCTCCTGATCAGGCATTGAATGTCCCAGACCTTGTAGCGGCATTGCATGTCCTGAATGTCCTGAGCTTTTCTAGGTTGGCCTTGATGCCCCTATTGGTGACCATAAAGTTCAAGGATTTTCCTGATCTGACCGCGAATGCACATTTGGAGGGATTTAGTTTCATTTCATACGTCTTATGTAAGGATTGAGGTTTCGGATCCGGTTTCGCGTCGAGTCTGCTCGACGCGGTTTAAACGGCGTCCAGCCATGTAGACGCGTTTTAGGCTGTGCCACGTGGGCTGGCCTTGGGTCGCGAGAGTACGGCCCCGGTCATATCGTCTGAATGACGTCTTGGATGGACGAGGCCTTTCAAAGTACGACCCTGACTTGTCAGTGCACAGCCCGGTCTTATCATCTGAAAGACGTCGGGAGTGCACGACGCATTTTACCCAGCTTCTGGTTGACCCCGCGAACCCTCCTTCCTTTCCCTCATTTCCTCCTTCATCCTCTCTCTCCTCTCTTCCTTCGGCGACCCGGCGGCGTTTTTCCCTTTCTCCTCATTTTCCTCCCACCATTTCCTCTCTTCCTCCACTCCATCGACCTCCTAACTCCTACCACTACCACCACCATCTCCTTCGCGGCCTTTTTCTCTCCGGACGGCGGCCGACGTCCCGGTGGAGTAACGACGTCCACGGTGGTACCGGCGGCGGCGTGGGGCAAGGCGGGTAGGCGGATTGGAGCTTGGAGGAGTTCAAGTAATCGGTAGGGTGACGATCCTCGTGGTGTTTCAACTTAAAATCATGTTTTCCCACTTTGAAGCATGATGCGTGTATGGGGCTTTGGGTAGAATAAGCATGTTAAGGGGCTTTCTTGATGATTATGGTGGTTCCTATGCATGTGAATTTGTGGGTTTTCCTGTGATGGATTGGTTTTCCTTTTCATTTTCCCCATTTTGGATGTTTTTGGGGTGAATTTGGGGTAAAAGGGGACCCTCGGGTCGAGCTGCAGAAACCTGGTTTCTGGCGCTAAATGACGTCGCACTAGGATGACGCCGTTCAGAATGGCGACGAGCCAGCACGACGCCATTTAGGCAGAAATTGTCTCGGTAACGGTTTCTGTCAGAGGGGATTTCTGTTGTGAATGGCGTCCAAGGACAGCAACGCCTTTTCAAATGGTGGCTTCCCAGGACGACGCGTTTTAGGCCATATTCTGAGGCCGAGATTTCATGAACCAGTTTAGGAGGTTTGAATGGTGTCGGCCTTGGGCGACGTGATTCAAGACATAATCATATTAATTCATGCTGTTAACATATCTTCACATTGTTAGATAGTTTGGTTATTGCATGTTTGAGATCGTACTCGAGGATAAGGATTTTTACGTGATCGGATCGTATTGTGTTGTATTTCGTGCGATTGTGGACCTAGAGTGACAATTGTAGTGCTTGCCACCCTGTGTCGGTGTGGGAGGGACACAACGCCGGTGTGGGAGTGGTGGGGTGACGCCTAAAGAGAGGGTCACCTGGTGTACCCCGGGGTTAGCTAGTACTGGTGTTGGAGTGGTACCTGTGGAGTGTCACTCGTGCTGAGGGAAGGAGTAACCACCTGAGCCAGTTGGGCCGGAGTAGCTAGCGTGCTATCCGAGGGGTTACTGTTTGGTCTCAGCGGGTCGGTGTTTCCCACGTTTGGTTGTGTGGTTGACGTGGTTTGACGAGACGCTGGTGGTAGGCTCCCTGGTAGAATGGTTTCTGAGATATGCATGTTACATTCCGAATGCGTGTGGTTTATATCGAGAATTAGAAGTAGTAATTACTGCTTTACTTGCTTACTTTACCTTTATCTGTGCTACTTCTCTTGTGGGTGCGTGAGTGGGCGGTGGGAATCGAAGGATCCCTACTGAGTCTTTTCGTTGAGACTCACCCCTGCGGCTTTCAGGTGTGGGTTCCAGGCAGGCTTAGCGAGGAGAGTGCTGCTTAGAGTTGCGCGCCAGCTGCTGTTGTTCAAGGGTATGCCCCGACGTAGTTGTTATTTTATTTCTGACCTGTACGCTTAATTATTTCTTTTCTGTTGGAGTATGTAATTATTTGTTGTGTCCAGTCGCATTGTAATAACTTTTAATTCTTGCACTTCCTTTTCAATTCAATGCGATGTGAATGTTTAGCTTAGTTAATTATTTATTTCCCAGACTTATCTAGATCCTGGTTTGGCTCCAAAATAGTGATTCGGTACCCATTTAGTAATCGGATCCCCGATTATAGGGTGGCGGGTCGTTACAGTTGGTATCAGAGCATTCGGTCTGGCAAATAAATGAATAACTAGGTTAAATATTGTAAATTCGGCAAATAATTACATTATCCTGTACAGGCGTGGCGGTAGTGTAGGTTTTAGGATTCTAATTAGAACTTTTCAATTTTTGTGATTGTAGGCGACTAGATGGTTCCTAGGAAGAGGATGCCAGTTATTAGGGAGGGGGGAGATGTCTCTAGTGGATCTGAGGCCGGTAGGCCGAGTATGGAACATTTCATGGAGGCTATGATGGACACGATGGCTAAATACCAGACCCGAGACCCTAGTGAGAGTTCCAGTGCTCGGGGAGGGTCTTCAGCTACACTGGAGAGATTCCTGAAGCTGAGGCCGCCTCATTTCACCGGTCGTCCCGACCCTGATGAGGCTGTTCATTGGTTGAGGGAGATGGAGAAGACTTTTGATACTATGGATTGTGCGGTAGTTGAGAGGACTCCGTTGGCTACCTTCATGCTGAAGGATGATGCCTACGATTGGTGGACCACTTTGAAGAGTTTGTCATATGCGGATAGGAGTCTCAGGGAGATTCCATGGGAGACTTTTGTGAAAGAATTCAATGCACGGTACTTCCCTCGGCATGTTCAGAGAGCTAAGGAGAGGGAATTTATGGAATTGACCCAAGGAAGCATGACAGTGCTTGAATACCAGATGAAGTTTGTTTCGCTTGGGAGGTTTGTGCCTTTTATCTCAGGAGACGAGAAGCGTCCGACTGAGAGGTTTGTGGATGGACTGAGGTCCAATCTGAGGAGTTTTGTGGCATCCCACTGTTGTACAGATTTGGCTTCGGCGGTTAGGTGTGTCGCGGCAGTTGAGGCACAGCATGAGCAGTCAGCTCGAGAGAGGGGACTGACTACTCAGGGGCCAGCTCATGGCAAGGAAAAGACAGCAGCAGGAGCTCCTTCGTCCGGATCAGGATCGTCTTCACTCGGCTCTAGATTCAGGAGGTTCTTTCGAGGAGGTGGCAGCAGCAGTGGCAGCAGCAGACCCAGGCAGAACCAACAGAGTCAGTCGATGTCCAGTGCTCAACAGGAGGCAGCTCAGAGGCTTCCGGCAGCCTGTCAGCATTGCGGTGGCACTCACGGTGGGACTCAGTGTCTTGCTTTTTTGTGGAGGTGTTACACTTGTGGCCAGCAGGGCCATTTGGCGAGGTTTTGCCCACAGGGTCATGGTCAGGGTCAGGGACCAAGGGATCAGAAGAAGTCGAGGACCCAGGGGAGAGTTCTAGCTATCACCAGGAAGGAGGTTCGCGCATCCAACTTGGTGGAAGGTACACTTTCTGTCCTTGGGAACTCTGCACATGTGTTAATTGTTGATTCGGGTGCTTCGCATTCTTTTATTTCTGAGTAGTTCGTAGATGTTCTTTCTGCACCCGTTGATGAGATATCTGATGGATTGATGGTAGAGGTTCCTTCTGGGGATTTCATGTTGTCTTATAACTGTTTGAGTGAAGTTCCCTTGACCATTGAGGGCCATGAGTTACCTGCCCAGTTAGTTGTGCTTGCCATTCGCGACTTTGATGTTATCCTGGGCATGGACTGGCTGGAAGCTTATTATGCCGAGGTGGACTGCCACAGGAAGAGGGTGCGCTTCTCTATTCCGGACATCCCGACCTTCTACTTCCAAAGTATTAGGCTCTCTTCTCAAGGTATTCTTATTTCTGCCTTTAAGGCCCAGAGGTTGCTTGTTGGTGATTGTGAGGCCTTCCTTGCCTCTGTCGTTCTAGCTGATGTTAGCAGAAGTTCCAGTCTTTGGGAGGTGCCTGTGGTGTGTGACTTTGTAGATGTGTTTCCTGAGGAATTGTCTGGCCTTCCCCCTCAGCGAGAGGTTGAGTTTACTATTGAGCTTGCACCGGGTACGGCGCCCCTGTCTAAGGCCCCGTATCGGATGGCGCCAGCCGAACTCGCTGAGTTGAAGGCGTAGTTGCAGGAGTTGCTAGATAAGGGTTTCATTCGTCCCAGTACTTCTCCGTGGGGTGCTCCAGTTCTATTTGTCAGGAAGAAGGATGGTTCTCTGAGATTGTACATTGATTATAGACAGTTGAACCAGGTGACGATAAAGAACAAGTACCCACTTCCGAGGATTGATGATCTGATGGATCAGTTGCAGTCTGCGAAGGTGTTTTCAAAGATTGACTTGAGATCAGGGTATTATCAGATGAGGATCCGTGAGGTTGATGTTAGTAAGACGACCTTTAGGATTCGGTATGGACATTATGAGTTTTTGGTTATGTCTTTTGGCTTGACCAATGCTCCGGCGGCTTTTATGGATTTGATGAATCGGGTCTTCAGGGCCTATCTGGATCAGTTTGTGGTGGTATTTGTAGATGATATTTTGATATACTCTTCTTCTGAGGAAGAGCATGACACACATCTTCAGATGGTATTGCAGGTTTTGAGAGAGCACCAACACTATGCCAAGTTTAGCAAGTGTGAATTATGGCTAGACAAGGTGCACTTCCTGGGGCATGTCATTTCTGGTGATGGCATTGCAGTGGATCCAGCCAAGACTGAGGCAGTGATGGATTGGAGCAGGCCAACAACAGTAACTGAGGTCAGGAGCTTCTTGGGGATAGCAGGTTATTACAGGCGGTTTGTTCAAGGTTTTTCTTCGATAGCGGTAGACGCCTTGAGTCGGAAGACGATCATGTCATATTTCATGGTTCGAGAATGGAGGTTATTTGAGCAGGTTGTGGAATCTTCCTTTAGGGTTCCGCGAGAGGCTGATAGAGCCGTGTTGGCCAGCTTAACTGTGAGGCCAGCAGTGTACCATGCCGTAATTGAGGCTCAGATTGCAGATGCAGAGTTACCGCAGATTCTCCAGATACTAGAGGTGGAATTGTGGGATGATGGTACAGTCAGGTTTAGAAGCAGACTCTATGTTCCGACCGAGGAGGACGTGCGCGGAGTGTCCTGGATGAGGCGCACCGTTCTAGATATGCAGTGCATCCCGGAACAACTAAGATGTATCATTGTTTGAGGAGGCACTTTTGGTGGCCTGGTATGAAGAAGGATGTGGCTGATTATGTGGCTAGGTGCATGACTTGTCAATAGGCTAAGGCAGAACACCAGAAACCAGGAGGGTTGTTGCAGCCCTTGCCGATCCCGGAATGGAAATGGGAGCATGTGACTATGGACTTTGTGATGGGATTACCTGTGTCCCCTGGCAGAAGGGACGCGATCTGGGTCATTGTTGATCGATTGACCAAGTCGGCACACTTCCTGGCTATTAGGAAGGACTGGTCAGTCGGTAAGTTGGCTAAGCTGTTTGTGGATCAGATCATCTCTCTGCACGGGGTGCACTTATCCATCGTATCAGACCGGGATCCGAGATTTACTTCTAGGTTGTGGAAGAGTTTTCAGAAGGCCTTAGGCACGCAGTTGGCCTTCAGCTCGGCCTATCATCTCGAGACTGATTGTAAGGACTGAGGTTTCAGATCCGGTTATCGGGTCAGTTTATGGGTCGGATTCCCTGGTTTGAGCCTTGATGGGTCAGGGGAGTGCCATCTAAATGACGTCTAGGATGCGCGACGCCTTTTGAACGGCGTCTTGCTGGGTAGACGCCATTTAGTTTGGTTGCCGATGTGCCACGTGGGCGGGCTTCGGGCCGCGAGAGTACGGCCCTGTCATGTCGTCTGAACGGCGTCCGCTATGGACGACGCCATTCAGACTGCGACCCTGGGTTGTCAGTGTACGGTGCCAGTCTTGTCGTCTGAACGGCGTCTTGGTTAGGCGACGCGTTTCAGACTCTGTCAGTACGGCCCGTCATGTCAACTGTTAGGCGTCCGCGCAGCTCGACGCGTTTTAGCTAGTTTCTGAGTAACCCCGCGAACCCTCCTTCCTTTCCCTCATTTTCTCCTCCCTCTTCTCTCTCCTCTCTTCCCCGGCGGCTCCGGCGATTCTTCCTTCCCCTCCTTCTTTTCCTCCCACCATTTCATCTCTCCCTCCACTCCATCGACCTCCTAACTCCCACCAGAAACCAGGATGGCTGATTATGTGGCTAGGTGCATGACTTGTCAGTAGGTTAAGGCAGAACACCAGAAACCAGGAGGGTTGTTGCAGCCCTTGCCGATCCCGGAATGGAAATAGAAGCATGTGACTATGGACTTTGTGATGGGATTACCTATATCCCCTGGCAGGAGAAATGCGATCTGGGTCATTGTTGATCGACTGACCAAGTCGGCACACTTCCTGGTTATTAGGAAGGACTGGTCAGTCGGTAAGTTGGCAAAGCTATTTGTGGATCGGATCATCTCTCTGCACGGGGTACCCTTGTCCATCGTATCAGACTGGGATCCGAGGTTTACCTCTTAGTTCTGGAAGAGTTTTCAGAAGGTCTTGGGCACAAAGTTGGCCTTCAACTCGGCCTATCATCCTGAGACTAATGGGCAGTCGGAAAGGACCATTCAGACTCTGGAGGATATGCTCAGGGAATGTTGCCTAGACTGGGGAGGTTCTTGAGAGCAGCATTTGCCTACTGTGGAGTTTGCCTACAACAACAGTTATCATTCTAGTATCGGCATGGCACCTTACGAAGCTTTGTACGGGCGGCCGTGTCGATCCCCTGTGTGTTGGTCCAAGATTGGCGAGAGGCAGATAGCAGGGCCAGAGTTGGTACAACAGTGTGCTGAGGTTCCCAGAGTGGTACAGCAGAGATTGATTGCAGCTCAGAGCAGACAGAAGAGTTATGCTGACATCCGGAGGAGACCGCTTGAGTTTGAGGTTGGGGACTACGTGTTTCTCCGAGTCTCACCCTCCAAGGGTGTGATGAGATTCGGCAAGCGAGGCAAGCTGAGTCCGTGATATATTGGGCCTTTTCCCATTCTTGCTCGGATTGGGGAAATGGCATATCAGCTGGCCTTGCCTCCCAGTCTTGCAGGGGTGCACGATGTGTTCTTTGTTTCGTTGCTGAGGAAATATGTTCAGGATCCATCTCATATTCTAGATTTTTCAGAGTTGGAAGTCGTTGAGGACTTGTCCTTTCCAGAGTTTCCAGTTCGTATTGAGGATCGTAGAGAACAGGTCCTTCGGAACAAGGTTGTACCTCTGGTTAAGGTAATTTGGCAGTACCGCTCCGGGGGCGAGGCAACCTGGGAGCGCGAGGGCGAGATGCAGGAGCAATTTCCCTACCTTTTCTCGTAAGTTCCCTTGTGAGCTTGTATCTTTTTGTTTCAACCTCGTTAATTCTAGCAGGCAATTTCGGGGACGAAATTCTTTTAAGGGAGGGAGAATGTAAGGACTGAGGTTTCGGATCCGGTTATCAGGTCAGTTTCTGGGTCGGATTCTCTGGTTTGGGCTCTGATGGGTTAGGGGAGTGCCATCTAAATGACGTCTAGGATGCACGATGCCTTTTGAACGGCGTCTTGCTAGGTAGACGCCATTTAGTTTGGTTGCCGATGCGCCACGTGGGCGGGCTTCGGGCCGCGAGAGTACGGCCCTGCAGTGTCGTCTGAACGGCGTCCGCTATGGACGACACCATTCAGACTGCGACCCTGGGTTGTCAGTGTACGGTGCCGGTCTTGTCGTCTGAATGGCGTCTTGGGTAGGTGACACGTTTCAGACTCTATCAGTACGGCCCGTCATGTCAACTGTTAGGCGTCCGTGCAGCTTGACGTGTTTTAGCCAGTTTCTGGTTAACCCCGCGAACCCTCCTTCCTTTCCCTCATTTTCTCCTTCCTCTTCTCTCTCCTCTCTTCCTCGGCGGCTCCGGCGATTCTTCCTTCCCCTCCTTCTTTTCCTCCCACCATTTCATCTCTCCCTCCACTCCATCAACCTCCTAACTCCCACCACTACCACCACCACCTCCTCCGCGGCGTTTTCTCTCCGGATGGCGGCCGACGTCCCGGTGGAGTAATGACGACCTCGGCGGTACCGGCGGCGGCGTGGGACGAGACGGGTGGGCAGCTTGGAGCTTGGAGGAGTTCAAGTAATCGGTAGGGTGACGATTCCCAGTGCATTTCGTTTGAAACCATGTTTTTCCGCATTTGAAGCATGTTTTAGGGGTATTTTTGGGGTGAAAATGCTAAGTGCATGTATGAGAAATTGGGTGTTCTAAAGGATAGTTAGGTTCTCCTCCTTCTCCTTTATGTTTTGTGCCCTTTTCTGTGCCTTTTGTGGGAGAAATCCCATCTCGTGGATCGGGGGAAGCGAGGCGGAGAACCTGTCTGTCGGGACTAAATGGCATCGAGGTGAAGCGACGCCTTTTAGAAAGGCGGCGCCCTCCTACGACGCTATTTAGCCCCATTTACAGACTCTGTCTCTGGACTGTAGCGACGCCTTTTTAAAAGGCGACTTGCGTGGACAACGCATTTTAGTGGAAATCACCTCATGGCCTGTCCCTGTTTTCGGTCGCTAACAGGCGACGAGGGACAGCGACGCCTTTCAAAAGGCGACTACCTGTGGTGACGCGTTTTATGCCAAGTTCTGAAGGCGAGTTTTCTATAAACCAGTTTAAGAGGCTTGAATGGCGTCGGCCTTAGGCGACGCGATTCAAGACAGAATCACACTAATCCATGCCATTAAAATATGTTTACACTGTTAGACAGTTGGTTAGTTGGTTAAATGCATGCTTTAAATTATATTCGATGATGATGGATTCCTTGTAACCGGATCGCATCACGTTGTGTTTCATGCGACCGTGGACTTCTTACTGTGCTGTGTTTTGTGCTACTGTGGACCTAGAGTGACAGTTGTAGCGCTTTATCACCCTGTGCTGGTGTGGGTGGAGCACAGGGCCGGTGTGGGTGTGGCGGGGTGACGCCTAGTGAGAGAGGGTCACCTGGTGAACCCCGGGGTTAGCTAGTACCGGTGTGGGTGTGGTACCTGTGAAGTGTCACTCATGCTGGGGGAAGGAGTAACCACCTGAGCCAGTTGGGCCGGAGTAGCTAGCGTGCTATCCGAGGGGTTACTGTTTGGTCTCAGCGGGTCGGTGTTTCTCACCTTCGTCCGTGTGGTTGGCGTGTTTTGTCGAGATGTTGGTTGTGGGCTCCCTGGTAGACTGGTTTTAGAGATAAGCATGTTATATACTTTGAATGCATGTGATTCATATCGAGATTTAGGAGTAGTAATTACTGTTGTACTTGTTACTGTACCTTCAGCTGTGTTTTGCACTTGTGGATGTGTGAGTGGGCAGTGGGGATCGAAGGATCCCTACTAAGTCTTTTCGTTGAGACTCACCCCTGCAGTTTTCAAGTGAGGGTTCCAGGCAGACTTAGCGAGGAGTGTGCTGCTGTGAGTTGCGTTGTAAGGACTGAGGTTTCGGGTTCAGTTTCCGGGTCGGTTTCGGGCCGGATCCCCTGGTTTGGACCCTGAGGGGTCTTGAGAATTTCTTCTGAATGACGTCTACACAGCATGATGCCTTTCAAATGGCGTCTTGCTAAGTGGACGCCATTTAGGTCTGTAGCTGTTGTGCCACGTGGGCGCCACGTGGGCGGGTTTCGGGCCGCGCGAGTACGGCCCCTGTCTTGTCGTCTGATAGGCGTCTATGATGGACGACGCCATTCAGACTGCAACCCTGAGATGTCAGTGTACAGTGCCGGTCTTGTCGTCTGAACGGCGTTGGTGGTGGACGACGCGTTTCAGAGCTTCTGTCAGTACAGCCCGTCCTGTCATCTGATAGGCGTCTGTCTCGGTCGACGCGTTTTACCCTTGTTCGGATTGACCCCGCGAGCCTTTTCTTTCTTTTCCTCATTCTCACCCTCTCACTCTCTCTCCTCCCCCTCTCCGCCTCCTCCGACCCCTCTCTTCCCCTTTCCCTTCCTCTTCTTCCTCTTCCACCACTCCAACGCCTCTCTACCTCTCACCACTACCACCACCACTTCCTTCGTGGCGTTCCATTCTCCAGACGGCGGCCGACGTCCCGGCGGAGTGGCGACGTCCTCGGGGGTACCGGCGGTGGTCTGCGGTGCGGCGGTTCGGCGGCACGGACCCAGGAGGAGTTCAAGTAACCGGTAGGGGGACGAACCTTGCGTGGATTGTACACGTTTCATCCGTAGTTTCCATGTGATGCATGATGTGTTTGGGGG
The DNA here is from genome assembly GCA_030544215.1 of Zantedeschia hybrid cultivar. NCBI lineage: Eukaryota > Viridiplantae > Streptophyta > Magnoliopsida > Alismatales > Araceae > Zantedeschia > Zantedeschia hybrid cultivar. The sequence continues at coordinate 78,202,251 of JARZZO010000006.1, read as the reverse complement.
TAGAACAAGCATGTTTAGGAGCTCTTCTTGATGGGAATGAGGGTTTCTGTGAATGTGGATTTGTGATGGTTTAGCTTGCCCCTCTTCTTCCTATGTTTGGTTTGATTTTGGGACATTTGGGGGTGAAAAAGGGACCCTCGGGTCGAACGGCAGAACCTGATTTCTGGTGCTAAAAGACGTCGTACCTGGACGACGCCATTTAGAATGGCGACGGGCCAGTACGACGCCTTTTAGGCAGAAATGTTCTTGTTTGAGGTTCTGTCAGTTTGGGTTTCTGGCGTTAAATGACGTCATGCCTGGACGACGCCATTTAGAATGGCGACGGGCCAGCACGACGCCATTTAGGCAGAAATCGCCCCGATTAAGGTTTCTACAAGTTTCGGATTCTGGTGTGAATGGCGTCTGAGGACAGTGACTCCTTTTGAAAAGGCGGCTTCCCAAGACGACGCGTTTTTAGAGGAATCAACCGTGGCCTGTCCTTATTTCTGTCACCAATAGGCGACGAGGGATGGCGACGCATTTTAAAAGGGTGGGCCTGTGACGACGCCTTTTAGGCCATATTCTGAGGCCGGGATTTCATGAACCAGTTTAGGATGTTTGAATGGTGTCGGCCTTGGGTGACGCGATTCAAGACAGAACCACACTAATCCATGCCAGTAAAATGTGTTTACACTATTAGATAGTCGGTTAAATGCATGCCTTAAATCTACTCGATAATGATGGATTCTTCGTGACCGGATCACACTGTACTGTGTTTTGTGTTACTGTGGACCTAGAGTGACAGTTGTAGCGCTTTATCACCCTGTGCTGGTGTGGGTGGAGCACAGCGCCGGTGGGAGCAGTGGCGGGGTGACGCCTAGTGAGAGAGGGTCACCTGGTGAACCCCGGAGTTAGCTAGTACCTGTGTCGGAGTGGTACCTTTGGAGTGTCACTCGTGCTGGGGGAAGGAGTAACCACCTGAGCCAGTTAGGTCGGAGTAGCCAGCGTGCTATCCGAGGGGTTATTGTTTGGTCTCAGCGGGTCGGTGTTTGCTGGGGGAAGGAGTAACCGCCGAGGTAGCCAGCGTGCTATCCGAGGGGTTACTGTTTGGTGTCAGCGGGTCGGTGTTTCCCACTTTCAGGTGTGGTCGGTGTTTCCCGCTTTCGGAGACGTGGTTGGCGCGTTTTGCCGAGATGTGAGTTGTAGGCTCCTTGGTAGGATGATTTCTGAGATATGCATGTTATATTCCGAATGCATGTGGTTTATATCGAGAATTTGGAGTAATGTGTTACAGCTTTACTTATCTTGTTCACCTGTATCTTTGTTATTGCACTTGTGGGTATGTGAGTGGGAGGCAAGGGATTGGATGATCCCTACTGAGCCCAATTCTGGTGTGGCTCACTCCTTGCGGTTTTCAGGTGTGGACCTCGTGGCTAGTGGCGGCGTGTGGTGTTCTCCTTGGTGTGCGGACCAGCAGCTATCTCAGTTCCGGGGTATGCCCCGATGTTGTTGTACTTTGTTTCTGCCTGTACTTAATTAATTTGTTGGACCATGTAATTATTGTTGGACTGTGTACGGACATTATTAATCTACTTCCTGCGCACTGTACTTCCTTGTAGTCCGTGTGAATGTTATATTTAACCTTGTTTAACGCTTACTCCTCCAGATGTGTGTATAAGATCTGGGTGTGAGACCGTTGGATAATGATTCGACACCCATTTAGTGATCGGGTCTCCGATCATAGGGTGGCGAGTCGTTACATGCGCGCCGTCATCTGTTGTTCCGGGGTATGCCCCGACGTAGTTGTTATCCTTATTTCTGGCTTGTACGCTTAATTATTTATTTTCTGTTGGAATATGTAATTATTTGTTGTGTCGAGTCGCTTTGTAATAACTTTTAATTCCTGCACTTTCCCTTCAATTCAATGCGATGAAAATGTTTAGCTTAGTTTATTGTTTATTTCCCAGACTTACTTAGATTCTGGTTTGGTTCCAAATTAATGATTCAGCACCCATTTAGTAATCGGATCCCCGATTATGGGGTGGCGGGTCGTTACACTGATGGGCAGTCAGAGAGAACCATTCAGACTATGGAGGATATGCTCAGGGCATGTTGCCTAGACTGGGGAGGTTCTTAGGAGCAGCATTTGTCCACAGTGGAGTTTGCTTACAACAACAGTTATCACTCTAGTATCGGCATAGCGCCTTATGAGGCATTGTACGGGCGACCGTGTCGATCCCCCGTGAATTGGTCCGAGATTGGCGAGAGACAGATAGCAGGACCATAGTTGGTGCAACAGTGTGCTGAGGTTGCCAGAGTGGTACAACAGAGATTGATTACAGCTCAGAGCAGACAGAAGAGTTATGCAGACATCCGTAGGAGACCACTTGAGTTTGAGGTTGGGGACCACGTGTTTCTCCGAGTCTCACCCTCCAAGGGTGTGATGAGATTCGGGAAGCGAGGTAAGCTGAGTCCGCGATATGTTGGGCCTTTTCCCATTCTTGCTCGAATTGGGGAAACGGCGTATCAGCTAGCCTTGCCGCCCAGTCTTGCAGGGGTACACGATGTGTTCTATGTTTCTTACTGAGGAGATATGTTCATGATCCATCTTATGTTTTAGATTTTTCAGAATTGAAAATCGCTGAGGACTTGTCCTTTCCAGAGTTTCCAGTACGTATTAAGGATCGTAGAGCACAGATCCTTCGGAACAAGGTTGTACCTCTGGTTAAGGTAATTTGGTAGTACCGCTCCGGGGGCGAGGCAACCTGGGAGCGCGAGGACGAGATGTTGGAGCAATTTCCCTACCTTTTCTCGTAAGTTCCCTTGTGAGCTTGTATCTTTTTGTTTCAACCTCGTTAATTCTAGCAGGCAATTTCGAGGACGAAATTCTTTTAAGGGGGGGAGAATGTAAGGACTGAGGTTTCGGATCCGGTTATCGGGTCAGTTTTTTGGGTCGGATCCCGTAGTTCAGGCCCTGATGGGGCTGGGACTCTGTTTTGTTTCGCGTCGAGCCAGGCTCGACGCGGTTTAAACGGCGTCCATCCATGTAGACGCATTTTAGGCTGTGCCACGTGGGCTCCACGTGGGCTGGCCTTGGGTCGCGAGAGTACGGCTCCGGTCATATCGTCTGAATGGTGTCTTGGATGGACGACGCCTTTCAAAGTACGACCCTGACTTGTCAGTGCACGAACCGGTCTTATCATCTGAAAGACGTCGGGAGTGCACGACGCATTTTACCCAGCTTCTGGTTGACCCCGCGAACCCTCCTTCCTTTCCCTCATTTCTTCCTTCATCCTCTCTCTCCTCTCTTCCTCTAGCGACCCGGCGGCGTTTTTCCCTTTCTCCTCATTTTACTCCCACCATTTCCTCTCTTCCTCCACTCCATCGACCTCCTAACTCTTACCACTACCACCACCATCTCCTCCACGGCGTTTTTCTCTCCGGACGGTGGCCGACGTCCTGGTGGAGTAACGGCGTCCATAGTGGTACCGGCGGCGGCGTGGGGCGAGGCAGGTAGGTGGCTTGGAGCTTAGAGGAGTTCAAGTAACCGGTAGGATGACGATCCCTGTGGTGTTTCAACTTAAAATCATGTTTTCCCACTTTGAAGCATGATGCGTGTATGGGGTTTTGGGTAGAATAAGCATGTTAAGGGGCTTTCTTGATGATTATGGTAGTTCCTATGCATGTGGATTTTTGAGTTTTCCTGTGATGGATTGGTTTCCCTTTTCATTTTTCCCATTTTGAATGTTTTTGGGGCGAATTTGAGGTAAAAGGGGACCCTCGGGTCGAGCTGCAGAAACCTGGTTTCTTGTGCTAAATGATGTCGCGCTAGGACGACGCCATTCAGAATGGCGACGGGCCAGCACGACGCCATTTAGGCAGAAATTGTCCCGGTAACGGTTTTTGTCAGAGGGGATTTCTGTTGTAAATGACGTCCAAGGACAGCAACGCCTTTTCAAATGGCGGCTTCCCGGGACGACGCGTTTTAGGCCATATACTGAGGCCGAGATTTCATGAACCAGTTTAGGAGGCTTGAATGGTGTCGGCCTTGGGCGACGCGATTCGAGACAGAATCACATTAATTCATGCTGTTAACATATCTTCACATTGTTAGATAGTTTGGTTATTGCATGTTTGAGATCGTACTCGAGGATACGGATTTTTACGTGATCGGATCGCACTGTGTTGTGTTTCGTGCGATTGTGGACCTAGAGTGACAGTTGTAGCACTTGCCACCCTATGTCGGTGTGGGAGGGACACAGCGCCGGTGTGGGAGTGGTGGGGTGACGCCTAGAGAGAAGGTCACCTGGTGTACCCCGGGGTTAGCTAGTATCGGTGTTGGAGTGGTACCTGTGGAGTGTCACTCGTGCTGAGGGAAGGAGTAACCACCTGAACTAGTTGGGCCGGTGTAGCTAGCGTGCTATCCGAGGGGTTACTGTTTGGTCTCAGCGGGTCGGTGTTTCCCACGTTTGGTTGTGTGGTTGACGTGGTTTGACGAGACGCTTGTGGTAGGCTCCCTGGTAGAATGGTTTCTAAGATATGCATATTACATTCCGAATGCGTGTGGTTTATATCGAGAATTATAAGTAGTAATTACTGCTTTACTTGCTTACTTTACCTTTATCTGTGCTACTTCTCTTGTGGGTGTGTGAGTGGGCGGTGGGGATCGAAGGATCCCTACTGAGTCTTTTCGTTGAGACTCACCCCTACTACTTTCAGGTGAGGGTTCTAGGCAGGCTTAGCGAGGAGAGTGCTGCTTAGAGTTATGCGCCAGCTGCTGTTGTTCCGGAGTATGCCCCGACGTAGTTGTTATTTTATTTCTGGCCTGTACGCTTAATTATTTCTTTTCTGTTGGAGTATGTAATTATTTATTGTGTCCAGTCACATTGTAATAACTTTTAATTCTTGCACTTCCTTTTTAATTCAATGCGATGTGAATGTTTAGCTTAGTTAATTATTTATTTCCCAGACTTATCTAGATCCGGTTTGGCTCCAAAATAGTGATTCGGTACCCATTTAGTAATCGGATCCCCGATTATAGGGTGGCGGGTCGTTACATCTTAAGTGTGTTGAAGGTCTCGGCCAAGTCGGAGAGATGGTCGGCGGCTTTCGGACTCTTTACCAACATGTCATCTATGTAAACCATGTTCCTCCCGAGTTAAGGCTCGAACATCGAATTTACTAAGCATTGTGTAGGTCGCGCTAGCATTCTTGAGGCCGAGCGACATCTTGGTATAGTAGTAGATGCCCAAGTCGGTGATGAGCATCGTCTTCTCCTCATCAGCCAAGTTCATGCGGATTTGGTGATACTCAGAGCAAGCGTCCAAGAAACTCAGCATTTCATTTCCAAACATGGAGTTGATTAACTAATCTAGATTTGGCAAAGGATAGCAATGCTTTGGGGTTATTCAGGTCGATGAAGTCCACGCACATGTGCCACTTTCCATTTGACTTGTGCACTAAGACCACATTGGCAAGCCACTACGGATATTGAACGGGCTTGAGTAGACTAGTCTTCAGCCCTTTGGTGACTTACTCTTGGACTGGTTTTTGTCACTCAGATATGCATCTCCTCTTTTGTTGTCGAACTGATTTACTCTCGGGAAACAGGTTGATGTGGTGTGCCACCACCTCAAGAGGGATGTCTAGGAGGTCTTCCTCGGACCAAGCAAAAACATCTTGGTATTGGGATAGGAAGGCGTGATATTCTTCCACCTACGCGGTCAAAAGGGTTGAGCCCAGGTAGATGATTATGCCAGGCTCTTCTCCCAACTTGATGTTAAGGAGGTCCTTGATAATTATATGTTATTGGGCATTAACTGATTAAAATTATACATTACACTCATGATTTTATGTGTAAAATTATATGGAATGATAGATAATTTTGTGTTATTTCCAACGATACTTATTTTACTGAATTCCGAGTTAAAAACATTATCATTTCATGTGAAAAATTGAGTGTAGCGCATTTATAGGTTTTCAGCAATATCGGGATATATAATAATTTTATTTGAGCATAATTATTATTTTATTTACCACAGAAATCTAATTTTAATTTATTTTGTGTGAACATGATATAAAGAACATATGATGCAGTTAGTTGAGCTACTTGGTGCCCGTTGGCGTGACCTGAATTCAAATCCCAGCAATAATGTTTATTTTTGTGTACGGGATACATGTAAGGATATTTTAGGCAAGAAAATCAATAAGAAGGATGTCCTAAACTTTTTCTCCAATTAAACCACAAGAAGGAGCCACTGGCCCCCCATCTCCCCCTTTCCTTTTTCTTTCTCCTTCCTTTTCTCTCTCTCCTTCTCTTTTTAAAGATCTGAATCCTTCTTTATCTTCTATTCTTCTCTCCTCCTTCTTCTTCCTCTTTTCTTTCTCCCTCTCTCAGCTATAGTACCTGTGGGTATTATAGCAGCTACAGTACTATGGTACTGTAGCAACCTCTCCCTCTCTCTCTTTCTCTAGCCTTCAATCTCTCTCTCTCTAGCTTTCATTCTCTCTCTCTCTCTCTCTACATCTCTCTCAAACCAGTGGTTGCTAGGGACTGGAGGTGGACTCGATGTACTGCAACTGACCACTGGAAGGAGTCCAGGGCTACCAAGGATCCACGTGAAGGGCTGCGACGGCTGCAAACATTAGTTTTCCCTCTCTAGTTTTTAAGTTGTCTGTGATACACAATATTTCGAATATTTTCTGTAAATATTTTTTTTTTAGAATCATATTTTTTTTTCTATTTTCAATTTCTCTGTAAAATTTCATGAAGTTATGATTCCATTTGACAGTAGTTTGTTTGGAACAAATATCACTTTCTCCATCTTTTTCTTTTACAACTCTTTCTTTTTTTTTTTCGTTAACATCACTCAAATTTTGTATTCTTCTATTATTTAATATTTTAGGGATAGTCTTAGTTCAGTATATAGTCTAATTATGCTCGTTTAAAGGTTCTCCTTTTGTGAGTTCGTAATAAGTCTGACTAGGTTTAATTGTTCTCTATCAAATTATCACGCTCCTTCTTCTTTCTTCTCTGTTTTTTCTATAAAAACTCAATACTTTTAACTTTAAAATCTGAGATCTCCCTGTGGATTCGACCTTTTCTCACCACTTGCTTCATGTCATATGTTTAAAGTACACGAGTTTGGTTTAATTTAAATTGACAGTTGCGCGAGTATTTAATGACCGCACGTATGTGATCGATTAGTCCTCAGTAGGAGTTGCAACCTTGGGTTTCTCTTCTGGCTCTCGGGGAAGTTCGGCTACTTCTTGCTTGTCCTGTCCTCTTAAGGAGATACGATAGCAACAACGCGCTTCCTCCTAGTTCTCCTTTGCCTCCTTGACACCGAAGGGAGTTAGGAACTTCAGCTTCTCATGGTATGATGGGGGACTCCCGTAACTCGTACGATGATGCCCCTGCCAATTATGATATTATAGGTGCTCATCTCCCGGATGATCACGAAGTCGGCAATGAAGTTGACTTCTCGGGACGTGGTCCTTAGGGTTACCGCTAATGCTACTACTCCAACAGATGAGACTACGTTTCCAGAGAAACTGAAGAGTGGAGTCCGCATCAATCAAGTAGAGAGAATATCAACACCCATTTAGAGAAAGCAGTCGTAATTGATAATATTGGGGCCGCTCCCCCCATCCACTAAGATACGGTGAACTTTACATTTGTTGACTATCGTAGTCACGATGAGTTCATCGTCATAAGGGACAGTCACTTCCTTTAAATCTATATCACAGAAAATGGTGGGATCCTTCATCCAGTCCCTTATAGCGGCTTTCTCAAATTCGAGGCATTTAGGGTAGGGAGTTGCTGATATAAGGAGTAGAATGAAGGGAGGTGGATATGGAATGAATACTTGATTATTTAGTTTCTTGTTAGTTTTCCCTCCTTTCCTTTCTCCTTATCGTTCTTCCTTCTTTTCCCTCTCAATTTTTGGAGGTCGGTGCTGCTTGAACTAGACCAAGATCGCCATCCACCATCGCCCGGAGCTCCAAGAACCGGCTCGGCTCATAACAAATGGTGTTTGAGCCCTCTCTGAGTTCCTACATCGCACAGTCTACTTCAATGACGCCAGAGGTTTTGGATCTCTTGTTGTCATCACTTGTCACCCTCTCCTACGAATTAGAAGTGTCCCAAACAGATGTGACGAAGATGTTCCAGGCAATCGACACCAAGCTTCAAAAGTTTGAAGATCGTACAGTGGAGGATCACTTTCAAGTTGTGGAGGACGAGACCTTACCCTCTCCTCTCATGGATTGTAGTTCCGATTATTCTTCAAACATCGATCATCCTAACACGCCTATAGTTGCTACAAGATTTGTGGCCTGCATCAAGCTCGCTGGAGACATCGACTTTGAGAACACCATTGATCACAGACCGTGTCCTAGTTTTCCTCTTGTTCCAACAGCTATAGATGTGTATGTTATTGCTAACAAGCACAAGGTTCTATCGGTTACTAGTTATCTTGTAGATCGTCACAGGATTCTTTCTCCATGTTCAATTTTTTTCAACATGTTGCTTCCTACTTCCATCGATGTTCTTGACTCCCCCATTGACCTCTACGATGAGTGCAACATCCCTGAGGCTACAACAGTCCCTGTGCCGTTCGTGTTGATTGATGTTTCTATCTTCAAAGATGACCCCATGCTCTGTCCTCACATGGACTTCTTAGATAAGCACATTCTTGATTTTCCAGTGGCGAAGACCCCATCTGTTCTTACGGACATCATCTCTTTGATGGGCATGGCAAGTTAGTTCTTTCATATTTAGCCCCTCAATTGTTTGATGAAATGTCCTATAAGACTGTGGTCATCTAGATTTCCAAAGATACTGTAATGAGTTTTTTCTCTTCCGCTTCTACAAATTGGGAAGTGCACGACCAAGCTGCTTCCTTTGATTCTTTTGGTCGGCTAGTTTTCATAGTGTTCATCATCAGCAGAATACGCACGAGGACACCATGGATGTTGTGCTCCTAGATGTGGCCTTGCGGTCCATTCTTTAGTAGGGTTTCAATTCCTTCCATGCACAAGTTTTCGATTGGATGCCAAGCGTTTGCTTCATGATGCAACTCAGAAAGAGTATTTGACATTTTATATGAGATGGATGCGATTTGTATTGGATCTGATTCTCTCTCAGTATCACCCATTCTCCAACATCTTGTTAAACTATTTGAGAAGCTATTAAGAAGAAATGTTGACTCTGGCAATACAATGATCTTAATTTACATACAAGATGGCTCTTTGGAAGATATCCGCAGAGGCCTTGGTTACATGATACAAGGTTTGCTTGATGACATACCTCTAGCAGAAGCATTTCTGGATGCATACTACAAGTGTGGAAGCATTTATCAACGTGATCTTTCGAAGGGCCACTTCTACCATACTCGTGAGATCTATAATCGTCACTCGCCATCGAAGCCACTGCCTCATCTTCATCATATATCCAAGGCAGAAGCCACACTCGACCCTGTAGAATGGTGTTCGAAGAAATGCTGTTAGTTCCAATCCTCTGTCAGTTCTTATGATTACATACAAGCTATTCGACAAAATTTCCAACAATCTACTGTTATGTTACTCGAAGCTTTAGCGTCATGGAAGTTGCAGACCAAGACTTCCTCTTCAGCTATTCTTGTTTGATCCTATGCCAAGAGTCCGATGTTATTGTGATGACTGTAATGCTAGACCTTGAGGACAAGGTCTTCTTGAGGAAAGAGGTATTATCAAGTATGAGGGTATAATTAGATATTGTTAGGTACTTTGTGGGTGTATGAGGTTTTATTAGATTAGGGGTATGAAAACAATTAGGAAAAGTATGGATTTCTTTTATCATAATCATATAGAAATAAATTTTCAATGTAAACTTCGCACGGAATTCTGCTTCCCTTGTTCTATATAAGGAGGAGAATGGAGGGAGGTGGATAAAGGTTTGTTATTAGTTTTCCCTTGTTCCCTTTCTCTTTATTGTTCTTCCCTCTTTTCCCTTTCAATTTTTGGAGGCCGGTGCTGCTCGAACTGCACCAAGATCGTCATCTATTGTCGCTTGGAGATCAAAGAACCGGCTCGGCTGGTAACAGATTACTGGTTCAGCTTTGGCCCTTTTAAGTAGGAGCATAAACTGATCCAAAAGATCTCTTCGGACAGCTGAAAGGTGTCATTATGTATCAATAATTCACTACATTTTTTAGTCTGTAATTTTTAATTAAGTGGAGCCTATGGTCAGTGTTAATAAACATAATGGATTAAACCTAATCCAGTAATTTAGCTGATTCCTGGAGAAGACAATGCATCCACAACCACTACAAATGATTTCTTCTAACGCCTTCTAATCACTCTAATCGCCCATACGGTAAGCAAATATAAAACACGGAAACAAATGATGACCGAAGGACTGCGCGCGAGGGGCATTCTAATCTTCCTCATTAGTGATGGCGATCTTCTTGTTTAACTGGTTGTCACCGGCTCTTGGTAAAATTCCAAAGAAGATCCGAATTCTCAGTGGAGAAGCACTTGTAGACATCATGCTCATGCAGTGGAGGAAGGGTTCGTCGATTCGAAGAGTTAGACTGACTCGGATCTCCCATGATCCGATACAAGTCGAGTCAACTCGTGCCGACTCGTACGAGTCGCATGGTTAAGTCGTAGAAGTTCGGTCGAGTCGTACCGACTCGGGTTGGTCATGATATGATAAAAGTCGTCTGAATTGACACGAATCGATCTAGTACGGCAAACCATAAGTGGAGGTGATTCTACTCAAGAGATTGTAAGAGTAAAGGAGATGGCCCGGATGCTTGATCCTCTAGAGCATTACTGGCTCTCATACCATAAAAGAATGAAGAGAAAAGAATGAGACACCAAATTTAACGTGGTTAAATTTTTCAACCTACATCCACAATTGGTCGTGGAGCCTACCTCGGCCTGGACCAAGGAGTGCCATTCCTGTTTATAATGTTACAACCCTTTTCTATTTTACATAAGAGTGAGATCTTCCTCTATTACATATTTAGTAAGATCTTTGTCATCATTATTACAATAGTAACAAGTATTTGTTAAATTTTGTCGGGTTGATGGCCCTGGAGCATCATCCTTGTTGCCATGGGTATCCTTGTTGCCATGGGTATAGTGATAACAAATAATGGCCACATTGAGCTGTCATCCTTGCCGTCCTCAAGTTTAAGCAAAGTCTCCCCGGCCAACCACTTTATGAGAAGAGAAAAACTTGCTTGCTGCACAGCCAGCGGCAATTAGGCTGTTCGGTGGTGCAGCCAAAGTTGTAGAAAAAATAAATAAATAAATTAAAACCTCTTAATTGATCCGACCCAACAGTACAATTTAATTTTGGATCAGATGAGCTAAAAAAAATAAAAAATCGAAAATCAACTTCAAAAAAATAGTTTACAAATTTTCATTTTTTTTGGCTTGTACGGTCGGGTCAAATCAATTAAGAGGTTTTAAATTTTTATTTTTTATTTTTTCTAAAACTTTGGCTGCACTACTGAGCAGCGTAATTGCCGCTGGCTGTGCAGCAAGCAAGTTTTTCTCTTCTCATAAAGTGGTTGGCCGTGGAGACTTTGCTTAAAGTTGAGGACGGCAAGGATGACAGCTCAATGTGGCCATTATTTGTTATCACTATACCCATGGCAACAAGGATACCCATGGCAACAAGGATGATGCTCCAGGGCCATCAACCCGACAAAATTTAACAAATACTTGTTACTATTGTAATAATGATGACAAAGATCTTACTAAATGATGGGGCAGAATCCGATTCGGCCCATTAAACAGCCCAACACTGACATCAACCCAACAGCAGTAGCAGTAAGAGGCTCACTGGCAGCCTTCGGCCCATTAACGGTCCAGCGGCCCTCGGCCCAATAGCAGCTCAGTGGTCTTCGGCCCATCAGCAGCCCAACGGCCTTCAGCCCATTAGCAGCCCAACGGCCCTCAGCCCAGTTGGCTTCAGCCCACTAAACGGCATCCGGCCCAACAACGGCTCCCACCTTCGGCTCAGTAGCCGTATCCGGCCCACTCCGGTGGGAGGGTTAGGCGCTATGACGGTTTATCAGTAAACAAAAAATATAGTCCTATATCGGCTGCCATCATTAAGCAACCTCTATCCTCCGCTATAAATACAAGGCTATTTATTACCAAAGGTATGTCTTCTTGACCAAGGACAACAGTCCAAAAACATTAAAGCTGCCTCTTCTTCCTTCTCTTCTAAATCGAATCTTCTTCAGAAGCTAACTTAGCCGTCGGAGGAGGTTCTCTTGGGCCGAAGCCCGGGACTCCTACTGACCGGTTCCTCTTCCTCTTCCTGCAGGGGCTTCAGTTTGAATCTTCGCCGACCTCTCCGAGTCGGTCTCGGCCACCGACCTCGAGTTTTCTCCCCCCGGTCTCGACGCCCTTCGCCGGTCGGTCCGCCTCGGCCGAAGGAGTCTCGGCTTCGCTCCCGGCAAGCCTTCGCCCGGGTACCTCTCAGCTTCGGATCCTCGGCCCCGTGTCCGCTCTCGTCTCGTTTCGGATCCCCGTCGGTCCTCTTCTTCGATCTGACCCAGTTTCGGGTTCCAGTCTCGGAATCCGATCGACCGTGATAGCTTCGGCTACATCACGTGGCGCCGTCTGTGGGAAACTAGCGAGAAGTCATGTCTCATCGTCCGATGACCAGACGATCCGGACAAGACGAGGCAAAGACGCGGGCAACTCCAGCGCAGGCACTCCACTCCGAAGGTGCTCCGTCTGTTCTTCCACAAGGTTCTGCCCTTCCTGTCATACCAGAGTCCGTCGCTCTTAGAGACAACCGGGTGGAAGAGCTTCAGCAACAGGTGGCAACGCTGGTCGCCACTGTTACTTCCTTGGCGCCCTTGCGAGATATGGTGTCCGCCATCGCCCAACATATGGGATTACTGGGTCAGCTCCTGCAGCAGGTACCACCTCCTCCATTCTGTCCTGCTCAAGATGCAAAGCTACGGCCGACACCCTCGCAGGCCTTCCCCGACGAGGCCCCCACGGCACGCAGCAAGCCATTTGCGCCGCCTGCCCGAGTCCCTCGCGCCAGTCACATTATGATGGAGCAGGACTATAGTTTGTCCGGATTTCATCCGACCAAGGCCGAAGGACGATCGGTCACTACTTCAACCGCCCCGGACCTGGACCGGCGGCTGACGGCAATGAGGAAGGAAATGCAGCAAATGGTATCTCGGCCATACGGAGCGCCTCTCGCCAGCACCATTCTGGAGCAGATTCCATTCTCTCCAGAGCTTCTGGCCATTGAGGTACCTCCCAACTTTAAACTACCGAAAGGCCCTCTGTATGATGGAATGACAGATCTGGTCTACCACTTCTAGAGGTTCAATTCCTACCTCTCTGTCCGAGGGGTTTCCGAGGCAGTCCGCTGCCGTCTCTTCTCCCTCACTCTTGAAAAAACAGCCCTGACTTGGTTCGAGACGTTGGCCCCTAATTCCATCCACTCTTTAGTACAGTTAGGCCAACTGTTCATCGACCAATTTTACGACGCCACTCGGCAGTGTAAAACCTCGGCTAGCCTACTGGCCATTCGGCAAGGACCTACCGAGACCCTCCAAGAATATTTCACCAAATTTCGGGCCGAAGCCGCCCAAATCCCGAACCTCAATAGTTCGATTGCGGTCTCGGCCGTAATCAGTGGGTGTATGGACGAAGGGCTTCTCAACTCTATCGGGAAGCGCCATCCCTCCACCTTCCAAGACCTCGTGGCTCGGGCCCATATCATTAACCGGGAAGCCCTGATGATGTCCAAGGGCAAGAGTACTGCCGAGGAAGTATCGACGCCTACCCCTCCAGCGGTTCGTCCACGCCAAGAAGATCAGGAACCCTTTCGCAAGCGATACCAGAGGGAAGAATGGGACCAAGACAAGTGCCGGGATCCGCAGCAGCGGTATTTGCCACTACCTGCTCCACCCTCCCGGATGCTCATGGAGGTGAAATGTATGCTTCGGCAGCCGGAGCGCATCAAGACTGATCCTCGCCGAAGGGACCCCTGCAAGTACTTGTGAGTGCTTAAAATGAGTGTGTGATTATCATGAAAAATCTATGTTGTTTAAGTGCAAAATAAACCTATTAAAAAGAAACTACGTGAAGTGATCGTCAGAAACTTTTGACTTAAAAGTTCCAAAAGAAGGTTTGATCGCCTACCTGTTTAAACGCGGGAGATGTTAAGCTCTTGATTCCCCTCCTTCAGCCGGCTGAAGAAAGAGAGCCCTTCCTCTTCTTTTGTTCTTGCTGTTGAGTTTGAATTTGAGGATCGTCCAGAGTTCTTTGATTTGCTTGTTGATTTCCTCCCCTTTTGATTCTCCTTTGCGGCTTGCAAGAAATAGAAAGAAGGATAAAGAAATGATGAGAACTTAAGCAAAGGTAGTATCCATTCTAAACAGAGTTTTAAACATGCAACTAGACATAGAACTCACTTGTTGGGATGGTCTTTGAAACCCCTTTAAATTGGTTTTGAAAATGATGCTAGTGTGGTGTGTGTTGCATGGAGTGATGTGATGAAGAATGTAGAATTAATGAAGTGAATATGAAAAGTGCAGAAATGAATTGAAAAACTTATGTCGAGTAGATGAATCCTTGAATTGGACGAAAATTGGATGAAGAACGGACGCCGACTTCTGGAAACAGCAGCACTTCGGCGTTAGGACGTCGTTGCTTCGATCTTCAATCAATTCTAACTCTAATTCCAACTCTCTCTCTTTTTTTCTTTCATTAAAGATGTAAGGTATTTATAGACTTCTTCTGCGTCCGCGGATTTACATGGAAAAATCTTAAGATTTATCCGCATTAACCAACAGATAAATACAGATTAATTCATCTTTATCTGTAATTATCTAAAACGCGTCCATCATGGCTGACGCCTTTCAGATTGATTAAGATAAAGATAAACATCCGGAAAAAATTATCTTTATCTGTATTAGATAAAATGCGTCTACATGTATAGACGTCTTTTACACTAATTAAGATAATGATAAACATCCGGAAGAGAAGTAGAGATAGCTTAGGAATCCTAAAATGCGTCGTGTCTTACAGACGCCTTTTAGCTAATTAACCAACTGATTAAAATTCAAATTTAAACGTTAAAATAAGAATAAAGTCTAAATGACGTCCACACAGGTAGACGTCTTTTAGACTTCTTCATATTTTAACTGAAATTTGAGTTAAAATCAATTCAATTGATTAACTTAAATATGTCTGTTTCACCCGACACTCAAAAAGATCAATAAAAATAATTAATGATTAAATATCAGACCATTCTAAGGCATTATTATATGATATGAAATTTAATCGAAATAAAAAAAGCTGTGAGTGCTTAAAATGAGTGTGTGATTATCATGAAAAATCTATGTTGTTTAAGTGCAAAATAAACCTATTAAAAAGAAACTACGTGAAGTGATCGCTAAAAACTTTTGACTTAAAAGTTCCAAAAGAAAGTTTGATCGCCTACCTGTTTAAACGCGGGAGATGTTAAGTTCTTGATTCCCCTTCTTCAACCGGCTGAAGAAAGAGAGCCCTTCCTCTTCTTTTGTTCTTGCTGTTGAGTTTGAATTTGAGGATCGTCCAGAGTTCTTTGATTTGCTTGTTGATTTCCTCCCCTTTTGATTCTCCTTTGCGGCTTGCAAGAAATAGAAAGAAGGATAAAGAAATGATGAGAACTTAAGCAAAGGTAATATCCATTCTAAACAGTGTTTTAAACATGCAACTAAACATAGAACTCACTTGTTGGGATGGTCTTTGAAACCCCTTGAAATTGGTTTTGAAAATGATGCTAATGTGGTGTGTGTTTGTATGAAGTGATGGTGAAGAATGTAGAATTAATGAAGTGAATATGAATAGTGCAGAAATGAATTGAAAAACTTATGCCGAGTAGATGAATCCTTGAATTGGACGAAAATTGGATGAAGAACGGACGCCGACTTCTGGAAACCGCAATACTTCGGCGTTAGGACGTCGTTGCTTCGATCTTCAATCAATTCTAACTCTAATTCCAACTCTCTCTTTTTTTTTCTTTCATTAAATATGTAAGGTATTTATAGACTTCTTCTGCGTCCGCGGATTTACATGGAAAAATCTTAAGATTTATCCGCATTAACCAACAGATAAATACAGATTAATTCATCTTTATCTGTAATTATCTAAAACGCGTCCACCAGGGCTGACGCCTTTCAGATTGATTAAGATAAAGATAAACATCCGGAAAAACTTATCTTTATCTGTATTAGATAAAACGCGTCTACATGTATAGACGTCTTTTACACTAATTAAGATAATGATAAACATCCGGAAGAGAAGTAGAGATAGCTTAGGAATCCTAAAATGCGTCGTGTCTTACAGACGCCTTTTAGCTAATTAACCAACTGATTAAAATTCAAATTTAAACGTTAAAATAAGAATAAAGTCTAAATGGCGTCCACACAGGTAGACGTCTTTTAGACTTCTTCATATTTTAACTGAAATTTGAGTTAAACTCAATTCAATTGATTAACTTAAATATGTCCGTTTGACCCGACACTCAAAAAGATCAATAAAAATTAATCAATGATTAAATATCAGACCATTCTGAGGCATTATTATATGATATGAAATTTACTCGACATGATGTCAAAATTAGCGTGTCTACAACTGCCTCACCTTGGCATCGTCTTTGCAAGGGAGTGAAATGAAATGGAATGTACTGAAAAGGTGATGCCAAGGTGTGATGAGACACACTCTCAACATCACATGATTGGAATTTTTCTCAAAATCATCAATGAAGATAGTTCAAAGAGATCAATGGAATCAATCATGTCTGGATGTGGTAGACAAGGAAATAAAATAAAATCGATCAACTTCCTCGGAGTGGGAAGTACCCCAGGTCATAGACACTGTAGGTTTCATCGGTACCAAAGGCCGATGAAACTATCTCAAATGGGTTGATACCTTCGCCCACCGCAACTCTTGTTTTGCTGCTTAAAGAGAGGTTTATTTACCTGGAGAGCGTTTGCCAGCCAATGTGGACGTGCTGCAGCCATGATGGATCTTAAAAGAAAACAAGAAATATTGGATAAAGAGTCCAATCAAGGATAGAATTCTAAGGATATCTTCAAGCGAACCTCAAAGATAATCAAGATACTCAATTCAGAATGAAATATTTCATATCATGTTTTGAGTTATTTGATTAATGGTCTGAAACTTAATCAATAATTAAACCTTATCACAATGATTTCAAAGTCCTATATGATGCATGCTGGGCTAAAAGAAAAATATAAAGTTAAATAAAATATAAATTAATCAAGGATAATATTGTTAAATTGTCATTAATGAGTCAAGACACCAATTCTTGTAATCCAGTGCTAAGCCGAAGCTCGTTTATCCACGCACCGTTTCACAAAAGTAGAACCATCGTCCTCACTAATTAACAATCCAACGGCCTATCCGTGCGATTAAGAATTCTCTGGAATTATCACCGTTTTTGTTGAAGGGAAACTCAAATTCCTGTTTCATCAAAACCACAAGGTCCTTGACATACTCTAATAAATACTTAATATATAGTAATGCAAATGAATTACATGAAATAGTACAAGGGTAGAAATAACCGCCTTTTTAGCCACGGTCAAGACTTCATAACTCCCACAATGGGATCTTCCAGCTTCATTTGAATTTTCTGATTTTCCTGCACTATTAATAATTCCAAACAAGTATTTAATTTAAGCATAAAAAATCACAGAACTTCG
Organism: Zantedeschia hybrid cultivar; assembly: GCA_030544215.1. NCBI lineage: Eukaryota > Viridiplantae > Streptophyta > Magnoliopsida > Alismatales > Araceae > Zantedeschia > Zantedeschia hybrid cultivar. Next base: position 78,184,525 of record JARZZO010000006.1, on the reverse strand, counting down.
GGTAAATAACAGAATTGTTGAAACGCGTCATGTCGTGCCGACGCCATTCAATGTTAAAACGCGGCGGTGTCCCTCGACGTCTTTTACTTGCAGAAACAGGTTCTGGCTGTTCTTTACTCGGATTCCAACTCTCTTCGTGCCTTGTGTCCTGTATATGACTTAAACAAACATGTTAGGCATCTGTTCAGGCTTAGCCCCTTGCCCGACCGAGTGAACGGTCGATCAATCTTTTCCTTAAATGAATGGTCAAGGGGCGTAGCCTTTATTAACAAAGGTAATAAGAATAATCAAACATAAGCAAAATGCAACATACAAGCAGACAAATGCTCACTGAAAATAAAAGGAATGAGACATATCAAATGCAATAAGCAAATGCTAATTGAAATATTTTTGTTGTTTTGAAATATTCATTTTTTGTTTGGGTTTTTGAAATATGTATTTTTTTGGGATTTTGGCATATGTATTTTTTTGGATTTTTGGACATCTGTATTTTTTTGGATTTTTGGACATCTGTATTTTTTTTGGATTTTTGACATATGTATTTTTTTTTGGATATTTGACTTATGTATTTTTTTGGATTTTTGACATATGTTTTTTTTTTTTGGATTTTTGACATATGTATTTTTTTTTGGATTTTTGACATATGTATTTGAACTTAAAGACCAGCATGGTACTCAGATCAAAAGATCATATTTATTTATGAACTTAATTTCCAAATTGTTCTTTAACAACTTAACTTAAACCCATCGTGTTTGAACTTGTGTTTCCATTCGTGATCCCATTTGATGATTTGATCCTTAGTCAATCTAAGTCATTCCTTAAGTTTGGAGTACGCCTCTTTAGAAAAAAAGGAAGAATAAGTTTAGAAAGCCCATGAGAAGGTTCTGGAGACCTAAAAAGATATTCCTTTCCTACCCTAGTATCCGTTGGGGTTCGGTCATTTTCTTTCTAGGGTATTTATCGATCTTGCGTTCCCTTTCATTTCATTTGATGGCCTTGATGTAACGTTTGTAATGTAATGGCCTTTTGATCTGACATTTGGATTTTGTCTTTTGCTTTTGCTTTTCTTTTTTTTTTCTTCTTTGGGACGGATCTCCCCCTTTTTTTTATGACGGCCTCCTACTAAGATGGCGGGTATTCTTGGTAGTCTATTCTAAGCCTCGTTCCGACATCATGGGCCGAGTGTAAAACAAAATTTTGTTTTAAAATGAATAATTTGTACTTTACACTTTTAGTCAAGCTTTCGGTATTCCTTAGGACTCGGCATCTCTTGTTACTCACGAATCAAACGTATCAGTGTGTGTAGTAATGGGTTTGGAATTAAATTATCCTGACTAATAAGGAAATTTGAGTTTATAAATTTTCTGATTCCACTGCTCTTTGTATCATGCTGATCGACTCCTTAACCTAAGGGTAGTATTTCTTAAGATGTAAACCATTCCAAGGATGAGTTAACTCTTCTCCTTCTGCATTAACAAGACGATAAGTATTACCAGGAAAAGCGTGCGATACAACATAAGGTCCTTCCCAGTTGGGTTGGAGCTTAGAACGCGGACCACCAGGTTTTACAAAAATTCTTTTGACAACCATTTCACCGACTTTGAACTTACGTTCAATGACTTTCTTTTGATAAAAACGTGCTAGTCTATTTTGATAAACTTTTGCATGATTAGCGGCTGACCACCTTCTCTCGTCTAAGAGTTCCAATTGAGCAAGGAATTCCAAATCGGATGATGATGTTCTTCATGATGAACTTGCAGACGATTGATGCTTTGATTTCCACATACGCTTCGGCTTCTGCCCACTTAGTGAAGTATTCCGTTGCCGTGAGAATGAAAGATTTCTGTTTGATGTCGGAATCTTGGTTACCAAGGGGTCCAATGATGTCGAAAGCCCACATGGAGAAAGGCCATGGGGAAGAAACAGGATGGAGTGAAGATGCAGGAGAATGAATTTTGTCGGCGTGAAGTTGGCACTTAGCACACCTACGGACATATCCTACACAGTCTTCTTCCATGGTTGGCCAGTAAAATCCTTGTCTAAAGATCTTCTTTGCTAGCATCTGTCCATTGACGTGGCCACCACAAACTCCACTATGAGCTCATTCCATAACCTTCCAAAGCTCATCTTCGTCTAGACATCTCAGAAGAACTCCATCAAAACCTCTCTTGTACAATGCTCCCCCAACTAGGGTGTATCGTTGAGCAACTCTCCTGATTGTAGACACGCTAATTTTGACGTCATTTTGAGTAAATTTCATATCATATAATAATGCCTCAGAATGGTCTGATATTTAATCATTGATTAATTTTTATTGATCTTTTAAGTGTCGGATTTAACAGACATGTTTAAGTTAATTAATTGAATTGATTTTTAATTCAAATTTCAGTTAAAATATGAAGAATTCTTAAAAGACGTCGACCCATGTAGACGCCATTTAGACTTTATTCTTATTTTAACGTTTAAATTTGAATTTTAATTAATTGATTAATTAGCTAAACGGCGTCTGTGAGAGTTGACGCGTTTTAGGTTTCCTAGGCTATTTCTACTTCTCTTCCGGATGTTTATTCTTATCTTAATTAGTGTAAAAGACGTCTGCACATGTAGACGCGTTTTAGCTAATAAAGATAAAGATAAGTTTTCCCGGATATTTATCCTTATCTTAATTAATCTGAAAGGCGTCAGCCATGGTAGACGCGTTTTAGATAATTACAGATAAAGATGAATTAATCAGTATTTATCTGTCGGTTAAGATAGATAAATCCAAATTTTTTCATGTAAATCCACGGACGCAGAAGAAGCCTATAAATACCTTACATCTTGAAGAGTTAAAAAAGTTAAGCGTAATCTCGAGTTGATTATCATTGAGCAATAACGAATTGAAGATCGAAGCAACAACGTCGGAACGCCGAAGCGCTGCCATTTCCAGAAGTCGGCGTCCTTTCAAGATTCTTCATCCATTAAAGAATTCAACCATTGGGCATAAGTTTTTATTTTCTGCATTCATTTCATTTAATTCTATATTCTTCATTATTCACTCCATGCAACACACACCACAACACATTCATTCTTTTCAAAACCTATTTGATTAAGGGGTTTCAAAAGCCACTCAACAAGTAAGTTTGCTGTTTAATTGCATGTTTAACATCATGATCAGAATATACACTATTTTTGCTTAAAGTTCTCATCATTGTTTCTTCATTTTTTTTCTTTCTATTTTCTGCTGCACTCAACAATAAGAGAATCAAAAGGAGTAAATCAAGCACAAAGTCACAAGAATCTCTGGACGATCCTCAACGTCAACCTCAAATTCAACAGCAAGAACAAAGAACGAGAAAGGGCTCTCTTTCTTCAGCCGGCTGAAGGAGGGGAATCAAGGACTCAATATCTTCTGCGTTTAAATAGGTAGGCGATCATATTTCTTTTGAAACTTTTAAGTCAAAAGTTTCTGGCGATCACTGCACTTAGTTGCTGTTTTTAATAGGTTTATTTTGCACCTAAACAACATAGATTTTTCATGTTAATCACACTGTCATTCTAAGCACCTACACTGATAGCTCTCTTCTCCTCAGTTGTAGCTTCCTCAGGATATGATTGATCTTCACAATATTTGGCAATTTCATAATACCATGGCTTATGTTCATCATCTATCTCTTCTAACAGCTCCATCAACATGATTTCTCTCTTTTCCACGATATCTCCGTCCCTGACTTTCTTCAGCAACTTCTCCTTAGTTCTAAGAAATGAAGGGTCTTTCACGGCGGGTGAGAGAAGCCTATGAACTATGATTGATTCGGATTGCTTGCTGATTGGAAAATCAAGAGAAGATGCCAATGAAGCTAGAGCGTCAGCTAAGATATTTTGATTCCTAGGGACATGGACAAAGATCAATTTCGTGAAAAGCTTTGAATAAGCAGAAGTAAGTTCTTGATAAGACTTGAGTTTAGGATCAAGAGTTCGATACTTGGTCAGCACTTGGCGAAGAATCAGTTGGCTATCACCCACAATCCTGAGTTTGGTGGCACCATGGAAATGAGTAGCCTCGAGGCCAGTAAGGAGTGCCTCATATTCAGCTATATTGTTGGTAACTAGAAAGTCGAGCTGAAAGGCTTGTGGAATGGTGACACCTTCAGGTGATAACAGAACGATACTGATCCCCTTTCCATGAGAATTCAGAGCTCCGTCAAAATGCAGAGTCCATATATCATCTCTGATTTGATTTACGGACATCAGTTCCTCATCCGGAAACTCTAATCGCACTGGATCAAATCGAGGAAGGGGATGATGAGCGAGATATTCTGCTATGGCATAGCCCTTGATCGCTTTCTGTTGAATGTAAATGATATCGAATTGAGATAGAAAACTTTTCTATGGCTAACCTATCAGTAAGAACATATTTCTCCAGAAGGAATTTGATCGGATTCATTCTAGCGATGAGATGGACTTCATGGGCCAGAAAATAATGCTTCAATTTCTGAACAACGCAGACCAATGCTGTGCATGTTTTCTCCATCGCCGTGTATCTCTGTTCAGCGGGGTTGAGAAGTTTAGAGAGATAGTAGGCTGCCCTCTCCTTTCCTTCTTCATCCTCTTGTGCTAGGACAGCCCCCACTGCATCGTCCAAGACTGAAATGTAAAGTATCAATAGTTTGCCTCGAGATGGTGGTCTCAAAACAGGAGGACTTGCTAAATAATTCTTTAATCCATCGAATGCCTCCTAACACTTATCGTCCCAATCGAATTTGACTCCTGGCTTGGTAAGCTCGTAAAACGGCTTACACCTTTGTGAGTGGTGGGAGACAAAACGACGAATAAATTGCAACCTCCCGATTAATCCTCTCAACTCCTTCAAGTTTTGTGAGTGCTTAAAATGAGTGTGTGATTATCATGAAAAATCTATGTTGTTTAAGTGCAAAATAAACCTATTAAAAAGAAACTACGTGAAGTGATCGCCAGAAACTTTTGACTTAAAAGTTCCAAAAGAAGGTTTGATCGCCTACCTGTTTAAACGCGGGAGATGTTAAGTTCTTGATTCCCCTCCTTCAACCGGTTGAAGAAAGAGTGCCCTTCCTCTTCTTTTGTTCTTGCTGTTGAGTTTGAATTTGAGGATCGTCCAAAGTTCTTTGATTTGCTTGTTGATTTCCTCCTCTTTTGATTATCCTTTGCGGCTTGCAAGAAATAGAAAGAAGGATAAAGAAATGATGAGAACTTAAGCAAAGGTAGTATCCATTCTAAACAGAGTTTTAAACATGCAACTAGACATAGAACTCACTTGTTGGGATGGTCTTTGAAACCCCTTTAAATTGGTTTTGAAAATGATGCTAGTATGGTGTGTGTTGCATGGAGTGATGTGATGAAAAATGTAGAATTAATGAAGTGAATATAAAAATTGCAGAAATGAATTGAAAAACTTATGCCGAGTAGATGAATCCTTGAATTGGACGAAAATTGGATGATGAACGGACGCCGACTTCTGGAAACAGCAACACTTCAGCGTTAAGACGTCGTTGCTTCGATCTTCAATTCGATGTCGCCTCACCTCAATCACTAACTAATCACCAACTCTCTTTTTTTTTCTTTCATTAAAGATGTAAGGTATTTATAAACTTCTTCTGCGTCCGCGGATTTACATGGAAAAATCTTAAGATTTATCCGCATTAACCAACAGATAATTCATCTTTATCTGTAATTATCTAAAACGCGTCCATCATAGCTGACGCCTTTCAGATTGATTAACATAAAGATAAACATCCGGGAAAACTTATCTTTATCTGTATTAGATAAAACGCGTCTACATGTATAGACGTCTTTTACACTAATTAAGATAAGGATAAACATCCGGAAGAGAAGTAGAGATAGCTTAGGAATCCTAAAACGCGTCGTGTCTTACAGACGCCTTTTAGCTAATTAATCAACTGATTAAAATTCAAATTTAAACGGCAAAATAAGAATAAAGTCTAAATGGCGTCCACACAGGTAGACGTCTTTTAGACTTCTTCATATTTTAACTGAAATTTGAGTTAAAATCAATTCAATTGATTAACTTAAATATGTCTGTTTGACACGACACTCAAAAAGATCAATAAAAATTAATCAATGATTAAATATCAGACCATTCTGAGGCATTATTATATGATATGAAAGTTACTCGAAATGATGTCAAAATTAGCATGTCTACAGTACTGTGAGTACCATCAGGAAACCGGCCATTCAACTGATGAATGCCGGCACCTTCGGGAGGAGATTGATCGTCTCATCAGAGAAGGCCGTCTGCCACAGTAACGGCGAGAGCAGCCTCAACAACGACAGAACCGGGACGTTCCTGAAGCAACTAGGCAACGTCAACTCCCACATAAAGAAGCCCCACCTCAGCCGAATGTCACTCCGGCCCCGGCAGAAGCATCACACCAACGACCCAGTGCCGGGTCAATTATGATGATATCCGGAGGACCGAGAGAGGGGCCGAGGCGTCGTCGGCTCAGCACTACAACAGTAGCGACAGTCGACATCGAGCCGAAGCGGTCTCGTCAAGAAGACATCATCTTCGGCCAGGAGGATCTGACCGACATTCAGGTTCCTCACGATGACGCCTTAGTTGTGAATGTTGTAATGAAAAGTTACGATGTTCATCGTATCTTTGTTGATAATAGAAGTGCCCCAAATGTACTTTTTTACGACTGCTTTGTAAAAATGGGTTTGAACGAGGCTGATATGAAGCCTCACCGGGGGCCTCTATTCGGTTTCAATGGTTCGCCTTGCCGAGTAGAAGGTATCGTCTGGCTCCCTGTAACCTTAGGTACGGCCCCTCGGCAATTAACTGTCGAAACGGATTTTGCTGTTGTCAAGGTCGACTCGGCCTACAACGCCATCTTCGGCCGAAGGTTGATCGGCGGAATCGGAGTTGTAACCTCGTCTTTTCATCAGAAACTAAAGTTCTGTACCGGCCATGGAATTGGCGAAGCCAAGGAAAATCAGGAAGCAGCTCGACAGTGTTACATGATCTCGGTCAAAGGGAAGGCCGCGGCCGAATCCCTTTTGATCGAATCTTCGGCCGAAGCATCCCCAAGAGAGGAACTTACAACCGTTCCGGTTCCGGGAGGAGAAGGTCGGACACTAATGATAGGCTCCGACCTAGAGAAGATTGAAGCTGAAAGACTTGCTGAGTTCCTGAAAGAAAACCTCGACGTCTTCGCCTGGTCTCCTGCGGACATGCTCGGGGTCGACCCGGAGGTAGCTGAGCATCAGCTGCATATCGACCCCAACCAGCCCCCGGTCAAGCAGAAGCGACGTACCTTCAATCAAGAAAGGAGGACAGCCATCCAAGCCGAAGTGCAAAAGGGACTGGACGCAGGACACCTCCGAGAGATGCACCATCTTGACTGGATCTCCAATGTAGTGATGGTGCCCAAAAAGGATGGCAAGTGCGGATGTGTGTGGACTTCACCAACCTCAACAAGGCTTGTCCGATGGACAGCTTTCCGCTACCTCAGATAGATCAGGTGGTGGATGCAACCTCTGGCCACGAGCTACTTAGCTTCATCGACGCCTATTCAGGCTACCATCAGATCCGAATGCATCCGGAGGACGAGGACAAGACCAGCTTCACAACTGACCTCGGTTTATACTGTTATACCCGGATGCCGTTCAGCCTAAAGAATGCAGGAGCAACTTATCAGCGTCTCATCAACAGGATATTCGCTCCACAGCTCGGCCGTAATATGGAGGTCTACATCGACGACATGCTAGTGAAAAGCCGCGTCGCTGCAGACCATCTGACCGATTTGGCCGAGACATTCTCTGCCTTGCGCAAGTATAAAATGAAGCTGAATCCAGTCAAGTGTGCCTTCGGCGTGGCCTCTGGGAAATTTCTCGGCTACATGGTCACCCGCCGAGGGGTGGAAGCCAATCCCGCAAAGGTATCGGCTATTATCCAAATGCGCCCTCCGGCCAACATCCGAGAAGTCCAGAAGCTAAACGGAAGAATTGCCGCGTTAAGCCGCTTCATGTCAAGGGCAGCGGATTACTGTTTTCCTTTCTTCAAGCTGCTGAATAAGACTAATAGCTTCTCCTGGACAGACGAGTGTCAATCGGCCTTCGATCAGCTGAAAGCCTATCTCTCCAATGTTCCCGTCTTATCTAAACCGGTCCATGGAGAGCAGCTGTACCTTTATCTCGTAGCGTCTGAAGCAGCTGTTAGCGCCGTCCTCATTCGGGAACAAGACGGCGTTCAGATGCCTGTTTACTATATAAGCCGAGCCCTCCAAGGAGCAGAGCTTTGGTATCTTGCTCTTGAAAAGCTGGCCCTAGCCCTCGTCTCGTCCGCAAGGAGGCTCCGGCCCTACTTCCTCGCGCATTCGATAAAGGTCTTCACGGATCAACCTTTGAGGCAAGTCCTCTCTCGGCCAGAAGTGTCCGGTAGGCTAGCAAAGTGGGCGATCGAACTGGGAGAGTTCGACGTCTCTTATGGGCCGCGGACGGCAATAAAAGCTCAAGCTCTAGCCAACTTCATTGCCGAGCTCACTCCCGAAACATCTTCGGCTCCTCGGCCGGAAGTCAGAACTACACCTGAAGCCGAAGGTGCTTTGGTTCCTCCGTCTCCGGCGGATGAATGGCGACTCTACGTCGATGGATCCGCGTGCTCTTCGGGTAGCGGCGCCGGATGGATCTTGGCGTCTCCAGAAGGGGTCATCACGGAGTATGCGCTGCGCTTCTCCTTCCTGGCTACCAACAATGCCGCAGAATACGAAGCCCTTATCTTAGGCCTTCGGGCCGCTAGAAAGCTCGGTGCGCAAAACATAAGGGCGTTCAGCAATTCTCAGCTGATCGCCAATCAAGTCACCGGGGAGTACGAGGCTCGGGATGCATTAATAACGTCCTATCTCCAGGTAACCCGCAAGATCCTCGCTCAATTTAATTCTTATGAAATCGTGCGGATCCCTCGGGCCGAAAATACTCGAGCCGATGCTCTTTCCCAGCTAGCATCAACTCAGGACGGGGGAGGAGGCCGAATGGTCTTGGTAGAAGATCTGTCTAAACCAAGTCTTGACGAATCCGAGGTCATGCAAGTGAATGAATCCGAAGCAGAGACCTGGATGACTCCCCTAGTCGCTTTCCTCCTCCGAGAGGAGGTCCCGTCCGATCCGAAGGAAGCAAGGCGCGTCCGGCAGCCCTCTTTCCACTTCCTCATTGTGGAGGGAATATTATATAAAAAGTCCTTCGGCCGGCCGCTCCTACGATGTCTCGGTCCGGCTGAAGCTGATTCTGCACTTCGGGAGATACATGAAGGAATCTGCGGAGCACACACAGGAGGAAGGGCCTTGACCCATAAACTCTTGAGGCAAGGGTACTCGTGGCCAACGCTCCGAGAGGACGCGGCCGCTCTCGTCCGCTGCTGTGACCAGTGCCAGACATTCAGCTCCCTCATTCACCAGTCGGCGACTCTTCTGACTCTCCTGTCAGACTCCTGGCCTTTCGCCCAGTGGGGGATTGATCTCTTAGGACCCTTTCCCATGGCCACCGGCCAGAGGAAATTCCTTATTGTGGCAGTGGATTACTTCACCAAGTTGGTAGAAGTCGAACCCCTCGCATCTATAACCGATAGCAATGCATGGAACTTCGTATGGAAGTCCATTATTTGCCGATACGGCATCCTCCGGGCAATTATCTCAGACAATGGCAAACAATTTGACAGCCATCGGTTTAAAGATAACTACGCTAGCCTCGGCATTCTCCACAAGTTCACTTCGGTAGCACACCCTCGGACAAATGGCCAAGTCGAGGTCACTAACCGAAGTCTGTTGCGAGGATTGAAGACTCGCCTCGGCAAGGCCAAGGGCCGATGGGTCGAAGAGCTGCCAAGCGTTCTATGGACTTATTGGACAACAAGCCGAACTCCTACCGGCGAAACCCCATTCCGAATGGCTTACGGGGTAGAGGCCGTTATTCCAATTGAAGTCAGCCTTCCATCGCCGAGGGTTTTTACTCATGATCCGAAGGCTAATGATGAAGCCTTGAAAGATCACCTTAATCTAATTGAAGAAACAAGGGATCAAGCCCGCATTCGGCTGGTGGCTTATCAGCAGCGCATGGCAAGATACCACAACACTCGAGTGAAGCCCCGAAGCTTTGAAATAGGGAACCTCGTGTTGAGGAACGCTCACGCATCCAAGCCAGTCGAAGCCGCAGGAAAGCTTTCTCCAAACTGGGAAGGACCTTATCGCGTACGGGAAGTGATCCGACGAGGAGCTTATCGGCTAAAGACCCTTTCGGGCCAACCTCTCCCTCGTTCCTAGAATGTGGAGCGCCTTCGGCGCTACTTCATGTAAGTCATTTCCCCTAGAGTTTAGCCGGAAGTCATGAATAATACCTTCCTCTTTCGAAGTATTGTGTCCGACACTACATTCAAAGTTCGTGCAAACCGTACCGGGAGTGGCTTCGGCTATGCAAATCGTATCGGGAGCGGCATTATTCCTTAAAGTCCGTGCAAACCGTACTGGGAGTGGCTTCGGCCATGCAAACCGTATCGAGAGCGGCATTATCCTTAAAGTCCGTGCAAACCATACCGGGAGTGGCTTCGGCCATGCAAACCGTATCGGGAGTGGCATTATTCTCTAAGTCCGTACAAACCGTACCGGGAGTAGCATCGGCCATGCAAACCGTACCGGGAGTGGCTTCGGCCATGCAAACCGTATCGAGAGCGGCATTATTCTCTAAGTCCGTGCAAACTGTACCGGGAGTGGCTTCGGCCATGCAAACCGTATCGGGAGCGGCATTATTCCTTAAAGTCCGTACAAACCGTACTGGGAGTGGCTTCGGCCATGCAAACCGTATCGGGAGCGGCATTATTCTCTAAGTCCGTGCAAACCGTACCGGGAGTGGCTTCGGCCATGCAAACCGTATCGGGAGCGGCATTATTCCTTAAAGTCCGTGCAAACCGTACCGGGAGTGGCTTCGGCCATGCAAACCGCATTGAGAGCGGCATTATTCCTTAAAGTCCGTGCAAACCGTATCGGGAGTGGCTTCGGCCATGCAAACCGTATCGGGAGCGGCATTATTCTCTAAGTCTGTGCAAACCGTACCGGGAGTGGCTTCGGCCATGCGAACCGTATCCGGAGCGGCATTATTCTTTAAGTCCGTGCAAACTGTATCGGGAGTGGCTTCGGCCATGCAAACCGTATCGGGAGCGGCATTATTTCTTAAAGTCCGTGCAAACCGTACTGGGAGTGGCTTCGGCCATGCAAACCGTATCGGAGCGGCATTATTCTCTAAGTCCGTGCAAACCGTACCGGGAGTGGCTTCGGCCATGCAAACCATATCGGGAGCAGCATTATTCCTTAAAGTCCGTGCAAACCGTACCGGGAGTGGCTTCGGCCATGCAAACCGTATCGGGAGCGGCATTATTCCTTAAAGTTCGTGCAAACCGTATCGGGAGTGGCTTCGGCCATGCAAACCGTATCGGGAGCGGCATGGCTTCAGCCACATACAGAATTGAACTCGGCTAACTACTCAAAGACATGCCATGAAGCAAGCATAAGCAAAATGCTTTCCATATATGGACAAAAGTGCAAAAGTAGGTCATACGCCTGGCCTCGGCATCTTAAGAAGCAAAAACAAAAATCGGGACAAGCCCCCGGACTAGCTTTCGGCATCATCGTCGTCCACATCAATAAGAGTCTGGCCGAGAGACGCCGGAGGAGAAGCTTGGACCGGTTCGGCCGCGGCACCTTCCAGAGAAGCCGGAGTTCTTTCGGCCTTGAGCCCTCGCCACCAGGCCAAAAGCTCGTTGCCTTCCTCGTCCGTCGGGTAGCCGATGCCGATCAGATCTATGGCCGGGCACGCCTTCTGGGCGACAGCTAGCCCCAGATCGAACATAGCCGACGCCGCCTGGACTCGGGCCTCCATTATCTCCTCGGCGAACTCAGGGCCTTCCTTAGCTCGCCACGGCTGTGCGAGAGACGTCGTCGGCTTCCTTGGCCCTGTCCTCCAAGTCAGCTTTCAGGGCCGATACCTCTTCGGCATGGCGGCGGCGCTCCTCGTCCCGCTCTTTGGCCTTGCCCTGGATCTCGGCCTTTAGAGACGCGACCTCGGCCCGGGACCTCTCCAGCTCCTTCTCGGCCCTCGTCTTGGCCTTAAAGGCGGCATGGATCACCTCCTTCTGCCCTTCCAGCTCGGCCCACATCCACGCATTGGCCCCGAGGAGGACATCGATGCTAGCCTCGAGATCGCGCTGCACCGAGGCCACTTTACCCGAGGCCAGCTGGTCCGAAGCCTGATCGATGTCCAGGAGCTTCTGTTGGATGGCGGCCTGGCGGCGAGCGAGGGCCCCGCACATGACCGCGGCCTGCAGCCGAAATCCAGAAAGGAAAAATAAGTTCAGAGCAGCCAAGGGAAACGATGAGCAAAGACGAAGACGAAGGAGATCTCACCTGGACGGCGTGCCGAACGCACTGCAAGGATAAGCCTTCCGAAGAAAGCTCCTTGATTTCGTCCTCGGCCACCGGGAGGGTCCAACCGCGGACCAGACGCAGACACGTCCGAGAATCTTCCAGACTCTCGTCTGCAAAGACCCCGCGTCCGGGTGCCAGGGCTCGTACCCGTACTCCCGAGACATGTGCGTCCCGGCCGCCCCGAAGGGGAACGAAACAGTCTCGGCACCAGCCCCGGTGGCCGAAGGAGAGTCGCCCCTCTACGGTTCGGGAGGCGACGAGAGCGGGGCACCTCGTGCCGCCACTGGCCTCTTAGCTGTCGGGACGGATTCCCTCTCGCCAGGATCATCAGCCCGGCTCCTCTTCTCTGGCCGACCGCTTCCTCCGGCGACCGACTTCCCCTTCTGCCGCTCCCTCTCAAGTGTGGCAGCAGCAGCACGCCCTTCGGTGGAAGCCGCCGTCTGCCTCGTGATCCGGGCACTGGGGACCGCAACCCCTCCAGCCGTCCTCTCTTCCGCCGCCCGCGGCTGGGACGATCGAGACTGCCTGGACTGCTTGGAGATCCGGCTGATCAAACCCCGAAGTCTAGACATTTCTGCAAGCAGAAAAAAGAGTTAGCAACAGTTCAGAATACAATTTTTTGACTCAAGACCGACTTACCCCCGGCCGCAGCTTCGGCGCCCTCTTCGGACGGACGGGCTTCGGCCGGAGACCTGGTCGCGGCGGTTCTCTCCTCAGCCTCTCCCGAGGTATCTTCAAGAGGAAGATAAGGGGAGACTCGAGGAGGAGAGAACGTCGGGTCCGGCCAGGCTCCCATCTGTATAAGCCTGTCCTCGTCCTCGAAGAGCTCCGCAATCTCGTACGGAGCCTCATCCTCGAGGAGGTGCACGATGTCGAGCTGCTCGGGGTTGAGAGAGGGTGGATCGGACAGGCCCTCGGCCAAAGGCGCCCATTCGGTGGGAAAGGGCCACACACTCTTCTCCTCCTCTGGGAGAGAGATGAAAAGGAAGCCCTTCTTCCAATGGTGAATAGACGAGGGTTTCCCGGAAAAGATACCCCGGCCGAAGCGAGGCACGAAGCAATACCAAGAAGACTTCCCCTGGGGCTTAATCTTGAATAGATAGCGAAAGATATTTACCGAGGGGTTGACTTCAAGATAAGAATTCAAGGCCAAGAAGGCGAAGACTGTCCGCCAGGAGTTTGGATAGAGCTGGGACGGGGCCAGTCCGTAAAAACTCAAGAGGTTTATGACAAAGGAATGAAGAGGAAGGCGGAAGCCTGCCCGGAAGCTATGCTTGTAAATTGAAAAGCAACCCGGCCGAACGGAGTTAGCCCTGGTGTTCTTCCCGGGCCGAACGGGAACTATCCAAGACGGAATCTTGTAGTAATTAGTAATAACCTTGATGGTATCGGTATCAAGGACACTAACTACATCCGAAACCATCTCGGCCGGGCGACGGCCGGAAGTAGAAGGCTCGGCGACAGCCGGAACCGGCTCAGCTTCTGCAGCCGGAAGTGTCTCGGCTTCGTCTGCCATAACAGAAGCAAAAGAATTTGAAGAGAAGGGAGACGACAGAGAAGACTGGGGAGGTCTGGATGAAGAGCAAGAAGAACCGCCTTCAGCCGAAGAACTACTCTCAGTCGAAGGGGAGCAACTGGACATGAATCACAGAACGGAGAAGGAGGAGAACTGAGGCTTACCCTCAGAGAAAGGTCTCCACGATGGCTAACAGTCTCCCTGACGACAGAGGATTCCCCGGCGACAAAGAGCTCCCCAGCGATGGACAAGGCGCCCTCAAACACCCACGATGGCACACTCTCCGCCGGTGAAGCAGGGACACTTGGGGAAGCCACTCGCAGGGAAGCACAGGCGCAAAGGAAGAAGAAAGCGAAACAGTGTCCAGGGGAGAAGGGTTGGTATTTATAGGAAAACTTGAAGGGGTCCGGTGCCGTATCAACGGCCGATATCTTCATCCTCTTCGGCACCGCTCTGCTCGGATGTGCGACACGTATCCCGTACTTCGCCATGATGACAAGCGGGCTGCCGGATCGAGAGGAGACAATCGACGGCCGGGTGCGGCCTGACCCTTCAGCTGTTCGTCCAGATGCTCGCCACATGTCCCGATCCTTGTGCCGAAAAGAGGAGAGGCGGCGATCCAAGTGAAGTCTTGGGCAGAGAGCCGAAGTGACTCGCGATCCGCGTGATCACTGTTAACGGCTGAGATCTTTTTGTGCTTTCGGCAGAATGGCCGGATGCACAACACGTGTCCTGTGTTTTTCATGATGCGACCGTGAAGGCGGGAAGCCCGAGGTCTTTCCCGCCCTTGCCTGATGTGCCGATATACTCTAAGGACTCGCCCCTTCGCGACTGGGGACGAAGGCATCCGTCACCAAGTCTCGGCCTGAGACGAAGGCGTCTACGACAGGGTTCCAGCTTGAGACGAGGCTATTTGTCGCCAGCCCTTGGCCGACCTAAGGCAAAAAGCTTTCAGAACGGAGCGAAGGTTTCAAACAAGGCTCATGCCATATTACTCTCCCGAAGAAGCTTCGGACTTTACTCTCGGCGTTTCATGAAATTGAGAACGATAAGAGTAGGGGGCCATGTGATGGGGCAGAATCCGATTCGGCCCATTAAACAGTCCAACACTGGCATCAACCCAACAACAATAGCAGTAAGAGGCCCACTGGCAGCCTTCGGCCCATTAGCGGCCCAGCGGTCCTCGACCCAATAGCAGCCCAGTGGTCCTCGGCCCATCAGCGGCCCAACGGCATTCAGCCCATCAGCAGTCCAGTAGTCCTTGGCCCAGTTGGCTTCAGCCCACTAAGCGGCATCCGGCCCAACAGCGGCCCCCACTTTCGGCCCAGTAGCCATATCCGGCCCACTCCGGTGGGAGGATTAGGCGCTATGGCGGTTTATCAGTAAACCAAAAACATAGTCCTATATCGGCTGCCACCATTAAGCAACCTCTATCCTCTGCTATAAATACAAGGTTATTTATTACTAAAGGTATGTCTTTTGGACCAAGGACAACAGTCCAAAAGCATTAAAGCTGCCTCTTCTTCCTTCTCTTCTGAATCGAATCTTCTTCAGAAGCTAACTTAGCCGTCGGAGGGGGTTCTCTTGGGCCGAAGCCCGGGACTCCTACTGACTGGTTCATCTTCCTCTTCATGCAGGGGCTTCGGTTTGAATCTTCGCCGACCTCTCCGAGTCGGTCTCGGCCACCGACCTCGGGTTTTCTCCTCCCGGTCTCGATGCCCTTCGTCGGCCAGTCTGCCTCGGCCGAAGGAGTCTCGGCTTCGCTCTGGGCAAGCCTTCGCCCGAGTATCTCTCGGCTTCGGATCCTCGGCCCCGTGTCCGCCCTCGTCTTGTTCCGGAACTCCGTCGGTCCTCTTCTTCGATCTGACCCAGTTTCGGATTCCAGTTTCGGAATCCGACCGTGATAGCTTCGACTACATCACTAAATATGTAATAGAGGAAGATCTCACTCTTATGTAAAATAGAAAAAGGTTGTAACATTATAAACAGGAATGGCACTCCTTGGTCAAGGCCGAGGTAGGCTCCACGACCAATCGGGGGGTTTAAAAAAAAAAAAAAAAAAATTTCTGTTTAACCTGGCTGCACCGGCAGGTGGCTTAATAGCCCCTGGCCGTGCAGCAAGTTATTCTCTTACGAGAATACCCATTATCTCCAAAGTAATCCTTGTTGTAGCGGGAGCGGTGCAGCAGTCTGATTTGGATTGATTGGATGACTGCAGCAGCAATATTTTTCTTTTGAATTTTTTTTTAGGTCGTCCCTATCATTTTCAACATATCTGTACCATCCGATCGCTGATCGGACAATTCAAAAAAATCTGAAAAATAAACAATTGAACTATTCCTTGGTCCCGATTTGTAAGTTTTTAATTTTTTTGGGTCGTCCGATCAATGGTAAGATTGTAGGGACGTATCAGACATGACGGGACGGACCTAAAAATTCTTTTTAGTGTTACTCTGATCTCCATTATCACGTAGAGTTGTCTGACACACGTCTTAAGCTGGTCACTTAGTACAGATCTTAATTTTTAATATTTTTCTATTTAGATAAGATAATGTTAACCATGATTACCTAATTCTATACTCCACCTACTTTTTGCAGTGAGATTATTGGTTCAGCTTTGGCCCTTTTAAGTAGGAGCACAAACTGGTCCAGAAGATCTCTTGGGCAGCTGACAAAGTGTTATTATGTATCAATAATTCACTACATTTATTAGTCTGTAATTTTTAATTTCCTTTTTTTACGTAACATGGGTCATAGGAAAAGATTTTTCCGAAAATTATATGACAACCATTATTTGATTATCTGTAAAATTCAAGTCAATAGAAAACTTAACTAGATGACTTCTCTTTTTTCTGATTTTGACATCTATGGGATAATACCGAACGTCTTTTTTCAAAAGAGTTGAAAACATTTTCATGAACATCAAATGATGAATTTTATTTTTTATTTTTCTTGTAAATATATTTTTTTAAAAAATTATTTCTATTTGATTATATTTTACTTGTATGAGAAGACATGTGGTCGGCATTAATAAACAAAATGGATTAAACCTAATTCAGTAAATTGGCTGATTCCTAGAAAAGACAACGCATCCTCAACCACTACACATGATTTCTTCTAACCTCTTCTAATCACTCTAATCGCCTCGCAGACAAATATTTTTTTACCTTGCGGAAAACAAAATATAAAACACGGAAACAAACGATGACCAATGGACTACAAGGGGCATTCTAATCTTCCCCATTACCAGCGTCATTGCAATGGGTAAAACAAAAAATATATATTTTATACTTTTTAGGTTGATTTCGAATTGTCCTAATTATTTATACAGTCCAATACTCGATCAGACGATTCAAAAAAAAATTAAAAATAAAAAATTGAGCTCTGATAAATAGTAAAAAATATATAGTTTTTACTAATTTTTCATACTTTTTTAAGTCGTTCGATCGAACATTACACTGTACAGATGGTTACGACATTTTGGAACGGACCTAGAAAAAAAAATTATCTACTGCAAAGATTCTGCGTGTGCAGGTATTACTCAAATTTCAAAGGAGACCTTCAAGAATGCGTCAGACCAGGCGATCTTTTATGGTGCGTTTAGAAAATACTTCTACAGGTCATTTCAATCATTCGAAATATAGAACAAAATTTAATCTTTGTTACGTGTGTATTTAATAATACATGAGAAAAAATAAAATTTGATCTTTGAGATTTTAAGATTTATAAGATCCATCATTATAATCACTAAAATCTCTGATAATTTTCCAAAAGTAGTCTAAGAAACCTTTACTATAAAGCGCACATACATGTCTCTCTCTTTATATTAATGTTTACAGATTTTGAGAAGTTGACAGTCTAAATTGAGCATTAAAAGCTCGTTTCCTGCTGTTCCCCTGGAGTAATACTTCCCGCAATGCATAGCATTGCAATATCATGAACAGCAGTTGTCCAGCCCTTCTAATTTAGGGGAGAGCATGTTGGGGGCGTTTTTTTTTTTTCTTGTCGAATTGGGACCTCCGATCAAAAATTCGACAGTACATCCCGATTGCTCAGGTCGGTCCCGATCCAAATATGTATATTTTTCTAAAAAAAAACACTTTGCACGTAAATTGAAGTTTATGTCTAATTTGTTTTTTAAAAAACAATATACATTCGGATCGGAGCTAACAATTTGGATGTATTTTCTGATTTTTGATCGGACGTCCCAAACAAATTTAAAAATCCGACAAGAAAACAAACAAACAAAAAATGCCCCCAACTGACTCCCCCTAAATTAGACATGCTGCGCAGCAGCCGTCCTATCGGACCCGATCGGACGGTTGCTGTGCATGGCATTACAATTCACGTTGGATTGCAATGCCATGCATTGTGCAGCAAGTATTACTCATTCCCCTATTTTCTTCTTTCCAATTATTGAAGTGAAATTTTTATTTTTCGATCTCTATAATCTTTCAACATTTTTTATAAATATCTATAATGTTTATATTCTTTGTTAGTTCCTATAATTATTTAAATGTCCTTAAAAGTCCTCTCAATGCTTCCTAAAAAGTCTCTTTGGAATTACCCTTTAAGGATAGTTCACAGATTGTGTAGAATTTTGATGAAATATGAAAATTGTACGGACTTACAGGAGATGATAGGAATTAAAAGTGAAAATGTCTATTGAAATTTTTGAGAGAGAGAGAGAATTATTTCTAAAGAGATGGTTAGAAAAGATCTTTAAAAAGTTTGGACAGACTATGAGACATTTCTCTAACTTTACATGTCAGGAAGTCTTAAAACTGCTAATCAAAAGTGTGGACAGACTATGACACCGTTTGTGAAAATTGAACAAAAAGTTATTAACTTGTCCGTTCACCTCTAGTCAGTCTGGTCCTTCTAACAGTTCAAAACAGTCCGCACATGTCTACCTTTACTGGTGGGCTGTGTAAAAGTATTTAAAACGGCAAATCGCTTTAGTTCAACATTAGATGTTGTAACATTAGGCATGTGCTTATAACTAGAGTGCAACTAGGCGTGTGCTTATAAGTAGAGTGCAACTTCTCTTTTCAACGACCGCTCTTTTTTAAGGAAAAAAAATCTCACTTTTGCTTTGGAGACAATATCTCGAAAATACATACAAATCATCACACATCCACACAAAAGTTTTATAAAAATAATTTAAAAAAATATTATAATCATAAAAAATCTTGCAAGATCCAACAATTTCGTCAAACGACCAATTTTTGTATAATCACTTACTCGAGAGATATTTCTCAGCCCGCCCTTAGATTCTGAAGGAGATTTGAAGCATGGTAATTGAAGAAAGTCTAGGCATCAACGCTCTTGGAGCAAGAGAGGACCTTATATGTATTTTGGCTACTTTTATCCTCAAGCTCTCTGCAAAGGGCGAATGATTCACTAGTATAAATAGAGTAGCCATGACTCTGAGTTAAAAAAAGCTCCTAGTAAAAAATTGTCTTTGTAAATCCTAAGCCTCAATTTATTTGCAGAATAAATTATTCGAAATTACTTTTTCGGAATAGTATATATTAGAATAAAAGATGTTTAATTTTGATAGTTCTGTGAGACCCACTCACAGAATAAGAAGGATAAGTAATTCTTAGATCTATGGTTGAATTGCTTATTCTTCTTATTTTAATATAAACAATTCTAACACAGTATAAGTCATTCCGTCTATCAAACTAAAATTAGAAATAAGAAATCTTATTCTTTTTTAATTCTGTAAATAAAGTGAGGCTAAAACAATGCCAAACTGTCGGTTTTTAATAAATATTTTCTCCTTAGGTGACCGCTCGTCCTTGCTTCCCCAGAGAATTAGCCAACAGCATACTCCCAAGTCCCAAAGGAACGTCCTTATCCTCTTCTTCATTGGGCTCTCGTCCGTTATTGATGTTTATGACATATCTTCTCAAAGGCACATACAATTTATTTCGACGAAAACAAGAGTGCTCAGCCCCGCCAAACTATTCTGGGCCACAGGTTTATGAAGAATCCTCCCCCTCAACATCCTTCCTTTCCGTATAAAATTAAGTCGAGCAGTTGTCCTCACACCCGTTAGAACCCATTAATCTTAATGTGGGGCGGTTGGTCGGCGACCAATCATACCTCAGTGATAAGCTATGGCAGGCCGGATCAAGTCACCATCACCTGTGTCATTGGGCCTTATTGTGGGCCATGGGCGGTGCTGTCCAAGACTCCGAGTCTTCAGGCCCATCTCCCTCTATATAACAAGGATGGCCTCGATGGCCAGCCATGTGAGAGCTTAAGTCACGGCTAACCACAGCCAGCAAGAACTCTCAGTGAGAAGAGAAGAAGGCGAGAGAAATGGTGAAGCTGGCCTTGGGTAGCATCGGCGACACTCTCAGCGTAGCCTCTATCAAGGCCTACCTCGCCGAGTTCATCGCCACGCTCCTCTTCGTCTTCGCCGGTGTCGGCTCTGCCATCGCCTATGGTAAGAGGCACAGCGATGCCGACATGAAGGCGCCCCTTGCTGGCGTCCTGAGTATTGAATCTGTTCATGTTTTCCTAACGGTCTGGTTTTGCTTGTGCACTGTTGGGTGTTGGCAGCGAAGCTAACCAAGGGCGCTGCATTGGACCCGGCCGGGCTGGTGGCTGTCGCCCTAGCCCACGCCCTGGCGTTGTTTGTGGGTGTCTCCATGGGAGCCAACATTTCCGGGGGCCATCTGAACCCCGCCGTCACTCTCGGCCTGGCCATCGGCGGCAACATCACGATCCTTACAGGCATCTTCTATTGGGTCGCGCAGTTGCTTGGCTCCATCGTCGCCTGCTTGCTCCTTAGCTTCGTCACCGGTGGCTTGGTGAGTTCTCCTGTGCTAGCTTGCCGTCCTGTTGGCACAGGTTTTTTTTGAACGTTTAGACTGAGCTCACTTGGTAACTTACGCAACAAGCGGAGTTTCCGTAAGGGTGATTTTGGTACAATGTACATTTCGTGGGCTGCACAGGTTTTTCAGAAAACTTGATTTTAGCGATTCAAAAAGATCTCAATTTTTTCTTTTTTAAGGGATTCCAAAAGTTCAGACAACCAAAAACCATGTCTTCTATATTATGATCAACTTTTAAAAAAAAATTATGCTATACAAAACGGATCATAAGTAGTCTTAATTATTAATTAAAAATTCTTGAGCCAAGCTTGTCATTCAGTTTCGTACATGACACAATGTCAATTGAGTTTAATTGGTCATCTACAGCTTTTCAATATTTTGAAAGCAGGTCAGCCATCAAATTGGAGAGGCATTTGATTTGATCTATTTTAGGTTGACACTTTGAAATCGGTATTGAAACTAAACTACTTCAGTTAATTAAATAATATTCAAAAAATATTTGTGGTGTATAATGATGCATTTATTCTTTATCAAAAAGTTCATTACAGCATAATGATGTGCACATTTCACATTTAAATGCAAGTCTAAATGTCACTAGTTTCGAACATTAACACGACCAATGAAATATAACAGGAATTCTTGTGTTATATCCTTCCGATCAAAATGTCATCAACTCCAACAAAAGTCAAAAATACATATGCAAGAATACTTAAATCCTTTTGACATATTCTATTAGAACTGATAGATTTTTTTTTTAACTGAAAAAATACAACTACAAATTTTTGAAAGATGTCGGAGTACTTAAAACTACATGTGAGAATCAAAAGCACGTGTAGAAGACATACAGTAAATTATAAGAACATATATATATATACACAAAAATTCTACTATAAAATCTGATTTCGAATTGGCCTGATTCATTTTTGTTTTAATTCGACTAGCCGGTACAGGATCTGATTTTTGAACCACTGATAATCCTAGAAGGTCTTAATACATCGTCTTCTCGCAGGCGATTCCTACCCACGGCGTGGCCGCCGGGATGAACGAGCTGGAAGGCGTAGTGATGGAGATAGTCATCACCTTCGCGCTGGTGTACACGGTCTACGCCAC
Organism: Zantedeschia hybrid cultivar; assembly: GCA_030544215.1. Lineage (NCBI taxonomy): Eukaryota > Viridiplantae > Streptophyta > Magnoliopsida > Alismatales > Araceae > Zantedeschia > Zantedeschia hybrid cultivar. The sequence goes on along the minus strand of JARZZO010000006.1, from coordinate 78,162,605 downwards.
CGCCGCCGACCCCAAGAAGGGCTCCCTCGGCACCGTGGCGCCGATCGCCATCGGCTTCATCGTCGGGGCGAACATCCTCGCCGCCGGCCCCTTCAGCGGCGGGTCCATGAACCCTGCTCGCTCCTTCGGGCCGGCCGTCGTCAGCGGGGACTTCGCCGGCAACTGGGTCTACTGGGTTGGCCCGCTGATCGGAGGAGCTCTGGCCGGACTGGTCTACGGCGACGTCTTCATCGGATGCTACGAGCCCCTCCCTGCATCTGGTGACTACGCCTGAGCGCTTCTGGGTGGGGCGGTTTGCTTCTGTTGGACGTGGTAGCAGGCATGCGCCCCCCGCCCTCTATGTTTGTTCCTGTTGTTTGGACTGTAATAAGTGTGTATTAGAGAGTGCCCGCCCGGTTCAAAGAGGACCGTAATCCCTGTTTGTAACTTTGTGTTTTAGTCAAAAATATAATTACTGTTGTGTGTGTAATTATCACTCAAAAGCAATGTTTTGAAAACCAGATCGATAGAGAGGCTTTCAGTTAGATTCATTCTGCACTGACAGTTTACAATCGGCGTTAAGACTATATTATCTTATTTAATTCAATAATATATATAAATATATATTGTACATTTTTTTAACATAAAATTTAGTATGGCATTCACAGTAATTGTTTTTAGATCAATCGGATTGAGAAGAAGCATGGTTTCAATTTTTTTTCTTTCTGATTCAATTTTTAAAAATATTATTGAAAGGTATTGATGTTATTTGAATTTGAGCTTTCTCTTCTCGGACGGATGATCGTATAAGATAATTTCTCGTTTTTACGTGTCAGGGGGGAATTGAATATTCTTCTCTAGTAAGTTAAAGAGGAGTTAGATGTATTTCATTCCTGTGTTCAAAATTTAATTTCTTTTTCCTAACTGTTTTTTTTACCAAACAAACATCGATAAATATTGATATTTTGCATGGAATGAATGTGCTTCTCCTAATTTCTCAGGTGTCAAATGCGGCTAGAAATTTTTTGATTATAGAAGAACCTAATGTGACCATAAGCGATAGTATTGACAGGTTTTACACCCCTCTAGATATATAAAAAACCTTATAAAACCGACAACTGATGTAACATTTAATGTTAAAATCTTTAACTGGACGTAATGTTAAAAATCTTTTATGAATCGGCAGAAGCATTTATCTGAAAGGTCCATGACCAAAAACTGCGACCCGATAACAACGATGGAGCCGACGAAGAACATCCCATGCGAGGACAATTGCCAGCGGACTTTTCTCTCTACACCTTCTCCTTTAATCTCCTTTGGTGATGGAACTTTGAGAGTACTACGTGAGAGAGAGAGACCGTGGCATTGCTCCTATTTATAGACCCTTCCATCAAGAGTCTTACTCCAAAAATGTAACACCTCTATCAAGGTATAGCAAGAAACGGTTATATTAAAACTGGAAGTTATTAACAGTAACTTCACCAAGGGAAAACGGAAGGCCATTATCACAGAAACTCTAACATTCTCCCACTTGGCCTGACTTTAAAATAATAATTCATTAATATAAAAAATATTATTTCCTTAGAATATCATTTTGAAAAGGAAACCAGATGAGTGCACTCTTTTGAAAAATATTCCCAATTAAAATGTCTCTTTACTAACTTTCATACTTTAGTTAAGAAAATTCATCACATAGATCAATGCGGTTATATGTACTATATGACATATTTCCTTCCATGCATCATAATGTCAATAAAATTCTCTCAATTAAGCCTCAAATGATGGAGATAACTTTGATGCCAACACAGTTGGTCCCACTTTAATGTCATAAAAACAATTCTTCTATTTCAAACATTCAATCATAATTGTTAACAAGTATACATTTATGAAAAAAAAGAGAATAATCATCCATTAAAAGATCTCAAAATGTCTATTGCATCAGTTATCCCACGAAAAAAGACCTATTTTTCTTACATGTCCTGTGAAAACTTTAGGCGCCAAAGTCTTAGTCATAGGATCAGCTATCATATGAGAACTACTAACAAAATCAATAGACACTTAATGATTATTAATTTTTTCTTGTACTGAAAGGTACTTAATGTCTATGTGCTTATTAGCACCAGTAGACTTGCTGTAATTTGAGAAGGAAATAGTAGCAAGATTATCGCAATAAAGTCTTAGAGGTTTGGCAATAAAATCTACTACCTTAAGCTTTGAGATAAATTTCTTTAGCCACAACGCATGTGAAGAAGCCTCATGACAACCAATAAATTCAGCATCCATGGTAGAGGTAGCCACAATATGTTGTTTAGCACTTTTCCATGAAACTGTTCCACCAGCTAATAAGAAAATGAATCCTGATGTAGATTTTCTGCTATCTAGGCATCCAGCAAAATCTGCATTTGTATAGCCAACCACTTCCAAGTGATCAGTCCTACAGTATGTGAGCATATAATCTTTGGTTCCTTGAAGATACCGCATCACCTTCTTTGCTGCCTTCCAATGCTCCATATCAGGGTTGCTTTGATATCTTCCAAGTATATCCATGGCAAAGCTGATATCAGGACGAGTGCAAACTTGAGCATACATCATGCTCCCAACAGTAGCAGCATACGGTATAAACTTCATTTTATTCTTTTCAATCTCATTCTTAGGACATTGATGCAAACTGAATTTATGACCTTTAAATATTGGCACTTCACATGATGAACAACTAGACATTTTAAACTGTTCTAGGATTTTAGAGATGTAGTCTTTTTGAAACAAACCAAGCATCCTCTTAGACCTATCACGATAGACTTTAATTCCTATTATACATGATGCATTACCCATATCTTTCATATCAAAAATTTCCCATAGGAATTTCTTCGTTTCATGCAAGAGACCTAAGTCACTACTAGTAAGCAATATATCATCTACATACATAATCAAGAATATAAACTTGCTCCCACTGACCTTCAGATATATACATTGATCACCAATGTTTTCCGTGAATCCGAAAGAAGTGACAACCTGGTTGAACTTTAAGTACCATCGTCGGGAAGCTTGTTTAAGTCCATATATAGATCTCTTTAATTTGCAAGCTAGTGTTTCTTTTCCTTGCACCTCAAATCCTTCCAGCTGCATCATGTATACCTCTTATTCTATAATCCCATTTAGAAATGCAGTTTTAACATCCATCTGATGTAGTTCTAAATCAAGGTAAGCCACTAATGCCATAATGATTCTAAAAGAATTTTTCTTAGAAACAGGTGTAAATGTTTTCTTATAATCTATACCTTCTTTTTGAGTGAATCATTTAGCCACAAGTCTGGCCTTATACCTTTCCACATTACCCTTAAGATCTCGTTTGGTTTTGAATATCTATTTACAAGCAATTTGCTTGAATCCCTTAGGTAATGTAACAAGGTCTCATACATTATTCTTATGCATAGATTCAATCTCTTCTTTCATGGCATTAAACCATAAGTCAGAATCTTCGCATTTCATGGCTTCATTATATGAGAGTGGATCATCTTTAATGCCAGTATCAAAATCACACTCCTGCAAATATATAATGTAATCATCTGGTATAACAGGTCTCCTTACTCTTTGAGACCTTCTCAATTCACCAGTCTGGACAACATCATTCTCATTTTGAGTGCCATTTTGAATTGGAGCAAGTTCAACAGCAACCTCTTCAATGGGTAATGCAACATCATTTGCCTGATCTATGATTCCTTGATCAGTAGGCTCATGAATGCCTTGATCAATAGGCTCATGCAATGTGTTAGTTGGGATAGTTCTTGGGAATGGATCCCAGATTTCCTCAACCTGCACATTTCGGGGTTCTGTACTCCCACTATTGTTGCCATCCTCAATAAATCTAGCAGTTTCAGTCTCAATAATTTTTATAGTGTGGGATGAACAATAAAATCTATAATCCTTAGACCATTCAGGATATCCAATAAATGAACAACTAATTGTTCTTGGGTCCAATTTCTTTTCATGTGGATTATACACTCTAGCCTCTGCATGACATCCCCATATATGCATATGTCTTAAACTGGGTTTTGTCCCTATCCATAACTCAAAAGGAGTCTTAGGAAAAGCCTTACTAGGAACCCTATTAAGAATATACATAGCAGTCTTTAGGGCTTCACTCCATAAAATCACTCCTCACCATATCCATGAGAGTACGATTCCGTCTTTCAGCCACACCATTCTGTTGAGGTGTCCCTGGCATTGTGTATTGTGGTGTAATGCCATTCTCTTCTAAGAATCTAGCAAATGGACCGGGAAGGCGACCTAACTGATCATATCTCCCATAAAATTCTCCACCTCTATTAGATCTCACAACTTTAATTTTTCTATTTAATTTATTTTCTACTTGATCCTTAAAAACTTTGAAAACATTCAAAGATTCAGCTTTTTCATTCAATAGGAAAACAAAACCGTAACATGAGAAATTATCAATGAATGTGATAAAATACCTTTCACCTCCTATGCAAGGAGAAAGAGAACCACATATATCGGTATGAATCAATTGTAAGAGTCATTCACTTCTCATGGCAGTCTTTTTATGGGTTCTGGTCAATTTACCTTTGATACAATCGATACATGTACTAAAATTAGAGAAATTGAGAGGAGATGAAGTGTCTAGATATAATTTATATAAACCATCACAAAGAATCCCATGACCAACTAACAAGGAATCTTTAAATAAATTAAACTTTGAATTTCCAAAAGTGAATGTATATTCTTGATCATCAAGTTTGGAAAGAGAAATTAAATTTCTAGACACTGAAGGAACATAAAAGACATCATTAAGAACTAGATAATGCCCAATCTAAAGGTGAAGCTTGCATGTCCCTACCGCCTTGACCTTGGACTTTGTTAGATTTCCCATGAAGATTGATAACTCATTCTGATTAGGCTTTCGGCTTGAAAGGAATACCTGTGATGAGTTCACAACATGGGTTGTGGCTCTAGAGTCAATCCACCAAGTTTTAGAGGAAACTAAAATAAAGTTGGTTTGAAGACAAACATTTAATTGATATTTACCTTTCTTTTCAAACCAATCTTTGTGTTTCTGACAATCAGCCTTGAAGTGTCATTTTTTATGACAGAAGTGGCATTTGTCATCTTTCTTTGTCAAGTTGTCCTCTTGTCCTTTCTTTGGTGGAAATTTCTTTTCTTTCCCTTTCTATTTTCTGGACTTTTGTCTTTTTGTTGCTGACACATAATTGATGACTTGTGCACCTTCCTGCTTCAATCTCTCTTCTTCTTGCACACACATGGATATGAGTTCATTCATAGTCCATGATTCCTTATGTATGTTATAAGAAATTTTGAATCGAGAGAACTGTGATGGAAGAGAATTGAGCACAAACATGACTAGGAAAGAGTCAGAGATTGTCATCCCTAATCCTTTCAGCTTTCCAGCTATGTCACACATCTCCATAATGTGCTTACGCACTCCACCAATGCCATCATACTTTATAGAGGTCAATTTATTAGTGAGCATTCCTGCCATAGCTCTATCAGACCCACTAAATTGTTTTACAATGGAATCCAAATATTGCTTGGCACTTTTATTATCTGCGACAGATCCCTAGATAGTTTTTGCGATTGTACTCTTAACAATCATGAGCGACAATCTATTGGAACGCTCCCACTTTTCAAATTGAGTCTTTTGTTCAACATTGCTAGCTTCAGTCGGTGGATCTGATTTCTCAACTCGAAGGGCTAGGTCCAAATCTAAGCATCCTAATGTAACGAGTAGTTGTTCGTGCCAATCATTCAAGTTTGAACCGTTCAATGTCGGAATGAGAGATAGATGTGAATGAAGTGAGGTCGGAGTCATTACTATAACAAATACAATAAAGCTCACATTACTTTCATGATGCAATAAATAATTCTAATAAAACTTAAATAGTTGACTAAGAATGCATAAAAGCGAAGATATTTTCACCTTCGGGTGTAGAATTCTTCGTGTTTAAGCAGTTTTAGTCAATTTCCAATTATTAACTTTTACGTTTCCATTAAATTATAGCCACCTTCGGGTAAGCTATAACCCAATAGACTTTAATGCAATTCACATTAATGATGGTGTTACCATAATACTCTCTTAAGTTCATTAAGTTAAAATTTTGAATATATATTTCGGACCCTTCGGGAAAACACGAAATAAATAAATAAATCTTAACTTAGTGAATTTTGAATTGCAAAATAATGCCTCATAGGAATCTAAATTGCCTAATCAACATTTAATCAAACAATAAAGATATAAATATAATTCGGCGGAAGCATTTACCTGAAACGTCCATGGCCAAAAACGGTGACCTGATAACAACGACGGAGCCGACGAAGAACGTCCTATGCAAGGACAATTGCTGGCGGACTTCTCTCTCTACACCTTCTCCTTTAATCTCCTTTGGTGATGGAACCTTGAGAGTACTACGTGAGAGAGAGGGACCGTGGCACTGCTCCTATTTATAGACCCTTCCATCAAGAGTCTTACTCTAAAAATGTAACACCTCCATCAAGGTATAGTAAGAAACTATTCTATTAAAACTGGAAGTTATTAACAGTAACTTCACCAAGGAAAAACGGAAGGCCATTATCACAGAAACTCTAACAGTAAAAGCTATTCCTATCTACATTTTGTGTTAGGGTTGACGGCCATGTGGGTGAGTCTGCAGCTAGCGATCTCCTGGCAATGCATGTCGCATAGTATCAGGGTGAGTAGAACTTGATCTTCTACTTGGAGACCGAGATGAGGAACTGCGCCGCCAATCCACCACTGGGAATGGGCGATGGCGCACAACTTTGCTACTCCTGGCTGGTAGGAGACTATAGAAGGTTGCCAATATGGCGCCGGCGCAGCGGCATAGGAAGCGGTATGAAGGAAGATGGGGATGAGGGATTGGCGGCGGGAGTAATCAAGAAGAGCCTCCGGCACCGCCGTCCTCCCCCCTTTGTCAGCTCTTCCCCTTCCTTCGAAGCCTCCGTCATTATCAAAATATTCTATGAATATCCATTAGAAGTTAACGGTTCTGTAACAGGATGGGTATAGATGCAATGACTAGGGGGTTTACAGGGGCATTTTCGTTTTCAATACATGGAAGTTGGGAATATAGATACAAATACGATAGTCTGTAGGGATATATATGCAAAAATTCCTTTTCTTAATTTAAAAACAAGCCATATGCATGCCTATGTAGAGAAACCACACATCTACTCTCTAACTCACATTCTTATCTTTTCTACTACTTTTTCCTCGCTTAAAAACTTCATTCCATTGTTTTCCCTCCTTTACTAACTACTCATTTTTACTTCTATCTTCCATATTCAGTTTTTTGTGACTTTTTTTTTGTCACATGACACTTCTTCTTGTTGATATAAGGTCTTGAGAAAAGAGGTAACTTTCACTTAGATGATGATAATAGATAAAATTAAATACGTTATATTTTTTAATATCTTAATTTATCTATTTTTGATACTTCGATATGATTATTGCTTTCAAATTTGACTTTTAGTATGTTTGATAACCAACCGAAATATTAGTGGTCAGAATACTTATCGAATTATTGGTACTCTGTACAAGAATCAATATGGGACCTTTTGAAACTGGCTCGCCTTAGAGATTCAAAATAATAAAATTATCTATTAAAGCAACACAAAACATGTGACATTTATTATTATTATTATTATTATTTTTGGCTACAAAAAACTGCCTCCACCTGACAGCAAATTACTTCAAGACATTGCTAACTTCGACCTCATTACGCCTTACTAGTTCCTCTGCAAACTGATCCCTCCATATCATACTGTACTCTTCCTCTGTTTTGGCTTTGGTTGCCAGCCAGTAAGAAATATGCTGCCAAACTGGCTGTGTACACGCTAGTAGCAGACCTGTTTGTCCTCCAAATTTTTGTTCTTGTCCAAAGATTTGTAGCAATCGTTGGCGCTTTCTTCCAGTGAACCCAGTTGCAGAGAATAAATTCCAGAATTTCCTCGCCATTACAATTGAAGAAAAGATGCTCAATTAACTCCCTTTCTGACTTACATCTCTCACAAATGTCATCTGAAACAATACTTCTCGATCTCAACATTGTTTTTACAGGTAGGCAATGACTAGCCATTTTCCATAGAAAAAATTGAATGGTAGGTTCAGTAGGCCACTTCCACAGCGTTTCCCAATTTGGGTCCCAAACCCCATCTTCTTTCTCTCTTCTCGACTCTCCATATGCTGAAGCCATAGAGACTTCCCCATCCATGCTATGTCTCCACACTAACTTATCTTCTTGTAGGCTCCCCACTTCGGAGAGTTGGACATTAGTTTGACATTACTAAGTAGATCAATGATTAAGTCCACACTAAGAACTCTCTTGGGTTGTTGCATGTTCCATTATCTGTCCACATTGATCCATTGGCTTCCTGTCGAGTGCGGCTCCAATGGGATTCTGTGATCACACTGGATCTTGGGATTCTCTTATAAGGAATATAAGTCAAGAGGTCCACCAACCCTACTTCCCCCCCTCCCCTATATGCCACTGGTGCCGCACGCCTGCACCCACCACCCCCTAGCAGCGCTGCAATGGAGCCGGAGTCTGCCAGCTAGTCGCCGGCCCACGACGTCGTCAGCCTGCCACGATGACGCCCTGTCGATCCCCACCCACCGCCTGGCTGATCGGCCAAGGCCACCACCGGGCTCGCCGCCCACTTCTAGTCCTTAATCGGCAGTTCCTCTCCTCCGTAGGCCCTTAACAATGCCGCCCCCTTGATCGTCGGCATTGCTGGCCACCCGCCGCCTGGCCGATCAGCCAGGGCCACCGCTAGGCTCGCCTCCCACTCCCAGTCCCAGCGAAGTATTTGTTTAATTTTTATATAAGGAGAATGATTGAATGAGATTTTGCTCAATTTGAAGAAAAGTAAGCGAAGTGTTTGTTAAGTCCGCTGTCGATTTGTCGGCACCATTAACTAACTACGAGCCTGCGAAGGTATATATTCATTATTTTATATATCCAGCAATTTTAAGTGGTGGCTCATTTATATATATATTATATGAGATCTAACGAATCTAGGTGATAACTCATTTATGTATTTATTATATGTGATCCAACGAACATGGGTGGTGACTCATTTATATGTTTATTGTTTTCTTATGCAATCCAGTAAATTTGGACGGTGACTTATTAATATTTGACGTAAATGAGTTTTAATTTTTTTAAATTTTTTAAATAATACTTTTGATAAGATATTAAGATGAGACGTTATTGAAGTGTACTTTTTTTGTTTGCGGTGAATGTATCTTTTAAAAAAATTACTCAGTTTAAGTGAACCTTCGTTGCTGCCCCTTCTTCCCCTCTCCAATTTGGCTCACAATGTCCAGTCCGAATGACTCCACTGGACAAAATTTCTACATCTTGGACTACACCTTTTTCATCTATTTCCTCCGTGTTAATATAAGTTGGTCTGTCACAAAGTCTGCATTCTCCCCACCACCTATCGCTGTACCACCTCAGTGACCGACCATTCCCATTTCTCCATGCAAACTCATGTCTGGTGCTTTCAATTAGCTTAAGAATTCTTTTACCGGTGGCAGATTTCTTCTTGGATTTTATCGGTTTTCTCAGCTTCCCCCGTGAAAGTATTTTGCTTCCATAACAGCCGTCAAAATGGTGTTTCTACCCTGCTTAACTGGCCCACCTGCTTTAATCGTGCGGCTGATTCATGCATTGGCTTTGCTGGTGCGGACCACCGGCTCAGCGCTGTCAACGGTTCAGGTCTGGATAGATCTATACTCAAAATAAATGTATATAGATCCGATTCATATCTAATAAGAGTTATGGATAAATGGATAAATAGGTCATGTCTTGGATCTACTGTTTATTTATTTGATGTCGAAAGATAAATGGACTTGGTATAGAATTTATTTATCTTAAATCTCTATGTGCCAGATAATTCAGTTTGATTTTAGGTCCAAGTGCTAAGAAATCGGTTCCCAAATTTTTACAACGTATGACAATAAAAAGCTTAATGGGTAAACGGGTATACCCAGACCCATGACTAACAGGTCCAAACGGGTCTATTAATGGGCCTGGGCCCATTTTGTCAGCCCTGTCACCGACCATCTCTTTAAATAGAATCTTGCCTTTCTTCCCTTCCTTTCCCACACAGAGTCTACAGATTTTTTTTCATTTGAACAGCCTGCCCAAAGGTTTGGCATTGTGCTTAGGCAGTGCCATGTTAAAGTAACCCTTCCTGCAAAATCAAGCATTCCCCTCCATCCTTCCAATTTGTTCTGCCTTTTCTGTGCCACCTTCTCTTCTGTTTCCTTTCTCTCCCACTACCTGAGATAGGCACCCCCAGGTAGTTGCTTAGGCTGTCTTCTAATTTCAACTTCCGTACCTTACTAATCTGTCTATGTAAATTCTCTGACTAACCCCAGCCCCAGGTATCATGGAAGATTTATTTTCATTGCCTTTTTGCCCAGATTTGATACAGTAGCCACTGATAGTCTCCTTAAGTGTCTTGACATCCTTCACTAAAGCCTTGGACATAATCATCTGTGTACAATAGATGTGACAAGATTGGAGCTGCCTTGTTAAGTTGAAAGCCTGCCAATTGTTTATTGTGTACTTTGAGAGACAAGGACGCTGATAGAGTCTCTGCACATAAGATGAACAAATACGGAGAGAGTGGATCCCTTGCCTTATCCCTCTGATACTTCTAACCCACTCATCCGATACTCCGTTAGTGAGTACAGGTTTCTATCCATCGTACCCACTTGTCTCCAAAGTTCATTTTTTGAAAGACATCTAAGACGTATTTCCACTCTAACGAGTGTGGTTCCTCTCAATATAAGTTTGGACTAAATTCAATCAATACACAGAAAAAAAAAAGGAGTCTTTTATAAAAAAAAATTCTCAAAAATAGAAAAAGCACCATATGAAATGGTTTTCTAAAATCTTTCCCTCTCCGCATCTGCACGTAGAAGATCTCTATTCCACTTCAACCTTTCGTACGCTTCCTCCATATCTAACTTTATTGCCATGAGACTCTTCCTGCTTCTATTGAGTTTGAGGCTGTGCACGGTCTCCTAAGCTGCCAGGATATTTTCCAAAATACTTCTCCTTTAGTAAAGGCCGATTGTTCTAAGGACACCAGACTTCCGACCACTTTTTCAGCCTATTAACAAGAATCCTGGATATCCTGTAAATCTCATTATATAGGCTGATGGGTCGCATATCCTTTACTCTCCTCGGATTGTCACATTGAGGGGTTGTTTGCTTTAGTGTAAAACTTTATAAATTACCCGTTTCAAAATTATTGATTTTAAAACAAGTAAAATTTTCTTGTTTTAGAATCAAGAAATATTTGTTTGATTTTTTGTAAAATAAAACAAAATGGATGCTTCAATCTTCTTGTTTTAATTTACAGTGAACTTTTGTTGAAAAACAAAATAAGGGAATTGGAATGTCAAATGAACAGACAAGGCTCAGACAAGAGTTTACTTTACATTGTTTTACATCATTTCAAACAAATGAAAATATTGTAAAATGAAACATTTTTTTTAAATTACGATGTTTTACATTAAAACAAACAACCCTTAAGTGTTATGGGTCTGGACACTAATGCGGACGCCTTAGGTTAGATCTAGGCGAGCAAATATCTTTTTGAAAAATGAGGCAATTTTATTATAAAATAAAAATAAAAATGTACAAATTCTAGAATAATTCTTCATTCTTAATCATTTTCTAATATTTTAGTGATGTAGCTCACTTTGTTTGCGGAATAGGGCCGAAATAACTGGTATAAAGGCTCTATTCTGGTTTAGTTGCGGGGATACTTAATTTCCTCAATTCCTCTAATTACCTAAACTCTATCTGAAATACCTAATTCTCCTATTCCTCCAATTTTACTATTTATTTCACTTCTTATTCCACTTATTCTTACTAAATCACTTAGAATAGTGCAATGTAATTTTCCTTATTCTTAGTGGAATACCAACAACTTATCAAATCAAAATACCTCTTATTCTGATTTAAAAAATCCCCAAGACGTTATTCTTTTGATATAAGTTATTCTGCAAACAAAGTGATTTAATAGGAATTAGCTGACAGTTTACTGTACTACCCTCCATTCTCCCAATGTCGATTTGTATAGGCAATGAAAAGAATCTGTGGTATCCATCAATATTGTAAACTGTCAGCTCAGAATGAATCTAACTGAAAGCCTCTCTAACGGTCTGATTTTCAAAATATTGCTTTTGAGTGATAATTACATACAACAATAAGTATATTTTTGACTAGAACACAAAGTCACAAACAGGGATTACAGTTCCTCTTGCACCGGACAGGCACTCTCTATTATACACTTTAGGGGATGCCCTAGTGCACACGCGCGTACTGCGTGCTGATGGGCGCGCACAGGTGGGACCCAGAACTCATACACTTATTACAGTCCAAACAACAGGAACAAACATAGAGGGGGGGGGGGGGGGGCGCATGCCTGCTACCACGTCCAACAGACCAAGCCAAGCAAGCCGCCCCACCCAGAAGCGCTCAGGCGTAGTCACCAGATGCAGGGAGGGGCTCGTAGCATCCGATGAAGACGTCGCCGTAGACCAGTCCGGCCAGAGCTCCTCCGATCAGCGGGCCAACCCAGTAGACCCAGTTGCCGGCGAAGTCCCCGCTGACGACGGCCGGCCCGAAGGAGCGAGCAGGGTTCATGGACCCGCCGCTGAAGGGGCCGGCGGCGAGGATGTTCGCCCCGACGATGAAGCCGATGGCGATCGGCGCCACGGTGCCGAGGGAGCCCTTCTTGGGGTCGGCGGCGGTGGCGTAGACCGTGTACACCAGCGCGAAGGTGATGACTATCTCCATCACTACGCCTTCCAGCTCGTTCATCCCGGCGGCCACGCCGTGGGTAGGAATCGCCTGCGAGAAGACGATGTATTAAGACCTTCTAGGATTATCAGTGGTTCAAAAATCAGATCCTGTACCGGCTAGTCGAATTAAAACAAAAATGAATCAGGCCAATTCGAAATCAGATTTTATAGTAGAATTTTTGTGTATATATATATATGTTCTTATAATTTACTGTATGTCTTCTACACGTGCTTTTGATTCTCACATGTAGTTTTAAGTACTCCGACATCTTTCAAAAATTTGTAGTTGTATTTTTTCAGTTAAAAAAAAAATCTATCAGTTCTAATAGAATATGTCAAAAGGATTTAAGTATTCTTGCATATGTATTTTTGACTTTTGTTGGAGTTGATGACATTTTGATCGGAAGGATATAACACAAGAATTCCTGTTATATTTCATTGGTCGTGTTAATGTTCGAAACTAGTGACATTTAGACTTGCATTTAAATGTGAAATGTGCACATCATTATGCTGTAATGAACTTTTTGATAAAGAATAAATGCATCATTATACACCACAAATATTTTTTGAATATTATTTAATTAACTGAAGTAGTTTAGTTTCAATACCGATTTCAAAGTGTCAACCTAAAATAGATCAAATCAAATGCCTCTCCAATTTGATGGCTGACCTGCTTTCAAAATATTGAAAAGCTGTAGATGACCAATTAAACTCAATTGACATTGTGTCATGTACGAAACTGAATGACAAGCTTGGCTCAAGAATTTTTAATTAATAATTAAGACTACTTATGATCCGTTTTGTATAGCATAATTTTTTTTTAAAAGTTGATCATAATATAGAAGACATGGTTTTTGGTTGTCTGAACTTTTGGAATCCCTTAAAAAAGAAAAAATTGAGATCTTTTTGAATCGCTAAAATCAAGTTTTCTGAAAAACCTGTGCAGCCCACGAAATGTACATTGTACCAAAATCACCCTTACGGAAACTCCGCTTGTTGCGTAAGTTACCAAGTGAGCTCAGTCTAAACGTTCAAAAAAAACCTGTGCCAACAGGACGGCAAGCTAGCACAGGAGAACTCACCAAGCCACCGGTGACGAAGCTAAGGAGCAAGCAGGCGACGATGGAGCCAAGCAACTGCGCGACCCAATAGAAGATGCCTGTAAGGATCGTGATGAAACCTGCAGTGTCTATGACCTGAGGTACTTCCTACTCCGTGGAGGTTGATCGACTTTATTTTATTTCATTGTCTACCTCATCCAGATATGATTGATTCCATTGATCTCCTTGAACTATCTTCATTGATAATTTTGAGAAAAATTCCAATCATGTGATGTTAAGAGCGTGTCTCATCACACCTTGGAATCACCTTTTCAGTACATTCTATTCCATTTCACTCTCTTGCAAAGACGATGCCAAGGTGAGGCAGCTGTAGACACGCTAATTTTGACGTCATTTTCATATCATATAATAATGCCTCAGAATGGTCTAATAGTTAATCATTGATTAATTTTTATTGATCTTTTTGAGTGTCGGATTTAACAGACATGTTTAAGTTAATCAATTAAATTGATTTTAACTCAAATTTCAGTTAAAATATGAACAAGTCTAAAAGACGTCTACATGTATGGACGCCATTTAGAGTTTATTCTTATTTTAACGATTAAATTTGAATTTTAATCAGTTGATTAATTAGCTAAAAGGCGTCTGTAAGGTATGACGCGTTTTAGGTTTCCTAGGCTATTTCTACTTCTCTTCCGGATGTTTATCCTTATCTTAATTAATGCAAAAGACGTCTATACATGTAGACGCGGTTTAGCTAATACAGATAAAGATAAGTTTTCTCGAATGTTTATCCTTATCTTAATTAATCTGAAAGGCGTCTTAAGTGGCTGACGCGTTTTAGATAATTACAGATAAAGATGAATTAATCTGTATTTATCTGTTGATTAAGATGGATAAATCTCAAATTTTTCTATGTACATCCGTAGACGCAGAAGAAGCCTATAAATACTTTGTATCTTGAAAGTTAAAAAAAAAAAAACAAAAGAGAGAAGTTAGAATCAGAGTTAGTAATTGAAGATCGAAGCAACGACGTCCTAACGCCGAAGCGCTGTTGTTTCCAGAAGTCGACGTCCATTCTTCATCCAATTCAAGGCTTCATCAATTCGGCATAAGTTTTTCAATTCATTTTTCATCTTCATTAATCTTGCATTCTTCATTATCACTCCATGCAACACACACCACAGCATCATTTTTTAAAACCCATTTGATTAAGGAGTTTCAAAAGCCATCTCAACAAGTAAGTTTGATGTTTAGTTGCATGTTTAAAACTATGATTAGAATGGATACTACTTTTGCCTAAGTTCTCATCATTTTTTCATTTCTCTTTCTATATTTCTTGCAAGGAACAAAAGGAAGGAAATAACAAGCAAATCCAAGAACTATGGACGATCCTCAAATTCAAACTCAACAGCAAGAACAAAAGAAGAGGAAGGGCTCTCTTTCTTCAGCCGGCTGAAGGAGGGGAATCAAGGATTCAACATCTTCCGCGTTTCAACAGGTAGGCGATCAAAACCTTCTTTTGGAACTTTTAAGTCAAAAGTTTCTAGCGATCACTTCACGTAGTTTCTTTTTAATAGGTTTATTTTGCACCTAAACAACATAGATTTTTCATGTTAATCACACAATCATTTTAAGCACTCACAGCTTTTTTTGGCGATCACGATGGGACTTGGTCTCGCCATCTTTTAATTCTTTTGTTCTTGCTATCATTAATCGGGCACCCACGGTGCACCACTTGTGTCTCTCGACACGTCCTCACCAATTGGTGAGTGTTTTTAGTTTAGTTAATTCCCTACGTGCACCATGTGCACACCCCTGCGGCAAAATCTTGCCATCCCCGTTGATTAGTTAAAAAGTTGTTTTTGTGATGAAATGATGAGTGATTGATTGATATCTTAGTTGTTTAGTTGCTAAAATCATCTTGTTAAAACCTGAAACCAAAAAAAAATCTTCCATGAACTGATTATTTGCTGTTTTTATCCTGTTTAAGGAGGAATCAACTTAGAAATTCCTTCTGGAAAACTGTTTCTGCGTCTTGAAAAGCGTCTAGGAGCACTGACGCTTTTCAAACTGCGTCAATTAACCCAGACGCCTTTCAGTCTTATTTCTCTGTTGTCTGCGATCCGAGCTTCTGTGAAAAATTAAGGTTCTGTTTGAAAGGCGTCGACTACCCTCGACGCGATTCAGGCAGTTTCTTCTTTTTCTTCAGTTCTCAGATTTTTGTAACATGTGTGCTAATTACCCATTATGTATTAAGCATTAGAGGCCATCCAGGCTACAGGTCATACGCATTGAGGCTAATACCCTCCTTTTCTTAGGAAACACTCTACTTGACGTCATCAACTCTCTCTGATTGGGTTGGTCCCTTGATCAGACTAGAGAAGTTGGCGTTGAGGCCTCCATAAGTCCCTAAAATCAAGGTACTCCTCCTTGATCATCGAGCTGGTTGTACCAGTTGAAGTCCCGGTTAGATTCCATAAACATTGTGAGAAAAAGCGATAGAAAATAACGGTGGATACTGAACTGAAACTAGGATCATATCCCTTGAGTGAATTTGTGGTTTAATTAAATCCAAATAACTCAACAAGGAATCTTAAAATCACGCTAAATATCCACTTGTTTGTTTAAATCTCTGTGCAACTTGTTTGTCAATCCTTGAAAAAAGAATCTAACATCATGCTGCTCCGATCGGGCATGGATTTGAGTATGGCTCCAGACGCCATGGTCAATTACGAGGGAGATGCTAATGCCCCTCGCGATTCTGATTACAACTATGAGAGCGGGAGAGATGCTGATACCTCCCGTAATTCTGTCCCCATTCCGTTTCGACAAGATGGGAATGTCCGGACCCCTCTCTTTCATCCTCATAATCAATATTCTGATCCTCCCCCGCATGAGTATGCGATTCCCGATCCCATTCTCGAGGGAGACATGAATCAGAATGATCCCTCGTCCTCTAATCCTTCGGATCTCGTCAATGCTTTGGGAGTTCTTGCCTCCCGTCTGGACCCTCAGCAGTTCGAGGCGATCCAGTCTATTCTGAAGGGGAAGGCACCCACGCAGCCTGCTGAGCCGAACCCTCTGGCTCCCCCTGCTGTCCCTCAGCAACCTCCTATTCATCCTCCTTACATTCATCAGGCCATGGAAGGCCTCCATATCACTTCTCGGCCAGCTGGGCCGCAACTTTCATCTTCTAGGCAACCGGCTAGACCACTAACGCCTGCTTATCAAAATGCCCTCGGGCATGGCGGAAGCTCTGCCGGACCTCCTCTTTACTGTCCTCCTTGTCCGACGTACTCTAGGCAACGGCCTATCAAGTACCTCCACCTCCTCCTCCTCCCCAGGCAGATCTGACAACGCAAGCGTTGCTAGCCAAAATGGAGCGCATGGATGAACAATTCAACAACCTCCAGAAGATGATGGGGGTCAAAGCTGCACCAGAGATCAATTTACCGAGCCTGCCAGTGTTCCACCTACCACCTTCTGAGATGCCAGTGTACCGGAAGTACAACGGTACGGGTAACCCCTTCACACACTTGAAGGAGTTCATGTACGAATCATCCTTCTGGCAGAACGACAAGAAGTCGTTGGCCTTTTTGTTCAGGAGATCTTTAGAGGGACCAGCCCTCGAGTGGTTCTTTTCCTTGGAACCCTCCGAAGTAGAGGACTATGGTATCGTTTCTCGAAAATTCATTCAACGATACCAAGACAGAGTTGCACCTTCCCTGTCCATCACTGACCTCATAGCAGAAAAGATGAAATCTGATGAAGAGTTTGTCAGTTTTGCCAACAGATGGCGAGGCTTGGCCGAGAAAGTGAAAGATCACTTGTCCGAGTCGGAGCAAGTGAAGATGCTGATTTCCAACGCCACGCCTCAGTTCAAACTAGTCCTCTCCCTGAACAATCTGACCAGCATAGCAGAGCTCTATGAAAGAGCACGGTACTATCATAATGCCTTCAAGGACGCTACGTTTTCTAGCGTCTTTGATCCTCACAGACCTAGCAGGCCTCCGCTTCGGAAGCCTGCAGTGCCAAATGCTCCCAGCACAGGTCCAACTACTGAGGGCACGCTCTCTCATGAGCAAGTCAGCAGCATGAACAACAATTTGCCCCAGTTCGTGAGGAGTCAGCAGCAGTACCAGAGGCCATCACAGCCGAACCAGCAGGGGTATAGGCAGCAGCCGAACCCTCAATATCAGCAGCCCCAATATCAGCGGCCCCAGCAACCGAACCAGAACCAGCAACAGCCACAGCAGCCACCACAACGGCAATTGCAGTACCAACAACCACAACAACAGCAGTACCAGCAGCAACAGCAGTATCAGCCGCGCGCACCGCCGGCATACCATAATGTCCCTCCACCTGCTGACTACAATCAACAAAGAAGACCTCCAGGCCCAAAGAGGGCAGAATACCCAATCCTCCCAGAATCTTTGGCAGACATTTTCAGTGCCCTAATGGCAGCTAATGCCTTAGTCTTGCCAAGAGAAAAGACAGTTTGGCCTCAGAATGCCGACACGTCTAGGTATTGCTACTTCCATAGGCAACCTGGGCATACTATCGACACCTGCTTCCAGTTTAGAGATTACATTCATGATCTCAACGAGCAGGGCGGCATAGACTGGGAGGAGATGAAAAAGTACATATCA
Organism: Zantedeschia hybrid cultivar; assembly: GCA_030544215.1. NCBI lineage: Eukaryota > Viridiplantae > Streptophyta > Magnoliopsida > Alismatales > Araceae > Zantedeschia > Zantedeschia hybrid cultivar. The sequence goes on along the minus strand of JARZZO010000006.1, from coordinate 78,144,036 downwards.
GCCCTGAAGGCAAGAAGACCACAGCAGCAGCAGCAGCAGCAGCAGCAAGCAAGACCACTAGTACAAGCAGCACCACCACCCAACATGGGCATAGTGCAGAACCCGCTCCCGGAGCACCAAAACCAAAATCAGGTTGCCCCTATCTTGACAAACAGCCAGTCTGAGGCTGAACGTGGGCAACAGTGGAGAATAGAGGACTCTTCCTCTCTTTATTCGACGGGTCATATTCCGAGTACCGCAGAACAACCACCGCGCCGCACCATCCACATACCCAGGCCACAACCCATTACCATCACCCCTCTACCGACACCCGCATATCACTCACCTGCACCCAATAATCCATTACCACCCCCCGCTTTCCTCAAGCCCATTACGCCCCACACTCTTACGCCTCCACCATATAACCCACCGCAAACCAATTACGCACCCCTCCTACCATCCAGACCGCTACTGCGCATACCATTTCCTACTTCACCCGCTACCACTACCACCTACCCATCCACCATCCAACCTTCCAGACCGCTACTACGCATACCATTCCCCACCTCATCCACTCCAATCACGTACCCATCCGCCATCCAGCCATCTAGACCTTTAATCCGCACCACGCCACTACCACCTAACCCCACGCCATCAACTACATACCAATCACCCTCATCACCTACCCCACCCAACTCTGCGGTACTCAAGGTGTCACTCGGATCCTCCACGGTTGAGGAACACGCGTTCCGAAGTGGAAGAATTTTCAACAAAGTATTTCCTCAGTCAACAGTTAGAGATGGCCCGTCACAGCCGACTGAGGAAGCACACAACGAAAAGAGTGCACCAGGCACTCAATATGATTTGTTGAAACATCTAGACCGAACACCGGCACGGATCTCCATACTTGAACTGATCAAAAAATCGAAGAGTCACCAAGAAGTCTTGATGGAATATTTGCAGAAGGTGATGGTCAACGAGGACGTGCCGGTAGAAAAGATTACAGCACTATTAGTTCCTCAGGGGGATCAGCCCTCCATTACATTTCACACATCGGAACTAGCACCGCCAGCAGCCAGAAGCATGGCTCTGAGAATCACGGTCAACATCTGCAAGAAGGCCGTAGATGCATGCCTGGTTGATACAGGGGCTTCGATCAATGTCTTACCTCCGAAGACTCTGGAGCTGTGTGGTGTGCCCAAGGAAGAATGGCTGCCTAGTCCCATCTCTGTGACAGCATATGACAATTCTACCCGTTCCCCTCTGGGAATGGTTTATTTGAAAGTAGAGCTAGGCCCTGTAAGTCATGCAGAGGTCGAATTTCACATTCTGGAAATCGACCCTTCTATAAATGCCATTTTGGGTCGTCCTTACATAAAAACTCTTGAGGCGATTCCCTCCACGAATCACCAATGCCTCAAATTCCCTTTCAAAGGACGAATTATTAAGGTGACGAGCATGCCGATCCTTGCTGCTGCTCATACTTTGAATGTTAAAGCTGCTTCTTTACCTGGCCGACAACCTTTTCTGTCGGTATTACAGGTTTACCATCCAGTGGCTGATCCTCTGAAAACTGCCACTATTTCTCCTTACCCGTTAAATGCCATAAAAAGGGGGAAGTGCATGAGTACCCCAGGATGGAGAATTATGATGAAGAACGACTATAAGCCTGGGAGAGGTCTGGGCACACAATTACAGGGCAGGACCACTCCTGTCAAAGATCACCGAGGAGCACCTGGAAGCGGCCTGGGCTATAGGCCAAGAAAACTAAAAAAAGACATCATTCAGCAAGCAGAGAACGAAGAAGGTCAGAAAGTCTGGGAGACAATGTCTACACCACCCAAGGAAGGTCGAGATCCCCTAACATGGACCCTGTATACACACTTTGTAAAGGGGCCCATAATTAGCCACGACAACACGGTGGTCATTACTTCGTGTTTTGACTTCCATGATATAAAACCCTTACGTACCAGTCCTTAGAGGCTCTGCGGTCTATGAAAAGGAGAAAATTCCATGATCCTGAATGCGAATGGTACAGGTGGTTCGATCTGAGATACCTCTACATTGCATTTAACAGACTGTTTCTAGATCCGGCAGAACCTAAGTGGCCGCCGCAGATTGATGAGCTGATTGAAAGTCCTGGTGCTATCTTTGACAAGCGGATATTGCTGTCGGAAGAGACCGATAAAGGGGAGCCAGATGACCCCTATGAAGCTGGATACACTACAGATCTGCTCTGGAGGGGGACATATCCTTCTTATGTTTTCATGCTCCATACTTCATTCCGCACATTGCTCTTGACCCCGACTTGGTCGCGGGTCATCATTGAAGATATTCCACGGGCTCCTCCCGTTATGATTACTCTGTCCCCTCGGGACCTCATTCCACCACCTCCTCTCGATCTAGAGAGGATGTATGATTTGATCTGGGACATACTGCTGTATGATCCCCCTAACCCTCTGGCCTTGGTGCCACTTCTTCCATCTAATTCCCCTTCTATTTGTATTCATTCATGTTTTATGCTTAACTCCTCCACTGTCCAAAAAAAAACGCCAATTTTACAACAAATTCTTCCTAGATCCTCATTGAGGAAACTTCTTACTTGTCCGATCACACCCCATTGCGCGGGTCTTTCGGTCAAGATTCTCTTCTAGATCTACTCTGCCCCTCCCCACGGGATGATTCTCCTGTATTTCCACTTGTATCTCAAGATTTCCATCATATTTCATCTTCATTAGGTTATAATAGGGAATTTAGTGAAGTTAGGCAGTCTAGTTCTAGGCAGGTTAGTCAGGTTAGGAAGTCTAGGAAGCCTAAGGGTAGGCGAATTCCGGATAGATACCTCCAGGACTTAGCTGATAGATGCTTTTCTTGCTCTTTAATCCCTCAGTTTTTAGAAAATCCAATTCAGATGCCAGAAGATTGTATGGACGATGAGTCAGTCAATGATGGGTATGGGGTGTATGAATTAGTGCATGAAAAAGACCCCATTATTGAAAATGAGGAAGATGACGAGGACGCAGCTGAGGCATATGCCAGTGGAGTGAAGAGATTTGATGAACCCTCAGCTGCCGTAGAAGAGCCCACCAAAGAAATCAATTTAGGGACTGAAGACGAACCTAAGGTTGTCATCGTCAGCAAAAATCTTTCTACAAAGGATGAGAAGGCAATGGTACAAGTACTTAAGGACTATAAGGACACTTTCGTCTGGAGTTATGAAGATATGCCAGGGTTAGACTCATCTTTAGTTGAACACAGGTTGACATTAAAGGAAGGAGCTAGCCATGTCAAGCAGAAATTAAGGCGATTCCACCCACAAATGGCTCTAAAAATGAAGGAAGAGGTCAACAAATTACATAAAGCCAAATTTATTAGAGTTGTCCTTTATCCACAATGGGTGGCTAACATAGTCTGGGTTATGAAGAAGGACGGGAAGGTCAGAATTTGCATTGACTTCCGCGAACTGAACCGGGCATGTCCTAAAGATGATTTTTCATTGCCTCATATTGATGTACTCATTGATAACACCGCTGGCTATGAAACTTTATCGTTTATGGACGGATTTTCAGGGTACAATCAGATTAAGCTAGCAGAAGAAGATCAAGAGAAGACATCATTCACTACACCTTGGGGAACATACTATTATGTCGTCATGCCATTTGGATTAAAGAATGTTGGAGCCACTTATCAGAGGGCTATGATGGCAATATTTCACGACATGATGCACATAGACCTTGAAGTGTATGTGGATGATTTATTGGTTAAATCTAAGACAAAGGCTGAGCACGCCAAAGTTTTGGCAAGGGTATTAGAGAGATCGAGAGAATATCAGTTAAAGATGAACCCCAAGAAATGTGTATTCGGGGTATCTTCAGGGAAATTACTTGGATTCATTGTCAGCAAACGGGGAATTGAGATCGATCCCAACAAGGCGAAGGCTATCAAAGAGATGCCACCTCCCAAAAACTTGAAGGAGTTGAGAGGATTAATCGAGAGGTTGCAATTTATTCGCCGTTTTGTCTCCCGGTACTCACAAAGGTGTAAGCAGTTTTACGAGCTTACCAAGCCGGGAGTCAAATTCGATTGGGACGATAAGTGTCAGGAGGCATTCGATGGATTAAAGAACTATCTAGCAAGTCCTCCTGTTTTGAGACCACCATCTCCAGGCAAACCGTTGATACTTTACATTTCTGTCCTCGATGATGCAGTGGGGGCTGTCCTAGCACAAGAGGATGAAGAAGGAAAGGAGAGGGCAGCTTACTATCTCTCTAAACTTCTCAACCCCGCTGAACAGAGATATACAGCGATGGAGAAAACATGTGCAGCATTAGTTTGGGTTGTTCAGAAATTGAAGTATTATTTTCTGGCCCATGAAGTCCATCTCATCGATAGGATGAATACGATCAAATTCCTTCTGGAAAAATCTGTTCTTACTGATAGGTTAGCGCGATGGCAAAGCTTTCTATCTCAATTTGATATCATTTATATTCAGCAGAAAGTGATCAAGGGCTATGCCATAGCAGAACATCTCGCTCATCATCCCCTTCCTCGATTTGATCCAGTCCGATCAGAGTTTCCGGATGAGGAACTGATGTCCGTAAATCAAATCAGAGATGATATGTGGACTCTGCATTTTGACGGAGCTCTGAATTCTCATGGAAAGGGGATCGGTATCGTTCTGTTATCACCTGAAGGTATCATCATTCCACAAGCCTTTCAGCTTGACTTTCCAGTCACCAACAATATAGCTGAATATGAGGCACTCCTTGCTGGCCTCGAGGCTGCTCATTTCCATGGTGCCATTAAACTCAGGATTGTAGGTGATAGCCAACTGATTCTTCGCCAAGTGCTGACCAAGTATCGAACTCTCGATCCCAAGCTCAAGTCTTATCATGAGCTTACTTCTGCATATTCAAAGCTTTTCACGAAATTGATCTTTGTTCATGTCCCTAGGAATCAAAACATCTTAGCTGACGCTCTAACTTCATTGGCATCTTCTCTTGATTTTCCAATCAGCAAGCAATCTGAATCAATCATAGTTCATAGGCGTCATTCACCCGCCGTGAAAGACCCTTCATTCCTTAGAACTAAGGATAAGTTGCTGAAGAAAGTCAGGGACGGAGATATCATTGAAAAAAGAGAAATTATGTTGACGGAGCTGTTAGAAGAAATGGATGATGAACAGAAGCCATGGTATTATGAAATTGCCAAATATTGTGAAGATCAATCATATCCTGAGGAAGCTACAACTGAGGAGAAGAGAGCCATCATGAGAATTGCTCAAAGGTACACCCTAGTTGGGGGAGCACTGTACAAGAGAGGTTTTGATGGAGTTCTTCTGAGATGTCTAGACGAAGATGAGCTTTGGAAGGTTATGGAAGGAGCTCATAGTGGAGTTTGTGGTGGCCATGTCAATGGACAGATGCTAGCAAAGAAGATCCTTAGACAAGGATTTTACTGGCCAACCATGGAAGAAGACTGTGTAGGATATGTCCGTAGGTGTGCTAAGTGTCAACTTCACGCCGACAAAATTCATTCTCCTGCATCTTCACTCCACCATGTTTCTTCCCCTTGGCCTTTCTCCATGTGGGCTTTCGACATTATTGGACCCCTTGGTAACCTAGATTCTGGCATCAAGCAAAAATCTTTCATTCTCACGGCAACGGAATACTTCACCAAGTGGGCAGAAGCTGAAGCGTTCGTGGAAATCAAAGCATCAACCGTCTGCAAGTTCATCATGAAGAACATCATCACCCGATTTGGAATTCCAAGCACCATCGTCACCGACAACGGACCGTAGTTCGTGTCACAGGAATTGAAGGACCTCTGCAACAGGTATATAATTGCATTGCATCATTCCTCTCCTTATTATCCGCAAGGCAATGACCAAGCAGAGGCAACTAATAAGACTTTGATAAAAATCATCAAAAAGACGTGCAAATCTAACAAGTTCGCAGACTGGCCAGAAAAATTGGTTGAGACTCTATGGGCCTACCGAACTTCAATCCGCACGCCTACTGGGCAAACTCCTTATTCCTTAACATTTGGAATGGAGGCGGTAGTTCCATACGAGATCCTTATACCGTCCTTAAGAGTACAATTGAACAAGGAATTCTCCATTGATGAACACCGTTCAGCACTCCTTGCTCAATTGGAACTCTTAGAGGAGAAAAAAGATGGTCAGCTGCTAATCATGCAAAAGTTTATCAAAATAGACTAGCACGTTTTTATCAAAAGAAAGTCATTGAACGTAAGTTCAAAGTCGGTGAAATGGTCGTCAAAAGGATTTTTGAAAAACCTGGTGGTCCGCGTTCTAAGCTCCAACCCAACTGGGAAGGACCTTATGTTGTATTACACGCTTTTCCTGGTAATGCTTATCGTCTTGTTAATGCAGAAGGAGAAGAGCTAAATCATCCCTGGAATGGCTTACATCTTAAGAAATACTACCCTTAGGTTAAAGAGTCGATCAGTATGGTACAAAGACCAGTGGAATCAGAAAATTTATAAACTCAAATTTCCTTATCAGTCTGGATAATTTAACTTCAAACATATCACTGCACGCACTGACACGTTTGATTCGTGAATAACAAGAGATGCCAAGTCCTAAGGAATACCGAAAGCTTGACTAAAGGTGTAAAGTACAAATCATTCATTTTAAGCAAAATTCTGTTTTACACTCGGCCCATGATGTCGGAACGAGGCTTAGAATAGACTACCAAGAATACCCGTCATCTTAGTAGGAGGCCGTCATAAAAAAATGGGGGAGATCCGTCCCAAAGAAAAGAATAGAAAAGCAAAAGGCAAAATCCAAATGTCAAATCAAAAGGCCATTACACTACAAACGTTACATCAAGGCCATGAAATGAAATAAAAGGGAACGCAAGGTCGATAAATACCCCAGAAAGAAATGACCGAACCCCAATGGATATTAGGGTAGGAAAGGAACATCTTTTTAGGTCTCCGGAACCTTCTCATGGGCTTTCTAAACTTATTCTTCTTTTCTTTCTAAAGAGGCGTACTCCAAACTCAAGGAATGGCTTAGATTGACTAAGGGTCAAATCATCAAATGAGATCACGAATGGAAACACAAGTTCAAACACGATGGGTTTAAGTTAAATTGTTAAAGAACAATTTGGAAATTAAGTTAATAAATGAATATGATCTATTGATCTGGGTACCATGCTGATCTTTTAGTCAAAAATTCAAAAAAAAATACATATGTCAAAAATTCAAAAAAAACATACATATGTTAAAATCCAAAAAAAGTGAATATTTCAAAACAACAAAAATTTTTCAATTAGCATTTGCTTATTGCATTTGGTGTGTCTCATTCCTTTTGTTTTCAGTGAGCATCTGTCTGCTTGCATGTCACATTTTGCTTAAGTTTGCTTATAGTTCGATTACCTTTGTTGATAAAGGCCATGCCCCTTAACCATTTATTGAAGGAAAAGATTAATTGGCCATTTATTTGGTCAGACAAGGGGCTAAGCCTAAATAGATACTTAACATGTTTGTTAAGTGATGTACAGGGTGCAATACAGACACAGGGACACAAGATTGGAGCCCAAAAAAAAAAAAAAAAAAAATATATATATGTATATCATCAAAATGTGTTTTGTATATGATACATAGAAGAAAAGAAAATACATGAGCCCTTAAGGCTGGCTCTCCCCTCCGCCCTCATCAAGCTAGCTCTGGGCCTCGTCAGGCGCATCCGGTACTGGTCCTCAGCTGGGAGGTGGAGGTGGCCCCATCGCGCTCGGCCCTGCTTGCCCAGAAGACATGGCGACACTGGCGGTAAAAGTACTCGTCAAGCCACGCTCCTGGGCACGCTGTCGAGCTCGCTGATACCTCTCCTCCACTATTTTGCGCTCGTGCTCAGCCACCGACAAGCGACCCTGCAGACTCTCCAGTCGAAGGCGGTCACGATCTCTCTCCTCGGTCACGACCTCCAGGCGAATCTGGAGACGTGCAACATCTCCAGTTGAGAGACGGGCCACCTGCTCCTCCAGAGTACGGATCCGCGCAGTATCGGCTTCGGCACGAGCAGCCGCAGCACGACAACGCTCCAGCTCCGCTTCAGCCCTCTGAAGGGCTTCCTGAAGCTCAACAACCTGAAGGAAAGTCATTGTTAGTCCAAAGCAATCAAGTAATCAAAATCAAAATTCAGAAGTCAAAGGATGGAACTTACTCGAGCGGCCCGATCCTCCTCCGCAAGAGAAGCTTGGTGGATAGCGGAAGCGAGCTGGCTCTGGAGGTCGGCCAGAGCAGCCTCGTGAGCAGCAGAAGAAGATGATGAGGATGCTCCGAAGGAAGGGGGAGCCGCCTGAGTGTAGACGGCTCGCTGCACCAAGAGATAACCGTCAGTGTTAATTGCCAAAACAATTAATTAATTAAAATATGCATTCATAAACATGCATACATACCAGGTCAAATAATTCTTTCTGGACCTGCTCTAGCTGGGCCTCTGCGTCATGTAGGCGGACCCGGAGGTCGATGATGACCGCGTCACGTGCATCCTGCATATCACACATACATACATTCATTCACCAAACATAAATCAAGATAATAATAAAATTGAAGACGCATAAATGCATACTTACATCGAGTGGTCGGAGGAGCCGAAGCTGATCGGCGTAATGGGCCCGGTACTGCTGGAGGTAGGCCTCACTACTCTCCGCCCGCGACTCCACTCTGACACCCCAGCGATAAACCTATTAAAAACTAAGTGAATGTGATCGCCAGAAACTTTTAACTAAAAAGTTCCAAAAGAAAAGATTGATCGCCTACCTATTTTGGAATTGGGAGATGTTGGAGTCCTTGATTCCCCTCCTTCAGCCCGCTGAAGAAAGAGAGTTCTTCTGACTTTGTTCTTGCTTTGGATGTTTATCGGACGTTGAGGATCGTCCAGATTTTCTTGTTGATTCCTTTCTTTTGATCTTCTTTCGTACCTTTGAACCTTGCAAAGAAAATGGAAAGAAAGAAAGAACAATAAGAACTCAAATAGATGTAGTATCTATCCCTTTAATAGAAATTTTGATCATACAACTTAAACAAAGAACTCACTTGTTTTGATGGTCTTTTAAACCCCTTAAACAAATAAGTTTGAAATGATGCTAGAGAGTGTGTGTTGCATGAAGTGATGTGATGAAATTATGATGCCAATGTGATGAAAATATGATAAAGATGAAGAAATTAATTAAGAACTAAGTTGGATGGCCCCTGGAAAGCCTTAGTTCTTGAATGGATCTTGAAAGGACGAAGAACGGATGAAGAAAGGATGAAGCTTGCTTCAAGACTCCTGGAAATAGTAGCAGCACCTCGATCCTTTAACGTTTGGACATCTCCTCTCTCAAAGAATTGCTCCAATTATCACTCAACTTTCAAGAATTATCACAAACTTTTTAATGACCAAGGGGCTGGGTATTTATAGGCTAAGTTCACGCGTCCGCGGTTACTTAAAGATTAACATGAAAGATTTTGAAGTTAATCCAATTAAGAAACAGATAAATACAGTCAAATTCATCATTATCTGTAATTAACTAAAATGCGTCATCCATGGGAGACGTCTTTTAGCTTAATTAAGATAAGGATAAACATCGGAAAAAAGAGACAGAATCAGTTTAGGAAATCTAAATACTGTCGTTCATGGTAGACGACTTTTAGTTTATTAATAAATTAATTAAAAATCAGAATAATTATCAAAATAAGAATATAACCCTAAATAGCATCTTCACAAGTCGACGTTTTTTAGAATTTTTCATATTTGATTAAAAAAATCTGAGTTAAAATAAATTTCTTTAATAAACTTAAATTGTGTCTGTCTGACCGGTGTCATTTAGTTAATTAATAAAAAAATATTAATAAAAATTAACTAATGATTAAATATCAGAATATTTTGAGGTATTATTATATGATATGAAATTTACTCAAAATGATGTTAAAATTAGTGTCTCTACACCAAGGATCGGGTTTAGCGGAATACCGTCGAAGGGAATTGTGTGTCAATAAGGAATCATTCGCTCTCGGTAGTTAGAAAGAAAATGCTCTAAGAAGGATGGGCGGACGATAATATCGGGAAAGGAGTTTTTCGATATTCATCAACGGCATCCAATCTAAGTGAGTCGACCGGTTAGGGTTTGACGGCACGCCATACCCTGAGTTGACTCAAGAACATTGTACGAATGAAGGATTATATCCACGCGGTAACTGTCGGCAGAAAGGTTCCAAGAGTGGGTTACTTAACCCCGATACCTTCCGGGTTCACGCGGTGTTGTTTGACACCCAACGTGATCGGAGGCCCGGTCGAATTCATTGTGTGACATCAATTCGATTGATTAATTAATTAATAAAGAGTTATTAATTGATTAATAAAGCCAGTAAGGAGTTACTGGACTTATTAGGCTGTTAACCGGACTGGTAATTGGGCCTAGAGGGTCACACGCAAATGATTCTCAAGGCGATGGATAAATAAGTGGGTTTTATATAAACTGAAGCTTTTTATGAAAAACCGCGCGGTTAGTATAAAACATAGCGAACGGGCTGAGCATGCCAAACTGCTGCTAACCCTAACTGCCCCTCCTCTGTTTCTCTCTCTCTCTGGCGTCCCAGACATATCCAGATCTGCTTCGCCGCTTCTCCGACTCCCGTTCGACGGAAAATCGACCGCGCGTTGCGGCGATCGTTGCGGCAACCAGCGGAGGTTTCGTGGGCTGAGAAGAACGGGGAACGTGAGGATATCCATTGCGAAGAGTATCGCGTGGACTTCACTAGAGGCCGGGCGCTTGCGCGGCTTGCGGTGTCGCACGGACGGAACCGAATGGTTGCGGATTCGAATCCGCACACGGTGAGAACTAATTATCTGATAATCTGGTTTTTCCGATTTTCGAAATGGAAACAGATCTCCGTATTTTTTATTTATTTATTTCCGCTGTATGGGAGATCCGGAGAAACCCGAGAAATCCAACAGTGGTATCAGAGACAGGTTCCACTGTTTCTCGTTCCGTTTTGATCTCCGAATTAATTTTTCCATGAATTAATCAAATAATATGATTATTATCATTCGATGAACTCAAATAATATGATTATTATCATTCTGCTATTTTTCCAATTTTTTTGGGGGTATTTTGAGTTCTTTGTGAGACGAAGAACGGTGTGATTCAGGTGGCTTCATTCGATATTCCCAAACGTTGGGTGTAGGACTGAGGCCCCGGATGGTTTGGGGATAGTCCCCAAAACCCACTGTGCTCCTCATCGGCGCCGGAAAAGGGATGGAGGGACCAGCCTCAACTTCCTCTCTTTTACTGTTTTAAAAACAGAATTTAGGGCTCGATTGGGAGCTTGTTTTGCCACCACCGGCGGCACTCACCGGCGCCGGAGGCGTCGGTGGCTGAGGCTTGCACCGTCGGGGGCCAGCCGGTGGCGACGCTGCACCGCCGGTCTTGCACCTGCAACAGCTAGGGTTAGCTGCAGATGGGCGTCGGGTTGGGGTTGAAGGAAGGAGCCGGCCCAGCCACCCGAGCCGGTTCGACCGGGCTCAGGCCGGGTGGGTTCTTGTGGGCCAGGACCGGGGCCTGGCTGGCGCCTGGTCCGGACCCAAGCGAGCCAGGGCTCTTGACCCAGGCCGAGCCCCTGGCCGAACCAGGGCTCGAACCTGGGTCCGAACCAGTTACCCAATTGGTGGGTCCTGGTTTGACTTTAAACCCCTTATTTAACCCCTATACCCCTTTAGCCCATTTAATAATTAGATTGAATATAAATTTAAATTTAAAATCGTTTTAAAATTTAAAATTATTATTCAATTTTCATTTAATTGGGCTTTAATGATTTTGAATCATTAAGTAATTAAGGGTTAATTAATTAGCAATCAGTTGTTAATTAATTAGGGTTAATATTAATTTAATTGTTAAATTAATTATTAACCTTTATATGACTAATTTAAGGAATTATAGTTAGTGGTTAATAATCATTATCTAAATGTTAGATTTTTAATTATTTAATCATCTAATTATTAATCAATTAGAGTTAGTTATTAATTTAATTGTTAAATTAATAATTAAATTTTAATTGACTAATTTAAGTTTAAATTAGTAATCCTTAATTAATTATTTTTATTATTAATTTAATAGTTAAATTAATCATAACTTTAATTATCTAATCTAAGAGTTAGATTAATTAGTTATTAATTTGTTAGAGTTAATTATTGGTTTAAGAGTTAAATTAATAATTAACATTAATTAACTAATCTAAGAGTTAGATTAGTAGTTACTTAATAATTAGAGTTAATTAATATTTTAAGTGTTAAATTGATAATTAACTTTAATGGACTAGTCTAAGAGTTAGATTAGTCATTAATAGTCTAATTATTAGATTATTAAAGTGGTTTAATCTAAGTGTAGATTATTTAATTATTAGAAATGTTCTAATTTGCAAGGAATAATCTAGAAATTATTAATTTGGAGTGTGTGCACATGTGATGTGTGTTTTGATGCTTTTAAATTAGATTTGATTGCATGTTAAGTTGATTAAAAGTGTTTTCGAAATTCAAATACCAATTTTGATTGGATCCCAGCTTTTTAAAAGCCAAATTTATATATATTTTGAAAACTCTTTTATTTTAGCCATGTGGTGTGCTGAATTATGTGTGGGATGTTTAAAACACACCGTGGTCATGGATATGCACTTATTTAATTATTCATGTGATGAATGATGTGTTTGTGTGGATCGTGGATAAATGATAGATGTTTATTAAATTGTTAATAAATAGAGGTTTGCGTACCTCTCTCTCCCTCAAACTCCGATGTACTTCTACCTCCCTCTCTCTTGTACTCGCCATAAGGCTTTCTTCTGTGTACCTGTAAATTTAGATTTAAATGTAATATGATTGAGGCAACCGAGGAAGGAGTGAGGACAATCCACAGCTGCAACCAGGAAGGCGAAAAGATGAAGATCCTTTGCCTATGTGTTTGCAGGGTAGTCTAATGTAAATGTTATGTTAGATTTTGTGTGCGTTGGACTGTTGGCTCCAGTTAAACCCACTGTGCTATCCATGACCACACTAATGACATGTATGAGATGCATTGTTTTCTTTTGATTATGAATCAAAGTAGGTATAGTATTTAATAAATATATACGATATATTTATATACTATTACCTAGGAGAGATCAAGATAAAAGTTATCTAAATACCCTCATCTTAATTCTAAGTCGTAACGCGAGTAGTTAAGAACTTACCGTGTGGTCCACCATCGTTATAGTCATAGGATTCGAATCACTTTAGGCAAGTTTGTTGTGCTATCCACAAGGCCTGTTTAATTGGGAGGAGAAACTGTAGCTATGGCATTACATGCCTATATGATCGGGGTAAAGCAACCATGTAGCTTTGTTGTGCGATCCACAAGGGCTGCATGCAAACCTATGCTCGTCGCATAATGATGGTTAGCTTAGACCAGAATTAGTAGTTTGTTGTGTTATCCACAAGGCCATTAAATCTCTGGGGACCGAAGCTATGATCGGATATCGCAAGGAGTTGCAAGTCCCATGAGTTGGGTGCTCTTTGATTGTAGTACAGTTTATTGTGCTATCCACAAGGCTATACTGCAAGTCATTAAGATTCTGATCCCCACTAGGAGACTGTCGGCGTCTCCCGTTCTGTATAACTGAGGGTTATACAGTCTGTCGAAAATTAGTGGGAGTTAAACTTGAACAAAAGACCATGTCTTGTTTTATTTTTAATAATTGAACATCTGCTAAAATAGATTTTACTTATCTCCTGTAGGGAATTATGTCGTCGAATAACCCACTCCGCAGCATACTTGTTGCCCTTTTGACTTACCTGATCTACTCGGATTGGTTCAGAAACCTGAAGAATGTCTTCAGATATGAGCACATTGACTTTGTCTTTGGAGCTGATCCTCCTGCTGAATCGGCATTAGATGCCCCTGAAGCAGTGATGATAGCTAACGATAAAAGATCGAGGGACAAAGGCAAAAGAGTAGTAAAAGGTGACTGCTTCTACTATAAACAGTATGGTCACTGGAAGAAGAACTGAAAGGAGTTCCTTAACGATAAAGCTCATGGAAAGGTGAAGCTGTCTGAAACTTCAGATATCTATATGATAGATATCAACTTGTCAGTTAGAGATTCCATATCTTGGGTATTAGATACCGGATGTGCTTCTCATATCTGCCATGACGTGCAGATGTTGACAAGTAAGCGCAAGCTGAGACAAGGTGAGGTGGAATTGAGGCTAGGAAACGGCGCAAAAGTTGTGGCGATTGCTGTTGGGACACCAAACCTCAGGCTTCCATTAGGAGACGCCTTACTATTGGAAGATTGTTATTATGTTCCTAGCATAATAAAAAATATCATATCAATATCTTGTTTGGACAAGATTGGATATAGGTTGTCTATTGAGAATAGAAGTTATTCGATTTATTATGGTAATAAATCAATAGCTTCGGCATCTTTAGTCAACAGACTATATCTCTTAGATGTTTCTTATTACAATCTTCAAATTGATATTGCTCTTAAGAAGAGCAAGAATTGTGTGAACCAAACCTATATGTGGCATTGTAGACTTTGGCACATTGGCGAAACCAGGTTGCAAAAGTTGCACAAACATGGTTACTTAACTGCATTCAATTACGAATCGTTTGCGACATGAGAATCCTGCCTTATGGGAAAGATGGTAAAATCTCCATTTACTGGACATGGAGAATGTGCCAAGGATATTTTGGAACAAATACATTCGGATGTATGTGGTCCAATGTCCACCCAAGCCAAAGGTGGCTACTCATACTTCATCACGTTCACCGATGACTTCTCAAGGTTTGGCTATGTGTACTTAATGAAGTACAAGTCGAAAGCATTTGAGAAATTCAAGGAATTCAAGAATGAGGTAGAGAAGCAGTTAGGAAAGAGTATTAAAGCTCTTCAATTAGATCGAGGAGGAGAATACTTGAGTACTAATTTCACACAATTCTTAAAGGATAATGGTATCCTTTCTCAGCTAATCCCTCCATATACACCACAGATGAATAGTGTATCAGAAAGGAGGAATCGCACCTTGTTGGACATGGTGCGATCCATGATGAGCTTTTCGGAATTACCAGTGTCCCTCTGGGGGTATGCTCTAGAGTCAGCAGCATACCTACTGAACTGAATACCCAGCAAGTCTGTGGCCTCTACTCCATATGAGATATGGAAAGGCAGGAAACCATAATTTAAACATGTTAAAGTCTGGGGTTGTCCTGCTCATGTAAAGAGGCATGATCCAGACAAGCTGGAATCACGAACTGATAAATGCAGTTTTGTGGGATATCCAAAGAAAACCTTTGGATACTATTTTTACCATCCTGGTGAACAAAAGGTATTTGTCGCCAGGAAAGCTGTCTTCCTGGAAGAGGAATACCTTCTCCAGAAGGACAGTGGGAGTAAAATAGTATTGGAAGAGTTCCAGAATCCCAAACAGCTGCATTATCAGATGAGATATCAGTTCATGAATCTGTTCAGGTACGCACATGGGAGCCTCAAAGATCTGGTAGATTACCTAGACTACCCGAACGATATGTGGACATATCAGTGACGGTGAGTCTAAGGTTGAATATAATGAGGATGATGATCCTAAAACCTACCAGGAGGCCATAGAAGGCCCAGAAGCCGGGAAATGACGAGAAGCCATGAACTCAGAAATCTAGTCCATGTATACCAACCAAGTTTGGAACTTGGAGGACTTGTCCGAGGGTATTGTACCCATCGGATGCAAGTGGATCTTTAAGAGAAAGATCGATGCTGATGGACGGATCGACACTTATAAGGCAAGGTTGGTGGTAAAGGGATATCGTCAAAGGCAAGGAATTGACTATGACGAGACTTTCTCACCAGCTGCCATGATAAAGTTGATCAGAGTTCTACTTGCCATTGCTGCACATTTTGATTATGAAATCTGACAGATAGATGTGAAGACTACCTTCCTCAATGGTAACCTTGAGGAAGAGGTGTATATGATACAACCAGAAGGTTTCACATCCAAAGAATCTCCAGATAAAGTGTGCAAGCTTCAGAGGTCTATTTATGGACTACAGCAGGCTTCCCGGAGTTGGAACATAAGATTTGACGAGGCTGTCAAGTCTTATAACTTCATTAAGAATGAAGATGAACCTTGTGTGTACAAGAAAATAAGTGGGAGTGCAGTTACCTTCTTAGTTCTTTATGTAGATGACATACTACTTATTGGGAATGATGTACCTATGATGTCATCAATAAAGATCTGGCTGTCAAGAAACTTCTCCATGAAGGATTTGGGAGAAGCATCCTACGTATTGGGAATATGGATCTATAGAGATAGATCAAAGAGGATGTTTGGAATGACCCAATCCTTGTACATAGATATCAAAGTCAAAAAGTTTGGCATGTAAAATTCCAAGAGAGGTCTCATACCGATGAGACATGGAATTAGTCTCTCAAAGGAGCAATCTCCTACGACTGATGAGAGGGCACTCATAGATAGAATATCCTATGCCTCTGCCATAGGATCTATTATGTATGTCATGCTATGTACACGGCCTGATGTAGCATTTGCTCTTAGTGTTACGAGCAGATTTCAGGCTGATCCAGACAAAGAACACTGGAAGGCAGTGAAATGTATCCTTAAGTACTTGAGAAGAACTAAGGATATGTTTCTTGTCTATGGAAGAGGTGACTTGAAACTGCGAGGCTTTACTGACTTGAGTTTCCAGTCAGATCCAGATGATAGCAAGTCTACATCTGGATTCGTATTTACTTTGAATGGAGGCGCAGTGTGCTGGAAGAGTTCCAAGATAGTAACCACTGCAGATTCGACGACTGAAGCTGAGTACATCGCTGCAGCTGAAGTCGCTAAGGAAGCAGTGTGGTTGAATAAATTCATCACCGACCTCGGCGTAGTTCTCAGCATCTCTGAGCCTGTTCCGCTGTTGTGCGACAACAATGGAGTGATTGCGCAAGCGAAAGAGCCGCGGTCTCATCAGAAATCGAAGCATATTCTGAGGCGCTTTCATCTTATCAGAGAGATAATATCCAGAGGAGATATAATAGTGGAAAGAGTTCCATCTGTCGGTAATGTAGCAGATCCACTGACAAAGCCGTTGGCTCAAATTGTGTTTGAGTGTCACCTAGAGTCTATAGGCTTATTGTATAAAGGTGATTGGCTTTAGTCAAAGTGGGAGATTGTTAGTTTTAAGTGGCCTACAAGCCAATCTGACTATGTAGATCTCGTTCATTTATTAATATAATGGCATAATATTCATTATGTGTAAATCGCATTAATTATCGTCTCATAATGAAGTCCGTGGATATATGCTATAGTGATCAGATTATGATGAGATCATACTAATGAGACTGATCACTTAAACACACATATTCTTAATCGTTCCTAGTCGGAAGATATCTGAGAATGACATCGGATATACGGATAGACTAGTACAGATTTCTCATGTTCATATGATGAGGGTGACTGATCTCATATGTCACTTGTGTGGAGACACTAAGGCGAATCTGTAGGTGCTCATTGGAGAATGAGTTCACTGAACTGATCCGACCGAATCGCTGGATGGTAATGTACCTCACTGTCAACTAGCTTAATTCTATTGTCGCAGTTGCGTGGATAGTCCTTGGACCTGAGACACCAAGGACACCTTGTCGGTGGACTTCTGTGCTTTGACCTTGGTTTACGAATCTCTAGCCACAGGATTCTAAAACGCCAATGATTGGGTACAGCGGAATACCGTCGAAGGGAATTGTGTGTTAATTAGGAATCATTCGCTCTCGGTACTTAGAGAGAGAATGCTCTAGGAAGGATGCGTGGAAGTCCCTGGCCAGGGCGGACGATAATATCGGGAAAGGAGTTTTCCGATATTCATCAGCGGCATCCAATCCAAGTGAGTCGACCGGTTAGGATTTGACAGCACGCCATACCCTGAGTTGACTTGAGAGCATTGTACGAATGAAGGATTATATCCACACGGTAACTGTCGGCAGAAAGGTTCCAAGAGTGGGTTACTTAATCCCGATACCTTCCAGATTCACGCGGTGTTGCTTAGCACCCAACGTGTTCGGAGGCCCGATCGAATTCGATGTGTGACATCAATTCGATTGATTAATTAATTAATAAATAGTTAATAATTGATTAATAAAGCCAGTAAGGAGTTACTGGGCTTATTAGGCTATTAACCGGATTGGTAATTGGGCCTAGAGGGTCACACGCAAATGATTCTCAAGACGATGAATAAATAATTTGGTTTTATATAAACTGGAGGTTTTTATGAAAAACCGCGCGGTTAGTATAAAACATAGCGAACGGACTGAGCAGGCCAAACTGCTGCTAACCCTAGCCGCCCCTCCTCTGTTTCTCTCTCTCTCTCTCTGGCGTCCCAGACATATCCAGATCTGTTTCGCCGCTTCTCCGACTCCCGTTCGATGGGAAATCAACCGCGCGTTGCGGCGGTCGTTGCGGTAACCGGCGGAGGTTTCGTGGGCTGCGAAGAACGGGGAACGTGAGGATATCCATTGCGAAGAGTATCGCGTGGACTTCGTTAGAGGCCGGGCGCTTGCGCGACTTGCGGTGTCGCACGGACGGAACCGAATGGTTGCGGATTCGAATCCGCACACGGTGAGAACTGATTATTTGATAATCTGGTTTTTCTGATTTTCGAAACGGAAACGGATCTCCGTTTTTTTTATTTATTTATTTCCGCTGCGTGGGAGATCTGGAGAAACCCGAGAAATCCAACAAATATCACCACAGTACCATCCCCCACCTCGTGCATCCTGGTGTAGTCTGTCGATTTTGGGATCCAGATGAACCGGTAGATCTTTGTCCAAGTCGGTCTCATTGTGGGTCCACAAATTCGAATTAATATTTTATCCTCTAATTGCCCTCATCTTCTGGCTTTCTTAACTAAGTTAGTTTTTTTTTTCCATAATTATTCACCTAAATCCTCACCATGCTCCTATTAGGGATATAAATTGGGCGGGTTGGACTGGGTTATGTGATAATTTAAGTCTAATTCAAATTCAATATAGTTCAGTCTAATTTTAGTCCAGTCCAAATTCAGCCCAAATTTAACTCAAGTTCAGCTCAAATTCATCTCCAATTTAATAGTGAGTGGGTTGGATTGGGTTGGGTTGGGTTGGCCATATTTATAAATGGTTCATTTGAAATATTTTATTTTTTATATAAATTATTGTAAAAGTCAATAGTTTAAACTGCACTAGCTAGTTTTTAACCTAGTTCAACCCAAATTTAATTAATGTCAATCCAACTGTGGCCCAACCCACTTTATATAATTTGGGCTAATCATGGATTGGATTGAGCTGGACTACGGATTGACCTGGACTACGGATTGACCCGCCCGATTGACACCCCTAACTACCATGCATTGCAAATACCCACTTCTTTCTCGATCTGATTCCAAATGAGGACAAACAAATGGTGAAGTCAAAAGGACAAGGCTTTGTATCAAGAACACCGAATAGATAAGCTCGCGGGTGCATCCATATATGTTTTGAGCTAAATGCTCTCGCATGCTTGAAAAAAAAAATTGAAGACACCACACGCTCGTGTTTCATATGGATGATAATGATAGATGTTTTGCACACAAGTTTGTTAAGGCCGTGTTTGGCACAGCTTCCGTTTGGAAATACTTTTGTATTTTTATTTAGTTATTTTTTATGAAAACTATTAGATCTTGAAAGTTATTTATGTGGTATTTTTCTTGTGTTTTGACTTCCAACCAAAAGTTACAAAGGAAGAGTTTTCAAGATTGGAGAAAAAGTGAGATTGTTACGAAACAATTGACTTTTGTAACAAACTAAAATTAGTTATAATATTTCTCCCTCAACTCATTCTATATAAGAAGTAGAAGTCAAAAGTAACTTTCAAGTAGAAACTTTGTCAAACACGTCCTTAGTAAACAGTCGACTTTCACTATAAGAATTACAATCGTACATGCTTTTGGGTAACCATCACGTTTCTCTCCATTATGATAGGCTGAAAATAGTCATAATAATGTTCACCTTTGTATGGGCAGCAAGGCAGATAATTAGATAGAAAGATATAAGAGAGTTCCACACACCATCCTGTTCTATCAAAAAGAAATCTCCCTTCATTGCAAGGTAAACAGTACTAATCGATTCAACTTCACTTATGCGTTAACAAGAGAACAACAAAGAACAAGCAAACGACTGCCAATCCTATAGGATCATGGACTAACCTTTCCCTAACAATTAGCTTCTTTATCTCCTAATCGAAACTCTCTGTTCAAAGAGATGGATAACATTATCTATTTATCTTAACAAAAAACCTAAAAACAAAGACACAAAACGTATATAACTATATGACCTACTTCAGAATATCTTAAATACATTATATTCTAATTCCTTGTTCAAAAATATAAAACAAAATAAACTGTATTCTAGCAATATAAACTATCCCTTCATTTGCATTACTATCGGGCTATGGTCCGGAGTCCCAACCCAACCCAACTCAACTGATGTCATGTCAGCACTTCGCACCCGTTCAACTATAATCCAGCTTAACTGGTGCTTAGTCATCCGATCTAACCATTAGGTTAGCTTGCTCAGGTTCAATTTAACCTGTTTAACCTGTCTAAATTTGTAGCCTTACTTCCCACAATCCCTCATTCGTGCATGAAATATCTTTATCCATTGTACAACCAAAGAAAAAAAAATACATGTTCTCATCTAAGGCTGCACTTTCTTATACTTTAGGCCTTGATTCCAGGCAACTTGATTTGGAAGAACTTAAACCCAAATAAAAGAGAAAAAAAACAAATCAAGAGTTTTCATTTTATTAATAGCTAGAATATTGAAAGTCAGCAACCGTAACTCCCACATCTACCATATATCATCCTTCCTTAAAATCTGATTTGAAAGAATCTAAAAAATTTAAATGCTGAAAAAAAATTTCGCCTCTCATATTTTGGTACATTAGCCAACTTAAGCTCATAGGAACAAACATGGCCCAAGAGTCTCATCTCGTTCTCTTAATTGTCTGAACTGAAAAGGGGTCAGAAAATCCTTCTCGTTAGAAAAAAAAACATTTTAACGTTTCTCTAACCTCTTCTTCTAATGAGATCTCACAGTTACGTCAGGCAGAGCCTCCCTTTGTTGTCATAGACGAAGGGTAGAAACATAGTTGCATTTCTAAGAACATACACATGTATATATATATATATATATATATATATCTGCGGTTTTGGTTTTAACATGGGTTTCAGTTGAGAGAGGGAGAAAAAGGAAAAAGGAGGGTTAAGCCTTAACCTAGGCTCCCCCACCACACTATATATTAAAAGATATTTAGGGATAAATCCCTCTAAGTTTCATTATTACAATACTCCCCCTCAAGATGAGACGAAGATATCATGAAGTCCCATCTTGCCTACTAACATAGAAAAAATAGAAGGACTAAGTCCTTTAGTCAGGATGTCTGCGACCTGACCAGATGACTGAACAAAAGGAATGCAGAGTTGACCACAATCAATCTTTTCCTTAATAAAATGACGGTCGATCTCGATGTACTTGGTTCTATCATGTTGTACCGGATTGTTAACATTTTCAATTGCAACCTTGCTGTCACAATACAACCGAAGAGGGGATCCATGCCACAACTGTAACTCTTGAAGTAACTTCTGTAACCATAGAAGTTCACATACACCCAATGCCATCACCCTATATTCTGCCTCAGCTGTTGATCGGGCGACTACTGACTGTTTCTTGCTTCGCCAAGAAACTAAATTGCCCCAACATACATATAATAGCCTGAAGTAGATCGTCTGTCATCCAATGACCCAGCCCAATCTGCATCAGCAAATCCCTCTACCTGAAAAACACTATGTTGGGAAAATAACAGATCCTGACCTAGACATCCCTTCAAGTATCGCAAGACCCTGTAAGCACCCTCCAAATGTCTCTCCCGTGGGTCATGCATATATTGGCTGAAAACACCGACTGCATATGCTATATCAGGCCGTGTGTATGATAAATAAATTAGCCTCCCAATAAGTCTCTGATATCTCCCCCTGTCTACAGGCGCACCACCATCTGCGATTAAGCGATGGTTTGAGTCTATTGGGGTAGCAGCCGGCTTACATCCCAACATGCCAGTTTCCGACAACAAATCGAGCACATACTTACACTGAGATAGAAAAATACCTTTAGCTGATCTGGCAACTTCTATACCCAAGAAGTATCTCAGTGGGCCTAAATCTTTCACCTCAAACACTTGCTTCAAGTTGGATTTTAACTGCTTAACTTCCAGGTGATCATCTCTTGTAACAATAATGTCATCAACATAGACAAGGAGGACAATCCTCTTGCCTTCAGAATGCTTGTAAAATAGTGTATGATTTGTATTACTCTGTCTATATCCCATATCCTTCACGGCTCTACTGAATCTGTCAAACCTGGCACGAGGAGACTGTTTGAGACCATACAGAGCACGCCTCAATTTGCATACTTTCCCAGTAGTTGCTTTATTATTAAACCCTGGTAAATCACCATGCTTCACGTCTAGCTGATGTAACTCCCAACCAAAATTGGTTGCACAAGAGATCAAAACACGAACAGAGTTAATCTTGGCCACAGGAGCAAATTTTTCATCATAATCCACTCCATATGTCTGAGTGTATCCTTTTGCAACCAACCGAGCTTTGTACCGCTCCACTTTACCTTCAGGTGTTTGTTTTACAGTAAATACCCATCTACACCCAACTGGACGCTTCCCAAGCGGTAGAGGAACTAACTCCTATGTTTGATTTTTGGCTAAAGCATTCATCTCCTCTGACATAGCCTCCCTCCACTTTGGATCTTCCATAGCAACCTGCCAGGTACTAGGGATGCAAATAGAGTCTAGTGTAGCTACAAAACACTGATAGGAAGGGGGACACATACTCATATGACACATAATTAGCAATATCATAACAGTAACGGATAGGTGGAACAATAGGGCAAGTGCCCTTACGCTGTGCAATAGGAAGATCAAGATCATGAATGAGTGGAGTAGGGGAAAGATTGTTACCGTTATGACCTGAAGAAGTGGATGGAGCTTCATTCGGGGAAGACACTTGGATGTTGGAAGGTGAATGCACATAGGACTGGACTCTGCCCTCTTCTGCAACTCCATACCTTTGCTTCCCTTGAAGATCACCATCACCATTGTCATCACTATCATCATACTCCCTCTGGCCACTGGGACCAACAGGGGTACTAAGAGAATCCCCTGGAAGAAGCAAAGGTGATGGTCCATTATTAGACTGGCTCAGTGCATAGTAGGCATCATGCTCTCGAAAGGTAACATCCATTATGACCAAAAATCGCCGCTCATGAGGATAATAACATTTATAGTCTTTCTAAGTGGTAGAATAACCAACAAACACACACTTTACTGCACGAGGATCTAATTTGCCAACCAATGGCCTGTAATTCCGGGCAAAGCAGACACATCCAACTAGCTTAGGAGGAACTACATAGCTGGTAGACCCCTTAAGGCACTGAAGGGGAGACACAAAACCAAGAACCCTGAGAGGCATTCTATTAATTAGGTAGGCAACAGTCAATACAGCTTCTCTCCGCAAGAACTTTGGAACAAATTCATGGTAAACAGTAAAGACCGGGTCACCTCCAACAAGTGTCTATTCTTCCTCTCAGCTACCCCATTCTGAGCAGGAGTATCAACACACGTGATTTGATGTAGAATTCCATTAGTGTGAAGGTACTTAGAAAATTCCCTGTTAGTGTACTCTGTCCTATTATCAGAACGTAGCACCTTGATTTTAGCATTGAATTGTGTGTCTACAAACCTATGAAATTCTTGAAAGCACGGTAAAACTTCACTTTTATACTTCAATAAATAAACCCAAGTAACTCAACTGAAACAATCAATAAAAGTTACAAACCATCGATGGCCTGTAGTAGCAACAGTACTACAAGGTCCCCACACATTAGAATGCACAATTTCAAAGGGCAAAGAGCTTCGATTTACAGAAATAGGGTAAACACTTAGAGTATGCTTCGCCAACTCACAATGATCACAAACTAAGAGATTCTTATCACACTTAGTCATCAAGGAAGGAAACAATCGACTAAGAATGGGAAAAGGAACATGACCAAGCCTCTGATGTTGTAGCAGAATCTCCAAGGCAGCATCATTAGCAACAAAAGCAGATCTATTGGCAGTAGATGGCAAGCTGGGTTCTCCATTCTCTAAGTAATAAAGTCCATTGTGCAATTTACCACATCCAAGTGTCTTGCCCGTTTTCAGCTCCTGAAAGAGACAATGAGAAGGCCAAAAGGTGACAGAACAATTTAATTTTTTTGTAATGGAGCTAATAGACAACAAATTGGTAGGAAAGGCAGGAACATGCAATACAGAGGAGAGTCGCAAAGTAGGTGTGCAATCTACAAATCCTTTACCATAAACGGAGGTAAAGGATCCATCAGCAATACAAACTTTGTCCCTACCGAAACATGGAAAATATGACTGAAAGGAGGTTGATGTACTTGTCATGTGACTGGAAGCGCCAGAATCTATCACCCAAGAGTTAGATGTTCTATCTACACAGCTAAAGGCATGGTCAATACTGGTTGTAATACCTGACTGAGCAAGATGAGAAGAGTCAACTTGCCCCTCAAGTGGGCTAGGAGTCACCGCAGTGGAAGGTCCTATGGCAGTGAAGGCTTCATGCTTTTCCATCAACCGGCGAAGAGTCTGATACTCTTTTTTAGACAACCTGAGTGTAGTGTCCCCAGTCTCCTCTGACAAATGAGCATGTCCAGTTCGACAACCACGACCACGCCCACTAGCTCTACCACCACCACCACCACCACCACGAGCAGACTGACTGGGACGGCCATGTAGTTCCCAACAATATGCCTTGATGTGTCCAAGTTTCTTGCAATGATGGCACACATTTTCTTTAGATGATTGCAGCTGAGATTGCACAGAAAGAGCCGACTTTGCAGGAAGAGTAGCAGCCGAGGAGACACGTCGCCTGGTTTCCTCACTTAAGACAGTAGAGAACGCCTGCCCTAAAGTAAGAAGGCCATCGCGAGCTAACAACTGAACACGAACGGACTCAAACTCTAAATTTAGGCCATACAGAAAATCTTGAACCCGTTCATGTTCCAGGTGCTTCTGGAATCCATCAACATCGACTGAGCAAGTAGGAAGAAAGTCCGATAGTGATCGGCCTCGGACTAAAGATGTTTTAATTCTGTAGCATACTCGGTCACAGATAATTCTCCCTGGCGAAGTTCTCTCAATCGAGATCGGATCTCAAATGCCTGTGCAGAATTCAACTTTTGAGAAAACATCTGGGATACCGCCTCCCATACCTCATGTGCAGTCTCCAATAACTGTACGCTCCATAGTATTCAACAGAAAGGCCAAGACGACCGAATTTTTCATTTCCTATTTTGTCACACCAGAATCACCACAAGGAGGCTTCTTAGCCACACCAGTCAAGTATCCTTCCAAACCCCGTCCTTGCACAAGCAGACGGGTACTCCTGGCCCATGTCAGATATGTTGTTGGGCCATCAAGTTTAACTGTCACCTGCATGGCATTAATAAATGCGGTCTCCCTAACAGAAGTACCCGTAGCAGTGGCAGACTACACTGCAGAGATCTGCGCCGAAATCAAACGCCCAATCAGACCTTCAAGGTCTTGCATCGTAATCAGGTCGGCCATCTCTGCTCAAAGATCTCTCAAAAAAAAAGAGGTCCACAAAGGAGACCGCACGACACTGCTATGCCGCCAGTGTCAACAAACACACATCACAAAAATCACCAAGTCTAAAAAAAAAAATTTAGACCCCAAAATCATGCATCGAAGAAGGGTGAAAGGCCATACCAATGCTGCAGCGAGACGGGGAACACTGCGCAGCATGAACCGTGCTTACACGTGAACAGGGCAAGCGTACTCTGGGCATGTGGAGCGCTGGTGCATGGCCGTACGTGTGCTGGGACACTGGTGCACAGGCGCTGGCGCACGAGAAACGGCTAGGAAGGGGCGCTGGCGCACGAGCGGCGCACGGCGGGGCAGCACACAGGCGGGCGCGGGCAAGCGCACAACGCTAGAAGCGCACATGCGGGCGCACGACGCTGGATCGCGGGTGCACGGGGGGGCGGGCCGGTGCAGGGCCGCGTGCGGGAGGGCGCAGCGAGCGGGCCGAGCACGGGGCGGTCTCGTGCGGCATCGGGACCCGCCCGGCGGTCGCCCAAGCGCCGGAGCCGCGCGGCACGCTCCGGTGGGTGGCCAGCAACGGGGAGGAGCCGCCGGAGAGGCTCTAATACCAAGTTGAGAGAGGGAGAAAAGGGAAAAAGGAGGGTTAAGCCTTAACCTAGGCTCCCCCACCACACTATATATTAAAGGATATTTAGGGATAAATCCCTCTAAGTTTCATTATTACAATAGTTTCCTATGATGATATCATCATTGTTAAACTAATCTGACTGGGTGATTCAAATAGTTTTTCTTTTGCCCAAAGTAGATCATTAAGACAACTTCCACTTTCGTTAATTCCAGCAACTTAAGGACGTGTTTGGCAAAACTTCTATTTGAAAGTTATTTTTAGCTTTTATTTCTTAAATAGAATGAGTTGAGGGAGAGATGTTATAACTAATTTTGGTTTATTACAAAAGTCGACTCTCTCATGACAACTTCACTTTTTCTCCAATCTTGGAAGCTCCTCCCTTGTAACTTTTACTTGGAAGTCAAAACACAAGAAAAATGCCACATAAATGACTTCCAAGATCCAATGACTTTCATAAAAAATAACCAAATAGAAATGCAAAAGTACTTTCAAATGAAAGCTGTGCCAAACACGACCTAAATAATATCCCCCTTGTTACCAATTCCTCACATCGGCAAATACCTAGTATGCACTCCCGCTTTCGTTGGGCCGAGCTTAGATGGGTTCGGTCATGCACACCCTCACCCCGAATGCCTAGTGAATATTCAATTCCTCTGTGCATACCGTCCTCAGAGATAGTGCAGCAAATACTTCTCTTGATTTAAGCCCCTAAAGATGGTGGTGCACCTGTTATATATATTTGACTGGCTTATAGAATGTTTGGTTGCATTACAATGTAACTTCTTTTTACAAATATATATATTTATACTAAAAATATATTAAAAGAAGTGTTTGAAGACACTATCAAAATATAATTTGATAAAGATTCTCACTTACAAAACAAGATAAAAATAGAATGAAGGTGGACCATGTTTAATTTTTTGTCACTAATGCACGAAAGAAGGCAAGCCCCCGCCCCCAACAACCCGTCTTATCCTTGCCTCCTCAAATCATGCCATGCCGGTCCTTGCCTCCTTAAAGATAATTATATTGATTTTATAATTTAAAAAGTGTTGTACTTTTATTTTAATATAATTTTTCATAATAAAATTATATAAAATATTATAGTACAACCAAACACCCCATTAGCTAATTACAAGCATATATTTCTCCTGATTCAAAGTAGGAGGATGGTTCCATGTCTCAGCACCACAAGCCGCCATTAGTGACCCCAGGCGCCAGGAAGAGGATCAAATATCACTAGGGCACTACTGATCCTAAGGTCCATGTGGGGCGGGGGTACACGGGACGGACGATAACAGGCCCGCGTGGATGTTACTTGCACCGAGCCGGAGAAGTGACGCAGACGCGAGGACAGCAAAAGGTGATGATAGCGAGAGCGGGCGAAGCTTTGGGCTGTCGTCACATGAAACGGTTGAGTCTTCCGCACGGCCCAAACTACCCGGGCCGGAGTTCACCACCCCCTGCAACTGCAACTATTTTAGTACCCAAGAAATAATAATATTGCTGATGGCCTAAGCATGGGCCTGCCCCATGATAACGAACTCTCCATGTAGGGGCAGGAAAAAGAAGCTACCCAATAATTACTCTATGAATAGAGGAGTAACAGAAGCCTCGTCGTCCATTGCGAATGTGGGGAATTTGGCATGGCACTGAATGATTGAGAGGGATGGATTCCAATTTGATGTGTGATCAACGGTGCAGATATGCTCTATGTGCTCATCCCCCGTGGGAAAGTGGGGCCACAATAAAGCTCAAAGTATAGAAATCGGATTAAGCGACCAACATATATATGTCATCATCTTTATAATCAAAGAACTAATAATTGTACTAATATTACAAAAAAAAAATCGACAGGCTGCACCACATTTTGATTATTAATACAAAAAGTAAGTATATATGAAGATGAGAATCTATTTCAATCAAATATTAGATTTTCGATTTCAAACCTTGATGGATAGAACACCATATTAACTAATAGAAACTTGGTGAATAAAAGCTTTTAGATATCTCAATCAGAGTTAAGAATTTGACTCGGGACGTCAGGTAAAAGCCGGTCCGTTTTGGCCACCCGATCCGTTTCCAGAGTGCGACCCTTTTCATGGGCCTACTTGCTGACGGGTGCCGGCTGAACAGCAACCGACGTGGACGGCGGGGGCGGGCGCACTAATCGTACGGGGGACTCCCAGGCCCGCCAACGGCTGCGATCGGCCCGGAGAGAGTGGGCCCCGGAGAACTGGGTGGCGCAGGTGGGCCGGCCGTTGGCCTAACGTGTGCTTACAACGCCCCACGCCTCTGGGGCGCCAAGGCAGCGAGGCACCTGTCCCCCCTCCCCTGCCGATGACAACACTTCGAATACAAACTGGAGTGGAGGTTATCTATTTGATGGCGAGGTGGTCTCTCTCTCTCTCTCGTTGTGTTCGCCATGGAGGTGGGGATGGGGTTGGAGGTTCTTCTAGTAATCTCCACCCGGCCGCAACTAACATAACAAGAAGGGGGAGAGTCCGTTGGTCACCAACCAGGGCACCGAACCATATCGTAATCTTAGCATAGTAATAAAAAAATATGTGACATGGTCCATGGTAACTGCTCCAATTAAGCACTCGTTTTGGCAACTTTATATAACTCTGTCGCCCCCACAGTAGTAGCATCTCAAACTTATCCACAAGTTCCCCTAGTGTGGCTCGCCCCTGGTTCGATCGCCTAAGCCTCTCGCACACATGCTTGGCCATGTCACCCCCTGTTATTCGTCTCCTCCTCGTACTGTCTCTGCTGCAGCTCTTGGGTCCTCCCGTATCAGCAACGCGGCCCGTGCCGAGGGGCCATCCATGGCAGCACGTAGAGGAAGAGACTCTCGTGGTGTCCAATAGCAGCCACGGCACGAGTAGCGGCAGCAGCTACAACCACACATGGCGCGCGTTCGAGCGCTTCCTAGACGCGGAGCGCGGCAGCCATGTCACGGGCATGGCCGAGCTCAAGAGGTACCTCCACCGCTTCGGCTACCTCTCCTCCAACCACACAAAGGCGCCCAGAAGCGCCGCCGGTAGTATCAACTTCACGGACGCCTTCGACGAGCGGCTCGAGTCTGCGGTCTCCCTCTACCAGACCAGCCTCGGCCTCCCCGTCACCGGCAGGCTGGACGCCGCCACGCTCGCCCAGATCATGTCCCCGCGGTGCGGCATGGACGACCGGGGCATGCGCGGGCGCCGCGCGCGCGGGGCGGCCCGCACCGTGCGGCGCTACAACTTCTTCCCGGGGTCGCCGACGTGGGCACGCGCCCGGCCCATGACGCTCACTTACGCCTTCTCCCCCGCCAACTTCGTCGACTACATCCCCCGCGCCGACGTGGAGGCCGCCTTCCGGAGGGCCTTCGCGAAGTGGGCCGCGGTGATCCCGGTGAGCTTCATGGAGGTGCGGAACTACCGGCAGGCCAACATCAAGGTGGCGTTCTACGGGGGCGACCACGGGGACGGGGAGCCCTTCGACGGGGTGCTGGGGGTGCTGGCGCACGCCTTCTCGCCGGAGAACGGGCGGCTGCACCTGGACGCGGCAGAGACGTGGGCGGTGGACTTGGGCAAGGAGCGGTCGGACGTGGCCATCGACCTGGAGTCGGTGGCGACGCACGAGATCGGGCACGCGCTGGGTCTGGCGCACTCGTCGGCCAAGGAGGCGATCATGTACCCCAGCCTGAGCCCGCGCACCAGGAAGGTGGACCTACGCATGGACGACGTCGAGGGAGTGCAGCTGCTCTACGGGTCTAACCCCAGCTTCCGGTTCGACTCGCTGCTCGCCTCGGACACCTCCTCGGCCGCCAGCAGCACCCGCGGGGCCCGTGGGCTCGTCCGGAGAAGCTGCCTGGGGGACCCCCGCGGCCGCCTTGTGTATGATCATATGACTGTAGCGATACTGTTACTATTCTTTGTATGTTTCTGATGGGTTAATACTTGTAATTAGGGGATTGCTTAGGATGGGTAGAGAGACTAGATAGAAAGAGTTCAAACATACTGTTAACAATTAATTAATTAGAAGAGATTTGTTCTGGAGGGGAAAGAAGAAATGAGGAAAGAGGTTGGATAGGAGAAGAAAGGTGGAAAGTGAAAGAAAACAAAGAATTGTAGACAAATGAATAGACACTAAAGAGTTCCATTTGTTGCATTGCATTCTTTAATTTCTCTTTAAATTAAAGAAAGAGCAGTTCGTTTTCACTCATTTGGCCATAGATTGAGCTTTCAATGGTGGGCTAAATACTAACAGCTGACGTGAAGGACCCGTCTCTTTGATGGCCGACCGCCGTGGAAGTAGCAATCGCCAAGGCATCAGCTGGGTAGCTCGGTTTGGGTTTTGGTTACGTCTCTCTAACCCAACAAATATCTTGGTTACGGCTCTCTAACCCAACAAATACCTTGACCCCCTCTCCCTTCTCTCAGTGTCTCTCAAGTATTAACACACATTTGAGAGGTACCTTTCTCTCACCGGGAATTGACTGAAACTAGAGTCAACCAGGTGCAAAGATCAACCACAAGCTCGGAGAAGTGTCCCGAACAAAGTGACTTTATATGTGGAACAAAGTATGGGGTTGTTGTACTACTGTCGACCGCACAATACAATTTCCAATTCATCTAGGCCCAATTTGAGACTGTAAGAAGATTCGAAAAGGACGTTCTATCTGTTGCTTGGTTGTGCAAATGAGGTATTTGAGTGAGAGTGCCTTATTTTCAAATAAACAAAAACAATAAGCATTCATATTAAAAACTTTCTATTATATAAAATGCTAACGGTATAAACATTAATGGTACTTATTTTTATATATTTTATGTTCATCTTCATTTATTTAGTTCATCGATCTTATTCTAAGCAATCATGGATTACTTATGCTTGAACAGGCAATTCTCACATCAAAGAGGGCCTTAATGATCATTATTAAAAGAAAATAAGATTATCAAGAGCTTAATTTTGATAAAATCTCCCAATATCTTTTCATACGACTTAAAGACACCTTTGTTACTTTTACAACCTCTTACGGTGAAAGTGTCCTTAAGTCGCACTAAAAAACATCGAGGGTCTATCTAGTGAAGGAAAAAAAACTTGATTTCAAAGAAATAAATATGACTGAAGGACATTTTAGCTTCCCTCCTCCTCTCCGTTTCAAGCAACTACCGAGAGGATCTCTATTCGAAATAAATGAAGTAGACACGGCACTTTTATTGAATCAAAGGCACACTTGCCACGCCAGAACTTGGTGTTTAGAAGTTGGAGCTTTGACTCATTCGTTGAGAAATTTTCTCCTTCCACGTAAAGAAGTTTTGTCTCTCTCGTTGGACTTTTTTCTCCTCTACGCTAGGAAGTGTTTTTCTTCTCTGACGTAGACTTCACGTTTGGAGCAGTCCACAATAGCACAGTCTTCGCCATAATATCTTTTTACAAGAGGCAAAATGATCTAGTGCCTGTGTTAAAGCCTTCTAGTGCCAATTAGCACAGGAGATAGAGGTGTTGAAGATTGGAAATTGCAAGAGATCGGTCTAAAAATGCAACTTTGGGAATACGTCAGCCGGTCTTGATGTTCTAACTTTCCTATGTAAAGAAAAGAAATATTTTCAAATGAAAAAATTGGTTAAATCTTTGCACAACATAAATCAGGATTTTCAATTTTTTTAGATTTTTTAGGCTACCTTGTAAAAATAAAATAGTATGAAGTCACTTGAATGTGGATTATAGACCTCAACAGGTATATCTCAGAGCGTACATGATAAAATCCAATGCTAAACTTATTAACAACATCAAGCCCAATTCCTATCCAAGCCCACTTAACCTTGGTTGCTGGAGTTATGGTTGTTGCATTGTCAAGGGCGATTTAGGCCACATGATTTGCAACGCGCCTGATGCTATCGACTGATCATGTTGATCAGATGGCTGCACAACGGTGCCAACTTAGTTTTTCAAAAACAATATGTCAAGTTGGAGACTATTCCAATTCGGTGTCCATAACTTTAGATAAAAAATTGGATAATCAAAAATTTTAAAAAAAAGAGATCACATACGCACGATTCGAGCAGACACTACATGCATACATTGGAGCAAGTATAACTCTAGTTACTCTGACCTAATGTCTTGAGTCTTTGGTAAATACAAAATTCCTTAGAGGTTCTTAAGGATCATCAAAATAATTATATACTCTTAGCTTTAAGGTAAAATAAAATGAACTAAATATCATATATTTTTTAAAATAAAAATTTATCACAGCACTTACTTAATGTTAATTAACTAATATTGAAATATTTTAATGAGTAATAGTAAATTTGATTTCTGATGGAACGAAATTCTATCCACCATGATCAGACGCCCTCTACCATAGATCAAAAGGCTAGTTAAGAGCCTATAAGAAAGAACACCATCAAAGGGCTTCCGACAATGAAGCGTAGGATTCCCCTTCGATGCTTAAGTTAAAAAACTTGGGAAAAGAGAAGCAAGCCAGGGTTGCTTGGGTTCTGAAGAGCACATCTTGGTGGGCTAGATAGAGGGTCCTTATATAGTGATTCAGGACCTTGTCAGGAGTTGATTCCAATTAGAGATGGTAACGTCCTGTAAGATCTTCCTATCGAGCCTAGAATCAGGGAGGTTCTTATTGAGGGAAGTGTCTGTATTGTAACAAGATTTTCAAGGTCTCTCTCAGGCAACCCTAATAGTGATTGGACACTCCCGTTCTAATTAGGGTTTCTTTATTGGATGAGATCTGATCCTTCTCAAATTCTCCTGGCCTTAGGATAGCACGGGTCAGCATCTTTATGGAAATCCATCTCTAGTTGGAGACCTGGAGGGAGTTTTAATCTATATCAACTTTCCCTAGAATTCTTGACCTGTGACACTGGGCTGAGCGAAAATTTTCTCCTTCACTCTCAATAGTGTCTTAAAGATATGAATTTTACAATGTAATATATATATATATATATATATATATATATAAGAACATTGTAAGGTACATGCAAAAAATATTTTCTTTTAGCTAGAGATCATTGGATCTTTAACTAGTGGCGTGTCATGCTTGATATAGATTAGTATATTTCATATTTTCATCCATATGTATGAATTAGTAAGACTATTAATAAATAATGTATAACATTTATTGGACATTTTGGGTTTGGGCATGGGTGCTATATCTAAGATTGATTTGCCAAGGGAAATTGGACTTAAAATTGTGGCCCAAATCTATTCAAAATAAATAAAATAAATTTGAATTTTAATGTCCAAAATTAATCGACAAGGGTCGAGTTAAGTCAGACTATTAGATTTTTAGCTACTCATTAGTAGGCTAACAGCCCAAATGTGCATTAAATATCATGCCTTTTTACTTATAGGCACTACTGATCGAGAAAAAAAGGGAAGCCAAACGCCCTTCCACCATGATCCTTCACCGGTCGAATGGACATCTCAGGCCTCCGCTCTCCATCATATATAATTCGATCAATCAATATTGTACCACTAATCAAGATCGCTTTTAGAAATGCATCAATTGAGTTGCTACTTCTGGAAGAACTTTGTTAAGATGTTACTGTGACATCATGTTAAGTTAGTAGTGTCTTAATTTTAGTTAGATTAAGGGGCATTTATTAATGGTGTGTCATTTTGATTTTTGAAGATAAATCAACAGCTTCTTCTAAAATTTAAAAGGTTTTAACTAGTGAAGAATTCTAGATAGAATTGTGACAGCGAATGGGGTGGCACCACCTACCCATTGTGCTAGCCGAGAAGTTTTAAATACTTCAAAAGCTGTCATGATTACTCTAAAGTCTCAATGCTTGCGCCCAACCTTATTTCGCATCTAAATCAATGTTAGCATAATATAGAGAACAGAGGTTTGAAAAATATCCCTAAAGTCTAATATAAAATCTCTCTGCCATAGCGATCTCATGTTAGTTCTATGCGCATAGGTCAGAATTCAACGAAGCCGTGTTAAGTTCTTTGCCTTCTTATAAGCATATATACTTGTGTTATCATTCCATGGTAAACTTTTGACTTCTATGGGGAATGTCTGAGGTTCTGCAGTCCTACTCAAACAAGTGGTATCAAAAATATGGCGGTAGATCCAGTGGTCAAGTACTGAAACGACGAACTGTAACCAAGCACTGCTCATGCATAGTTCTTTTGATGGCACCGTGGTCAGCTGCAACGAGCAGCCCCGATGAGTAATACGTAAGCTGGAAATTGGGGAAGATGTAACACCAACGCAGAACACAGCAGGGTTGGAAGCACGCCACCTTACACACAAGCAACAAGAAGCTCCAAATCCAGGGAGTAATAACAAGGCAAAACAGGTCATGACCGCCGGGGTAAACTCGAGCAGATGACTAATTAACCGGAGCGCCACCAAAATGCCAAAATCGCTGGAGCAGCCAATGGACGGGGCGAACACTGTGATACCAACCATACAAGCCTACAAACCCACTGGGAAGCATCAGAGCAACGAGGGAGGCAGAATGGATCAAAGGCTTGGCACAGACCACCGCGGTAGCACCTGTACTGGACCACCATAGAAGCTGCATAACCTGAGCAGCCGAGATCTGGTAAGCTCGGAGACATACGCTTTCTACAATGCACGGGTTTAGCTTGTATACATGAGCACCAGCACGACCCACCAAGATCCCAAACCGGGAGCTACCAAGAGCCAACATGCTTTAAGACGAGGCTCTGAAGCCGTAGGAGGGTTTGAGGCTAAGAAGGGCACCGAGAAAAGAGCAAGTAGATACGAAAACAAGCAAGAAAATGAAGAAAAATAAGGAACCACAACAAATACCATACGTTCAAGGCGGATTCGATGAATTCAGAGGCTCTACCTCTCTTCTGGACGAAGATTAGAGTTTTCGCTGGATTCTTCGCTGCTACTTGGTGGATATTCCGTCACTGCAGGTGGCGGTTCTTTTTGGACTAGTAGCACAATGATACAGAACTTCTAAATACCATCAGAAAGAATAAGAATCGAATCCCACAAAATCCACATTTTCTAAAAGAAGAGAAAATAATAACAAGCACCCACAAGCCGCTTGAAGAAGCGAGAAAACGTCAGGGACAACACTACGCACACGGCGGGATCGAACCATCGACCTCTCCAACTAAAAAGGCGGGGGATATCCACTCCACTACAGAGTGAAGGATTGCAGGTGGCGGTTCACTGGACGGGGGGAATTATCTTTCTCACGCTCGAGAGGAATTATCTTATTTAGGCAGTCTTATACCTTGGTTTTCAGATCAAGAGCTCTACCGCCCAGACCATTAGGCCACTCAACAAAAAAAAGAGAGAGATGTCCAGTGATGTCCAGCTTCTAGTTCTCCATTTCCCTTCTGGCTTCTTGTCTCGCATGATGTAAAATGACACAAAATATTGTAAATATTATTTTTATTACATATCTTTATATTTAATATGTTACAGACACTTGAATTCTGGAATCTGTTCAAATACTATGACTCGATCTTTTCGCTAGTTTGAATTCTCAGTCAGTTCTATTATATTTAATATGTTACAGGCCACTCAACAAAAAAAAGAGAGAGATGTCCAGTGATGTCCAGCTTCTAGTTCTCCATTTCCCTTCTGGCTTCTTGTCTCGCATGATGTAAAATGACACAAAATATTGTAAATATTATTTTTATTACATATCTTTATATTTAATATGTTACAGACACTTGAATTCTGGAATCTGTTCAAATACTATGACTCGATCTTTTCGCTAGTTTGAATTCTCAGTCAGTTCTATTATAACCAAGGCTCATTTATTACGAAATTAGACATTTTAAATCAGCAAATTAGGACATTTTATAGAGCAATAAATAACAACTAAAATGAAGAGATTCTATATTCTCTCTAATCAATTTCCACAAAACAAAATTTAGAGTTTCTCCGTATAGTTTATTTAACAGTTTTCTAGCGTGTCAATAAAACATTGCCCACCTCAATGAAATGAACAAGCAAATGGCTAACATGGTGACGAAAGCTAAATTACACAAGAGTGGGTTGCTAATTTTAATTCAAAATTTCAAAAAAATCTATTTATTAATAAACTTGCAACATAACATGATCTGATAGCTCAAGTTACAAGTATTTTTATTATCTAAAATTAATTCTTTTAAAGTATATTTTTATGTCTTATCCTTATACACAGTCAAAAAAAAATGTTATATAATAGTACGTACCGCCACCAAAAGTACACGCCCAAATCTCCTGGAGCACGGGCCGTGGAGACCATCAAGGCCATGAAATCACACACAAATACCATCCACGGAGGACCAAATTGCAACCACACAAGTGCTGCTGCCAGTGCCAACCAAAAGATGGCACAGATGAGGATGGAGATGGTGTATTCTGTTTTTCTTCATCGATGATATTCCGCTGTCTTATTAATCTATTCACTATATGTGTATTTTTCTATTTTTAAGAATAAAATTTCTAAAGTTTAAATAGGTGAAATCCATATTATTGAAGTTATTGCGCTAACCAACTCAAAATCTTATTTAAGTAAGTGTTGTTTGTTTTGTTTCTTTTTTTATGTTGGATTATTATAACACAAATGACACAGCAAATTAAAAGAGTGGAGTAAAGGTAGAGTACAAATAATATGAAAAATGTAGAATAAATGATTTCGATCCACCCAGAGGTTTGGCAGTCATGCTGTAATAAAGCATGGGCCTGCAAGATTTTCCGAATGATTGGGCATAAATTAAGAGAAGTTATACTTGTCGCACTGCATATGGTACAACTTAAATAAAAAATAAAAAACTTTCTTTTTGAATTTTCTTTTTGGAGTTTCCCCAACAAATCTACATGGCTATACAATCTGATCTTAGATCGAAAATCTTACAAAGATTTATTTTTCATCTTTTTTTGGATTTCCGATCCAAGATCGAATTGTATAATCACATAGAACACTATTGAGCCCTCCAAAAAAATTAAAATGATTAATTTAAGTTGCACTTCATGTAGTGCAGTAAGTATAACTCAACTACAAAACAAGATGGGAATGTGGGGCTGGGTGGAGCAGTACTTCTGCATCTCTATCAACCTAAAATAGTTCGATAATCAAGTAAAGTTTGCAATCTCAAAATGAGAGTCATCAAAGATAGGTGAATTTTCATACTAAAAATAAATTTCACTATTAAAAACAGTGTATAAGAATGTGATAGTGCACGATACCGTAATATGCATGATGTAAGCATTGTGCATTTTATCGTATATTTATTTTAATGATATAGAAATTACTTGCATCATCAAAAGGAGATTAGAAAACAGAGTTGACTTATCATGTATTGAATGATTATTGAAGGAATTTAGAGCAACAAGAGACAGAGAAATTGCTTCAAAGGTTTCTGGTTCGGGTCACCATTTCAAGTTTCATTTTAATATACAATGTGGCACTTCTACCACCAGCATTTCTCCAATATTAACCTAAGTAAGCTCACCTTGTCAGTGGCTCCGTTTATTTACACTTTGAGCCGTCTTGACTAATGTGCTAAACTAATGAGTGGGGATTCTCAGATGATCTTCTTCTTTTAATATTGTAGAAGAATTTTAAAAAAAAAAAAGAATCATAGATGTAGCGTTATCAAGTATCTCGTTTTCAAATTTCATATATCTTGGGAGAACTTAAAGACGATGAGACACACATATTTGTTAATGCTATTCTTAAAGTTTTAGCTTCCTCAAAAACTTGGAATCTTGAAATTTGGTCCACCAGCTCGTATAAACAATCACAGTTACAGTCGAATGATTTAATGATTACATGGATTCAAATTATCATAGATTTAAGGTCAGACTATTTGATCTCCAAGCCAACTTCTAAAGAATTACTCCAAATCGTTATTGCCAATGAGACATTGATGTCATTTTATTTTACTCATTTGATGCCGACTCTTCTTCTTTTTTTTACTATGAAAATACTGACTTTCATTTAACATAGAACATAGAGTACAAGAATACTAGGAAACAGAAGAAGATGATACAACCAGTATGGCCTCAGGCTAATGATAACACGAAAAGAAGGCATCGATATAGTCAAGATAACAAACATTGACACAAGCATATAGTCCCACTTTGTTTGCAGAATAAGTTATTACGTGAGATCTACTGTCGGAGTAGCGAATGCTAGAATAAGGAATATTTCGATTTGATAATTTTGTGGGACCCGTTGAAAAAATAAAAATAAATAATTCTTAAGTTTAGGATGAGATGATTTATTCTCCTTATTTCTCAAATTCTTCGAAAATGTATGCCAACAAGGGCATACTAATACGGCCAAAGTCTCGAGCCCATTCGTAGATAGACCCGGTTCCTAGAGTGGGAATTACCTGATCCGACAGAAGATGATCTGCGCAAGCCCCAAATAGTGCGTGTTCGTGATCGCCGTCAGTCCTGTAAACCCAAGCACTCCAAGAAAGGTAGCAAATAGAAGAAAAAGCTTAAATGCTGGGAAATCTCCACAGAGGTTCTGGAAACCCCAAAAACCAAGAATTTCAGGATAGATTGCAAAGGAGCAGATGAAGGGGGAAGAGGTGCCCGGCAAGGTTGAGGGGCAGGGTGAGAGGCAAAAAAAAAAGCCCCATTGATGCTGGCATACAGGTAGAGGGCGAAACAGGGCCGTCGGGACGGGGTGGGGTGAAGGGGGGTGGGGAGGAGAGATCCACTGCGAGCAGGCCAGGTGGTGGTGGAGCTGGTGGATCTAGGTGGAGGTGGTGAAGGAGGGGGAGGGACAGGAGGGGGAATCTGGTGCACAAACAGACTAGGTGGTGGTGGAGGTGAAGGAGGAAGAGGATTTCCGACAAAGGGACGTTGCATTTCTTAAGAAGTAGATATCAATTAGGCATAGGTCAATTGATGCCTTTTGGCCTCCTCACCTGAGGAGGTCACGGGATGAACTTTCTAGGGTCCTTATGTTTTCACTTAAAATGGGTCATACGTAAAGTTTATTTCAAACAGTACATCACAATTACTTATTTGATTATCCGGAAAACTTAAGTCAACCGAAAACATAATTGGTTGACTCTATCTTTTCCCGATTTTGACATTCATGAGATAAGACTAAGTACTTTTTTTTAAAAGAACTAAAAATATTTTTATGAATATCAAATGATGAATTTTACTTTTACCTTTTTTATAAATATATTTCTTTAAAAAATTATTTCCGTCCGACTATATTCCAAACGGACAAGGTCCTTTTGGTACATGGTAAAAGGTGTTGCCTGCTCAAGTTTTCCAAAAAATGGCATCCCAATGATTTGTTTGGTTCCAAGATCCCCCTCCACCTCCTCCTCGGTTTCTTCCCCTTCACCTACTACCTCCACCTCCCTCTCCCCACCCATCCGACCTCGTGCCCGCCTTCTCCTTTTGTTCAGCTTACCGGAGTTCGACCTCCCAGGCACTCCTAGTGCTGCCCTCTTCACATTTTCCTACCTCCATCCCCTAGCTGCCTTCCCTCATTTCTGTGTTGCTCTTGCCTTTCTCCCGACCATGTGCTCTTTTGTCTCAAATCTCATTGATGTCTTCGGTGATCTATTAGTGGTCTTTTCGGCTATGGAAGAGATCCTGCTCCCGGATATTGGAATCGGCCTTTGGAGATGCTCAAGAATACAAGCTTCATCCATATGTAACATGTCAGCACATGTTGTGCCCTAACTATAATATCTTAATTCTTCGATTTACAATTTCTAAATCGGTTTATCGGCTTGATCAAATTTGACCGAATTTGAATCGGATTAATTTTTTTAATTTTATTTATTTTGAGTTAAATAGATTTTGTGATAAACATTTGATAATCTATGTTTAATTGAATAGTCCAGATGTGATTTTAAATTTCATCTATTAGTGTGCTAATTCAAATAGAGATGCTTTATGTAACGACCCGCCGCCCTATAATCGGGGTCTGATTACTAAATGGGTACCGAATCATTAATTTGGAACCAAATCAGGATCTAGATAAGTCTGGAAAATAAATAATAAACTAAACTAAACATTCACATCGCATTGAATTGAAAAAGAAGTGTAAGAATTAAAAGTTATTACAATGCGACTTGACACAGCAAATAATTACATACTCCAACATGAAAGAAATAATTAAATGTACATGCCAGAAAATAAAATAACAACTACGTCGGAGCATACCCCAGAACAACGGCTGCTGGCGCGCAACCCCAAAGCAGCACTCTCCTCACTAAGTCTGCCTGGAACCCTCACCTGAAAATCACAGGGGTGAGTCTCAACGAGAAGATTCAGTAAGGATCCTTCGATCCCCACCGCCCACTCACACACCCACAAGTGCGGTAACACAGATACAGGTAGTATAAGCAAGTAAAGATGTAACACAATTCCTATATTTCGATATAAAACACATGTATTCGAGATATAACATACACAACTCTGAAACTATTTTACCCAAAAACCTACAACCAGCGTCTCGGCAAAACACGACAACCACACAGCCGAACGCGGAAAACACCGACCCGCTGAGACCAAACAGTAACCCCTCGGATAGCATGCTAGCTACTCTGGCCCAACTGGCTCTAGGTGGTTACTACTTCTCCCAGCACGAGTGACACTCCACAGGTACCACTCCTACACCGGTACTAGCTGACCCCGAGGTACACCAGGTGACTCTCTCTCTAGGCGTCACCCCACCACTCTCACACCGGCGTTGTGTCCCTCTCACACCGACACAGGGTGGCAAGCGCTACAACTGTCACTCTAAGTCCACAGTCGCACGAAACACAACACAGTGCGATCCGATGTGAAAAACATTTGATAATCTATGTTTAATTGAATGGTCCAGATGTGATTTTAAATTTCATCTATTAGTGTGCTAATTCAAATAGAGATGCTTTAGATTAGATCATTAATTGGTTTAGTGTGATTTTGGTTAGTGGACTAGATATTAGATCCATTGGAGTGTTATTGCACTCTTTTATATGAGTTTTGGATGGTCCATTAGGTATGAAATGGATAGAAGGCTTATTCATCATAGTTTTGGAGTTAAGTTGCAATTTCTATGAGCCTTATATATGGTGGAAGTGGGAAATTCGACCCCATTTGCTATTTCCTACTCTCACTCTCTCCCGCCTCTCATCTCACTCTCTTGAATATGTAGGTAGTAATGGATGTTTAAGTTGCATTTCAAGAATAGTAAGTAAAGATGTGAATAATACTTGAACATCTATTTTCCCATGTATTTTTGAAGTTTAGAGATTTTATAAGGATACAATTTAAGGAATAAAGATAAAAACTATTTGTATCATAATCACCTATTAAAAAAAACTATTTGTCTCAGAACCATTTAGGATATGGATAAGAAAACAATTATCTACGAATTAAAATCCAATTATCTGATTATTCATCTATTTTTTCTTTGGCTCATCTTCAGCTACAAACATTTCTTCTTGTAAGTAAAAATTATAAAGACAAGTTGAATAATTTATGTTCATAAATAACATCATCTGATAATTTTTCTTGCACATAACTATTTTTGATATTTTTTTATAATTTCTAAAGATAAGAATATATGAGGATAAACATCAGAACAGGAATACACATTTTTTCCTAAAGAATAAGGATAAGAATAAAGTCACTGATGAACCCAACTACTAACCTTTAATATCCCTAGTATCAAGTAGTCACTTCATGATGTAAAGTGTGCAAATCTATTTTCATCTCATTCTATAGTAGATGGAACATATAATTTTATCCCCTCAAATTATGTAAATCTGCATTAGCTCTCAATGTTTTTATAGAAAGGCCCAAAAAAATTAGATATAGACTAAAACATATACACAAGAAATTGAGGACATGCTTTTGAATAAGGAGAGAAAAGAGTTGAGAGAGCAAACTAAGTGATGGAGCAAGACAGACACTCTCATCAGCTAAGCTTGTGATTTATCATGAGAAGCTAGTGCCCACTTGAAAAATATTTAGCTAACACCACTTTGGATGGGTCCTGCCTCTTTCCAACCAATCACATTCTTTGTTGACTGGGTTGATAATCTTGTCAGGTCACTTAACCCAATCTCCCAACCTGATGTAGTGCTATCTTTTATATGTTTCAAATTAATCTTGTAGAATATAGTCATGTAAAATAGGAATGATGCATTCTACTAGACCAAATAGCATCTAACACACTTTATTATATGTCTGTTGATAGCTTAAGATTGTGTCGTTAAAAATCAAAGCTAACAATCTAAATTAATCGGCTCATTCAAATTGAATTTTTAACAATAGCAATGGTGAGTCCGAGTCGAATCTACAGGGAAATAGATTTTTAAAGTTGAAAACCTTAAATTTTTTAGAGGAAAAACATAGAAGAAAGAAAATGGAGCAAGATGATTTAATAAATAACAATTGAAACTAATCGGACTTACTATGAACTCACAAAAGAAGCACCCCTAAACGGGCATAATCAGACTATCTACTAAACTAATACTACCTCTAAAATACTAATTAAAAGTATAATATAAAGTTTGAGTAGTGTCAACATAAGAAAAAATGAAAGTTGTAGAACAAAAAGAGGGAGAAAAGATAACATTTTTCAAATGAGCTACTGTCATTCGTTAACAGAACTATATGAAATTTTACAGAGACATTGAAAATATAAAAATAACATGACTTTTATAAGGAAACTTTCACAGAAAAGATTCAAAATATAGTGTAACATGGAGAACTCAAAAACTAGAGAGAGAGGCGATGGAGAGAGAAAACTGGTGCTTGCAGCCGTCGTCTCCCTTCGCGTGGATCCTTGGCAGCCTTGGACTCCTTCCAATGGTCAGTTGCAGTACCTTGAGTCCACCTCCAGCCCCTAGCAGCCGCTGGTTTGAAAGAGAGAGAGAGAGAATAAAGCTAGAAAGAGAGAGGAGGGTGCTACAGTATCGCGGTACTGTAGCAGAGAGGGAAACAAAGTGAGAGAGAAAGGGAGAGAAGGCAAGAGGGAGAAGGAGAAGTTAAAAATAAAGAAGGGTTTGGATCTTTTAAAAAGAGAAGGAGAGAGAAAAAAGGAAAGGGTAAAAGAGGGCTGGCGGCTGCTCCTTGTGGCTTCCTTGGAGAAAAAGTTAGGGCATCCTTCCTATTGATTTTCTTATCCAAAATGCCCTTACATTTATCCCGTACACAAAAATAAATGTTATTCTTGGGATTTGAACTCGGGTCACTCTAACGGGCACCAACTAGTCCAACCAACTACGCCACATGTTCTTTATGTCCTGTTCACACAAAATAATTTAAAATTAGATTTCTGTGGTGAAAAGAATAATAATTATGTTCAAATAAAATTATTACATATCCCAACTTTGCCGAACACCCACAAATGCGATACACTCAGTTTTTCACATGAAATGACGATATTTTTAACTCGGAATTTAACAAAATTGATGTCGTTGGAAAGTGTACAAAATTATCTATCATCACATAAAATCATAAGTGTAATGTATAATTTTAATTAATTAATGCTAAAAAATATATAATTATCACACTCCTCAACTTAATCATTGCTAGTCCCTTAGCAATGCAAATAATGAAACATTAGGACTACAATGATCTTTAAAAAGTCATGCTTTATTTAAAGGTTATATGTCACAAATAATTATATGAAAGTCATTTAGTTAAGTTAAAGTTCTCATTTTTCTCACTACATTTAGGGTTCCGACAAGTGATTGTGTATAAAAATGACATGATTTAAAGTTCATTTCCACCCTTTTTAGTATATCATCGCCTTTACTGACCCTTAGGGTAAAACTACCTAGAAGAGGGAAGAGAAAAATAAGTTTCCTGATTAGACGGTAAGGATCGTTTTTCAGCTCTCACCCTAACTCAACACTTTCAGGACTTGGTCTTAATTTGATATGAGGGACTTTTAAATTAGCGCGGCTTTTTTTTTATTTAATTGCGCTCTTTGCCTTTGAGAGTGCGTACTTTTTGCCACTCTCTTTAATTTGCCCGATGGGAGGTGCGTACTTTTTGCCACCTGCCTTCCTTTGGCTCTTTCAAAGTATTTTTGGTATTTGTCATTTAGTTTACATGCTTACAATTGTCCCTTTTTGCTGACCGCCTTCTTAAGTGTTGAGTGGTTTGGTCCCCTATTACGAATCCCGACCTTCCTTTCGTTCAACCCAAAGAAGAAAAACATAATAGGTAGTCCTATCCTCTAGGTTAATTCCAGCAATTTTATACTTTCAAGGTCTTCCACTCACCTTAAATTGTCGTGTGTGTGTGAAAATCATCCCTGTCGTGGCTCCTTATGGAGTGGAAAATATTTCGAACTTCTTAAGTTTTGTCTAACTGACTAACACAAAATTGATTTGTTTAGAGATCCCTTAATCAAGCATGATTTTATAAAAACTTAAGTGGGGTGTGAAAAAGAATTTTTGAAAACTTTTGAGCATTTTTATCTATGAAAAAAATAAGCTTTCTTCGAAAGATTTAACAATCATGCACAAAATAG
Source organism: Zantedeschia hybrid cultivar (assembly GCA_030544215.1). Taxonomy (NCBI): domain Eukaryota; kingdom Viridiplantae; phylum Streptophyta; class Magnoliopsida; order Alismatales; family Araceae; genus Zantedeschia; species Zantedeschia hybrid cultivar. The sequence goes on along the minus strand of JARZZO010000006.1, from coordinate 78,099,233 downwards.
TTGCTCCTCCCAACTTAAATGACATTGTCCTCAATAGTAAAAGAAATATGAAAGAGTTGCAGCAAAAAAGAGTCAGGGAAGGAGAGATACAATCTAGAGTGTCAACGATTTTTCATCCACTTTACGTCCAAGACAACTGCCACCTATAAAGAAAATAAAAAAAATGACTTATTAAATTAATCTAACAACTTTGGGTTGCCTCCCAATAAGCGCTAAGTTTAACGTCTTCAGCCAGACGCAATGTGCACACTATCCAATGCCTACTAGCACTAATTTCAGTGTATGCATTTTGAAGTTTGTTGGTTGGAGTGCACTCAGCATTGCATGTAGCTGATGACTCAGAGTGTTATTATTGAGGTTCCAGATAAAAGAATTTTTCAACATGGTCAATGGGATATTGGTTCTACGTGATTCATAGGCCATGTCAACCACGTACCCCGCTTCTTTTCCTTAACTAAATTGAAGGACTTGATCCTCGATAAAAAGATCAAAAGTTCCTAGAATAATAGGACATTGATTCAATGTAGGGGATGATCCAATGTCGAAGATGGGGAAATCAGCAAATATGTGGCTCCTAACCACCTGAATAAGAGTATTTTGGATCATGTCATGTGGTTGCTTAATGAAATGATCAATTGACTGCAAAGCAACCGACATGCGCTTTAATTTGTGGATTCCAAATTTCTCAAAGATAGAGACTGAGAACAGGTTCAGTTTGGCCTCAAATTTCAATAAAATCCAGTAAAGATTGATGTTATCGATATTGTAAGAATTGAGTTGGGCAATGTAAAGAATCGCCATGAACGCAGCGGAAATAAAAATGATTCCATAGTATCGGTTGCTGGGGTCGTAAAACGGACATTAAAATCTAAGCGGGAAGAACAGTTCTTCACCTTTGTGGGGTTTCGAATCTCCCGTGGATGATGCCGACTCCTTAATCGCGCACGCGCACGATCTCTAGAGGTATCCACACGAGTTCCCGCAGCAGACGCGATTTCCTCCTCGACTTGAGTGCTCCGACCAGATCTCAGATCCACCATGCGCGGAGAGAGACAGATCCACTCCAAGAGAGAGAGAAGGAGAGAGAGAGAGGAAAGAGAGAATCTGGGGAGTAAAATTCGTCCAACTAACTTTTTACCACTCCCCCTTGGCCCTCCTTATATAGAAATAAGGATAAGCACAAGAGTTAATCCTCATGATTATCCAAGAGTTTGGCCTTGGATAATTCTCCATTAAATCTTCATGTTTATCCTGCAGCTTTTCACAAAAACTCAGACAAGCATGAAATTTAACATCTCTCACCGTCTGACGAGAACTCTTATGTGTGTGACCCTCTAGGCCCATATATCAGTCCGGTTGCAGGCCCATTAAACTTAGAACTGTTTCTTGAGTTTAATATTTATTAATTAACATTTAAACATCATATGTTAAATGATTAATTTAATAAACAAGTAAATTATCATCCGATGATTAATTCACTTGGCCTTCTGATCATGAACAGCACCAAACACTACCTCATGATCCCAGAAGATATAAGGGATATTGTTCCCTTCAATTGAACATTTCCGTCTGCAGATGCCGCACAGATATAATCCTTCACTCATACAATGTCCCGATAACGCAAGGGTATGGTTTTATAGTCAAACCCTCTATCGCATTATCCAGATGGATTCTAGTACACAATTAATATCTAGAAAGACATCTCTTTCATTTGACCATGGCCAGGGATTTCTGTGTACACATCCATGGGACATTCTCTCTCCAGTCTTATACCAAGAGTGAGTGATCCCTTGTTGTTCACTCAATTACCTTCGCAAGCTTTCCACTGTATCTGAAAGACCGATTATGGTGGACTTAATGGTTAAAGCCCACGAGTCAGAGAATCAAGACACAATGGTCCACAAACAAGGTATCATTGGTGACTCAGGTCAAAGGACCAACTGTACTACTGCAACGATTGAATTCCCTGGTTGACTAATAGGTATAATTACCATCCAGGAATTCTTATTTGGGTCTGTTCAGTGAACTCATTCTCTAATGAGCACCCACTTGTTTGTCTTAGTGTCACCAGACGAGTGAATGTAAGATCATTCACCCTCATCATATGAGCAGACATAACTTGTGTCGATCTTATCGGATATTTAATGTCCATCTCAAATATCCTATGATCGAGAACTATTTAAGACAATTGCCTTAGGATATTGATCTCACTATCATGATCTCATCATGATTCAATATCTCATACATTTGTCTATGGACCTTCATTACGATAGTCGTTTGCGAGAACTATTAAATGAAGAAATAATTGCCTTTATTAATAATCTGAACTAGAATGTACAATGATTGGCTTTGAGGCCACCAAATTCTAACATTCTCCTACTTAGACTATAGCCAATCACCCATGTGTCTAAGTCCCATAGACTTAAGGTGACGTTCTAAATTGTTTTAAGACAATGCCTTAGTCAAGGGATCTGCTACATTATCTTCAGATGAGACTTTCTCAACTACTATATCTCCTCGGGCGATGATCTCACGAATCAGATGAAATCGTCTCAGAATGTGCTTTGACTTCTGATGTGATCTTGGCTCCTTCGCTTGAGCTATTACCCCATTGTTGTCACACAATAATGGAACAGGATCTGAAATGCTTGAAACGACTCCAAGCGCCGAGATGAACTTCTTCATCCAAACCGCCTCCTTGGCCGCTTCAGCTGCAGCAATGTATTCTCCTTCGGTCGTTGAATCTGCAGTAGTTTCCTGTTTGGAACTCTTCCAACTTACTGCACCTCCGTTTAACATGAACACAAATCCAGACATGGATTTGCTGTCATCCATATCCGACTGGAAACTCGAGTCAATAAATCCTCGAAGTTCCAAGTCGTTTCCTCCATAAACGAGAAATAGATCCTTAGTCCTTCTCAAGTATCTAAGGATACATTTCACCGCCTTCTAGTGTTCCTCACCTGGATCAGCCTGATATCTACTGGTGACACTTAGTGGGTGTGCCACATCAAGCCTAGTACATAACATTGCATACATGATAGATCCTATTGGCGAGGCATAAGGAACTCTATCCATGTATGCTCTCTCTTCAGGTGTCTTGGGAGACATTTCTTTAGAGAGATAAATTCCATGCCTCATTGGAACGAGGCCTCTCTTGGAATTTTCCATGCCAAACCTTTTGACTTTGGTATCTATGTACATAGATTGGAACAAGCCAAGCATCCTTTTGGACCTATCTCGATAGATCCTTATTCCCAGAATATAGGATGCTTCTCCCAAATCTTTCATGGAGAAGTTTTTGGATAACCAGACTTTTACCGATGACAGCATTCCTACATCATTCCCAATGAGTAGAATGTCATCAACGTAAAGTACCAAAAAGGTAACTGCGCTCCCACTGACCTTTTTGTATATACAAGGTTCATCTTCATTCTTAATGAAGTCATAAGATTTGATTGCTTCATCAAATCTTAAGTTCCAAGTTCGGGATGCCTGCTTTAATCCATAGATGGATCTTTGCAGCTTGCATACCTTACTTGAATGTTCTTTGGAAGTGAATCCTTCAGGTTGTATCATATACACCTCTTCTTGAAGGTTCCCTTTAAGGAATGTTGTTTTCACATCCATTTGTTATATTTCATAATCATAGAATGCAGCGATAGCAAGAAGTATTCTGCTTGACTTAATCATGGCAACTGGAAAAAGGTTTCGTCATAGTCAACACCTTGCCTTTGACGATATCCTTTTACTACAAGCCTTGCCTTGTATGTGTCAATTTGTCCATCTGCCCCGATCTTTCTTTTAAAGATCTATTTACTGCCAATAGGTACCATACCTTCTGGCAGATCAACCAAGTTCCAAACTTGGTTGGCATACATGGACTGAATTTCAGAATCCATTGCCTCTTGCCATTTTTCTGATTCATGACTATTTATGGCTTCAAGATAGGTTTGAGGATCATCATCCTCATTTAAGTGCACTTTTGGTTTGCCTTCATCGATATGTCCAACATATCTTTCAGGATGCTTAGGCACTCTACCTGATCTGCGAACCTTTTGTGTATCATCTTGAACAAATTCTTGAGTCTATGGTTCAGTAGATGAACCAGTGTTGATTTGTGAGTCTAGAATTTCTTCCAGTTCTATCTTGCTCCTACTATCTTCTTTTGAAAGATATTCTTTCTCTAAGAAGACAGCTCTTTTTACGACAAACACCCTTTGATCGCTGGGCTGATAGAAGTAATATCCAAAACTCTCTTTTGGATATCCCACAAATCTACATTTCTCTGTGCTGGAATCCAGTTTGTCTGGATCATGTCTTTTGACATGTACAGGACAACCCCAGACTCTAACGTGCTTAAAGTCTGGTTTCTTTCCTTTCCATATCTCATATGGAGTGGAAGGTAATGACTTACTGGGAACTTTATTCAATAGATATGCAGCAGTCAACAGTGCATATCCCCATAAAGAGATTAGAAGTTTGGCATAACTCATCATGGATCGTACCATATCTAATAGAGTACGATTTCTCCTTTCCGATACACCATTTAACTGAGGTGTATAGGGAGGAGTCCACTGAGACAAAATACCATTATCCTTAAGATATTCTGTGAATTCTGTACTTAAATATTCACTCCCTCGATCTGATCGAAGAGTTTTAATACTCTTTCCAGTCTGGTTCTCAACTTCGTTTTTAAACTCTTTAAATTTCTCAAAGACTTCTGACTTATATTTCATTAAATATATGTAGCCATATCTTGAGAAATCATCTGTAAATGAAACAGAGTATGAGTAACCACCCATAGCATGAGTGGACATTGGACCACATACATCACTATGTATTAGTTCCAATAAGTCCTTAGCTCTTTCTCTATGTCCTGAGAATGGAGCTTTGGTCATCTTTCCCATGAGACAAGCTTCACAGGTTGCAAATGATTCATAATCAAATTGATCAAGATATCCATTCTTTTGCAACCTTATGATTCTGTTCTCGTTTATATGACCTAGCCTACAATGCCACAGGTACGATTTATTCACATCCTTATCTAAGCGTTCAAGAGAATTATTTACCAGACAAACATCATATGAAATATCAAGTAAATATAATCCATTCAATAAATATTCGGAAGTAAACAATTTGTCTCCTTGATAAATTGAACAACCTTTATTCTTTAGCTTCATAGAATATCCTTGTCTATCTAAACATGAAATAGATATGATATTCCTAATAATGGTTGGAACATAATAACAATCTATCAGTTCCAAAGAGTCTCCTAACGGCATCTGAAGTCTTGCTGTCCCCACAGCTAACGCAGCAACTTTTGCTCCATTCCCGAGCCTCAGATCCACGTCTCCGCGGTTCAATCTTCTTTTACTTGTTAACACCTGCAAGTTATTGCATATATGAGAAACACATCCAGTATCTAATACCCAGGATGTTGATTCTCTATAAGACAAGTTAAGATCGATCATGAGAATACCTGAAGCTTCACCAAGGTTCTCCTTTGCTTTTTCTGCAAGATAAATCTTGCAGTTTCTCTTCCAATGACCTTCTTTATGGCAGTGGAAACACTGACCTTTATCATTGACTTTAGTTTTGTCCTTTTGTGCTGCCGGTTTGCTTTTCACTAGCTTCTTAGGCTTACCTTTCTTAAAGGTCTGTCCAGCTTTTCTTTTCTTGTTGGTCTTACCAACAAGCATTACATTTGGCTTATCTTTCTGGATAGTGCCTTCAGCTGTCTTCAACATGTTGAGCAGCTCAGCTAGTGAAACTTCAATTTTGTTCATATTGAAGTTGATAATGAATTGTGAAAATGAATCTGGAAGGGACTGTAGGATTAAGTCAATGCTCAGGTCATTGTTCATAACAAAGCCCAGCACAGCAAGCCTCTCAATCCACTCTATCATCTTGAGCACATGAGTTTGCACAGATGTGCCCTCGCTCATTCTGATCCTGAACAATTTCTTAGATATCTCATATCTTTCTGTTCTGGATTGTTCACCAAACAACTCTTGTAGGTGATTCAGAATGGTCTTAGGTTCCATGTTATCATGCTGTCGCTGCAGTTCATTATTCATTGAACCGAGCATATAACACTGGACCTTGACAGAGTCCTCCTTCCAATTTTCATACATCATTAATTCATCTTCGTTAGCATTATCACCGGGTTGCACTGGATCTGGTTGATCCAGGACATAGGCTAGCTTTTCGCACCTGAGGACAATCTTCAGGTTGCGTAACCAGTCAATGTAATTTGGTCCCGTGAGTTTGTTTGCATCAAGTATGCAACGGAGGGGGTTAGGTGACGACATAGCGACCTACATGGAAATATATAAAATGAGCAGATAGTTCTTAAAATCATATTTAGGACTTTTAATCTAGATTTATGCTCCCACTATTTTTCGGCGATCTGTATTACCCTCTAAGATACAGAACGGAAGATTCCGGTGATCTCCTAGTGGGGATCAGAATCCTTCGGGCAACATGTATGTGACCTTGTGGTAGCACAACAAATCACATCAAGTCCCTTAGGCAGTCAACTCTTGACAGTTACAACATTTTGCAATATCCGATCGATTTAACCCCTGAATCAGAATGACCTTGTGGTAGCACAACAAATCAATTTGATTCAGTTAAGTTTATCCATCATTACTTAGATGACATGAATTCATAGTGCAATCCTTGTGGTAGCACAACAAAACTACACTATTTGTCCATTCATCTTAATGACATCACATGTCGTAGATCTAGTTTAATTTCTAAATCAAACAGACCTTGTGGTAGCACAACAAATCCGTTTGAGATAAGAAATATCCTAAGATCTATAATGATGGTGGGTTACGTGGATTATTCTTAATATCTCACGTTTACAACTTAAGTTTTAAAAGAGGGTTTTGATTTGATTTGTAAAAAATCGTGCTATCAATAGTATTTCGATTTGAAGTATCAATATACTTAATAGAAATATATATATATGAAAGCATAGTCCACAAATATCACATATGTGCAAAAAAATTAAATGGGGATGATCATGGACTGCAAAAGTTACTATGGAATCATCGGAGCCAAACGATGATCCATAATAAGATCCTAATGTGAAAACAACAACACTGGTTCCATTTGACGCGAGTCCTCCCTCCAGAGGTGTCTTCAGAAGATCCCGTCCTCTTAGCTTAATCCGATACATTTAAATATGAAATTCAGGACTCACAGGTCCACAAATGTACATTTAAACAATTAGAAACCTTGATCTTATCAAGGGGAGTACAATCTTATAGGAAGGTAGAAAGTACACTTGGATTAAGAGAGAGGAGGACACGGAGGTCCTATTTTAAAATACCAAATGAAATAAGCATCGCATCCATTCACATCATTCATCACATGAAAATTCTAAGTCCATGATCATCCCACCATAAAACACATCACATGCATCACAATCATCACATAATTGTTGTTTGGTATTAAATTTTATAAATATAAAATTATAATACCAATTAGTTTTCGAAATAACATTTATTTCAGCATAATCAATAATATTCAAAACATTATTGACAAATAAACTAACTAAACAATTCAGTTAATCTAAATAATGATTCAAACAATTTGAACAGTAATAGTGTAATCAAGTTATGCATGAATTTAGTTTAAAACAATTTTAAACTAATTAAATTAACAGGAAATTAATTATCTAAAACAATTTTAAACAATTAACTAACACCCATTAATTATAAAGCCCTTTAATAGACTAACAGTTATTAAACACTTTAATAACCTGTTAATAATCATAAAAATAATTAATAACAATTATTAATTATTTCTATAAATTTTCTGTTTTAAAACAATTTTAAAACTGGCTTAAATGGGCTAAAATTGGGTTTAATGGGGTTAAACAGTAATTAAAAATAATTTTTAATAACCATAAAATGGGCCCAGCCCATTAGGGCCCGGGCCCAGGGCCCTGGCTCGGCCAAGGTCGAACCCTGGCTCAGACAGGGTCGCACCCTGGCTCGGCCAGGGCGCCGCCCGGCCCCGCCCGGTCCGACCCGGTCGGGACCGGGCGGTTCGGCTCTAATTGCCCGCATTCGACCGGCTCCCTTTGACTAACCTGCAACCCTACTTCTAGTGCAGGCCGGCGGCGGAAGAAGCGAGGGCAGCGCCGCCAGGCGCCGGCGACGGCGCCGCCAGGAACCGCCGGCGATGCCCCCACCTCCGGCGGTCAGCCCGGCACCGGTGGGGCAGCCGGTGGTGGCCAAATGGCCCTTGAATCGTGCCCTAAACTCCCCTTGAAAATCTGATTTTCCAGGTTTAAAAACCCGAGTTCGGGCTCGATTTAAAGCATCTCCAAGGGCACTCCGGTGCCGATCTCCATGCCTAATGAGAAGTGGTGACTATCACCAAGAGATCTAGGGATTCTTCCGGCCATCCCAACGCTTGGGATGCACATACGAAGCCGCCGAAGTACCCCGGTTCATCTTCACATGACGAACTCCGAAAAACCCAAATAAAAATCCGAAAAATACAGAAAAATAATCAAATTGATCGTGATCATCATATGAACACTAATCTGTCATTTTTAATCGGATTATACTCAAGAACACGTACAATACGGGTTCTTCACGCATAACGAGAAAACACACAAAACGGTGCCGTTTTACAACCGAACCAGCGAACCTGGCTCTGATACCACTTTAAGGAATCGCCATGAACGCAGCGGAAATAAAAATGATTCCATAGTATCGGTTGCTGTGGTCGTAAAACGGACATTAAAATCTAAGCGGGAAGAATAGTTCTTCACCTTTGCGGGGTTTCGAATCTCCCGTGGATGATGCCGACTCGTTAATCGCGCACGCGCACGATCTCTAGAGGTATCCACACGAGTTCCCGCAGCAGACGCGATTTCCTCCTCGACTTGAGTGCTCCGACCAGATCTCAGATCCACCATGCGCGGAGAGAGACAGATCCACTCCAAGAGAGAGAGAAGGAGAGAGAGAGAGAGGAAAGAGAGAATTTGGAGAGTAAAATTCGTCCAACTAACTTTTTACCACTCCCCCTTGGCCCTCCTTATATAGAAATAAGGATAACACAAGAGTTAATCCTCATGATTATCCAAGAGTTTGGCCTTGGATAATTCTCCATTAAATCTTCATGTTTATCCTGCAGCTTTTCACAAAAACCCAGACAAGCATGAAATTTAACATCTCTCACCGTCTGACGAGAACTCTTATGTGTGTGACCCTCTAGGCCCATATATCAGTCCGGTTGCAGGCCCATTAAACTTAGAACTGTTTCTTGAGTTTAATATTTATTAATTAACATTTAAACATCATATGTTAAATGATTATTTTAATAAACAAGTAAATTATCATCCGATGATTAATTCACTTGGCCTTCTGATCATGAACAGCACCAAACACTACCTCATGATCACAGAAGATATAAGGGATATTGTTCCCTTCAATTGAACCTTTCCGTCTGCAGATGCCGCACAGATATAATCATTCACTCATGCAATGTCCCGATAACGCAAGGGTATGGTTTTATAGTCAAACCCTCTATCGCATTATCCAGATGGATTCTAGTACACAGTTAATATCTAGAAAGACATCTCTTTCATTTGACTCTGGCCAGGGATTTCTGTGTACACATCCATGGGACATTCTCTCTCCAGTCTTATACCAAGAGTGAGTGATCCCTTGTTGTTCACTCAATTACCTTCGTAAGCTTTCCACTGTATCTGAAAAACCGATTATGGTGGACTTAATGGTTAAAGCCCACGAGTCAGAGAATCAAGACACAATGGTCCACAAACAAGGTATCATTGGTGACTCAGGTCAAAGGACCAACTGTGCTACTGCAACGATTGAATTCCCTGGTTGACTAAGGTATAATTACCATCCAGGAATTCTTATTTGAGTCTGTTCAGCGAACTCATTCTCTAATGAGCACCCACTTGTTTGTCTTAGTGTCACCACACGAGTGAATGTGAGATCATTCACCCTCATCATATGAGCAGACATAACTTGTGTCGATCTTATCGGATGTTTAATGTCCATCTCAAATTTCCTATGATCGAGAACTATTTAAGACAATTGCCTTATGATATTGATCTCATCATGATTCAATATCCCATACATTTGTCTATGGACCTTCATTACGATAGTCGTTTGCGAGAACTATTAAATGAAGAAATAATTGCCTTTATTAATAATCTGAACTAGAATGTACAATGATTGGCTTTGAGGCCACCAAATTCTAACAGGCAACATATTGAGTTTCTTTGAGAAAATGACTGTTGATGTGGACTTGGCCAAATAATTCTATCATCTCCTTGAGTCGGGCCAACTTTTGGAGGCTATTGGGCTTAGATTCTCTAACACTCGGGGAGGGAATTATGGGTAGGCACATGCTCAAGTTCTTACTAGACTCCTTCTCATCTCCGTCATCTCTCCCCAACTTACCCTCCATAGGCTCTATCTGATGACTATCTAGGTCTTTGGATTGAGTTTCCTCCTAATACAACTCCTCAAAATTATCAACTTTCTCCACTAGGAAGAAGAAATATTTAAGATCCAGACTAATGTGTGTATTTAATTCCTCTATGGAAAATAGAAAGTGTTCAAAGTCCGGATCAATATCATGCAAATCACTCACTTCTCCTTCTCCTTTTTCCTTCAAGCTCTTCTCAGGAGAAATAGGTGTGATCGTGGATTCGTCTTGTTGGTCAGTCTGAGGGTTCTCCATATTCTCTCTTTCCACCTGGTATAACTCTTCCAAATTATCCACTTTCTCTATTAGGAAGAAAAAATATTCGAGGTTCGGACTAGTATGTGTATTTACTTCCGCTGTGGAGAACATAAAGTGCTCAAGGTCCGAATTAACCTCTAAAAGATCACTCACTTCCCCTTCTCATTTTCTATCACTTAAGCTTTCCTCAGGACAGACAAGTATGATTATGGATGCATCTTGTTGACCAGTCTCAGGATTTTTCATGGATTGATTCATGCTAGCATTCCCTATTCTCACCTGATACAACTCCTTAAGATTCTCTCCGTTTTCAAGATCAGGCATGATGTGACCATTTCCGGGTTGAGCGATTTCAAGTTGAATTTGTGAGTTGATTTGTTGGTCATGATCAGGTGAAAAAGATTGCAGATTTTTAATGGGCTTGCTAAGCACTTCTTCTAAATCCATCATTATATTAGTTTCAGTCAAACAGTCAACTAGGTCCTGCATTCTACCAATGGTTTGTTGTTGGGCCAAGACTATTTGTTCAAGTTGCATGAATTGATTATCCTGAGGATGTGGATAGCTGGGCTGATAATCAGACTGCGAAGAATAAGAATATGTCGAATAATCTGATTGGAAGCAAGGTGGACAAGAGCTTGCGGACAATGGATAATCAGAGTGTCCATGATTGTGGGCCAAACCACTAGAGTAGACTTGGAATTGGGCCCAATCTGAGAAGTCTTGGAGCTTGGGCCTGGTCAGGTGGAAATTGAAGAGCAGGTGGGGTATCATAATGGTCCTGATTGGTCCAAATGGGGCATCTCTCTTGATAGGTATATGATTTTGTGGGAGATGAGGACGGTTCTGGGCCCAAAACTAGAAATTGATTAATTGTGTGGGCCAAGTTGTCTAGCTTATCTAATCTGTGAGCCAAATCCATATTAGGTGGTGGAGGGAAAGGTGTGATGGTATTAAGACATGGGCCAAGAAATTAGTTCATTTGAGTCCACTCCATGTTGAAAATCTTTTAAAAAAAAAAAAAAAATTATGGCGCAAACAAGTTAGCACACAATTATTCCTAAGACAACTATAGTTAAACTAGCCTATATGATGTGTTTCTCATAAATTAATTTAGGTTTAATTCAAGTCCACCCTTACAATTATCAGTCGGTCAGGTAAGAGGTGGGGTGATGGGAGGCTCCCCCTACTTTCATAGGGAACTAATTAAAGAACCACCGACCCACTTAGGCATTTGCCATTTGACCTCTAGCCTTAGACACCGGTCTCCAAAAGTGATAGTGGGCTCAAGCTAGGCCCAAATCTCATTGTGAACCCTAGATTGAATTCCTACTCACTTTCAATGGGCTTGGGTTAATGAAAAAGTGTAAGGGATGGTTGTTTTTGGGCTAAGGAAGGATAATCAAATCCCCACCTTATTTTGTTAATGGACTTGTCCTTAAGATATTTTTATGTGAAGTGCACAACCAATTCAAACAAGGGGTTCTATGCAATCATGGAAATGCATGAACATGGTGTTTAAGGAAGGTAGAAATCTCACCTTATCCCCCGCAATCTTCAACAAAATGGAAATTTACAAGAAAGAAAACAGTCTAAAAATGCAGTCCTAAATGATGCATGACCTAAATATAGACAATTTCTAATCTTAGAATGAAGATTTTTATTTATTTGGATTCCTTATAAATTTTTTTAATTAATTTAAAGTTAACTATGTTAGGAAACTAACTAAAAAGGAAATTAAAAAGGAAAGCAAGTTGGAAAAAACTCACCAGGGGGGAAGATTTTTATTTCCCTTTTTTTTTTTCAATTCTCACCCCTTTTTTTCCCTTTTTTTTTTTGATACCTACAAAAGAAAAAGAAAACGTATTAGCATGGATATTTACAATGAATCTAAAATTATCAAAACTAAAAATCTAATTCCCCGGCAACGGCGCCAAAAATTGATAGCTTAAGATTGCGTCGTTAAAAATCAAAGCTAACAATCTAAATTAATCGGCTCATTCAAATTAAATTTTTAACAATAGCAATGGTGAGTCCGAATCGAATTCACCGGAAAATAGATTTTTAAAGTTGAAAATTTTGGATTTTTTAGAGAAAAAACATAGAAGAAAAAAGATGGAGCATGATGATTTAATAAATAACAATTGAAACTAATCGGACTTACTATGAACTCACAAAAGAAGCACCCCTAAACGAGCATAATCAGACCATCTTCTAAACTAAGACTATCTCTAAAATACTAATTAAAAGTAGAATATAAAGTTTGAATAGTATCAACAGAAAAAAAAAAAAAATGAAAGTTGTAGAACAAAAAGAGGGAGAAAAGATAACATTTTTCAAATGAGCTACTGTCATTCGTTAACAGAACTATATGAAATTTTATAGAGACATTGAAAATAAAAACATAACATGACTTTTATAAGGAAACTTTTACAGAAAAGATTCGAAATATAGTGTAACATGGAGAACTCAAAAACTAGAGAGAGAGGCGATGGAGAGAGAAAACTGGTGCTTGCAGCCGTCGTCGCCCTTCGCGTGGATCATTGGCAGCCGTAGACTCCTTCCAATGGTCAGTTGCAGTGCCTCGAGTCCACCTCCAGCCCCTAGCAGCCGCTGGTTTGAAAGAGATATATATATATAGAGAGAGAGAGATAGAACAAAGCTAGAAAGAGAGAGGGGGGTGCTACAGTACTGCGGTACTGTAGCTACGTTATTCCTGGGATTTGAACTCAGGTCACTCCAACAGGCACCAACTAGTCCAACCAACTGCGCCACATGTTCTTTATGTCATGTTCACACAAAATAATTTAAAATTAGATTTATGTGGTGAACAGAATAATAATTATGTTCAAATAAAATTATTACATATCCCGGCTTTGCCGAACACCCACAAATGCGCTACACTCAATTTTTCACATGAAATGACGATATTTTTAACTTAGAATTCAACAAAATTGGTGTCGTTGGAAAGTGTACAAAATTATCTATCATCACATAAAATCATGAGTGTAATGTATAATTTTAATTAATTAATGCTAAAAAATATGTAATTATCATCTGTCATGATATATTCTATTACTTTGAAAAATTACGTATATGATTTGACTCATCGAGTGATTGTTTTGGTGCACTTGGTCCAATCCACCCATTCTTAAAGGACATGGAGTTAATTGTATCTTTTACAAGGAAAGAATATTCTTTATTAATTATCGAAAATCCTTAGAATAACGCTGTATATAAAGAAAAGAAGAAATTTGTAAAGCATTTTAATCGAAGAAACCTATTGAACATTTGCTTTGAGTTAATGAAATCTCACCATTAAGAGATTCCAGTTTGTCAAACTATTAATAAATATTTGTGCAATTTGTCAGTCTAATTATTTAATTAAGTAAGCAAAAGAGTTGCAAATTGCCAAATTGATTTGTAATTTGATCTTTTGTAGCAATTTCTAATTGTTTATTAAACTCGAACAACGTAATTAGTATCTTATTAACATAACTTTCAGCATTTTTATTTAAATAGGTTCAGATATTAAGAATCCTCTATTTATTTTTGTAGGTTCCAAATATTGGTGTATTTGAACACTCCTTGATTTGCAGAATTGTATATAGGGTCAGCTGCTTTTATTAGTAACAAATGTCATTCCCAAGCCTTATAGTTTGAACAATAGCCAAAGTAGCAGTCCATTGTTCATGCATATACAATTTGAGCAAAGAATGTATTTATTTTGTTTGTAATGTAAATTTCAGCATGAAGAATTAATGACAATGCAATTAAGGAAAGCTTGTTCCCATAATCATCATATTTCATCATCAACCTTAGCAATATTCATATTTTGAGATTATGATCATGGCTTTCCAAAGTACAATTTGTAACATAACATTATCATGTACTCAACAATCTGACAACATTTTGCATATCAGAGGTGTTGAGCCCCATGGTTTGATTTTGATGGAACAAAGTAGTTAAAATCATATAAAATGCTATTGGTAAGTATTAAAGTGAGTTAATGTCCATTCTTATCTTATAGGGATACATTGCCAATTACTTTTATGCATTTGTATGAATGTTATAAAGTTTTTGGGTCTCAAATAACACTTTTTAATATTAAAATGACCCTAAAAAAGGTTTCCAAAAGTCAAAATACGATCAAACTCCAAACTCCAAACAACCAGGCTATTGGTCGACCAACACCAGATTGGTCGACATGAACCAGTACTCAATTTTCACTGAGTAGCCTATTTGGTCGACCAACTGGCCAATATTGGTTGACCAATACTAGGGCTCAGTTTTTACTTAGTATGCTTGGTTGGTTAACCAACTAAGTATTGATCGACCAGAACTAGTAAGAGTTCTAGATGCTTGTTTTGCCTACATATAAGATTGGTCATCCAGTTTTATTGTCTGGTCAACCAGAAGGGCCCAGGCACTCATATGGGCGGAGAGATTGACTTGTTAATAGTCACACAGGTGACTTTATGCGAAAGGAACTGACAAGGCCACTTTTCTCCCGTGATAGTACATATCCTCCCTCTTTTTAAGAGATACCAATATACTTTTTGGAAGCCTACTTTATTCCATTCTATCAACACATCACCATCACTTTTTTACATACCACAAGGTTGACTCTCCAAGAGAACTTTTTGCTGGGTTCTCTTTTATCCATGTAACATCATATGATGCTATTATAGCTTGTATAGCATGGGCACTAATCAAAAGTTAAAGATTCAAATTTGTTTGGACTACTTTACATTTAAAAATGAAAAATCTATAGAACCTTCTTAGCTTTGTGTCCAATGGTTTTGGATTTATTTTTGAGGGCATAAAAGGAGAGCTAAAGGCGGGTTTTTTGGTCAAGGTCTTGGAGGGAAATATAAGAGTCATTGAGAGAGAAACTCACTTGTGTTTCAAGTCTTTCTCTTGCTCTTATTTTCTAACCATTTGAGAGGTGATTTTCTTGTGAGTTTTTCTCATGTGTGCAGGTCAAGAAGAATGGTGTTAGCTCGGTGGATCTTTATCCTCCTCTTGATCAAGGGCAAAATTAAGACCATGGGAAGCATACGTGGTGCTCAAGGTGTCTTTTTCTTCTTCTAAGAAGAAGATCCTGATGGAGTGTCTCAAGGTAGGACAACTAGGAGGACTTGGAGGAGCATCTACCTCAACACCTCTTATAGTGTAAGAACAGCACAAGAAAGAATTTAAAGGCTTAAGCTTTCTTTTTTTATTGTATTTCTTCTAATATTTGAGAAAGTGAACGTTGTCTTGTGAGTGTGGTTGGTTAGAGGTTTATGATTCTTATTTTATAATCTTTTATCTATTTTGCCTTCCTTAAGAAAGAGGGCCAACCTTTTTGAAGGTTAAAGGTTGTGTTCCTTCCACTTGGAAGAGGGCCACCCTTGAGAGAGTTGGAGGTGAGCCTGGCTTGGTATTTTAAGGGTAGTCTTACTAGAGGTGTAGTATCTAGGAGGAGCCTAACTAGCATATTGATATTTAATGCATTTAGTTGACTAGTACCGGATCTATGAGTAGTATACTAGAATTAAATTTTTAATAAAAATCCTAACAAGGTTGAAGAGTGGACGTAGATCACTATTTGATGGACTGAACCATTATAAATCTTGTGCATGTTATGTAATTATGCTTTGTGTTCTAATTGTCTACACTTTCATTGTGGGCTTTGCTTTAAGTTTCATCGTTTTAGATAAATATTTTCAAAAAACTTTATAACTATATTCACCTCATTGGGTGTAGCCATAACTCTAAATCCAAGAGAGGGTATTGCACGTGAGACAATAAAGTCTCTCCTTAACGCAAAGACTAATTGGCCTTTTTTGTTAACACCTCTCGGATCTTCTAGACCCCCTAAATATAGTGTTATAAATTGGTGCCCTTGCTATAAAGATTTTTAGTTAACCTATCAAAGATTAATGAATTAATTTAATAATCCTAAAGAGTAATAAAAACCCTTTTGTGACCAAGCTAAGAAAATATCTCCATAAACGATTATCCCTTCGGAGGCTTTTTCAAGTCATGGTTCCCAAAGAATGACCACTAAGCGGAACCAATCAGAAATGGGCTGCTTACAACATTGATGCTTTTGATGCCTATAAATGTTCATGAAATACCTATTTTAAGGGTCTATCAAGAACTATTCTACAATGATGGGTCAAATCTCCAATGATTGAGGATGAATCCTCTAATATTACTAACTGAATTGGGCTATCCTGCCTCTGAATTAGCACAATAATGAGCAATAAAATTTCAGCATATTAATTAATATATGAATCCTTTGGAGGGACGTGTCTCATGAGATTGATGATCCTCCCTTCAATAGATCCATTATGAAAAACTCGGAAAAGACATATGTTTGGTTAACAGTTTAAGCATAGAGAGTGAAGGTAAGAGAAATGAAATCATAAACGCTAGGCTCCTACTAAGATGTATCAGAAGAATCACGGCCCTGGGATCCCACCCTATTATTAATTAGGACATCTCCCTTGACTTTTTCCATGGCTGAAACCATGTCCCAAATAGAGAGGTGGCTATCAAAAGGAGAAAACAAATCAACTAAAGAAAAGAACTTTCAGCCATTGAGCATGCAAAATGAATAAAATTCAGAATTCAATTTAGAAAGAAGAATCGTTTTGCATTTGATTTTGGAAGGTTCAAAGCCTTGAGAACCTACTCTCATTAAGTAGTACATTTCCCTTGGCTACTCTCATGGCCATTGGCCATTCTTTAAATGAAAATTTTATTCCCAAAAAGAGGAGAATAAACAAAAAATGGAGTTTAGATTTCAGTCACATAAGAGGGTTATTACTCCATCTAGCAAGATTTTGGAAGGCTCATAGCCTTCGGAACCCACTCCTATGAATTGGGACACTTCTTTAACTTTTTCCATGGTCATTAGCCATTTTCCAAATAAAGAAACAATAGAAGAGAGAAAAGAACAGTAATATGGATGGGAATTTCGTTGAAACAAGGAGGATCAAGTTCTCATTTTGATCACTATAGAAGGATTCAGAGTCTTAGGAGCCCACCCCCATTAACTGGGTGTCGTACATTTTTTAGGAAAAATGCACTTGATCTTGATTTTTTTATTTAGATTTAGATTTGTATTTGTACGCTTTTAACTGAATCAATCAGATGATTGCGTAGTTCTTCGACCCGATCCCACTACCCATAAATGGAATAGCGTTAATTACATTCTCCTAAGAGAAAAATCCTTGATTAATCGTCGGAAGATTAGAATAACACCCTTTAAAATGATATAAATAAGATGTACAAGCTTGCATTCGAAAAATAAATAAATTTCAGTTTTTATTTGAGAGAAAAACTCATTTTTAATTTTTGAGTTGACTCTACGCAAGATTTGATTTATTAATTTTTATTGATAGATAATGATAAAAAATATTTTTTAGTCTTTTTTATTTGATTTATGGGGATGCATTGAAGATTTGTTTGAATTATTATGTTTGGAAATGAACATGAAGTTGAGTCTGCGTAAGGATGCGTAGACTCATTTGTTACCAATGAGATTGCTTGTATTTATTTTGATTCTTGATTTGTGAGAGGAATGAAAATCTTTTTTATGGCATTTTGATTGAAATGGATGACATTTTTTATGGGGATTATGATTTAGAATTTGAATATCAATTTTGGTTATATTTTATTGATAAGTGAGTCTTATTATCATTTTTGTTTGTATTTTTTAGATTTGAAGTGAAGAGGCTTTGTATTTGATTTTCAAGGTATGGAAAAGTTTTATTTGAGTTGAAGGACTTATGTTTTTTATGTTTTAGCTATTTTTTATCTTTTGTAAAGGGCAAAAAATGAGTTTTACTTGATTTTTTTATTTACAGGAAGTATTATTTCTTATCTTGGGATTTTTGATTTAGTTTTAAAAGAACTAAGGTTGAAAAATTGTATTTTATCAATTGAGGGTTGAGTTTGCGCAGGGGAGCGCAGACGCATGAGCCACAAGCCTGTTTTTTATCTTTTTGGGGTAATTTCAAGAAGAAAGTTAGTATTTTTGTTTGAGTTTTGATTTGTGGAAAATATAGGGTTTATCATTAAGATTTTGATTTGATTTGAGGAAAATTTAATGGCCAAAATATCAGATTTTAAGAATTTAGGGTTGAGTCTGCGTTATAGGGCGCAGACTCATTTGTTATCAAAGTGTTTAAGTATTTTTTATATTTTTTGTAAAAGGAATTTTAAGCTTTTATTTAGGTTTTTGAATTATATAAAGTATAAAGCTTTTATGTAAATTTTTGAGTTTGATTTGGAGAGAATTTAAGGTCAAAAATACCAATTTTGGGAAATCAGGGTTGAGTCTGCGCAGGGTAGCGCAAACTCATTTGTCACCAATTCGTTTTCAAAGGTTTTTTGCATTTTTTTCAAGAACAACTTGGTGTTTTTATTTGATTTTCTGATAGATAAGAATAAATCTGATTTTTAGAGAGTTTCATATCATCTTTAAGTGGTCGGGAAGTTGATTTTTTATTTTTTGTGAATTTCAGGGTTGAGTCTGCGCCAGGATGCGTAGACTCAAGTCTGAACTGTGAATTTCTTGTTTATGAGTTGTTTTATTTGGTTTTTGGTGGGATAACTTGATTTTATGTTTTGTTTGGTGATGATTTACAGATTTGGAGATGCGGGCATGATTTGGGGGCCAAGAGATGAGATTTTGGTCTTGAGATTGATACGCAGACTCAAGTTTAAAGGGGATTTTGAGCAAGACTCTTAAAAATATGGAACCTCCTGAGGTTGAGGGGAATTCTAAGACTTTCAAAGTGCTGGGGAGCTTCAAAGATCAAGGAGACAAGAAAAATGGGTTTGAGTCTACGCAGGGGGTGCGCAGACTCGGCTGAACTTGTAATTTTTTGTTTATTTTGAAGGGATTTGGATCCTTTTTGTAAATGGATGCTTATTTTAAATGAAATGGAGTGTTTGAGATATGATTGCAAGTGATTTGTGCAATTTAATTAACTGTTTATTTGATTTTTTCACTTGAAATGAGCTTATGAAAAGTGTGCAGACTCAAAAGTCATTTTGAAAAGAAGTTTACTAATTTTGATTTGTGTGCCATGAAGCATGATTTTTATCAAAGATTTGACTTGATATTTGAGTTATTTAAACAACCTTTCTTATGATTAGAGCTCAGGGTAGGTGCGCAGACTCAACTTAAGTTTGGAATTTTGTGTTTATTTAAAATAGAAGATGGCTATCTTAAACCTTTTTTTTGAATGAATTAATTTTAATTATTTGAGTCAGTTGAACCACAAATGGGGTTATCAATCCATGCAAGGCATCTTTGACAGTTTTGAGTTGAGTCTGCGCAAGGGTGCGCAGACTCAGAATAGTGGCGTAGGCTCAAGTCTGAAAATTGATTTTTTGAGTTTCCTGCACAGTTCAAGCTGCAATTAAATCCATCAAGGGGTTAATTGCAACCATTAAAGTTAGAATATAAAATTCAGACTCGAGAAAAAAAAATTGTTTCCCATTCCCAATCAAATTTCCATGATTATAGGTGTACAGACTCAAAATCTGAGTATAATTTCAGGTTTATACCTCTTTCAACTTGAAGTGATCTAAGAATCACCACAAATTTGTGTTGGGTTTTCTCGGTTTCTTCGAATCGCTCACGCAGCGGAAAACAAAAATATTTAAGGCGATCCGTTCCCGTTTCGGAGACTAAAACGAGATAATCGGATTATCTTTTCTCACCGTGTGCGGATTCAAATCCGCAGCCGTTCGGTTCCGTCGGTGCGACACCGCAAGCCGCACAAGCGCCCGGCCTCTAGCGAAGTCCACGCGATCCTCCCCGCGACGGATATCCTCGAGTTCGTCGTTCTTCGCAGCCGGCGAAGCCTCCGCTGGTCGCCGCAATGATCGCCGCAGTGCGCGGACGATTTCCCGTCGAACGGGATTCGGAGAAGCGGCGGAGCAGATCTGGATCTGCCTGGACTCCAGAGGAAGACAGAAACTGAGGAGGGGCGGCTAGGGTTAGCAGCAACTTGGCCTGCTCAGCCCGTTCGCTATGTTTTATACTAACCGCGCGGTTTTTCACAAAAACCCCCGGTTTGTATAAAACCCACTTATTTATCCATCGCCTTGAGAATCATTTGCGTGTGACCCTCTAGGCCCAAGTACCAGTCCAGTTAATGGCCCAGTAAGCCCAGTGACTCCTCACTGGCTTTATTAATTAATTAATAACCCTTTATTAATCAATTAATCAATCGAATTGATGTCGCACATCGAATTCGACCGGGCCTCCGATCACGTTGGGTGCCAAGCAACACCGCGTGAACCCGGAAGGTATTTGGGGTTAAGTAACCCACTCTTGGAACTTTTCCGTCGACAGTTACCGCGTGTATTTAATCCTTCATTCGTACAATGCTCTCGAGTCAACTCAGGGCATGGCGAGCTGTCAAACCCTAGCCGGTTGACTCACTTGGATTGGATGCCGCTGATGAATATCGGAAAACTCCTTTCCCGATATTATCGTCCGCCCTGGCCAGGGACTTCCGCGCATCCTTCCTAGAGCATTCTCTCTCTAAGTACCGAGAGCGAATGATTCCTTATTGACACACAATTCCCTTCGACGGTATTCCGCTGCACCCAATCCTTGGCGTATTAGAATCCCGTGACTAGAGATTCGTAGACCAAGGTCAAAGTACAGAAGTCCACCGCCAAGGTGTCCTTGGTGTCTCAGGTCCGAGGACCATCCACGCAACTGTGACAATAGAATCAAGCTGGTTGACAGTGAGGTACAATACCATCCAGCGATTCAGTCGGATCAGTTCAGTGAACTCATTCTCCAATGAGCACCTACAGATTCGCCTTAGTGTCTCCACACAAATGACTTATGAGACCAGTCATCCTCATCATATGAGCAGGAGCAATCTGTACTAGTCTAACCGGATATCCGATGTCATTCTCGGATATCCTCCGACTAGGAACGATTAAGAATATGTGTGTTTAAGTGATCAGTCTCATTAGTATGATCTCATCATAATCTGATCACCATAGCACATATTCACGGACTTCATTATGAAACGATAATTAATGCGATTTACACATAATGAATATTTTGCCATTTTATTAATAATGAACGAGATTTACATTGTTAGATTGGCTTGTAGGCCACCTAAACTAACAATCTCCCACTTGGACTAAAGCCAATCACCTTTATACAATAAGCCCATAGACTCTAGGTGACGCTCAAACACAATTTGAGCCAACGGCTTTGTCAGTGGATCTGCTACATTGTCGACGGATGGAACTCTTTCCACTACTACATCTCCTCTGGATATGATCTCTCTGATAAGGTGAAAGCGCCTCAGAATATGCTTCGATTTCTGATGAGACCGTGGTTCTTTCGCTTGCGCAATTGCTCCATTGTTGTCGCACAACAGTGGAACAGGCTCAGAGATACTGGGAACTACGCCGAGGTCGGTGATGAATTTCTTCAACCACACTGCTTCCTTGGCGGCTTCAGCTGCAGCGATGTACTCAGCTTCAGTCGTCGAATCTGCAGTGGTTACTTGCTTGGAACTCTTCCAGCACACTGCCCCTCCGTTCATTGTAAACACGAATCCAGATGTTGACTTGCTATCATCTGGATCTGACTGAAAACTCGAGTCAGTAAAGCCTCGCAGTTTCAAGTCACCTCCTCCATAGACAAGAAACATATCCTTAGTTCTTCTCAAGTACTTAAGGATACATTTCACTGCCTTCCAGTGCTCTTCGCCTGGATCAGCCTGAAATCTGCTCGTAACACTTAGAACAAACGCAACATCAGGCCGTGTACATAGCATAGCATACATGATAGATCCTATGGCAGAGGCATAGGGTATTCTATCCATGAATGCCCTCTCATTAGGAGTCTTAGGAGACTGCTCCTTTGAGAGATTAATTCCATGTCTCATCGGTATGAAACCTCTCTTGGAATTTTCCATGCCAAACCTTTTGACTATAGTATCTATGTACAAGGATTGGGTCATTCCAAGCTTCATCTTTGATCTATCTCTATAGATCCGTATTCCCAATACGTAGGATGCTTCTCCCAAATCCTTCATGGAGAAGTTTTTCGACAGCCAGACCTTTACTGATGACATCATAGCTACATCATTCCCAATTAGTAGTATGTCATCTACGTAAAGAATTAGAAAAGTGACTGCACTCCCACTGGTCTTCTTGTACACACAAGGCTCATCTTCATTCTTAATGAAGTCATAAGACTTGACAGCCTCGTCAAATCTTATGTTCCAGCTCCGGGAAGCTTGCTTCAGTCCATAAATGGACCTCTGAAGCTTGCACACTTTATCTGGAGATTCTTTGGATGTGAAACCTTCTGGTTGTATCATATACACCTCCTCCTCAATATTACCATTGAGGAAGGCAGTCTTCACATCCATCTACCAGATTTCATAATCAAAATGTGCAGCAATGGCGAGCAGAACTCTGATCGACTTTATCATGGCAACTGGTGAGAAAGTCTCGTCATAGTCAATTCCTTGCCTTTGACGATATCCCTTAGCCACCAACCTTGCCTTATAAGTGTCGATCCGTCCATCAGCACCGATCTTTCTCTTAAAGATCCACTTGCAACCGATGGGTACAATACCCTCGGGCAAGTCTTCCAAGTTCCAAACTTGGTTGGTGTACTTGGACTGGATTTCTGAGTTCATGGCTTCTCGCCATTTCCTGGCTTCTGGGCCTTCTATGGCCTCCTGGTAGGTTTTAGGATCATCATCCTCATTATATTCTACCTTAAACTCACCTTCAGCGATATGTCCCACATATCGTTCGGGTAGTCTAGGTACTCTACCAGATCTACGAGGCACATCTGTGTGTACCTGAACAGATTCAGGAACTGATATCTCATCTGATGATAATGCAGCTGTTTGGGGATCTGGAACCTCTTCCAGTACTATTTTACTCCCACTGTCCTCCTGGAGAAGGTATTCCTCTTCCAAGAAGACAGCTTTCCTGGCGACAAACACCTTTTGTTCATCAGGATGGTAAAAATAGTATCCAAAGGTTTCCTTTGGATATCCCACAAACCTGCATTTATCAGTTCGTGATTCCAGCTTGTCTGGATCATGCCTCTTTACATGAGCAGGACAACCCCAGACTTTAACATGTTTAAATTCTGGTTTCCTGCCTTTCCATATCTCATATGGAGTAGAGGCCACAGACTTGCTGGATACTCTGTTCAGTAGGTATGTTGCTGACTCTAGAGCATACCCCCAGAGGGACACTGGTAATCCTGAAAAGCTCATCATAGATCGCACCATGTCCAACAAAGTGCAATTCCTCCTTTCAGATACACCATTCATCTGTGGTGTATATGGAGGGGTCAGCTGAGAAAGGATACCATTATCCTTTAAGAATTGTGTGAAATTAGTACTCAAGTATTCTCCTCCTCGATCTGATCGAAGAGCTTTAATACTCTTTCCTAACTGCTTCTCCACCTCATTCTTGAACTCCTTGAACTTCTCAAATGCTTCCAACTTGTACTTCATTAAGTACACATAGCCGAATCTTGAGAAGTCATCGGTGAACGTGATGAAGTAAGAAAAGCCACCTTTGGCTTGGGTAGACATGAGACCACATACATCCGAATGTATCAGTTCCATAATGTCCTTGGCACGTTCTCCATGTCCAGTAAATGGAGATTTCGTCATCTTTCTCATAAGGCAGGATTCGCATGTTGCAAACGATTCATAATCGAATGCTGTTAAATAACCATGCTTGTGCAACTTTTGCAACCTGCTTTCGCCAATGTGCCCAAGTCTACAATGCCACATGTAGGCTTGATTCACACAATTCTTGCTCTTCTTAAGAGCATTATCAATTTGAAGATTGTAATGAGAAACATCTAATAGATATAGACCGTTGACTAAAGATGCCGAAGCTATTAATTTATTACCATAATAAATCGAACAACTTCTATTCTCAATTGTCAACCTATATCCTATCTTGTCCAAACAAGATATTGATATGATGTTCTTTATTATGCTAGGAACATAATAACAATCTTCCAATAGTAAGGTGTCTCCCGATGGAAGCCTGAGGTTTGCTGTCCCAACAGCAATCGCCGCAACTTTTGCGCCGTTTCCTAGCCTCAATTCCACCTCACCTTGTCTCAGCTTGCGCTTACTTGTTAGCATCTGCACATCATGGCAGATATGAGAAGCACATCCGGTATCTAATACACACGATGTGGAATCTCTAACTGATAAGTTGATATCTATCATATAGATATCTGAAGCTTCAGACAGCTTCACTCTTCCATGAGCTTTATCAGAAAGGAACTCCTTGCAGTTCCTCTTCCAGTGACCATACTGCTTATAGTATAAGCAGTCACCCTTCACTACTCTTTCGCCTTTATCCTTCGATCCATTATCGTTAGCTGTTATCTCTGCTTCAGGGGCATCCAATGCCGATTCAGCAGGAGGATCAGCTCCAGGGACAAAGTTATTGCGTTCAGATCTGAAGACATTCTTCAGGTTTCTGAACCAATCCGAGTAGATCAGGTAAGTCAAAATGGCATCAAGTATGCCACGGAGTGGGTTATTCGACGACATAGTTCCTACAGGAGATAAGTAAAATCTATTTAGCAGATGTTCAATTATTAAAGTTTAAAACAAGACATGGTCTTTTGTTCAAGTTTAACTCCCACTAATTTTCGACGGACTGTATAACCCTCAGTTATACAGAACGGGAGACGTCGACAGACTCCTAGTGGGGATCAGAATCTCAATGACTTGCACTACAGCCTTGTGGATAGCACAACAAACTGTAATACAATCAGAGAGCACCCAACTCATGTGACTTGCAACTCCTTGCAATATCTGATCATAGCTTCGGTCCCCAGAGATTTAATGGCCTTGTGGATAGCACAACAAACCACTAATTCTGGTCTAAGCTAACCATCATTACGCGACGAGCATAGATTTGCATGCAGCCATTGTGGATAGCACAACAAAGCTACATGGTTCCTCTACCCCGATCTTTAGGCATCTAATGTCATAGCCACAGTTTCTCCTCCCAATTAAGCAGGCCTTGTGGATAGCACAACAAACCTGCCTAAAGTGATTCGAATCCTATGACTATAACGATGGTGGACCACGCGATGAGTTCTCAACTACTCACGTTACGGCTTAGAGTTTACCTGAGGGTATATGGATAACTTTTATCTTGGTCTCTCCTAGGTGATAGTATATAAATATATCGTATATATTTACTAAATACTATAACCTACTTTGATTCATAATCAAAAGAAAAACAATGCATCACATACATGTCTTTAGTGTGGTCATGGATAGCACAGTGGATTTGACTGGAGCCAACAGTCAAACGCACACACAATCTAATCATAACATTTACATTAGATAACCTGCAAACACATAGGCAAGAGATCTTCATCTTTTCACCTTCCTGGTTGCAGCTGTGGATCGTCCTCGCTCCTTCCTCGGTTGCCTCAATCATATTGCATTAATTCTAGAATTAACAAGTAAATTGAAGAAGGCCTTATGGCGAGTACAAGAGAGAGAGGGAGGTAGAAATACATCGGAGTATGAGAGAGAGAGGTGCGAAGACCTCTATTTATTAACAATTAATAAACATCATACATCCACGATCCACACAAGCCATTCATCACATGAATAATAAATTAAGTGCATATCCATGACCACGGTGTGTTTTAAACATTCCACACATAATTCAGCGCATCACATGGCTAAAACAAATGAGTTTTTCAAAATAAATAAGTTTTGGCTTTCAGAAAGCTGGGATCCAATCAAAATTGGTATTTGAATTTCGAAAACTCATTTTATTAACTTAACATACAATTAAATCTAATTTAAAAGTATTAAACACACATCACATGCGCACGCACTCCAAATTAATAATTCCAGATTATTCCATGCGAATTAGAACATTTCTAATAATCTAACACTTAGATTTAAACCCCATTAATAATCTAACAATTAGACTATTTAAAGATCAATCTAACTCTTAGATTAATCCACCAAAGTTAATTAAAAATTTAACACTTAAATTAATAATCAACCAATTAATTAATAACTATAATCTAACAATTAGATTAAAAGATTAATGTTAATCATCAATTTAACCCTTAAATTAATAACTAACATTTAATCATTAAAGACTACTAATTTAACACTTAAATTAGTCATCTAAGTTAATTATTAATTTAACTCTTAAATTAACAATTAACATAGATTTTAATTAACAATTAGTTGAAATAATAATTAATAATAACTAATTTAACCAATAAATTAATATCATTAAAATTAACTATTAGTTTAACCATTAAACTAACAGTTAATGTTAATCAACTAACAACTAAATGTTAATTAAAATGATTCACAAATCATTTGTTAAGCCCATTATAAAATTACAAAACATTTTTGAATTTTATTGAAATTAAAATTAAATTTTAATTCATTTTGTAAATGGGCAAAGGGGAATTAAAATAGAAAATGGGGTGGGAGTTGGCTCAGCCTAATGGGCTGAGCCCTGGGCTCGAGCCCTGGCCGAGCCAGGGCTCGGACCAGGGGCGCCAGGCCCTGGCCTGGCTCGTGGCCTGGCTCGGCCAGGTCCGTCCCTGCCCTGGACCCGGCCCGGCCGGTCCGACCGGCTCGGGACCGGGTCCAGTGGAGCGGTTCGGCCGCCCCCCTCCTTCCCAGAAACCCTAAACCTGCAACTGTTGCAGCCGGCGGCTGGAGGGGCGGCAGGCCGCCGCCGGCGAGCGCTCAGGCCCCGGCCGTCGCCGCCGGCGACCTGCCCGGCGCCGGTGGGGCATGGTTTCTGGTCAGCCGAGCCCCAAAAACCCCAATAATTCTGAATTTTGCAGGATTGTTAAAACCGATTTGGGGCTTGATTTTTGCGGCTCTCCAAGGCCATTCCGGCACGGGAAAGAGACCGTATGTGGAGTGGTGACTATCACCAGTGGATCCGGAGTCTCGCCCGGCCATCCCAACGATTGGGAAGCCGATTCAAGCCGCCGTAAAGTCGCCGTTCTTCGTCTAACGAAGAACACGAAAAACCCCCAAAATAATCTCGAAAAATCACGGAAAAATAATCAAATTATTTGTGTTCATCTTATGAACACTATTCCGTCATTTTAATTGGATTAAACGCATGGAATAACTCAAGAAAAATCAAATTCGGAAACCGAAACGGGACGAGAAACAGTGGAACCTGGCTCTGATACCACTGTTGGGTTTTCTCGGTTTCTCCGGATCGCTCACGCAGCGGAAAACAAAAATATTTAAGGCGATCCGTTCCCGTTTCGGAGACTAAAACGAGATAATCGGATTATCTTTTCTCACCGTGTGCGGATTTGAATCCGCAGCCATTCGGTTCCGTCGGTGCGACACCGCAAGCCGCGCAAGCTCCCGGCCTCTAGCGAAGTCCACGCGATTCTCCCCGCGACGGATATCCTCAAGTTCGTCGTTCTTCGCAGCCCGCGAAGCCTCCGCTGGTCGCCGCAATGATCGCCGCAGTGCGCGGACGATTTCCCGTCGAACGGGATTCGGAGAAGCGGCGGAGCAGATCTGGATCTGCCTGGACTCCAGAGGAAGACAGAAACTGAGGAGGGGCGGCTAGGGTTAGCAGCAGCTTGGCCTGCTCAGCCCGTTCGCTATGTTTTATACTAACCGCGCGGTTTTTCACAAAAACTCCCGGTTTGTATAAAACCCACTTATTTATCCATCGCCTTGAGAATCATTTGCGTGTAACCCTCTAGGCCCAAGTACCAGTCCAGTTAATGGCCCAGTAAGCCCAGTGACTCCTCACTGGCTTTATTAATTAATTAATAACCCTTTATTAATCAATTAATTAATCGAATTGATGTCGCACATCGAATTCGACCGGGCCTCCGATCACGTTGGGTGCCAAGCAACACCGCGTGAACCCGGAAGGTATTTGGGGTTAAGTAACCCACTCTTGGAACCTTTCCGTCGACAGTTACCGCGTGGATTTAATCCTTCATTCGTACAATGCTCTCGAGTCAACTCAGGGCATGGCGAGCTGTCAAACCCTAGCCGGTTGACTCACTTGGATTGGATGCCGCTGATGAATATCGGAAAACTCCTTTCCCGATATTATCGTCCGCCCTAGCCAGGGACTTCCGCGCATCCTTCCTAGAGCATTCTCTCTCTAAGTACCGAGAGCGAATGATTCCTTATTGACACACAATTCCCTTCGACGGTATTCCGCTGCACCCAATCCTTGGCGTATTAGAATCCCGTGACTAGAGATTCGTAGACCAAGGTCAAAGTACAGAAGGGGAGGATAACACTGAGAAATCTCAGAAGTTGAGTATGACTACATAAAGCCTTTTCAAGGAGTGGTTCTTATGTGGATTTCTTCAAATGACATGATTTCTTCATGTTTATCCCATTCTTCTTGGATCACTTTATAAAGTATTGAAAATTCTTAATATAATGATTCCAAGTTGAATTTCAACCTTTCATTAGAAAAACCCAGCAAAGGTTTAGGATCTTCATGAAGGATCATGGCATGAAGGGACCCGAAGGACCAACTCCCTTAAAAGGATATGTAATGGCTAATGGACCATAGGGGTGGCTATAAAGGGGGGCGTGCCGAGTATCCAACCACTCATCCAAAGGGTGCCCTTAATGCCTTCAAGATGTAAGAAAAACCCACAAGGGATAATCCAAAGCATCTCTACATTTGGGGAGTAGGAACTCCACCAATTTCCCTAGAGGATCACACATAGCAATGAACCATGGAGGTGGCTATAAAGGGGGGCGTGCCGAGCATCCAACCACTCACCCAAAAGGTGTCCTTAATGCCTTCGAAATGCAAGGGTTATCTACAGGGAATCACCCATTTCACTTCTACATTTGGGGAGTAAGGAACTCCACCAACTCATTGGGACTTCGGGACATATCATCTAAATGAACCTATAGAAATGAGAACACAAGAATGATGTTTTCTGTATGAGGGCCCTTGATGGGTTACCCAACATGAGATTGTTGTCACCCTTGGATCGGGACATCCTCGGAAAACATCGAAAAAAACTTAAAATCTTAAAACATATGACAAAATTTCGGTTTGAAACATTAAGAGCTTAACAACCCAAAGTCCAAGCCATTTAGGACCTTCATTGGGCCTCAAAGGGACAACCCTAGGTCCAAGGAACCTTTGGACAACTTAGGGAAGGATCAAAGAATCACCTCAAGCCCAAAAACCAAGTTGAAAGAGGCGCAGACTCAGAAACTGCAACTGGCGCTGAGTCTGCTCAGGGAGGCGCAGACTCATGAACAGTAGCCGCATACTCAACACTGTAGCTTTGCACAGGCACAGACTCACCTGAAATCCGGATTTTTGGGGAAAAATGGATTTAAACCTAACCCAAAAGATGGAAAATAAAGTATAAAAGGTATAAAACCTAAAATCTTTATTTAAAATATATTTTATATGTATTTCTTTAGGAAAATATCATGAAAAACTTGAATATGAACATATGAGAAACTTAGGTATATTTTTTATCTTTTCCATAGATCTCTCCTTCTTGGCTCCATGTTAGAGGGTTTATACTCAAAGAAACTCATCCCTAACTAGTGAGGGAACCTCCTTAAGAACCTCTAAGGCCTAAACCCTTAGCCATTAAAGGAAAAACTCCAAACAAAAAACGATTCGGTTCTATCATATAAACAGAAACCTAAACTTTAATATATATGAAACTTAGGGGGTTTCTCTTGGTATTTGGCCTTGGGGGAACATCATCTATGGAGGGTATGTGCTCCTAAGGGTCATGGAAGGCCAAGCCACTTTTAAAAACCCCAAAACCAAAGACAAACAAATACAAAACCAGTTTTTAGGAAATCTGGACAGCAAGGCACATTTCGGGTCATAGCTCCATATTTAGGGGGCTTCGAGGTTTGAGGAGATCATTTCTATAAACTAGAAAGGCTCATATACCATCCCCATACAAGAAACATATATCTTATGAAGGAAAAAATAGCATAGAAGCAAGATAACCAGCAGACTCACAAAACAGACTCAGAAAATTTGAACAATGCATTTCATTGTTTTCAATCACCATAGATGAACATCAAGGGGGAGATAGAAGTTACTAATAACATCAACGAAAGAAAAAGCTATGAACGACAAGAATATCAAGAACAAAAGACCATCTCCCATCCTCACTCTACCTTGAAGAGAGGATGAAGGAGGGAAAATGGCTTCAAAAGGCAACTCTCTTGCTCTCTTCCTTTCTTTCTCTCTTTTCTTCTTATTCTCTAACTCTCTTTTTCCTCTTGAGATGCAGAAAATAGAGGGGAATGTAGGAGGGAGACGTGCTCTTCCAAGGTTTCTCTATTTTCTTCTTCTTTTTCTTTTTTGTGGGTTTTTGTCACCAACTCTTTTTTGGAGAAGATGAGGGTTCTTTTATAGATAAAGTTGGGTTATTTTTGGGGGGTGTAGACACGCTAATTTTGACATCATTTCGAGTAAACTTCATATCATATAATAATGCCTCAGAATGGTCTGATATTTAATCATTGGTTAATTTTTATTGATCTTTTTGGGTTAATTATCTAAATAAGTGTCGGGTCAAACAGACATGTTTAAGTTAATCAATTAAATTGATTTTAACTCAAATTTCAGTTAAAATATGAAGAAGTCTAAAAGGCGTCGACCTGTGTGGACGCCATTTATAGTTTATTCTTATTTTAAATTTGAATTTTAATCAATTGATTAATTAACTAAAACACATCTTCCAAGCACAACGCATTTTAGGTTTTCTAAGTTATTTCTACTTCTCTTCCGGATGTTTATCCTTATCTTAATTAGTGTAAAAAGTGTCTTCCATGGGTGACGCGTTTTAGCTAATTACAGATAAAGATGAATTTTTCCCGGATGTTTATATTTATCCTAATCAGTCTGAAAGGCGTCGCTCATGGTCGACGCGTTTTAGATAATTACAGATAAAGATGAATTAATCAATATTTATCTGTTGGTTAAGATGGATAACGCTCAAAATTTCTCCATGTAAATCCGCGGATGCAAAAAAAGTCTATAAATACCCTCCTCTTGAATGGGTAATAGAGTGAGTGATTAGTTGGTGATTAGTTAATAATTGAAGCGATATCGAGTTGAAGAAGGAATCGAAGCAACGACGTCCAAGCGCTGGAGAATTGAAGTGCTGTCGACATCCATTCAAAATCAAGGCTTTCAATTCTTCATCCATTCGGCATAAGTCTTTCAATTCGTTATCTTCATTTCCACATTCTTTTCATATTCACATCTTTATTAATCTTGCATTCTTCATCACATCACTCCATGCAACACACACAATACTAGCATCATTTTCAAAATCAATTTAAAGGGGTTTCAAAGACCATCCCAATAAGTGAGTTTTCTATGTTTAGTTGCATGTTTAAAACTCTGTTAAGAATGGATACTACTTCTGCCTGAATTATCATCGTTCTTTCATTTCTTTCTATTTTCTGCAAGGTGCAAAGGAGAATCAAAGGGGAGGAAAACAAGCAAACAACAAGAACTCTGGACGATCCTCAAACTCAATAGCAATCAAAGCGAGAACAAAGAAAAGGAAGGGCTCTCTTTCTTCAGCCGGCTGAAGGAGGGGAATCAAGAGCTCAACATCTCCCACGTTCAAACAGGTAGGCGATCAAACTTTTTTTTTTGGAACTTTTAAGTCAAAAGTTTCTAGCGATCACTGTAGGTGCTGAAAATGCTCGTGTGATTAACATGAAAAAGCTATGTTGTTTAGTGTAAACTAACCTATTAAAAACAGCAACTAAAGTGCAGTGATCGCCAGAAACTTTTAACTAAAAAGTTTCAAAAGAGAGATATGATCGCCTACCTGTTTGAACGCGGAAGAATGAGTCATTGGTTCCCCTCCTTCAGCCGGCTGAAGAAAGAGAGCCCTTTCTTTGTTCTTTTGTTCTTGCTGTTGAGTTTGAGGTTGAGGATCGTCCAGAAGTCCTTCTGGCTTGTGCTTGATTTCCCCTTTTTGATCTCTTGTTGTTGTTGAGTGCAGCAGAGACAGAGAAAGAAAAACGAAATGAAGAAACACTGATGAGAATTTAAGTGGAAGTAATATCAAAACTAACCATGATTATAAACATGCTTAAACAGCAAACTCACTTGTTTAATTGGCTTTGAAAACCCCTTAAAACAAATAGGTTTTGGAAAATTGATGCTGTGGTGTGTGTTGCATGAAGTGAATATGAAGCATGAAACTAATGAAGATGTAAAATGAAATTGCAGAATTGAAACACTTATGCCCAATTGGATTGAAGCCTTGAAAGGATGAAGATCTTGAAAGGGACGCCGACTTCTGGAAATGGCAGCGCTCCGGCGTTCCGACGTTGTTGCTTCGATCTTCAAATCGCTATAACGCTATGGCTTAACTCAATTTAATTCTCTCTCTTTTTTTTAACTCTTTGAGATGCAAGGTATTTATAGGCATTTTCTACGTTCGCGATTAACATAGAAAAATCTAGGATTTCTCTATTTTAACCGACAGATAATTACTGATTAATTCATCTTTATCTGTAATTATCTAAAACGCGTCCACTATGGCTGACGCCTTTCATATTAATTAAGATAAGGATAAATATCCGGGAAAACTTATCTTTATCTTTATTAGCTAAAATGCGTCCACGTGTGTAGACGTCTTTTACACTAATTAAGATAAGGATAAACATCCGGAAGAGAAGTTAAAATAGCTTAGGAAACCTAAAACGCGTCGACCTTGACAGACGCCTTTTAGCTAATAAATCAATTAATTAAAATTCAAATTTAAACGCTAAAATAGGAATAAACTCTAAATAGCGTCCACACAGGTCGACGTCTTTTAGACTTCTTCATATTTTAACTGAAATTTGAGCTCAAATCAATTCAATTAATTAACTTAAACATGTCTGTTCGACCCGACACTCAAAAATATCAATAAAAATTAATCAATGATTAAATATCAGACCATTATGAGGTATTATTATATGATATGAAATTTACTCAAAATGATGTCAAAATTAGCGTGTCTACAATCACTTCACTTAGTTTCTTTTTAATAGGCTTTATTTTGCACTTTAACAATATAGATTTTTCATGATAATCACACACCCATTTTAAGCACTCACAGCTTTTTTGGCGATCATGGTGGGACTTGGTCTCGCCATCTTTTAGTTCTTTTGTTCTTACTGTTATCAATCGGGCACCCACGGTGCACTACTTGTGTCTCTCGACACGTCCTCACCAATTGGTGAGTGTTTTTAATTTAGTTATTATTCCCACGTGCACCACGTGCACACCCCTGTGGCAAGATCTTGCCCTCCCCGTTGATTAGTTAAAAAGCTGTTTTTGTGATGAAATGTTGTGTGATTGATTGATATCTTAGTTGTTTATTTGATAAAATCATCCTGTTAAAATCTGAAACAAAAAAAATTCTTGCATGAGCTGATTATTTATTGTTTTTATCCTGTTTGAGGAGGAATCAATCCAGAAATTCCTCCTGGAAAACTACTTCTGCGACTTGAAAAGCGTCCAGTAACGCTGACGCGTTTTAAACTGCGTCGGTTAACCCAGACGCCTTTCAGTCTTATTTCTCTGTTGTCTGCAATTTGAGATTCTGCGAAAAATTAAGACTCTGTTTGAATAGCATCGACTAACCTCGACGCGATTCAGGCAATTTCTTATTTCTTCTTCAGTTCTCAGATTTTTGTGATATGTGTGCTAATTACCCATTATGTATTAAGCATTATAGGCCATCCAGGCTACAGGTCAT
The DNA here is from genome assembly GCA_030544215.1 of Zantedeschia hybrid cultivar. Lineage (NCBI taxonomy): Eukaryota > Viridiplantae > Streptophyta > Magnoliopsida > Alismatales > Araceae > Zantedeschia > Zantedeschia hybrid cultivar. The sequence continues at coordinate 78,064,666 of JARZZO010000006.1, read as the reverse complement.
ACGCATTGAGGCTAACACCCTCCTTTTCTTATGAACACTCTACTTGACGTCATCAGCTCTCTCTGATTGGGTCGGTCCCTCGATCAGACTAGAGTAGTTGGCGTTAAGGCCTCCGTAAGTCCCCAAAATCAAGGTACTCCTCCTTGATCATCGGGCTGGTTGTACTAGTTGAAGTCCCGGTTACATTCTATAAACGTTGTGAGAGAAAGCCATAGAAAATAACGGTGGACATTGAACTGAAACTAGGATCCCATCCCTTGAGCGAATTTGTAGTTTAATTAAATCCAATAACTCAACAAGGAATCCTAAAATTACGTTAAACATCCACTTGTTTGTTTAAATCTCTGTACAACTTGTTTGCCAATACTTGAAAAAGAATCTAACATCATGCTGCTCCGATCGAACAGGGACTTGAGTATGCCTCCAGATGCCATTGTCAACTACGAGGGAGATGCTAATGCCCCTCGCGATTCCGATTACAATTTTGAGAGCGGGAGAGATGCTGATGCCTCCCGTAATTCTGTCCCCGCTCCGGTTCGACATGATGGGAATGTCCGAACCCCTCTTTTTCATCCTCATAATCAATATTCAGATCCTCCCCCGCATGAGTATGCGGTTCCCGATCCCATTTTCAAGGGAGACATGAATCAGAATGATCCCTCGTCCTCTGATCCTTCGGATCTTGCCAATGCTTTGGGAGTTCTTGCCTCCCGTCTTGACCCTTAGCAGTTCGAGGCGATCCAGTCCATTCTAAAGGGGAAGGCACCTATACCGTTTACCGAGCCAAACCCTGTGGCTCCCCCTGTCATCCCTCAGCAACCTCCTCCTCATCCTCCTTACATTCATTAGGCCATGGAAGGCCTCCATATCACTTCTCGGCCAGCTGGGCCACAACTTTCATCTTCCAGGCAACCGGCCAGACCGCTGACGCCCGCTTATCAAAATGCCCTCGGTCATGGCGGAAGCTCTGCCGGACCTCCTCTCTACTGTCCTCCTTGTCCGACGTACTCTAGGCAACAGGCCTATCAAGTACCTCCACCTCCTCCTCCTCCCCAGGCTGATCTGACAACGCAAGCGTTGCTGGCGAAGATGGAGCGCATGGACGAACAATTCAACAACCTCCAGAAGATGATGGGGGTCAAAGCTGCACCGGAGATCAATTTACCGAGCCTGCTAGTGTTCCACCTACCACCCTCCGAGATGCCAGTGTACCGGAAGTACAACGGTACTGGTAACCCCTTCACCCACTTGAAGGAGTTCATGTACGAATCATCCTTCTGGCAAAACGACAAGAGGTCGTTGGCCTTTTTGTTCAGAAGATCTTTAGAGGGACCAGTCCTCGAGTGGTTCTTTTCCTTGGAACCCTCCGAAGTAGAGGATCATGGTATCGTTTCCCAAAAATTCATCCAACGATACCAAGACAGAGTTGCCCCCTCCCTGTCCATCACTGACCTAATAGCAGAGAAGATGAAACCCGATGAGGAGTTCGTCAATTTTGCCGACAGTTGGCGAGGCTTGGCCGAGAAAGTGAAAGATCACTTGTCCGAGTCGGAGCAAGTGAAGATGCTGATTTCCAATGCCACGCCCCAGTTCAAACTAGTCCTCTCCCTGAACAATCTGACCAGCATGGCAGAGCTCTATGAAAGAGCGCGGTACTGTCAGAATGCCTTCAAAGACGCTACGTTCTCTAGCGTCTTTGATCCTCACAGACCTAGCAAGCCTCCACCTCGGAAGCCTGCAGTGCCAAATTCTCCCAACACAGGTCCAACTACTGAGGGCACGCTCTCTCACAAGCAAGTCAGTAGTATGAACAACAATTCGCCCCAGTTCGTGAGGAGTCAACAACAGTACCAGAGGCCACCGCAGCCGAACCAGCAAGGGTACAGGCAGCAGCCGAACCCTCAATATCAGTAGCCCTAATATCAGCGGCCTCAACAGCCGAACCAGCAACAACCACAGCAGCCGCCGCAACGGCAATTGCAGTACCAGCAGCCATAACAACAGCAGTACCAGCAACAACATCAGTATCAGCCGTGCGCACTGCCGACGTATCATAATGTCCCTCCTCCTGCTGACTACAACCAGTAGAGAAGACCTCCAGGCCCAAAGATGGCAGAATACCCAGTCCTCCCAGAATCTTTGGCAGACATTTTCAGTGCCCTAATGACAGCTAATGCCTTAGTCCTGCCAAGAGAAAAGGCAGTTTGGCCTCAGAATGCCGATACGTCTAGGTATTGCTATTTCCATAGGCAACCTGGGCATACTATTGACACCTGCTTCCAATTTAGAGATTACATTCATGATCTCAACGAGCAGGGTGGCATAGACTGGGAAGAAATGAAAAAATACATAGCAACCCTGAAAGCAAGAAGACCACAGCAGCAGCAGCAACAGTAGCAAACGAGAGCACCAGCACAAGCAGGACCACCACCAAACATGGGCATAGTGCAGAACCCGCTCCCGGAGCACCAAAACCAAAACCAAGTCGCCCCTATTCTGACAAACAGCCGGTCTGAGGCTGACCGTGGGCAACAATGGAGAATAGAGGACTCTTCCTCTATTTATTCAACGGGCCACATTCTGAGTACCGCAGAGCAACCACCACGCCGCACCATCCACATACCCAGACCACAGCCCATTACCATCACCCCTCTACCAACACCTGCATATCACTCACCCACACCTGCTAACCCACTACCACCACCCGCTTTTCTTAAACCCATTACGCCCCACGCCACTACACCTCCACCATATAACCTACCGCAAACCAATTACGCACCCCTCCTACCATCCAGACCACTACTACGCGTACCATTTCCTACTTCACCCGCTACCACTACCGCTTACCCAGATACCATCCAACCTTCTAAACCATTACCACGCATGTCGTTTCCCACTTCATCCACCCCAATCACTTACCCATCCGCTATCCAACCATCTAGACCTTTAATCCGCACCACGCCACCACCACCTAACCCCACGTCACCACCACCTAACCCCACGTCATCACCCACACCACCCAACTCTGCGGTACTCAAAGTGTCACCCGGACCTTCCACGGTTGAAGAACATGCGCTCTGGAGTGGAAGGATTTTCAACAAAGTTTTTCCTTAGTCAACAGTTAGAGACGGCCCATCACAACCGACAGAGGAAGTACACAATGAAGAGAGTGCACCAGACACTCAATATGATTTGTTGAAACATCTGGACCGAACACTGGCATGGATCTCCGTGCTTGAACTGATCAAAAGATTGAAGAGTCACCAAGAAGCTCTGATGGAATATTTGCAGAAGGTGATGGTCAACGAGGACGTGCCGGTGGAAAAGATTGCAGCACTATTAGTTCCTCAGGGGGATCAGCCCTCCATTTCATTTCACACATCGGAACTAGCACCACCAGCGGCCAGAAGCATGGCTCTGAGCATCACGGTCAACATCTGCAAGAAGGCCGTGGATGCATGCCTGGTTGACACAGGGGCTTCAATCAATGTTTTACCTCCGAAGACCCTGGAGCTGTGCGGTGTGCCCAAAGAAAAATGGCTGCCTAGCCCCATCTCTGTGACAGCATATGATAACTCCACCCGTTCCCCTCTGGGAATGGTTTATTTGAAAGTTGAGCTAGGCCCTGTAAGTCATACATAGGTCGAATTCCACATTCTGGAAATCGACCCTTCTTTGAATGCCATCTTGGGTCGTCCTTACATAAAAACTCTCGAGGCGATTCCCTCCACGAATCACCAATGCCTCAAATTTCCCTTTAAAGGACGAATTATTAAGGTTACGAGCATGCCGATCCTTGCTGCTGCTCATACTTTGAATGTTAAACCCATTTCTTCACCTGGCCGACAACCTTTTCTGTCGGTATTACAAGTCTACCATCCAGTGGCTGATCCTCTGAAAACTGCCACCATTACTCCTTATCCATTGAATGCTATAAAGAGGGGGAAGTGCATGAGTACCCCAGGATGGAGAATTATGATGAAGAATAGCTATCAGCCTGGAAGAGGTTTGGGCACACAATTACAAGGCAGGACCACTCCTGTCAAAGATCACCGAGGAGCACCTGGAAGCGGCCTGGGCTATAGGCCAAGAAAACTGAAACAAGAAGTTGTTCAGCGAGCAGAGAATGAAGATGATCAGAAAGTCTGGGAGACAATGTCTACACCGCCCAAGGAAGGTCGGGATCCCCTAACATGGACCTTGTATGCTCATTTTGTAAAGGGGCCCATAATTAGCCATGACAACACGGTGGTCATTACTTCGTGTTTTGACCTCCACGATATATATGGGAGAGACTTGGCTAGACACTACTCAGAACTACTCACGTACCAGTCCTTGGAGGCTCTGCGACCTATGAAGAGGAGAAAATTCCAAGATCCTGAATGTGAATGGTACAGGTGGTTCGATCTAAGAGACCTCTACATCGCACTGAACAGACTGTTTCTAGATCCTACAGAACCCAAGTGGCCGCCACAGATCGATGAGCTGATCGAAGGTCCTGGCGCTATTTTCGACAAGAGGATACTGCTATCAGAAGAGACTGATGAAGGGGAGCCAGATGACCCCTATGAAGCTAGCCACACCACAGATTTACTCTGGAGGGGGACATATCCTTCTCATGTTTTCATGCTTCACACCTTGTTTCGCACTTTACTCATGACCCCGACTTGGTCGCGGGTCATTATTGAAGATATTCCACGGGCTCCGCCCGTCATGATTACTATGTCCCCACGGGACCTCATTCCACCACCTCCTCTCGATCTAGAAAGGATGTATGATTTAATCTGTGACATACTGCTGTATGATCCCCCTAATCCTTTGGCCTTGGTGCCACTTCCTCCATCTAACTCTCCTTCTATTCATGTTCATTCCTGTTTTATGCTTAACTCTTCTATTGCCCAAAAAAAAACGCCAATTTGGCAACAAATTCTTCTCAGGTCCTCATTGAGGAAACCTCTTACTTGTCCGATCACACCCCATTGCGCGGGTCTTTCGGTCAAAATTCTCTCCTAGATCTACTCTGCCCCTCCCCTCGGGAGGATTCTCCTGTATCCCCACTTGTATCTCATGATTTCCATTCTGCTTCATCTTCATTAGGTCAGAATAGGGAGTTTAGTGAAATTAGGCAGTCTAGTTCTAGGCAAGTTAGTCAGGTTAGGAAGTCTAGGAAGTCTAAGGGTAGGCGAATTCTAGATAGATACCTCCAGGACTTAACTGATAGATGCCTTTCTTGCTCTTTAATCCCTCAGTTATTAGAAAATCCAATTCAGATGCCAGAAGATTGTATGTACGATGAGTCAGTCAATAATGGGTATGGGGTGTATGAGTTAGTACATGAGAAAGACCCCATTGTTGAAGATAAGGAAGATGACGAGGACGCGGCTGAGGCATATGTCAGTGGAGTGAAGAGATTCGATGAACTCTCAGCTGCCGTAGAAGAGCCCACCAAAGAAATCAATTTAGGGACTGAAGACGAACCTAAGGTTGTCCTCGTCAGCAAAAATCTTTCTACAGAGGATGAGAAGGCAATGGTACAAGTACTTAAGGACTATAAGCACACTTTCGCCTGGAGTTATGAAGATATGCCGGGGTTAGACTCGTCATTGGTTGAACACAGGTTGACATTAAAGGATGGAGCTAGCCCGGTCAAGCAGAAATTAAGGCGATTCCACCCACAAATGGCTCTAAAAATGAAGGAAGAGGTCGACAAATTACATAAAGCCAAATTTATTAGAGTTGTCTTTTATCCACAATGGGTGGCCAACATAGTCCCGGTTATGAAGAAGGACGGGAAGGTCAGGATTTGCATTGACTTCCGAGATTTAAACCGGGCGTGTCCTAAAGATGATTTTCCATTACCTCATATTGACGTACTCATTGATAACACTGTTGGCTATGAGACTTTATCATTTATGGATGGTTTTTCACGATACAACCAGATTAACTTAGTAGAAGAAGATCAAGAGAAGACATCATTCACTACACCTTGGGGAACATACTGCTATGTCGTCATGCCATTTGGATTAAAGAATGCTGGAGCCACTTATCAGAGGGCTATGATGGCAATATTTTACGACATGATGCACATAGACATGGAAGTGTATGTGGATGATTTATTGGTTAAATCTAAGACAAAGGCTGAGCACGCCAAAGTTTTGGCAAGGGTATTAGAGAGATCGAGAGAATATTAGTTAAAGATGAACCCCAAGAAATGTGTATTCGGGGTATCTTCAGGGAAATTACTTGGATTCATTGTCAGCAAACGGGGAATTAAGATCGATCCCAACAAGGCGAAGGCTATCAGAGAGATGCCACCTCCCAAAAACTTGAAGGAGTTGAGAGGATTAATCGAGAGGTTGCAATTTATTCACCGTTTTGTCTCCCGGCACTCACAAAGGTGTAAGCCGTTTTACGAGCTTACCAAGCCGGGAGTCAAATTCGATTGGGACGATAAGTGTCAGGAGGCATTCGATGGATTAAAGAACTATCTAGCAAGTCCTCCTGTTTTGAGACCACCATCTCTAGGCAAACCGTTGATACTTTACATTTCTGTCATGGATGATGCAGTGGGGGATGTCCTAGCACAAGAGGATGAAGAAGGAAAGGAGAGGGCAGCTTACTATCTCTCTAAACTTCTCAACCCCGCTGAACAGAGATATACAGCGATGGAGAAAACATGTGCAGCATTAGTTTGGGTTGTTCAGAAATTGAAGTATTATTTTATGGCCCATGAAGTCCATCTCATCGCTAGGATGAATCCGATCAAATTCCTTCTGGAGAAATCTGTTCTTACTGATAGGTTAGCGCGATGGCAAAGCTTTCTATCTCAATTCGATATCATTTACATTCAGTAGAAAGCGATCAAGGGCTATGCCATAGCGGAACATCTCGCTCATCATCTCCTTCCTCGATTTGATCCAGTACGATTAGAGTTTCCGGATGAGGAATTGATGTCCGTAAATCAAATCAGAGATGATATGTGGACTCTGCATTTTGACGGAGCTCTGAATTCTCATGGAAAGGGATCGGTATCGTTCTGTTATCACCTGAAGGTGTCATCATTCCACAAGCCTTTCAGCTTGACTTTCCAGTCACCAACAATATAGCTGAATACGAGGCACTCCTTGTTGGCCTCGAGGCTGCTCATTCCCATGGTGTTACCAAACTCAGGATCGTGGGTGATAGCCAACTGATTCTTCGCCAAGTGCTGATCAAGTATCGAACTCTTGATCTCAAATTCAAGCCTTATCAAGAACTTACTTCTGCTTATTCAAAGCTTTTCATGAAATTGATCTTTGTCTATGTCCCTAGGAATCAAAACATCTTAGCTGACGCTCTAGCTTCACTGGCATCTTCTCTTGATTTTCCAATCAGCAGGCAATCTGAATCAATCATAGTTCATAGGCGTCTTTCACCCGCCGTGAAAGACCCTTCATTTCTTAGAACTAAGGAGAAACTGTTGAAGAAAGTCAGAGATGGAAGCATTGTGGAAAAAAGAGAAATCATGTTGATAGAGCTGTTAGAAGAGATGGATGATGAACAGAAACCATGGTATTATGAAATCGCCAAATATTGTGAAGATCAATCGTATCCTGAAGAAGCCACAGCTGAGGAGAAAAGGGCTATCAGGAGAGTTGCTCAACGATACACCCTAGTTGGAGGAGCACTGTACAAGAGAGGTTTTGATGGAGTCCTTCTAAGATGTCTAGACGAAGATAAGTTTTGGAAGGTTATGGAAGGAGCTCATAGTGGAGTTTGTGGTGGCCATGTCAATAGACAAATGCTAGCAAAGAAGATCCTTAGACAAGGATTTTATTGGCCAACCATGGAAGAAAACTGTGTAGGATATGTCCGTAGGTGTACTAAGTGTCAACTTCACGCCGACAAAATTCATTCTCCTGCATCTTCACTCCATCATGTTTCTTCCCCATGGCCTTTTTCTATGTGGGCTTTCGATATCATTAGACCCCTTGGCAATCCTAATTCCGGCATCAAGCAAAAGTCTTTCATCCTCACGGCAACGAAATACTTCACCAAGTGGGCAGAAGCTGAAGCATATACGGAAATCAAAGCATCAACTGTCTGCAAGTTCATCATGAAGAATATCATCGCCCGATTTGGAATTCCAAGCACCATCGTCACAACAATGGGCCGCAGTTCGTGTCACAAGAATTGAAAGATCTCTGCAACATGTACAAAATTGCATTGCATCATTCGTTTCCTTATTATCCGCAAGGCAATGGCCAAGCAGAGGCAACTAATAAGACTTTGATAAAAATCATCAAAAAGACGTGCAAATCTAACAAATTCACGGACTGGCCAGAAAAATTGGTTGAGGCTCTTTGGGCCTACCGAACTTCAATCCGCACGCCCACTGGGCAGACTCCTTATTCCTTAACATTTGGAATGGAGGCGGTAGTTCCATACGAGATTCTTATACCGTCATTAAGAGTACAATTGAATAAGAAATTTTTCATTGATGAACATCGTTCAACACTCCTTGTTCAATTATAACTCTTAGACGAGAGAAGGTGGTCAGCCGCCAATCATGCAAGAGTGTATCAAAATAGACTAGCACGTTTTTATCAAAAGAAAGTCATTGAACGTAAGTTCAAAGTTGGTGAAATGGTTGTCAAAAAGATTTTTGTAAAACCTGGTGGTCCACGTTCTAAGCTCCAACCCAACTGGGAAGGACCTTATGTTGTATCACACGCTTTTCCTGGTAACGCTTACCGTCTTGTCAATGCAGAAGGAGAAGAGCTAACTCACCCCTGGAACGGTTTACATCTTAAGAAATACTACCCTTAGGTTAAAGAGTCGATCAGCATGGTACAAAGACCAGTGAAATCAGAAAATTTATAAACTCAAGTTCCCTTATTAGTCTGGATAATTTAACTTCAAACACATTTACTACACACACTGACACGTTTGATTCGTGAGTAACAAGAGATGCCAAGTCCTAAGGAATACCAAAAGCTTGACTAAAAGTGTGAAGTATAAATCATTCCTTTTAAAACAAAATTTTGTTTTACACTCGGCCCATAATGTCGGAACGAGGCTTAGAATAGACTACCAAGAATACCCGCCATCTTAGTAGGAGGCCGTCATAAAAAAAAAGGGGGAGATCCGTCCCAAAGAAAAGAATAGAAAAGCAAAAGGTAAAAGCCAAACGTCAAATCAAAAGGCCAGCACATTACAAACATTACATCAAGGCCATCAAATGAAATAAAGGGAACGCAAGGTCGATAAATATCCCGGAAAGAAAATGACCGAACCCCAACAGATATTAGGATATGAAATGAACATCTTTTTAGGTCTCCGGAACCTTCTCATGGGCTTTCTAAACCTATTCTTCCTTTCTTTCTAAAGAGGCGTACTCCAAACTTAAAGAATGGCTTAGATTGACTGAAGGTCAAATCATCAAATAAGATCACGAATGGAAACACAAGTTCAAACACAATGGGTTTAAGTTAAATTATTAAGGAGCAATTTAGGAATTAAGTTAATAAATGAATATGATCTTTTGATCTGAGTACCATGCTGATCTTTTAGTTCACATCATATTTCAAAAGTCCAAAAAAATACATATAAAAAAAATACATACTTCAAAATCCAAAAAAAAATACATACCCCAAAATCAAAAAAAATACATACTTCAAAATCAAAAAAAAATACATACCCCAAAATTGAAAAAAAAATACATATTTCAAAAATCCAAAAAAAAATACATATTTCAAAACCCAAAAAAAAGTGAATATTTCAAAACAACAAAAAAATATTTCAATTAGCATTTGCTTATTGCATCTAATATGTTTCATTCCTTTCATTTTCAGTGAGCATCCGTCTGCTTGTATGTTGCATCTTCGCTTACAATTCAATTACCTTTGTTGATAAAGGCTATGCTCTTTGACCTTTCCACTAAGAAAGAAATCGATCGACCGTTCACTCGGTCAGGCAAGGGGCTAAGCCGGAATAGATGCTTAACCTGTTTGTTCAAGTCATATACAGGACACAAGGCATGAAGAGAGTTGGAATACGGATTGAAGATAGCAAGAACCTGTTTCTGCGATTGAAAGGCGTCGTTGAACAGCGACGTGTTTTGGTTCATGTTAATGGCGTCGGCGTGACACGACGCGTTTCAGAAATCCAAAGAAATGAAGCTGGAAATATCAAGAAGATCCCACTATGGGAGTTTATGAAGTCTTGACCGTGGCTAAAAAGACGGTTATTTCTACCCTTGTACTTCTTTCATGTAATTAGTTTGCATTATCATTACTATATGTTAAGTATTTACTAGATTATATCAAGGACCTTGTGGTTTTGATGAAACTGGAATTTGAGTTCCCCTTCAACAAAAACGGTGATAATTCCAGAGGATTCTTAATCGCACGGATAGGCCGTTAGATTGCTAATTGGTGGGGATGATGGTCCACTTTTGTGAAACGGTGCGTGGATAAACGAGTTTCGGCTTAGCACTAGATTACAAGAATTGATGTCTTGACTCATTAATGACAATTTGACAATATTATCCTTGATTAATTTATATTTTATTTGACTTTATATTTTTCTTTTAACCCAGCATGCATCATATAGGACTTTGAAATCATTGTGATAAGAATTAATTACTAATTAAGTTTCAGACCATTAAATCAAATAATCCCAACATGATATGAAATATTCCATTCCGAATTGAGTATCTTGATTATCTTTGAGGTTCGCTTGAAGATATCCTTAGAATTCTATCATTTCTTAGACTCTTTATCCAATATTTCTTGTTTTCTTTTAAGATCCATCATGGCTGCAGCACGTCTACGTTGGCTGGCAAATGCTCCCCATGATGAAACCTACAGTATCTACGACCTGGGGTACTTCCCACTCCGAGGAGGTTGATCGACCTTATTTTATTTCCTTGGCTACCTCATCCAGACAAGATTGATTTTATTAATCTCTTTGAACTATCTTCATTGATAATTTTGAGAAAAAATTCCAATCATGTGATGTTAAGAGCGTGTCTCATCACACCTTGGCATCACCTTTTCAGTACATTCCATTTCATTTCACTCCCTTGCAAAGACGATGCCAAGGTGAGGCAGCTGTAGACACGCTAATTTTGACATCATTTCGAGTAAACTTCATATCATATAATAATGCCTTAGAATGGTCTGATATTTAATCATTGGTTAATTTTTATTGATCTTTTTGGGTTAATTTTCTAAATAAGTGTCGGGTCAAACATATATATTTAAGTTAATCAATTAAATTGATTTTAACTTAAATTTCAGTTAAAATATGAAGAAGTCTAAAAGGCGTCGACCTGTGTGGACGCCATTTATAGTTTATTCTTATTTTAAATTTAAATTTTAATCAATTGATTAATTAACTAAAACACGTCTTCCAAGCACGACGCGTTTTAGGTTTCCTAAGTTATTTCTACTTCTCTTCCGGATGTTTATCCTTATCTTAATTAGTGTAAAAGGCGTCTTCTATGGGTGACGCGTTTTAGCTAATTACAGATAAAGATGAATTTTTCCCGGATGTTTATCTTTATCCTAATCAGTCTGAAAGGCGTCGCTCATGGTCGACGCGTTTTAGATAATTACAGATAAAGATGAATTAATCTGTATTTATCTGTTGGTTAAGATGGATAAATCTCAAAAAAATTCCATGTAAATCCGCGGACGCGGAAGAAGTCTTTAAATACCCTCCTCTTGAATGGGTGACAGAGTGAGTCATTAGTTGGTGATTAGTTAATAATTGAAGCGATATCGAGTTGAAGAAGGAATCGAAGCAACGACGTCCAAGCGCTGGAGAACTGAAGTGTTGTCGACATCCATTCAAGATCAAGGCTTTCCATTCTTCATCCATTCGGCATAAGTCTTTCAATTCGTTATCTTCATTTCTACATTCTTTTCATATTCACATCTTTATTAATCTTCCATTCTTCATCACATCATTCCATGCAACACACACAACACTAGCATCATTTTCAAAACCAATTTAAAGAGGTTTCAAAGACCATCCCAATAAGTGAGTTTTCTATGTTTAGTTGCATGTTTAAAACTATGTTAAGAATGGATACTACTTCTGCCTGAATTATCATCGTTCCTTCATTTCTTTCTATTTTCTGCAAGGTGCAAAGGAGAATCAAAGGGGAGGAAAACAAACAAACAACAAGAACTCTGGACGATCCTTAAACTCAATAGCAATCAAAGCGAGAACAAAGAAAAGGAAGGGCTCTCTTTCTTCAGCCGGCTGAAGGAGGGGAATCAAGAGCTCAACATCTCCCACGTTCAAACAGGTAGGCGATCAAACTTTTTCTTTTGGAACTTTTAAGTCAAAAGTTTCTGGCGATCACTTCACTTAGTTTCTTTTTATTAGGCTTTATTTGACACTTAAACAACATAGATTTTTCATGATAATCACACACCCATTTTAAGCACTCACAGGGGGTAGATTAGGCATCTATTAGTCTTGGATTAGGGATAAGAAACCCATCTTAAGAGTCCTCCAATGAGGTCACAACACTTGGAGAATCATGATTGGCTTCTCTTTTGCTTTTCACCTACTACCTTCTACAAGAATCTTGAAGGGGGGACCACTTCCTTTTCTTCTTTTTCTCCTTTGGGCAGATTTGAACATGGACCAAAGGGTAAGAATAGGCCATGGGGGGGACCATTTGGGACCCTTTAGAGGCTGCCACGAAATTAGATTTTGGTCTTTACTTTTTGAGCTCAAATTGGCCCTATTTGGCTTCTTTTGCTTGAGATAATGGGTCCGGACCTGCCCCTTTGAATTTCTTCATCATTTGAGCTCAAAGTAACTCCTTTTTGGCTTCATTTGGCTTGCAAAATTGGACTTGGTTGTTGTCCATTAAATCTTCTTCATTTGGGCCTTCTTTGAAAAATTGGTAGACCTTTTCTTGCTTGAATTAACGGGCTCGGTTTTGTCTTTCAACTTCCTTTGATTTGGGCCTTATTGATTGATCTTTGGGGCTCTTGCCTTGTTCAATTTTTTGGTGACAACACTTGGACATCTCCCTTGACTTGTCCTTGGCCACTGGCCATAATAAATGGGAAAATGATCATCAAAAGAAAGAAAAACCATAGGAAAATAGACAATCATAGCTATGAGAAGATATCTTGGGGAGTAAGTCATTTGAGAAAAATATATATATTACAAGGGATTTCTTTCTTATTTAAGACTACATTGTGGAAGAGTTTAGTTTTGAGAGACCACCCCCATGGCTTGGGACATCTCCTTTATTTTGTTTCTATAGCCATTGGCCATTTCCCTAAATAAAAAGCAAAATCATCAATGGAAAATCAAGTGACAATAAGAGAACAAATTTCCACCATAGAATGGTGACTAGCCTCATGTTCAAGTTTACTTTAGAAGATTAATCTAGGTTTTGGAGTCCACCCCCATGAATAGGGACATCTCACCCACCTTTCTTTCATGGCCAAGGGCCATTTTCCACAAACATGAAGCAAATCACCCAAAGAAGAACAAAATTACAAAACAAAAGATATACATCCATAAAGCATAGTAGTGAAGGAAGAAGAAGAAGAATGATAGAATATGAGAGAGCAACATTCTTCCATCTTGGTAGAAGTTTACACTTAGTGGAGCGGGATTAATTTCTCTCTAAAACCATCTTTTCTCTCTCTAGATCTCCCTCTTTAAGCCTTAGGTGGAAGAGAGCTTCTCTTTCTTTTTTCCTCTGTTTCTTTCTATTTTTCTCTTTGGAAAGTTCCCCCTTCCAAGTCCTCAATCCCCTTTCTATTTTTCTCCTTGAAAGCATAGATGAAAGACAAAATATGAATATAATTGGTTGCTTTCTCTATTCACCCATTTAAATATTTTGAATTAGCTGATTTTTGAAAAGAAGACAATAAATTGCTTACATAATAAAATTTGGCGAAGGCCTTTGTCATGGTAGAGAGAAAAGTGGAGATTAAAGGCAATTACTAAGATGGAAAAGTCAATTAGATGGAAGCTAAACCTTAGGAACATTCATGACAGCTTCTGTCAACAAGTCAATGGCTCAACTGCACCATGGACTTCTCTTTTTTGGAGTGGTCATGTGGTTCAATTTTTACCTATTGTGATATGCAAGAATGTAGAAATTAACCTACAAGTTCGAGGGGACTAATATTAGATTGCACCTCTCGAAGTTTGGGACTTATAAGGAGAATATTGTTTTTCTTTACAACGAGCCTCTTGAAATTAGAATTGTCAGGTCTATAAAAGCAAGAACGGGTCGTCTATACAAAAATATCCTCAATTATAGAAAAAATAGGATATTTTAGGGATTTGAACCTTTAGGGGATGCATATACTTCAGTTGTGTCATCACATAAAAGCATTCATGATGGCTCTAGTTTTTTAAGAAAAATTCTTAACCTTATGTGAACTTCCCCTCTTCATAACTTGGAAACATTAATAAAATCTTGTGCCATAATATACAATCCATGCTCAATTATTTTAAAAAAGTAAGTGAAAATAGTTATGTCATTCTTACTCCAAGTATTAAATTCCTCAAATCATTATGTCATTAAGTGAGTATTCTAATATATATCCTTCCGTAACAAAGTTCACTATAGGGTTTTTTGCATTTATACTCCTCAAAAATACCGTATTTGTGTATATATCTCAACTCTCTCCTATTATCAAGAAGAACCCTGAAATCTTCAGAAAGTTACACTTATATCCCTCCATCACGATTTTGCATAGGTATCCTTAATTCACTATAGGGTATTCTTGACAATAGGGAGTATATATGTGAATACGATGTTTTTGAGCTGTATATATGCAAAAAAACCCTCACTATAAGAAGCGCAGAGTTTTTCTTAATGGAGCTCTTAAAGGATTGAAGTAGCATTTCCCACAAACTAAGGGAAAGGATAATGCTATTCTTGTTCTTTTAAAATAGTTCTTAGAAACAAGAGATCTAGGTGTTAAAAATGTTTACATGATTTACATATCTTGATGTTCTTTAAGCGGAGCCTACTGGATAAGGACGCTTAAAAGGACCTATACATAGAATAATAAGATTGAGATCTTCTACTTTTTATCTACATCACATATATTTCATTTGATCTTACTGACTCTATCATATATAACATATAAAATAGGAGTAAATAGGATGAGAGGGATCAATTTCTTTTATTCTTTTCCAAGATTTCATATTAATTAACCGAAAAAAGAGAATATACACGGTGTAGAAAAAGTGAAACAGATCAGGATCTCAATCCTATTGAATATGGACATCTACAGACTTTTCTGCCAGCCATGCAAATAGAGATAGATGATGCTTTCAAGGCCAAGCATTCTAGCTGGGCAGACGAAAAGGGTGCATGCCTCCAGTCGTATTCACAGTAGACAGGGCACCCACTAAGGAGTGAAAGCCAAATCTCCTGCTTCGTCCCTTTAGTGTTGCTCATCTCCCATCAGGATCGGGTCAGTAGGGACAGATGAAGAACTGAAAATAACACGTTTGGAAAGGGCATCCGCTTCTTCCTCTTGGATAAGGCCACGTTGCTCTATTGGGGTTGCGGCGTCCTCTACCGTATTTTGAACCTTGATTCAACTTTTCTTTACAAGAAATATGAAAGGAGGGAGTTATCACACTCAAAAAAGAGTGCGGCTTACACGCGCGCGCCTATCAAGGTGCAGCGTGCACGCAAACCCTCACGTCGGTGTGTGCAGCAAGTATTTCCCCTCAAAATATTACGTAGAATCAAAGCTTGAGATGATTAATAAAAGGCAGTGAATCCACTATTTTTAGGTATATAAAACTTAAGAGGAGGTCCTCTCAGTATATGTTTGGATCGAAGTTCAGTAATATTGAAAAGAGAAGCTATGGCACCAAGTATATGGTTTTTTTTTTCTTTTTTTTTTTGAAACACAGGGGATTACTTTGAGATAGATTTTTGAATCCTAAAATGTACGTTATGATCCTATATAGGTTAAAGATAAATTTAATATTTTTTATTTTATTTGATCAAATAACTAAATTATCACTGACCTTTGTACGTCGAAGTATACTGAAATGCAAAAGATCATGTCTTATATGTCTAATATTGATGTGACGACACCGTAGTTGTGTGACTAAAAGTTAAAAGAAAAAATGTGAAACTTATGGGTGGTAGATGAGCTGATGCGAGGTTAAGGACCTAAGGTTATATTATGCTTTGGCAGCTTGGCTATCCGAAGAAGACATGGCACATCACGTACGTCAAACAAGGACTGCGCTTAAATGGTAATTAAGACACATGATGCATGCTTCTATGTCATCGGTCCCAGCAGACGTGATTCTTGCTTTTAAGGCTGTAATAGTTTCTACCTCTAATTTTCTGAAGCTTTTATCACCAGAAGGCCATATAGTACTAAAAAATGAGGATTTCAGAGGCTGATGGAAAGGCAGTCCAAACTGGTGATCCCTACAACTTTGCCAAGTTACTTAATGGCATCCAAAGGGCATATTTTGGTAAACCCTTGACTTAAAAGTTACCTTTAATTAGCTTTTACTTTTAACGGTAGATCTAACTAATTTTTCGCAGTCACAATAGTCATCTGTTTTCTCATAATTTCATTTTGTTCTTAATTCCACGTCAAAAAGAAGTCTAAATGCATAATTTTCCTTTTCTACAAAATCTTTGAGCTTAGTTTTGTTACTCACTAATGTGAAACTAGTAGTTTATAACTATAAGTTAAAAACTGAGATCCTCTACGGTCCTGAATAAAGAGTGGGGGAGGGGAGTCAAAAAGGCGAATTCACGCCAACGTGAATTCGTGTTTTTGGCCCCCTTCCCCCACTGATCCTCTACGGACATGGGGACATGAATTTGCATTTTTGGCCTAGCTCCCTCACTCTTTACTGATCCTCTAAGGACAGTAAAAGATCTGTACTCATAAATTAAGGGAGAATCTTTAGTAAGTGCTTTCCTAGTGTTTCGTCAATATGGACATCTCCTTCGATGCCCTCTGTCCAAATGACAACTCATTTAACGAGTACAAAATATCATGTTGTTTGCCCACGTGAGAAGACACTACTTGAAATGAGTGAAAAATAGAAAGAAGGAAAGACTGAACGTAGTAAGAAAAAAAACGAAAAGGATTTTGCTAGCTAGCCAAAGGCAATCATGGTTCACAGTGCTCCAAAGCCAAATGCAGGAAGGAAGTTGCCCCGCCCCACGAGCAATGTTTTGGAAATTAACAAAGAAAAAGTGGTGCAGGCCATTGGCAAGTTATTTATTAGACGCCTCAGATCCGGAAATCATGACAGTGTTGGACAATAGGCCTTAAGATGGAGCTAGGTTCCTTCGTCTGGAGATGAGAGTTTCCATGTTGGTGATGCCGTACTAAAGCAAAGAAGTCAAAAACATTTTAAGGTTGTACCATGCTTAAGCAAAGAGCAAGAGGCCAACCTTGGGGTGGGGTGGTCGTAATTTTTTTACAAAGCAACGTGATCAGGCTTGGGAGAGATAAGAACCCTTACAAAGGAAGGAGAAGAGGACACAAAGGGAGACGTGAGAACGATCCAAAGTAACAAAGGAGAGTCCCACTGTAACGTAGTACAATATATGCAAGAGGAAATGCTCGAAATCAGACTTCACCGTGGCCAAGATAACAGGGCGCTCTTTTTCGCTTTTGTTGTGATACGTTTGTTAGGTTGTGTTTGATGGATGGGCCAGGGGAGAACAGACACAGGTGGGCAGCTTGTTGCTGCGTGTTTGGATTTTCTCTTCTTTTAACAAGTTCTGTCCCTCCTTCGCTCCCCTCCCCCTCTTCAACAACGCCTCCACCCCACCTAGCTCCCCATGCTCTACTGTTCTTCCTGGCTCTAAGGACCGGGGGAGGAGGTCACGAGAACGCAGAGGAAACAGGATTGGAAAGAAGAAGAAGTTAATGAGCCCCGAGAGAAGTACACATCAACCTCTCCTCACCTTCCTTCCCTACCGTTCAATTGACTCTAACAGTCGAGCTCCCTTCCCCACATGTTTCCTTAAGGAACCTGAAAGAAGAAAATGAGGTGAAGAGACAGCATATGCCTTGCCGTGAAAGGAGAAACCCTGGAAGGCCTAACCCAGAAAAGAAGGCACTCTCTCTCTCTCTCTCTCTCTCACACACACACACACAAACACACACAGCACACACACATACGCATATCCTCCTATCCAAGGCAGGAACGTGGGACAAATAAATACACAAATGTGGAGAGGGAAGAGCCTCAAGCTTGAGGTACCACGAAGCGCTTATGCAGCCTATAAGGCTCCCCATGCATTCAATGGATTCAGTGCACGAAACTGGAAGTATCTCCGGGAGACCAGTCGCAGCTAGCACGCTTATAGAGAGGAAGACGCTTATCCACCTCTACACTCATTAAATAAGGCGATCCGGTGGTGATACCAACCGGAAGAACCCACGCCAACTATTAGACGCGGATTTAGCAGACAAAAGAACGCGTCTGATCCGGTGTTCCCAAATCAACGAGCGTGGCCCACGCCATCGTCTTCTTCCTCCTCTCCCTTTCCTCAGCCGGGGAGAAGGGAACGATCGCCGAACATGAGATATGGAAGTGTGGAGGCGGGGGAAGGAAGTAGCTAGCCAAGGAATTGGAGTAGCTAGAAGGCGAAGACGGTGGCGAGAGGTGCCGGCACAACGGTGGTCGTGGAGGAGAAGGCAAAGATGAGGTCAGCAGCTAGATGCAGAAGCACAATACGAAGGTGGAAGAAGACCCAATCCGAAAAAGGACGACCGAAGAAGAACGGGCTTTATGAACCCGATTTTTCAACATCACTTTTTGTCATTACTGACATAAGAGATGATGTTGGCGAACCAATAGCTACAAGTCGCATATCAGATGTGTGCCATCGTAAACCATCGTTCAAACGTTGATCCGGTTAAATCAACAGTGCTCTCAAAGAGTTAAGGTCAAATTTTTCATGCAACTACAAGTTTCTGCACAACAGCGTCAAAAATAATGCCCACAGACGGGTGTCCTTCTGGGAAGTGGGCATGTTCGTGGCGGCTGGTTGTGATTCTTGTTTAGGACTAGAGGAGAGTAGGTGGTAGCTAGCTTGGGCTACTTCTAATCTTTTATCTTCATATTTATGGATACTTGCCTTCTTCGAGATGTCCGTGCGTTGCATGGTCTTCTCGGCGTTCACCAACTTCAACAATCTTCACGATACGAACGCCATAACCGCAAGGGTGTTTGGTATCATGGTTAGTTCCGACTGAACTGGTATGATTTAAGCTTGATGAGAACGCGGAGTAGCGTGTAATTACTATTATTCCCTATGCAATTCCTCCGGATCCAAACTGTCGGCAGATGAAATGTTGTTTCACCAATTTGATGGGTAGATGGACACGTTTGATCCGTGGTGTCCCATATGGGTCTAGGAGAGAGAGAGAGAGAGAGTCCCTTTGGATGCGACGACGGCCAGTAAAATTGACGAGAAAAGGGGATGAGAAAGAAGAAACTTATACTTCTAGAGCATGTTATACACTTAACTCATATATATGTATACAAAAGAGCCTTATAATTCACAGCTAATATTTATATATATCCACCAATTTTCGTCATACAACAGCTTGTTCACAACCTCTTCTCTCCCCCCCCCCCCAACCCCAGCCCTACCAGACCACGGAGCTACTCAGCATAAGACGTCTTTGAGTAGTTTGTACCGACGGCCCGACGGCCGCGCCGAAGGCCCCGCGCCACTCGTGCTCTTCCCGCGGCCGCTGCCTGTGTCCTCCCGGTCGCCACCCTCGCTCTGCTTGGCCCTCTCGCCACCCGGGTTGTCGGGTTGGCTCGCCGACACCGCTCCCTGACCCTTCCCGGCCGGGGACCTCCTGGTGTGGGCGGCTGCTCCCTGATGCTTCCTCGAGGCCTTGCGCTCCTCGCTGCGGCACCAGTCGCAGCACCCGGCCGCCTCCGACGCGTCCTCCTCGTAGTAGTTGCTACAGTACCTAAGTATTCATCAAAAGGTAGGAAAGAACAAGGCAAGGATGAGAATACACAGCCAACAAGACAGCTAAGGCAGGCGATCACGGAATATTTCTTTGCAGCGGCCATAGATCACACGAGAGAGAGAGAGATGCCACCCATGAGAGAAGAGAGGTGTGATCGATAGAGTAAACGTATGTACGAGTGCTGGAACCGAGAGAGGCATCGGGTGCATCGGAAGAGCTTGTCAGGGAAGCCGATGTCGCCGCACATGCAGCATACGGTGTTGATGTCCACCATGGCGCCGCGCGCGGAGAAGAGCCTGATAGAGAAGCTGAGAGAGAGAGAGAGAGAGAGAGAGAGAGAGAGAGAGAGAGAGATGGCGGCAACCAGCACGACGAAAGGGAACCAAAAGTGGGAGGAGTGGAAGGAGAAGAAGAGGGGAGGGGGGAGAGAGGGAGAGTAGTGGAGGAGGAGATAGATGTAAGGGGGTGGAGGGGTGGCGGACGCCACACTATATTTGCATGTGCTAACCTTCTCTTACTTTATATGTACAGTTGGGAGCCTTTTGGAGTGGCGTCCGGGTCCCAAATTTCCGACGACAGACAGTACAGTCATCCAGCCGTCTGATCAAGAACGTGGGGCTCAGCATCCGTCACCAGACGTCTCGGCCCCACACGATTCATCAGTTGCGTAAGCGGACCCATCCGGTATTCGTAGCTAATGTCAGGCGCAGGATTGAGATTTCGCTCTGCTGCCGTTGACACGTTCTTGGCCGCCGGGGCCCGGCGGGAAAGTGGGGTTGGAGTATGAGAAATGTACCGACTGGCGACTGCCTCCCGTCCGCCAACCTCCCCTTAATGTCAAAGCCCTGCTCCGTGGCGCAGTGCGCCGGACCAATGGGAACACACCGTGACGTCACACTATTTCTTACTTGCCAAGGACGTGCACAGGAGATCCGCCCTTTCCTGTCCACCTTTTTAATTCTTGCCCGTAATTAATAAGGGCTTTTATATGTTTCCTTTTATATTTCTCCTTCACTCAAAGGGCACGTATGCCACTTTTTCTTTCATCTCATGGGAAAGGACCTAAAATAGTAAAATCTTGTCCTGTTGCCCTCATTAGTTTGGTGGAGCTCCCAGTACTCTGCCTTCTTGTTGCTCCCGGAAAACATTACAATAAATGGGGCTTCTTGTTGCTGCCCAGGAAAACAATAAATGGATTGACAATTACCTCGACCTGATCTTTCTAAAGTTGTGCATGATGGCGACGCTTTTCCCATGTACATCCACTGACCTGGATGCTGCCCCCACCACTATGCCTCTTTATAGGACAACTTTCTCATTGAGATTGTTGCTGACCCCTCATTCACGGTGGGCTATATACCAAGGCCGCTCTTCTCAATTTCCACCCTCAGGTACGTGGGTACAAATTGAAACGTGGTTTACTGCAGCATATTCCGAATGTAGTTTCTGAGTTTAAACAAATAAGATCCACTGCTTTTAATGTTAGAGATTCGATTTGATGACCCATCAAACCATTTGTTCGGTTTCCAATTCTACAAAACCCATATAAACGAATATCAACATATAAAAGAGAGCTAATCGAATAATTTGATGACGGGAACAGTCGGCTAAACAGATCCTGGTGCAGTACTAGCTATAGAAGACTTTATATTGAGCATGCCACAATCTGTGTGCATGATAATTAAAGTATTAATGGTCTCTCCTTAAACTCCCTCACAGGGTGGTCCCCTATTTACTGCTCCCTCTAATTCACTATTGTTATCTTGCTAAGCACTTGTAAATAGGGATTTAGATTGTTGTACTATATATGTAGAGTACGTACGTGATTAAAATGGGAGTAATCAAGTAGGAGAGAAAGATTTGGCAGCGTTTCGTAGCAAGTTTTAAGACCCTAATAAAAGGATAAGACTTACACTTGTCATGAATGGGCGCCTAAACAAATGGGTAATGGAAGGTTAAAGCTCTCTCTTTGTCTTAATTAAAAACGCAAGCACACGGAGATTAGTCCTAAGAGAAGCTTTCATACGTGCATGAAGCAGGTTTGAAACAGATGGACGGGTGTGAATTGGTTAAACTAAGCAGTGTTCTGAGTGGGTTTTTTTATAGCGTTCTAAAAAGCGGTTGATTCCCGTGATTCCGGATGCTAAGATCACAAGGAAAATAATAAAAAGGCTTAGAAGTGATATGTGTGCGGCTGGGATTGACGTGACGCCAAACTAATCTGGAGGAGATCTTCCGGGCAACCGGAGGCTGATCGAACTGGACATGACATCACGGTCGGCGTCCGTGGAACGAAACCAAAGTGCTGCCCATCGAACACCTTGCCAGGCTCCACTGTTGCCTGCTTGTGGTGTTGTGTGTGTGCGCCCGTCCTGTTGCCGTCCCTCTCATACGGATCGAAGTGGGGGAGTGACAAGAAAAATAAAAGTGAACGTTCCCAACGAAACCACGGCGGGTTTCACTCCAACTCCACCCCCCACCACCTCGTAAGAAAAGAAAGACTCGTTGGTTGTCCCCAAGTCTTGTGTCCTTTACCAGTTTCCTCCTACCCAGAGAGAGAGAGGGATCCTGCTCACAGAGACACACAAAGAATGACAGAGAGAAAGAACTCCTGTTCACAGAGGGAGAGGGAGAGAGCGCGCTCCTGTTCACAAAGAGAGAGAGAGAGAGAGAGAGAGAGAAAGAGAGAGAGCACTGTTCACAAAGACATGCACATACACAAACAGAGGGGACCGGGGTGGAGGGGAGAACTGTTCACAGTGACACACGTATACATGTACACTTATACATAGAGAGAGAGAGACATATACATGTACACTTATATATATATATATATATAGAGAGAGAGAGAGAGAGAGAGAGAGGTGGGGGGCATGGGAGTCCAAAGCACCCATTGGGGATGTCTCTTTGTGGTGCAACATATCCTCTCAGGATAATGATGCTGTCCTCGACCTTGGAGGTGGATGTACTTGCTTCTTCTTTTTGCTAGCCCCTCCTGTCCTCCCCGCCATCAAGACCTGACGTGGTGCGCTGTCGGTATTCTTTATGGAAATAGAATTCAAGCAAAAAAAAAGGTATTCTTTATGGAAATTAATGATCATCGGCTCGCCCACCAGAAGGATGGAGCTCTTTCTCCTCTCTTCTCTATTTCCTTTTTATTTTTATTTTTTCTATAGTCGGGTCTTTGGCTAGCTGCTCAAATCTATGCGATTGGCACGTGGGATCGTGTACTATAAACGACGTATGGGCAACCCCACCACCAAAAGCTTATGCATTGTGTATGGTGGAGATTGGCACTTCGTTTTCTCTACTTCGCCGTGGAGTATTGAACGTAGCTGTTCATGTTGTACAGATACCTGGGAGAGGACCACAGGCAGAACATGTCTGTTGATATGGGCAAGCATCAAGACCGTCCCCCCCCCCCAACTTGGATCCTCTGCATGGACGGATAGCCATTAGAGGGATGCTATGGACTCGCACACTGTGTTTGATAAGAGGACTCCTATATGTGGTGCCTCTGCGTTTGTCCGACGCATTGAGACAAGACCATGGCATGGGAAGAAAGAATCCGAATAGAGAAGTATAGGAGAGAAGGCAAGGTGAATATGGTGAAATCGTTTATTTGTCAACTATTTCTGTGTCATTTAACTCTATTATAAGTCAGGTTTCTACTTGGATCATGGCTGTTTAACAGCCTTTCATAACCAAGCACAAACTTCTTCCCTTTAATTTTGTTCTTCGAATGATGCTCCCCCCAGCTGTGCACCGCTCTTCAACTCGACTGGCTAGAGCTCGCACATAATTGGAATTCTATCGCTATCTCTAGTTGCTCTCCTTTAGGCGTCTAATGCTCGTCAAAGGTGTAAGTGGACTGCCGTGCTCTATGGAGGAGTACCATATGCTTCAGCTTAGGGTTTAACTTATTCTAAACTCCTACAAATTAAGCTCTTATTCTAGGCTTCTTCTCTCTCTTTTAAAAGGTTTCTTTCACGCCCGTGGACTGTCTGTTCCGTCTTTCTTTATGCTCGTCATCGCATTGTAATGCGGTATGATAGTTCTCTCTCCATTAATGACTCAGATTATTAATTTTAAGATTTTCACAAGTTGAGACATTGGGTAGCTTCTGGTAATTAGCAGAAGAAGAGTATCGTTACCACGTTGGAGACTTTAGTGATGCTTACAACCAGTGGTGGATCCGGGATCCCACTGGATTTTGTGAGTCCATTGATCCAGTTCAATGTAATATAGTCCGGGACTCTACTCACCTAGTCTAAGATTTTACTGATCCAACTTAAAGACTCTATATAATCCAATCCAAGATTTCACTGACCCAAACATACTTATGACTTAGTATTCGAGTGACCCCACTGAATAAAATTTTTGTGTCCGCCACTGCTTACAACTAAAGAAAAATGGGGAACACTCAGTGCACACACGCGCATCGGGGTGTGCACACTCACACGGGTAAACATCCGCACACGCCTATCAACGCACAGTGTACCTGCACACCCCCACACACAGTTGTACACCAAGCTGCAGTCAAGAAAAATATGCACAAGACCTCTGAACTATCCTAGATTGCACGGCCCAATTGTTAATGTTCTCTAATTCTCAATGAAGTCACAATCATAACCAAGAAAATCCCTTTGCTCTCTACGTATACGGATGATGTTGAATAAGATCCAAACATCTCGTCATCCGGACTTCTGTTCTTAATATGGTCCAATCGGAGCATAACGAAGATTCTACTTTCAGTTAAGAATTGCAAGATATTGTATGCATGGTCATATTTTAATTTTTTTTGATAAGACGTGAAAGGGACTCCGCTTAAGTCCATATTCTATACCGTCAATGTGCCCGCAGCGGGGTCTAACAGCCTTATATATAGAACCTATCAACTTAACCGGATCACGCCAGTTCGGATACGAACCGGCATGGGCGGTCCAGTGCAACCGGTTTGGAGCTTGAACCGACCAGATCTACTGAAGAGTCCTTTGGTATGACGTAAAATACTATAAAATATCATGCATAAAAATTACATTTTATGTTTCATTAAATATGATATTAATTATAATGCCGAATCAAACAGCACCTAGAAAACCTTTGTACACGGTTTGCTTGAGTTTAGGGTTTGCTCATGATGATCCTTTTCCACATATTGTCGAGCACTCAGCTACCAGGTACCATTTGTGGTTGTCATTTGCTGTTAGGTCTTAGGTAGAGGTAATGCCATACTAGTTAATCACAGTCGGATTGAAATAAGTCATAGGGAAAATTAACAAAATTAACTAGGGGTCTTGTTAGAAGGCGAGATTTATTCTACAGTCTCCGACAACAAACACTAACATGGCAGGTCTTTGCTTTTTATCTGAAGTTATTTTTCAGTCGACTCCCACTATCTTCACACGTATAAAATTTCATTTCACCCTTCCTTTTAAATTGGCCTAGAAGAATAATTACGGATAATACCCTTTTGGTGCAGAGATGTTGCGCAGACCATTTTATTTTATTTTCTTATTATAATTGTTAGATTTTTTGGAGCATTTGATCAAAAAATGAACGGTATAATTAATAAGTTCGAGTTGGCCCGTTCTTGTGGTATATTGTTTTTGCAAAAATTTACACACGCAAATCAAGCTTATTGGCTGCATCATTCAATTTTTCATTAGACACTCCAAAAAATTAAAAAAAAATAGACAAAAAATTAAAAGAAAAGAAAATTCGGCCTAACCCCTATGGTGCATGATCAATATGATTTTTTAATTGTTTTTTTTTCTTTTTAGAGTTCTTAAATTTTTTTGGAGTATCAAATCAAAAATCAAATATTATAATCAATAAATTCAAGTTGGTTCCGCACATACAACATATTTTTTTAAAATTGTTTTATACACATAAATCGAGGTATGCACAAAAAAATTAAATGATAACTGACTGTGAATTACATATTACTGATAATATTAACCCAACCATGCATCTTGATAGATCTGGAGATATTTTTTTTATTTTTTTATTTTTAATTTTACAAAAATTAACTTGTCCACCTCCACGAAATGACAACAACTCTCCTGTAATCTCATGAACAGTGAAATGAATGACCCATCTCCTCCATCATCCTCACTAGTTTAAATACACCACAACTTTCAAATATGGAGAACAAACTAGGCTTCACATCCCCCACCCCACCACCACTATCACTACATAACACCAACTCGCCAACAAAAAGATAGGAACGTGACATCTACTCGTGCTTATCAATAGTGCACCCGTTGACTGTATATTTTTCTTCTTCTCTATTCTGCTGCATTTCTCACCCACGCCAACCGTCATTATAAGATTGCAACAAGAAATTTAAAAAAGGTCCGGCCCTCAAACCTGCCAAAGGCGAATGACCAAAGTAATGTTATCAATAACATCTAATTCATAACTAATTATCAGTTACATGGTAGATGCAACTTTTTTTCAGTCTTTGGACTTGATCGGACTTGATAGAGTATTTATTTATATTTTTTTCAATTTTTCTCTCTCAATTTTTATTTTAAAAAAATTACTATTTACACTTTATTTAGATTCTTTTCTTTTATTTTATAATGGAGAGAAATGAATTCTTAGGAAGTCTCCTATAAAGCAACTTGCTTGTTCGGTTACCACTATAACAATTAATGTATTTCTATTTCTCCCCTACAATTAATTGCTTCTCTCTCTTTCTCTCTCTCATTAAATTATATTCTTCTCTTACTCTCACATCAATAACATTAATCCAGTCATACTCAATGGTACGGCTAAGATCGATTTTTCTTTTTTTTATTTCCTTCTTAGATTTTTTTTAAATTTTGAAGCGTCTGATAAAAAATTAGATGATATTGCCAATAATTTCGAATTGATCCCGAACTTATTCATACTTGTTTTAAAAGAAAAAACATTTTTGTGCATACTTCAATTAACGTGTGTAAAAAAAATTAGAAAATGCGTTGTTGGATGCTCGGGGCCAACTTGAATTTATTGACTATAATGTTCAATTATTGATTGGATGCTCCAAAAAATTTAAGAATTCCAAAAATAAAACAAAACACTTAAAAAACATATTGATGATGCACCACGGGGTTGGGCCGATTTTTCTTTTCTTTTAGTTTTTTGTTCAAATTTTTTAATTTTTTTGGAGTGTCTAATAAAAAATTGAATGATATAGCCAGTAAACTCGAATTGGTCTTGTGTTTGCTGTATATTTATTTTTTGAAAAAAAAGTATTTTTTATGTATGTCTCAATTTGAGTGTGCAAAAAAAAGTTTTCTTAAAAAAAAGAAATATACCACAAGATTGAGGCCAACTCGAGCTTATTAACTGTATCGTTTGTTTTTTTATCAGACACCCTAAAACAAATTAAAAACTTCAACAAGAAAATAAAAATCAATCTGCACAACAACCTTACACCAAAAGGGCATTATCCGTAATTATTCTCCTAGGCTAATGTAAAAAGGAGGGTAAAATGGGGTTTTATGCCTGTGGAGGTAGTGGGAGTCAGGTCAAATGGGGTTTTATGCCTGTGGAGGTAGTAGGAGTCAGGTCCAAGGACTAAAAAATAATTCCACTTAAAAAACAAGGACCTGCCATACTGGTGTTTGTTGTCAGGGACTGCAAAATAAGTCTCCCTCTCTGACAGGATTGCCTAGTTAATTTTTCCTAAATTGCCTTTTAATTTAGAAGTGCTCAAAAAAGAATTTTGATTAAAAGCAGTCATTGTTAATATGAGGCACAATACAAGTGCATGTGGTAATTCCTCTTATTTCCAACCAAAAGTTCCTTGTTGAAGGTTAGAGTATTGCTGTCTGTTTTTAAATGCAGACATTACCTTAGGGTAAATTGGTGCCAAAATGACGTCTTTTGGAGTATTAAAAAAGCGAGAGAGAATCCCTCAGTTTCAAAAGTTGCACCCAAACGTGATGGGGATGCAAATCTCTGTCTGCTGGGTTAGAACTTAGAGGTGTCATAATAAACAAGGATTTTTGTAAATAGCCTTATAAAAGATGTAATATTTATAGATAACTCTCTGCATGATTTATATTTGTATATAACTTTCTAAAGTTTGGAGGTATTTGCATATAACCTCCTTAATTATATAATTTATTTTGAATTTTACCTAAGTTCAAATATTTTTATTCCACATAAAAAATAAAAATAATTTTTTGATGTTAATATGTACAACAAGTTTATGAGCAGATGTTTATGTGATTTTTCTTTTGAGATGTACATATTTTGATTGAAGATATTTTTCTTGTGAGATTTCACATATTCTACGTAGGTAGTAATACTTTAATTTAAGTGAAGCTCAAAGTAAACCCACAGAATTGAAGGGATTATATGCAAATAACATTATCGTTAAGGGGTTTCTATACAAACATGATTCGTACATGGGGTTATATATAAATATGACATTATTTAAGGAGTTATTTGTAGAAACCCCTAATAAAAAGAAACCTAAATAGATAACTTGTTGTAAGGAAGAATGAACTATCAAATCAGAATGTTACTATATTCATGGGTGTAGAGTAGACTGACTTATTAAAATTATTCTGGAAATAAGTTATTCTTAGTCAAAATACTAGATCTTTCCTATCCAATCAGAATCTGACTTATTTAGAAAATAAGAAGATCTTATTCTGCTGGATTCTACTGTCAAAGTGAGGCTCAAGGTATAGAGAATGTTTACACCAGACCTTGTGCTCTTGTTTCAATCTTCCTCTCATGAATAAGCAAGAGATGTATTTGGGAGTGCCCTTTAATATTTTGAAGGGGAATATGGATCAGTTTTCTTATCTGGAAAGTAGATGCCTTGCTAAATTGTCCACTTGGAAAGCCTCTATTCTGTCTTGTGCCGGGAAAATTACCTTGATCAATAATGTTCTGGCTGCCATTCCAGGATATGTTATGGGTATGGGCCTTCTTCCCAAAGCGACCATTCACAGGTTAAATCAGATTGTGTTCCTTCTCATGGGGGCAAAAGGAGGATCATAGGAAATTGCATCTATACAGGTGGGATGCCTGTAAAATACTCCCCTTGTTGGGTGGTTTGGGTATCAGAGACCTTGCATCTATTAACAAGGCTTTCATCTTGAAACTCATCTGGAAGTTTTCTACTTATCCCCACCCTCTCTGGTCCAAACTTATTCAAGCAAAGTACCTCAAGTCTACTTCCTTTTGGGATGTTTCCAAAGTTAGCAATTCTTCTCCAACTTGGGCAGCTATGCTTCACCTGAGGGATTTATTTGCAAACTGCATTGCATATTCCATCAATGAACAGATTTATTCCACTCTATGGACCCCTTTTATGTTGAAGCAGCAGATCTTCTAGAAGCATTGCAAGTGGTGCCCAACTTTCCTCAATTATCGGTAATCGAAGGTGACGCGCAGGTCCTTATTGATGCAGTCGTGAAGAACAAAGCCCATCCTTGGAAGGTTTCAAGTTTCATTAGATGATTGCTGTTGTTTGGTCAAGCAATGACCTTTTTCTCTAGTTATGTTCCCAGGACTGCAAATTCTATGGCCCATGACTTGGCCAGATTTGCCCTTCAGACTAAAGGTTCATTTGGTAACCTGTAAAATGACAGGTAGGAAAATATTTTCAGAAAAATCTGATACAAAGATTTATTTGGTAGTCTAGAAAACGTTAGTCAACGGAAAATATACTCTGTTGACTCCATTTAAATCAAGATTTTGGCATCGGAGAAGAAGGTCGTTTTCCTGGAAAACTTCAAAACGCCCCTTGTTCTTGCTTGATAAGGATGAGGGTGGGTGCTCTCGGTTAAAATAAAAGAGACTGCCTTTTCTTTTTTGTGGTTAAAATAAATTTTCATCTTTTTTGAGATGTTCGATCTAAAATCAAACTACAAATTAGATAGACATGTAGGACATGTTATGGAGCTTTCGAAAAATATGAAAAAATAAAAAATTTAGTTCTGATGAATAATAAACTACTGCTCATCGGGGCTCAATTTTTTAATTTTCTTTTTTTTTAGATGTCCGATCGAAAATCGAATTATATGAGTATGTAGGTCATGTTAGAAGCCTTAAAAAAATTTTATGAAAATTAAAAAATCGACCCCCAATGAATAGTATATTATTGTTCATCGAGCCTTGGTTTTTAAATTTTTATTATTTTTTAAGATGTCCAATCGAAAATTCAATTGTGTGGACATGTAGGGCATGTTGGGGGCTTCAAAAAAAAAAAAAATAGTTTGATTGTACCATCAGGCAACGTAATAACCCTTAAAGGTGTAGTAAGTTATTCTTCCTTTGGAATTACTTATATTTATGCCCTGAAAACTTAAGATATTATAATTTTACACTTATATCTTTAAAATAATATGATACTGTTGAAACTTACAGAAAGTTTCATTTTTACGGAAAAAATAAAGAAACATATTTTTTCTAAAAGTATAATTTTATAACAAAACTTATTATTAAAATTATTTTTCCTTCTAATTATATTTTAAATACAACTAAATTCATAATGTGTAATGTGTAGGGACATGATATTTTTTTTTATTTGAACCATCTAATTAGATGTCAAGTTAGAGCATTCTGGCAACTAGAAAAATAGAAAAAAATAAAAAGATCTTTTGACTTTGCCATTTGAACTTTGACAGTGTGGAAATATGAAAACTGAAAAGAAAAAAAATACCCTTTAATGTTGCGGTTCGAATTTTGATCATATGAAAATATGGCCTTTTTTATTTGAATTTTCCAATCAAATATAGAGTTGGGATATTCTCTCAGTTCAGAAAAATATAAAAAATTCTTTTGGCTTTGCCATATCTATGTTATAAAATTTGTAATGCGAAAATTCTTTTATAAGCAAACAAATGTATGAAATCATTTTCAAGAAAAAATTTTACGGGCAAACAAATGAATGAAAAGACAAGAAAATATGTTCAGAAGTGTCAAATAGTCAATTACGTTTTTATTTTTCTCGTAAATTGATTTCCTTGAAAAAAAATTTCTATCCAATTATATTTTAAGTGCAACCAAACGGACCCTAAGTGTTGTAATACATGGACTCATCCTCCATTCCCTACTTCTTGTATCTCCATGTGTAACTTGGACCCTGCTAGTTCTTAATCTAAAGGCTAATAGCATTTTGAAGTTCAAGAAAAAAAAAAATTCTCCATTCAGTTTGCTTCTCTTCTTATAAGGAGGGTTATGTTGGGCAATCTACCATATATTTTTTATTGGGTCCACAATCGACATTCTTTATTGTTTGTATTATGGTTCTTCATGAATATTTATCTTTTTTTTCCTTTTTTTTAAAGAAATGAATACTTATCCTTGTTTGCATTTCTTAAGTACTACAGCATCAAATCCAATAATATGATCGATGCTTCCTTTTCATCATGCTCTATCCGTTTATTGTCGAAGCAGTAAAGGAATTGTGTTATTTCTTATTCACGCATAGAATAACAATCTTTTACAGAGAAGTCAAAAATCCGTACAGCTGTAGACACGCTAATTTTGACGTCATTTTGAGTAAATTTCATATCATATAATAATGCCTCATAATGGTCTGATAATTAATCATTGATTAATTTTTATTAATATTTTTGAGTGTCGGGTTTAGCAGACATGTTTAAGTTAATCAATTGAATTGATTTTAACTCAAATTTCAGTTAAAATATGAAAAAGTCTAAAAGGCGTCGACCCATGTGGACGTTATTTAGAGTTTATTCCTATTTTAGCGTTTAAATTTGAATTTTAATTAATTGATTTATTAGCTAAAAGGCGTCTGTGACGGTCGACGCGTTTTAGGTTTCCTAAGTTATTTTAACTTCTCTTCCGGATGTTTATCCTTATCTTAATTAGGGTAAAAGACGTCTACCCATGTGGACGCGTTTTAGCTAATAAAGATAAAGATAAGTTTTCCCGGATATTTATCCTTATCTTAATTAATCTGAAAGGCGTCAGCCAAGGTGGACGCGTTTTAGATAATTACAGATAAAGATGAATTAATCAGTGATTATCTGTCGGTTAAAGTAGATAAATCCTAGATTTTTCTATGTTAATCGCAAACGCAGAAAATGCCTATAAATACCTTGCATCTCAAGGAGTTAAAAAAAAAAAAGAGAGAGAGAATTATTGAGCCACAGCGTTATAGCAATTTGAAGATCGGAGCAACCACGTCGGAACGCCGGAGCGCTGCCATTTCCAGAAGTCGGCATCCTTCTTCAAAATCTTCATCTCTTCAAAGCTTCAACCAACTGGACTGGGCATAAGTTTTTCATATCTGAATTTCATTTTCATTCATTAGTTTCATTCTCTCATACTCACTGCATGCCACACACACCACATCATCAATCTTCTAAAACCCATCTGTTCTAAAGGGGTTTCAAAGCCATTTAAAACAAGTGAGTTGCTGTTTAAACATGTTCATAACCATAGTTAATTTTGATATTATTTCTACTTAGATTCTCATCATTGTTTCTCCTTTATTTTTCTGTTTCTCTGTCTCTGCTGCATCCAACAACAACAACAAAAGATCAAAAGAGGGAAATCAAGCACAAAGCCAGAAGAACTTCTGGACGATCCTCAGCATTCAACAGCAAGAACAAAAGAACAAGAAAGGGCTCTCTTTCTTCAGCCGGCTGAAGGAGGGGAACCAAGGACTCATTCTTCCGCGTTTAGACAGGTAGGCGATCAAACTTCTTTTGAAGCTTTTTAGTTAAAAGTTTCTGGCGATCACTTCACTTTAGTTTCTGTTTTTAATAGGTTAATTTACCCTAAACAACATAGTTTTTCACATTAATCATACGAGCAATTTTCAGCACCTACAACAGCATAAAGTAGGGACTAGGGTGTAAACGGATCAGCAAGATCTGAAAATCCGACCCAGATCTACAACACAAAATCGAATTCGGATCACCCGTTGATGATCCGAAAGCCACTGTCTCTCGAATTTAGGTTGATCCGAAGTGACCAAACTCGGATCAGATTTTGGACTCCCATAGTTGGTTAGATCCAACCCTGACCTAGATGAGTTCTCTTTTGCTACTCGTTCTCGCCCAGGTAAAAGCTGTGCTCCTCCTCCAGGCGGCCAAGCGGTGCTCCCCCCCTTGACCTTGGCCTTGACGGTGGTTCTCCGACGACCAGAGATCTATGTGCTCACCACACACGGCACGGCATCAAAGAAGCAACTCTCCAGGTACAACTCCTACTCCCTATTGAAGTCCTTAACGAAGGAGGAGTCCACCTGGGGCTTCCTCGGTAGGTCTTATGCATTGAGGTCGTGCCCTGTCATCTTCCTATACTCCACCTCCTCCGGTAGGTGGCTCGCTCATGACCTTATCAGGTCCAGTACCTTCCCTCCCTCTGGCACCATCAAACTCTATCAATGCTATCATGAAACCCTTGTCTACCTTCGATCCCCTCCAAGTGCAGTATCTCCAAACCAGAATGGAACTCGATGGTGCTTGGAAGTGGCCAAGCATCCTCTGTAGTCCTTTGATCTACTCCTCTCCCTACTTGCTTGCTCAGCCTCTAGATCGGCTAGCCCGAGCAGTGCGGCATGGTGGACTACCTTGGCCTCTACTTCTTCGACCTCCTCATGTCCATCGACAAGCCCTCCGCAAGGGTGACCACTAAAACTACTGCTACAAGAGAAGAAGTGCTCCCTGGAGGCCTGCTCAATCCTTTGTTAGAGTGGGGTTTGGACATGTCCTGATAGAGCCTTCTATGGGTAGGGTTGGGGCCGAGGTTAGTGCCGCTAAGGCTCTAAGATCAGGCACTGCTCGCACACAACACATGCGGGGAACAAGCAGCGTAGAAGACGGTGCACTGTGTGACAAAGCTTTGGGAATACAAGGTTCTACCACACGCACCGATCACCATTGTCATGCCCATCCGACCGACAACAATTCTTGGCAGTCGCCTCCGTCCACCCACCCCCCTCCCCCGCCTGCTCCTCCTCCTCCGAGCCGAAACTCCACCTTATTCCGCGGACACTCTGCAAAATTCCTCTTTTCTGCCTCAAAGGGACATGGGAGCATGGTCCGACTCAAGATCTGATCTAGATTCGAATTCGATCCAACATTTTCAAAACTTACGAGTTCTGGTTCGGATCTGGTCGAGTTTATTATGATTAGACCAAATCCATTTGCATCCCTAGTAGGGGCTTGCGACAGTACTGATCATTTCCTCTAACTAGTAGACATAGGGTATATTTTGCCATAATTAGCCTCAGCTCTTAAGACCAGAATTGCACTTCATCCAACATTGATTTCAAACAATTTTCCACAAAATAAAATATAGATGTTCTCTTCCTTTTCTAAATAGGATTTTTAATTTTTTTTCCTATAAAAATTTATTTTTAGAATAATCTCTTGTAGTTTATGTATTTAGTGTTTACTCTAAGAAACCTATTCTTTGGTAGAAATTAGTCTTTCTTGTTAGTAGATGTTTGAAAGATGAGAATTGTTACGTCCAGGATCCGTTTTTTTTTTTTTTTTAACTTGGAGTTTGACTCTTGGGATAAACCCCATCATAACGAATAGATATGAGAACTAAACAACCATAATGTGATTTAAATAAATCATATAACTATCAATTGATTCAAAATATCTAAAATATAGTCAATACCAAAATTCACAAATTACAATATCTATCAATTAGTATCTAAATCTTCAATCTCTTTAAATAAAGAAAAGTACATCAATCTCTCATCATTTTTTATTATATAAAATTATTAATTTGATAACTAAAAGGTCTTCTGAAAATTTAACATGCTTGATTCCCCACCTATGTAAATTCTGAATTGACTTCTCATGAAAAAATGGTTGGTCAGATTTATGAGTCCACCACTCAGTGGACTTTAAACTATCCATGTGATTTAACATATAGTAATTTTACAAATTACATTATACAATTATAACTAGTACGATTTATACAGTTTTACATATAGGTAAAATAGGAACATGATATAAAAATATAGTCAAATATATATTTACCAAATCAAATATGTTTTTTAATAGTATGAATAGATCGACTAATCATATGACATATATTGTATGATCGAATTTATCTAAACAAATCTACTAGACATGAACTAAACATATCACATATCGAACTGAACATATAGCAAATTATCATGACATAGTAACTTATCAAATCAGATTCATGTCAAAAATTATATAGTCAGAACATATTCATAAATTTCGAAAGGATATCTAATCAAAATGAATATAGACTTCAAACGAATAAGTTATGATCAAAGAATGACTACGTAAGGATATCAAATGAATGAACTGAACAGATTATAAGCTGAATTCAGATGATTTAAACAAAAAATTATGTTTCATATTTATGTGCCAAATATATTACAAACTAATATATCAAACAGACATGCATTCAACCACCTTATAAGGAGCTGAATAAAACATATACCAAAGTATATAAGCAAGTATACTAAGGTCATGGCACATGTATAATTAGAGAGTCTATTATCCCACTTCAGATGACTGATCACAAACTCACAATCATTGAGATTTTATCTCGTTATCACAGATAGAATTCATCTACAAACGTTTATGGAATGAGCCATAAATTCCTTAAGATGACAATGTGCCAACAAATCTCAAACAAATAGGACACAAATGTGCTTTCACAAATTTCAAAGTCATTATAGATCTGAAAATTTAATTTGACAAAGTGGTATTTACATATAAGAGTGAAAATATATATTTTTATATACAAAATAGTTACTTAAAGAGTCAATATGGTCATATATATAGAAAATCAAAATAAAGCTGATGTCAACATATTTCTAAACTGAAACTTAAGCTTCAAGAAATTTCTTAGAAATTTTAGATAAATAAATATATTTTTTGACTACTAAAACTAATTATTAGAACTTAAAAACAACAAATAGATTGAGTATTATCAAATATATTCAAAAAATTGTCAAACTTAGCGAAGATGTTAAATAGGTCATATGTAAATATATGTTGAGGTAAATAAAGACATATATCTTATGTCTGCTTATTGATTGCTACTAAGGTTCTTGAAAGAAACATGACAACAAGAATTAGTGCTATTGATTAGGTAAGAGGAAGTATGAGTAATAGTAGTAATAAGAATTTTTTTATTTTAATATTTTTATTCAAAGATTGAATGAATCTATTGTTGTAAATTCAATATTTCATGAATGTATATAGAAAATTTGGTTTAGACTCAACAATTAATAGTCGGCACGTAGTTTCATCAAGTCAATAGAGATTTTATTTATTATGCTTAGTGATCATTGAGAATTTAAAATCATATATTATTAATTATTCTATCTAGTTTATTTATTTTCTCTTTCTTAATTAAGTGAGTTGGTTGACTTCTTATCAGATGAGTGTACTAACCTCCAACACATTGCTATTTAGATATCGAATCATAACTCTTCATCTTTTCCTTGTAAAAGAAATTAGAGCACATTCGCTTAATTTCATACTAAGAAGAAAAATCATCTTAAGCAGCAAAAATTGGATAAATTTGTGTTTATTTATTAAAGCTTAAGGTTGAGAGAGAAGAAACGGGGAAGGACAAGTTCATTGGATTGATGACTCTCCTGAATCAATAGAACCAACAAACACTCGACACTAAACAGAATCAATGGGAAAGGAGGATCAAGAAACATGTTTGTCAGATTATATCCAAGAATTACAATTTCTAAGTATGCGGAGAATTCGGAACATTGAATATAAAAATTTTACTTCCCTTCTTTGGACTCAAGATTTACGAAGAGGATCTTATCAATTTTCCTTGTTTTGATGGATTTAAGTCATTATTAGATGGGTGAACATCATTTAGATTTTTACTTATTATTTTTCATTGACATTATAAAGTTTAGTATGTTGAATTTTGGGCTCTGGTAAATATTTATAGTTGATAGATATGATTCAGCTACTCGAAATGAAAAAAAGAACAAATAAAAAATAACAACGTAACCGTTGATTCCAAAGAGAAAGAAGGCTTTGGCCAACGGACACAGCCTAGAAACCCTAAAATTTCCACTGGCGGGAGCACAAACCCTAAAATTTCCATCCTCCTCCTCCCTCCCTCGTCCATGGCGTCTACATTCCTCAGATCCACAAACCGCAGGTCTCTCCTATCCCTCCTCTCCTACGCCAAGCCTCGCGCGGCGGCGCCCTCCCCGGTCGGATCTGCTTCGCAGGCGGCCCGCCTCTCCAGAGCCGCCGCCCGCCCCTCGAACCCCGCTTGCCGCCTCTCTTCGTCGTCCGGGTAAGCTGATCTACAGACGAAGCTCCAATTCGCAGTGTACATGTGTCGGTTCGGGTCCTCGGCGTCGCACTCACTGGCGTTCTCACGCCTCTGATTTGTGTTGTGATCTCGTCAGGTGCCCTTCGGAATTGGGCTGCTGCTGGGGATCCCTGTTCCCACTGCACAGTGCGGGGGCGGTGGCGAGGCTGGGCTCGTGCCTGTGCCCGACGGCCCGGAGCTGCAGGGCTCTCTCGCAGGGTATGCTCTGCATTCCCGATTCTGGATTCCGGTGCTATTGTTCTGCTACTGATCTTGCTATCAGTATTTTCTCTTCTGAAGCATGCATTCTTTAACAGTTTTCTTGATGGCTTTTGCTGATGAATTGTCTAGATTATTGCACAAGAGGAAAGGAGGAATTATGTGAATAATCACAAGGGTAAACATAGGTTTTACATTAACTCGTTCCATTGGTTTTTTAGTGCTTTTGTAGTTTTGGTGTGAGGATTCGCTTAGTTGAGTACTAAGGTATAATGAAAGCTGGTATCTGACGTCTGTTCGTGTTGCTTCCCAAGTTCTAGTTGGCGTCGTATTTCTGCTATCATACAAAGACCGGGTTGATTTCTTGACTTGGATTCATTGCAATTTACAAGTGAAAGGGATGTGGATTACGATTTATCGGTGATGAGGCTGAATCTGATTCGGCCCATTAAAACAGGCCCAACACTGTGGTCAGTCCAACAGCGGCAGTAAAAGGCCCCCTGGGAGCCTTCGGCCCAATAGCGCCTCGGCGGCCCTCGGCCCAGTAAGCAATCCATTGTTCTTTGGCCCGTCAGCAGCCCAAAAGGCTTCGGCCCGTTAGCGGCTCAGCAGCCCTCGGTCCAGTAGGCTTCGGCCCGTCAGCGGCCCAACCCCCTTCGGCCCAATAGCCGTGTCCGGCCCACTCCGGTGGAAGGACTAGGCACTATGGCGGTTTACCAATAAACCCGGAACATAGTCCTATATCGGCTACCACCGTTAGGCATCCTCTATCCTCCGCTATAAATACACCGCTATTTATTGCCAAAGGTATGTCTCCGTGACCTCAAGGACTACAGTCCAAAAAGTATTAAAGTTGCTTCTTCCATCTCTTTCGACTTCTGAATCGAATCATCTTCAGAAGCTAACTTAACCGTCGGAGGGGGTTCCTAAGGGCCGAAGCCCGGGACTCATGCTGACTGGTTTCTCTTCTTTTTTCCCTCCCGCAGGGGCTCGGTTCGAATCTTCGCCGACCTCTCCGAGTCGTTCTTGACCGCCGACCTCGGACTTCTTCCTCTGGTCTCGACGCCATTCGCCGGCTGGTCCTCCTCGCCCGAAGGCGCCTCGGCTCCGCGTGGGCATCCCTTAAACCGAAGGGACCTCGGCCGCGTCTTCCAGAAGCTAGCCCACGTCCGACCGGGTGACCTTCGGCTTCGGATCTTCGGCCGCGTCTCCGCCTCCACCGACTTCTGGATCCCCGTCGGGCCCGTTCTCCGATCCGACCCAGCTTCGGATCCCAACCTCGAAATCCGGTCGAGATAGCTTCGGCTACATCAATCGGTATTGTATACTGTAATTCATGCATAACAAATGCAATTGCTTTGCCTTCCTTGCCAACGGCTAACATTCATGGTGAGTAAAAGGAGGTATCTAGATTATAGATGCACTAGAATGGTGTATCGTGATTCGTGAACATATG
Organism: Zantedeschia hybrid cultivar; assembly: GCA_030544215.1. Taxonomy (NCBI): domain Eukaryota; kingdom Viridiplantae; phylum Streptophyta; class Magnoliopsida; order Alismatales; family Araceae; genus Zantedeschia; species Zantedeschia hybrid cultivar. Next base: position 78,025,729 of record JARZZO010000006.1, on the reverse strand, counting down.
ATGTATGCAACAAATATTATTGAGATGTTGTAAGTACAGTACTATTGTATATTGTAACATATACATGACAAATATTATCCATATATCTATTAAACATGGACTCGAGTTGTTCTTGTTTACACACTTATTCAGCTTTTGGAACAAAGGATTACAGGATTAGGGTTGGATTGGAGACTAGCCTCAACCATTGTTGATCTAGATCCATCAAAATTGTCCAGCACTGGTTGATCCCTAGGCCTTGGTTGATAGTGAAGTTTCTTATTCATTTTTTAAGCTATTTATGCAAAGTATCCTCTAGAATCAGGCACTAACCAAAATTGGATACCCCATAGAAAATCTTGATGTTGATTACCTGATTTTGATCTGATTTTTCAATTCTATGAGAGCACATAACCAAAAACATAGAGGCATGTTTGAAATTTTGAAACTGAACTTGCCATGTTTTCTTTACAAGAGCTAAGCCCTTCATGGATTGATCAGTTTTGAAATAGGCCTTCTGGACTATACTTCCTGGTAAGCCAGAATGCTAGCAACAAATTGTCTTTTGCCGTATTGGTCTTAGTTAACGTCCAACTTGGCCACACTTCAGGCTTGTGTACAAGCCCCTCCTGGGCTTAACTTCCTGGTATGCTAAAATGCAACTAATTGTTTTCTGCCTTCTTGGTCCTAACTTGGCCACATTTTTGGGCTTGTGTGCAAGCCCTCCCCTGCCTCCCCTGCTTCCTCAGACCATCTTTTGTGAGTTGGTGCATGGTACCAAGCAACATTTTCTGAGACCATGATGTTTAGTTTGGGTTTTTGCTGGTTGAACCAAAAACATCACGTAGTTGCCTTTAATTTCTTTAATAAAAACTTTCAGTCCATGACTCTGTGATTCTTCAAATTTTTGGCTTATAATGTTAAATTTTATAATATAAGGACATAGTCTACTGGGTCTCATGTTTTTAGTTGCTTTGTAAATACATGCATATATCCATGATGTATGGCTTTTAAGTTTCAAATGTTTAGTGTGACCATGTAGTGCTTACACTAGGAACGTTTCTGATGATAATTAATTCTAATTACAGCATTGTTATGTTAGTCTGCACGTTGCATATCTTGAGATGTTTAGATGCCATAAAAGTTCTCCATGAAATGTTTACTTGTGCCACAATGTGCAATAAATTAGCTTCTTTGCTACTTGCTTCATGGAGATTATTACAAAATATGATTAGTAGTTGTTTGGTTGTCAGTCCTAGCATCGTGTTTGGGACATGCTGAGATAAGCCTTGGCTTGATCAACTTTTTATGAAACAGGCTTGGGCACATGATTGGCTCATGTTATTTGAGCTCACGATCAGCCCACAGCTTGTATGTTAAACATGATTTAAATATTAGCTCATTCTTCTCAGATATGACCTATTTTTTACTATTTCAGAAGAAATTTCTCCATATATTTGGTACAAGGAATCACTTATTTCTGAGATTTTTACTTTTTGTTTTTTGGTAGGGGGATGAACATGGAATTTTCTAAGATATTAAGAGATTATCAATTATGTATAATGAGTTCTCTTTACCATTGAAACAAACTTAAGGTATTTGGTTCCTGCAGGCACATGACTTTTTCCAATGCTTGGAATGAGTAAAATGGGGACTAATGGATCTGCCAGTTATGGTCCTAGCATCACAAGTATGGGCACTCGATCAATGTAGTATAAGCTAATTTGGCTTGAATTTGATCAAAGGCTGTCAAGATGTATCAATATACCATTACTTGAGTTTTTTAGAGTAACTAGTATTTTCATACTTGAAAGATAGTCACAAGTTGCATGATTTATTGGGTGCTTTCTTTCCAAGCAATTACATATTTTTCTCTTTTCCCTGTACTTTGGTTGCTTGGATACATCCTTTCCACTTTTCTTTTTAAAATTCACTTTGGATATAGCATTTGATGTCTTAATGTGTTGGTTTTCGTGAACATTTAATTTGGATTTTTTGCCGTGCAAAATTGTAGACCCCCATACTTGAAGGTTGTTGTTTCTCAAAAGATTGTAACTAAAGAAAACTTAGAACATCACCATTGTTGTTTAATTTTCAAACTTGGCCTTGAATGGTGTCTATAAGATTATGACCAAGATTGTTGCAACAAATTAGAGCTTGTGGTGGACATGGTGGTGAGTGGAAACTAGGGAGCTTTCATTAAAGGGAAAACAAATCCAGGAAAATTTCATGGTGGCCCCGTGAATGTCTGACTGCTATGAAGTTCTAGAGGAGGCAAGGGCTGATCATCAAACTTGACTTTGAGAAAGCATATGATAGAGTTAATTGGGGATGTCTACTGCAAGTGTTGACTAATATGGGCTTTGTTGATAGATGGGTCAGGTCAAATTTAGACTGTATTTCCTCAGCCAGGATGACAATGCTAGTTAACGGGGAGGCTTCTTTGTTTTTTTCACAGTGGATGTGGACTTAGGCAGGGAGACCCTTTGTCGCCTTTTCTTTTTGTCTTGGTTGCTCCCCCTCCTTAGCAGGATTTAGACTAGGGCGGAAAAGGAGCATTTTCTTGAAGTCCTCAGGGTCCACGGCACATGTAGACAGATCTCTCATTTACAATATACGGATGACACCATCTTCTTTGCCTCGCTGTCCTTCCAGCAAGTGTGTGTGATCAGGGAAATGTTGCAGATGTTAGAAGACGTCAGTGGGCTCAAGGTAAACTTTGAGAAGAGTCTAATGGTCGGCATCAATATGCAACATGGCTTTCTCACTAGGGCTATGAGTCTTCTGGGGTGTGCAGTACGGCAATTTCCCATCATATATCTTGGCCTTCTCCTATCCCTTTTTGCTATTCGGAGCATAGCTTGGAATCGGATTTCTCAAAGGTTTAAGGTCAGATTGGATGGTTGGAAGTGTGGAATCCTCTCCTATGGTGGGTGCCTAGTACTTTTTAGGTCTTTCATGGATAGCCTCCTTGTCTACTATCTATCCCTCTTCTGCATCCTTCAGACGATGGCTAAGAAGATTGAAGCTGTGAGGTGCAGGTTTTTTCGGCATGGGAACCAAGGATGGCATGATATTAGTTGGCAAAAAATATGTACGGACTAGGAGGTGGGAAGTCTTGGGATCAAAGATATTAGGGACCTCAACCTCACTCCTCTTGGCAAATGGCTGTGGAAGGTTCGGTCAGATCAGAGTGAGCTTTGGGTGGATGTGGTCAAATAGAAATATTATAGACAGGGGGTCATGTGGGAGTCTTCACCTCAACCCCCATATGGTGCCTCATACCTGTGGAAGGGGATCTTACAAGCATTAGATTTGGTGAGAAGTGGTGCTCGGCAGGTTCTGGGGGATGGCCAAAAATGGCTGTTTTGGGTGGACAAATGGCGTCTCAATGTGGCTGTGAGGGACAAGTTCCCCATGTTATTTACTATCACATCTTCTCCCTCAGAAGTGGTTGCTATGGAGTGGAAGTCTGTGGGCTGGCTTCCTACCTTTCGAAGGGACCTCCGGAATATGGAGTGCCTTCAGCTGATGGACCTTTTGGAACACCTCCAGCGGTATACTATTGAGTAAAATACAGGTGATTTTTGGGAGTGGGAATGGGAGCCTAACAAAAGATACTCAGTCAAGTCTGCCTTCAAGACAATGTGTGATGGAGGCCTCAGGTTTCCTTTCTTCAATCAGGTGTGGAAGACTGTAAGACCTTTGAAGGTTCAGATTCTTATCTAGAGAATAACACATGTTAGGCTCCCAACTTGTGACATCTTGGCAGCTTAAGTGGATGATATGCAGCCACAAGCTCTCTTTGTGGCCTTGCTGATGACAGTGTGGATCACCTCTTTGTGACCTGCCCATTCTTGGTGGAGCTGTGGAACCTGGTCCTAGAGAAGATTCGCTGCACACATCCATTGCCTGCAACTGTTCTTGAGTTGTTTCAAGGGTGGGAGAGAAAATGGTCCTTTACATAGGATGACAAAATCTGATGGCTGATTCTCCATGCTACACTTTGGTTGATCCGAGGAGCAAGGAATGCTAGGTCTTCCAACAGGACTCCAAGTCAGCTGAGGGCTTAGCTCATTTGATTTGTGACAGATCTAAGGAATGGGGGAGGCTTTTGTGTAATGTCAACCCCCCAACATTCCTCCTTTGTCTTTGTTTGCCGGGGCGAGGGGGTGGTCTTGGTTGCACCTTCTTGGTGTCTATATACCCATTGTACATTTAACAAAATTTATGGTACCATTCACTTCCCAAAAAAAAGAAAAAATCCAACTTGGAAAATTGCACAAGAAAATAGACTGGGACTGTACCTACTGGGAAGCTTTTATTAGTTGTAGTTCAAGAGTAGTCACATCATGACATATACATAGTGCGGACCTTTTTGCCTATGTCAATACATTATTTTAGAGAGTAGTCATATGCTTTGGATTGGCCTAAAAGCTTTTCTCTAGAAGAGAGAGTTTTCAGTACTTGACTGCCAGTGGTTGTGGTGGCTGCGGCAGTGGTGGGGAAAAACTATTGCAGTCAATCTCACATAACTTAGAAAAGCGACGACGACGAAGATGGCAGTTATAGGTTGGGATTGTATAGAATGAAGGCTTATTTGTCCTGAAAACTTACAGACTATGCGTGTAGAAATATTTATCACCTTGTGAAGCTCTGTGATGCAAAAGAATTCATAATTGAAACATTAAATAAACTTGACACAAGTAGTTTACAGTCAAACATTTTTTAAATGCTTTTGGCTCTAATGTGTAGCTTTTATAGTTTGCCATCACATATCCATTGGGGCTTTATCCCAACGCATAAAAGGGTGTGCACCATTGTTGGAGAATGGTTTTCTCCTTCTCCCTACCTGGAAATTCTAGTGTTGGACAGTTCTTGATTTCACAGCCCCCTATTTAAAAAAAAAGAAAATGACAGCTTCTAAGAACTCATAATGGATCATTGTCGATTAGGGTCAAAGTTATTAGTCTGTTTTATTATAATGTACAAGGCACAGTAAATTCAGGTGCACATGATGTAGCATCGTATCAGCTCATACATTTTCTATGATTGTTTCACTTTCCGTAATTCCCTGTGCTGCACATCTCGTTGGGGTTTTGTGCATCTTATGAACACTATCTGTTAAGTTAGCTGAGTTGCTATTGGATATTTGCCAAAGCCTTTCATAATTCTAAACCAGAGTTCTGGTTTTCAGCCATAAAATTTTGTCATTTGACTGTGTTTCTATTTCATGGCAAATAAATCAAACAGCACTAGTTTTGCTTCAATGTTTTTCCGTTGAAGAATAAAACACTCCTCTTTATATGATGGTACCATTGTTATCTACTCTGGTATATGGTTTCTTGTTGACTAAGATAAATTCTGATTCACTATGAGTATTGTAATGGAATCAGATTTTCATCTTGTTCATCAGACTTTAGTCTCTCAGACATACAGAGTTTTTTTCCAAGATGGCTGTAATATTGCTTAGGGAAAGCTTAGAAATCAGGGGTTGGACTTAAATGTTAACAATGTTGCTTTATTATTGGCTACGTAGACATATCAGTTAGTATTATAAGCAAGCCTTAGTTTCTTCATTTTTTAATTTTCATATGGATTCCTGCACTAGGTTTCCCTTCCTTTGCTTCTATCCCTACTAAAGAGAAAAGTCACTCTGCTCATACAGCTCTCCTATTCTTTCTATTCCCTTCTGTGGGGAGTTCCCTTCTCTGGTACCAATGATTGAACTGACCAGGGCAGTTCGTGCCCAGGGGTTGGGGGGATGTGGGGTTCAGTGAGACCATAGAGAGAGGGCGGTAGGTGGGTGGAAAGAGTGGAGGAAGGCAAAACCCAATTTCATCTTTTTTAGTTTTCATACTCCGGCATGATTTATTTGTACTGAAGGATAAACTTTCTTGCTACTGCATAGAAACTTCTGATTTCTTTTGTGCACATGTGTGCCTGTGTGTGAGAACTAATTAAATTAGTAGATATGTTGGTTACTACGTCAATTGATTGCTATTTGTTTATTTTGCACAAAAAACCAAAATATTCATGAAGTCCATCCTGTCAAGCATACTTTCTGATGAAGCTAACTATCATTTGTGGATTTCACCTTTTTGTATGTATAGTGTGCTTTTCTCAGATGGAATTGATGCCACGTGACACATTTTTCCCCAGTGATAACATCTATAACAATATTGTACTTTTCTCAGATGGAATTGATGGCACGTGACACATTTTGCCCCAGTCTTTTGATATTCCGAAGGTTTGTTCCTGCATCATGATGCTTTCGTTGTGGTCAATCTATTTTGTCTCATATGCATGTCATTGATTGGAGCGTACCTTCTTGTTTTATACTTTTGGGCATGGCTATCCTGTGTTGGATTATATATCGAGCAATGATTCTGTTATGTAAACTCCATAGTAAGAAAGTAACATCTTTTGCCTAGAAGATTGGGATGTCATTAGTTACTTCTGTGACATAGTGATATCTTTTCCCAAGAAAATTGAGACATCATGGGTCCATTTGGTGTGGCATAAAATGTTACTGCATGTGCAAGTTTTACTGAAAACCTCATCCCTGTGGTTTGTTTGGTGATGTGTAAAAGAGGTAGTCAACGAAAACCTTATCCTTTGACCATCCCCAAATCGGAATGTGGGGCAACTGGGCATCCATGGTATGTTGCAAACATGCAAACGAACCTTAGAAATTACTTACACTTGTACCCTTAGAGCTTAAGATATTATAATATTACACATATGCTTAAGACATAAGATGTTTAGTTTCACACCTACACTCTTGAAACTTAAAGATGTTCCACTTTTTTACAAGAAAAATAAATAAATAGAAATATTTTTCAAGAAATATATTTTCCAGTAAAACTTATTCCTTGGAATTGTTTCCTTTTCATTATATTTTACATATGACCAAACATAAAATTTGAACCGTATAGCGACATGATATTTTTTATTTGAATGTCCAGTTAGAACTATTAATACGCATATGCTAGGGTATTCTCTCAACCCAGAAAACTAAAAAAAAAGGAAAAAAAAACTATTTCAACTTTTCCATTCGAACTTTGATCATTTGGAGGCATTTTTTTTTTATTTGAACCGATCAAATGTCGAGCTAGGATGTTCTCCCAACTCAAAAAAAGAAAAAAAAAAGAAAAACAATATTTTGATACTGCCATTTGAATTTTGATGGTGTGAGGACATGATCTTTTTTTATTTAAATTGTCCAATCGTATGCCGAGTTGGGTGTTCTCCTAGCTCAGAAAATTTTAAAAAGGTCCTTTGACTCTGCCGCTTATGTTAATAATCTCACCATGCAAATCTTTTATAAGCAAACAAATAGATGAAATCATTTTCAAGGAAAACTTTTACCGAAAACAAACAAATGAAAAGATTTGTGGAAAAATATTTTCAGAAGTACCAAACAAACGATTATGTTTTCGTTTTCCCTGTAAATTGGTTTCCTTAGAAACATTTTCTATTCGAATATGTTTTACGTGGAACCAAACGGACCCTTAGTGTACCTAAGCTTCATAGTCTATCTAATCGTGTTCACGTCCTATTCTGATATAATTTTGTACTTTTTCACCAGAGTTTGGGCTATCAGTTCCAAGATGACAGTTTTAACCTCCAAGGTGTTTCCTTTCTTTGTATCCTATAGGTTGTGGGGAAGTAATGTACTTTTGCTAACTTTCCTTGGGAAAGAATTATTTATTTGTTTTCTAAGTTCATACAAATAAATTATTAAAAGGATGTGCCCTTCTTCTCTTTCCTGCTTCAGAATGTTTTATCCGGTATTTCACAATGTTTTCTTTCTTTTTGTGAATTTTCCTTTGTATCCTTTTCCTTTATTTATTTGTTTCTCCTAGTAGTTCATAGTTTATTTCCAATTCATTCTGCACGATGCTATTGTAATGCCAGAATGTGACTGATTTATGGGTATATGCATGGGTTATGAAACAGATTTTTGTTGTATATAGTTGTCTTACAGACTTAATAGACTCACATTGGGGTGGATAATCATTAGATATACACGTTGTTATCCTATATATAGAGAAAATGGGATTGTACCTTTCTTATCTATCCCAGTGATGGTCTCGGCCTCTGTTGGTATGTCTCGGCCGATCCTAGCCTATCCTCGTTAGAATTTATGTTCTAGCTTGAGATTTTTCAAGCTCCCTAAATTCTTTGTAAACTTATTTTGGAGGGGGGACTTCTTAGTTGCATTAATTTTGTGTTATTTTTATGCTTATATGTTTATTTTCATATTATGTGTTACATATGTTTTGTATTTGTTTCACCTTCCCAAAAATATATGCTTTGTATTTGTTGAGAATAATATGCGAAAAATTCTGATGGGACATTGAAATTGTTTAGGACACAGGATGTCCATCTCAGTAGAAAAATGGGATGGGAGCTAGGATGCGGTTGACGACTATGATCAACAGTCATCACTAAGTCTCTCTCTTTAGTTATTGATGCACTGGCAAAATAAAATGGTAGAGAGAGTGGAATCTAAGGGCTTTAGGGCTAGTTGAACTAAGTTGGGATATATGACGTGAGTTTAGTTGCTGGTTGACCAAGTTATTCTTGATTTCTTATGTTATAAAGTTTAAGCAGTTTAGTTGACGTAGGTAGAAAAGTACATTTGGAGTCTTCTGTAAATGACGGATCTCCGTAAAGTTTAAAGGAAGCTTTGTGGTATTGTTATCAGACTAGCTATGCTGTACAGATTGAATGTTAAACCATAACATGTGCAAAATTGTGTCTTGAAGAGATGAAGATGTTGAGGGAAGTTAGATTTGGCTTTATCATACATAAAGTTTGCTTACAACATGCCTCAAAATCGCCTACTAAAATAGTCCATTCAAGATCATGTATAGCCTCAATCCCAAGATCTTGGACTTTGTCAGGCAATCTTGTTTGAAGGCAAAATGTAGGTAGAGTACTTGAAGACTTTACAAGGAGGTTACTGACAAGTATCATCAGCAGGTTATTTCCAAAGAGGGCGATTTAGGATGGGAAACTCTTACTATTTATGGATTCCCAATTGAAGGATGGACTTTTTGATCTTCAACCTTCCGAAATTTTAGATATTATAAATTAACTCTTTTAATCTGATTATTTAGAAATAAGGCCCCACAATCTCAACTTTCTTACAAAAAACCCTTTTGATGGGCTTTTTGGTAACACTCTCAGGTGCTTTTTTGCAACACTTTGGGGCCTTGTACCAATTCAAGGGGATTGTGAGGGCCTATGAATAACTACTTGGATTATATTATATTTTCAAGAGTTTAAACATAATTATATCTTAAAGAATACAACAAACTAGGTCAACCGAAGGTGAAGCCATGTGAGATTTTATGGAAGCTCGGTAATACTGCCTATAAGGTATGACCTTTTGAATATGGGAGGATGACACAGTTCACACATTGAGTATAGGAGGATGACACAGTTCACACAATGGAGTTATACTTGCTGCTCTGCCCTGCAGCTCCATTGCGGGGCATTGTAGCATCTTTTTTAATGTTTTTTAGGTAAGGGCCCACATGTCCTATGTGTATGTGTAGGCCGATCTTTGTTCAAATGACTCAAAAAGTTTTGAAAAAATTAAAAACAGTTGTTGGGTTTAACCCATTAAGGTATTTTTAATTGTTTATTAAAATTTATTTTTTAGTTTTTAAATTTTTTTACGTGGAGATCGATCTGATATGAACACATGGTTCTCTTTCTCTCTCTATCTATATATATGTATGTATGTATAGTGCGCGAGTGTGCGTGTCATGCCCTGCACTGCAACTGTTGAGGGGCATCACAGCAAGTATAACTCACAATGCCCTTGTGGGGGGAGCATCGTACAAGATAAAACAAGAAGGAAGAACCTAAAGTAACAGGAAGTTGTGCCCCCTTGGGTAAAGTGCTCGTGTACATATGCCTGGTTGTTAGAATCATTATTGTGGCTTCAAGACTACAACCGCTATTCAGAGCTTGGCATCTTTATCGTCCTAACGGTTCTACCGTGAATCCCCGTTTCCCTTTCAGTTTGACTCGGAAAGATTTACATTATTAATTTAAAAGTGATAAAAAGTAACTTTGCAAATTTGAATATGGATATAAATTCATTTCTATGCAAAAAAGATCTTAGAATATTGTTTTGTATGTAACCAAACAGTTTAACGATAAGTTCAAAATTTTCTACTTCTGAAAACTATTGTTCTTTTTACTGACTGTATCTACGAGCATCCAGATTTGTAGTTCCACCATTCAGCATATTGATCAGGCATTGTTCCTCTATTAAGAACATGTCTTTGAGGCATTTCTCAGAATTTGAACTCTTTTGAATGTCAAAACCTTCGTCTTTTTAGTCTTATTTTGTTTTCTTTTCAACCGTCCGGAGTTAAGGGCCTGTATCAAGAATTCACTCTTTTTCTGAGCGCAAGGAGTGGCCGAGATCGGTTTGTATAGCTTGCCTTTGTTTAATGATCTTGTATTCTTGTTCAATGCAGAGAACGAACCAGTGGGAATCCAAAGCGAAGGAATTCGATTTTATTTGTCATTCTGCCAAGAGATGGAATTAAACTCTGCGGTTCTAGATTACAGACTCCTAACCCCATTTGACAATGTAAGTTTAATACATTTGAAGTGCCCTTTTCTTTTATTCTTCTTTGGAAAATCCCAATGTTGGAAGGTTAAAATGTCTAATTAAAGGGTAAAATCGGGCTGATTTGAGTTGTAGTCCGGGCCAGGCCTAGGCCTCTTTTTAAAAGACCTAGTCAGTTTATTTACACGGTTTTTGACAAAAATTTGAGATAATGGTTGAAACATCGTAGTATAGTTTATCTTATATTTAATAATAAGGGGTAAGTTGCGTCGTCTTACTTATCTTGAACTATGTTAATAAAATTGTTTCCTCCATATTACTATTTTGATGTGAACCTTGTTAACCTTCATCCGGCTGACACTGGATCCACACATGCTCACCATCTACTCACCTGTTAATGCAAGCACATTAATCCTAATACAGTCTAAATTTGCTGTACCACCACCACCGCAGCGCGTCGGCACATTTGGCAGTGGGCCATTTGATCTTCAAGATTGGATGATCATCGAAGAAAACTGCCAAACTTGGGGAATATTTGAGCTTGACATCTGAATTTTGCCGTCTTTCATCAAACGGCTGTTAAAAGGAGTTGTGTCTATGCACAATCCAATGGCTGACATCATGTAAGGCAGATCCGACGGCTCTGCAGCGAGTGCAGTGAGTGCAGCCAGCATTTTCCATTCCAATAATATGAATTGGACCACTGTCCTCTTGGGATGGTGGCCCATTAACTGGCTGCATCATCATTTAAACCAGCACATTAACTGATGATGTCTTTGTCCATTCTTCCGTGCTAGGACAACACATGTTGCATCTAGGAACATGTCCGTGGCTAAGGACACTCCCTTGATTAGTGAGACTTAGGATTCGTTGAAAAAAAAAGGTTCCAAATTAACATTTGGAGAATCTAAAAGGATTTTAGTTGTTGGAGAGTCTGAAGCCAGAGTGAGAGGTGACCACCACACATGCTGCATCATCTATGCGGAGTTGAGGCATTATTATAAAAAACCACACAAGTCAGAATTAGAAGCAGAAATTGATAAAATATAAAAAATAAAAACATGATTATTCTTGTTTTGAAATAGATTCTAAAAAATAGGTAGTAGCCCTTGATTTTTTGTCTATCTAATATAGAAAAATTTTAGCAACGAAAAACTTTGGACTCTTGAGAAAGGCACATGGTATTGGGTCCACGGCCGGGCTGCCAGCCAGCCTATAATAAGTGACACTTTTCTTCTCCTGATGTTTAGTCCTACATCAAGGTCATGTTTGCCGCAGCTTCCATTTGTAAGTACTTTCGTACTTTCATTTAGTGATTTTTATGAAAGTAATTAGATCTTGAAAGTCATTTATGTAGTATTTACTTGTGTTTTGACTTTCAACCAAATGCTACAAGATGAAATTTTCAATATTAGAGGAAAAGTCATGTTGTTATGAAAGAGTTGATTTTTGTAAGAAATCAAAATTAGTTATAATCTCTTTTCTTCAAGTCATTCTATGTGATAAGTGAAAGTCAAAAATGGTTCTCAAGTAAAAGTTTTTTCAAACACACCCCAACTAGCATGACGGGGGAGGGTGGGAGGAATCTCCATAAAAGGAGTAGCCCCTATGCGCCAACTATTATGCTTGAAACACGCATCGCCCTTTACTGTATGCTCGAGAGCTCATCCACAGGCCTCAAGTCGTGTAGTCCCACATGATGAATGAAATAATTTTTGGAAACTAAAACCTAACTTCAGTAAAACATATGTTTAAGTTAAATATTATAAAATATTTGAAAAGTAGATACGGAAGTGCATATGTTGTTTCCATCTCTGATAAAATTTTCAATTTCAGCTTGTGTCACGTGTGTAGTATTTAAATAGCGTTTCTAAGTCATATTTTAATATGTCGTATCAAAAATCAGATAATCAGATTTTGATTTACGATCTTATGCAATTACAATGATTATGATTAAATCTCTGTTGGATGTGTAAAATAGCATTTGATTTCTCAAACTTTTTATCCACGTTTTATCAAGAGATGAATACATTAAATTTTTTGTGATCAATTTTCATTCTCTAATGCGACGTTCAGTCACACTTTAGAAAAAAGTGACCAAATTCAGGAGCGGGAATTCGGGTCACTATAGAAATTACAACGAATGGAAAAAGAGTTTAATCACATTATTTGTTCAAAAGTTCACAAAACTCAGATCTGCAAATAATTCTGAAAATATCAAAATCCAAACCGTATCAACTTTTCCTTTTCAAAATGAGTAAATATTTCTTGTGCTGCAAGACAGTGCAGTTGCAGTTATACTTTTGATTTTTAATTTTTTTAGGTCAAGCTTCACATGTTCTACATGTCCGTAGGCGGCCTAGTCTTCGATCTAATGGCTTAAAAATTTTTAAAAGATTAAAAATTGTTATTCGGCTCGATCTATTACAAACTTTTTAAAATTCAATGGGGCTCAGATTTATTTATTTTTTAATTTTTTTTATTGTTTGATTGAAGATTGAATTATAAAAACATGGTAAGACATATGATGCCTGACCTAAAAAATTCAAAAAATAAAAAGTGCGTTAGTTGCACCCAACAGGTTAACACCACTTACGATGCAGCAAGTATTACTCTTTCAAAATCTACTGCCAACATGGCCCAATCATTTGCTCCAAGGATTAGTAGAGGTAATATACACGCCTTGACTGTAATCCTTTCTACTCTAGTGGGAACGTACAGTTCAAAACATTAGTTTAGCTTCTGTTTGGTAAATATTTTAGAATTCTAAATTTGAGAGGAATTCAGATTTTAAAAGAGCCATGTTATCTCGAGTTCAAATTTTAGCAGAAATTGTTTATGTTTTGAATCTCATTTGGAAAGATATGAGAACTCAAATTTTAACATACATCAAAAGGCACTTTTATCTTCATATTATTCTTTTTCTAAGAACTTTAAGAAGGTAAAAAGAAAAAGAAAAGAGTTGTTACATTTAGAATCTTAAGATTCTCCTCTTATCTCCTTTTCAAAAGATTCGTCAAGAATAAAAATGAATCTCTTTTTTTACATGAAACAAAATTTAGATTCTTAGAGAATTCATCTATTTATTTTTTATTTGAAAAAAAATTATATTTTTAAAATTTTTACAAAATCTAAGAACTTCAAATTTAAGATAGAATCATTATCAAACGAAACCTTGGCAACAAATTAACAGTATACTAATAGATATTGACGCCGACCCACTCGGTATTTCTATTTCTAGTTATCTAGCCGGCTATCCTTGAAGTGAACAATACCATGGGAGACCCTTCTCGATGATAGCGCGTGGTACCCCAGAACCTATCTATATATTTAAAATGGACTAAGGTAAGCTCCCCAAGGAAGAAAATGCGGAGAAGTCACCCAATCAGACGGTGGCGATTTGATGCTTCTTGTGTACGGATAGCAGCACAGCCTCCCTGCTCTTATCTCACCAGTTGGCGTCCCCCACACCAGTCCCTCCGAGATCACCACCACCCTCACCCAGTCGAGTCAACGCTCAAGAGTTGGAAAGTTGACAATTGACGCGGTGGAGAACATAAGGCAACAGTCGAGCCTCCCAATGCCTTCTTCCACAAATAAAAACACACTCTTTCTCAGGTTGACCACAGCTTGCAATGTGGGGTGCACATATTGGTACTACCCATGATAAAATTATAAAGAAGGCTATGATACTAACTTGACATTGGATAGTATTGATTACTAAATTCAGTCCATCTAAAGTTATAAATAGTTTACATCCGTGGTACATATGCTAGTGGGAGGAGAAAGCAGAAGTTTTTTAGATATCAAATTTGACAAATCACCCAATTTTTTGTCAGCTAAAATGAGACGAACAAAAATACCTATAGGAGAAGCCATTTAGAGATCCATCATACTTATTGAGGTCTCACATGTAAAGACAAAATGATAAAAACAAAAACATCTTGGAGACATAAAAGAGAATATTAAGAGTTCTATAGATTTTGAGATCTAAATGATCTGGATCTCAAGTGAGGGCCAAAAGTTTTGACCTGGTTAACCTCCCTGTCAAAACTACCGCCCGGTCAACGGGCCAAAGCGCGCAGGTCTCGGCCAGCTCCTGGGTGGGCGAGTTGACTCGCCAGCACGTGAAACGCTAACGTATTTGGCGCATCTCCTCCGCCAAAACTATGCGGCCACCCACGCCCTAAGCAAACACTTTGTTTTTTAGAGCCTTTTAGGCGCAAAAGCTACGTGCATGATAGTCCCGAGGGACTCCCACGTGAAGGTGATCAGACTACTATGCTTATAATTTGAGAGATGTGTAATGTTAATCTTACTCCAACGGTACATATGCAAGAATCAGGATCCTCTAAGTGCATACGAGGATGGAACTCAGTAAATGTAGAGAGGAAATTTTCAACACAGAGAGAATGAGAAAATATGAAAAACTCCATCTCACTCTTTGCACTTACCCAGTCCCATCCTCACCTACGCTCAGAGGGACCCACCTCCATATGCAAAGTACATCATCAAAATGCGCCTTGCGCAGTCATGGCTAACAAGATGAAGAGTACAGTAAGAACAACTACAGAGAGGTGAGGTGGTTGAGAGGTCAGACTCATTCTGATCAGTTATCTTACGTAAGAGAGTACTAGAAATAACATTAGCCATTAGCTTATGAAGAATAGTTAGTTTTTCTGTAAGACTTTGATCTTGTGTCAAGCTCCATTGGACGGCTTTTGCAACTTAGTAGTCATGCATGCCTGCTTGCTTAATGCACGCCCCCGTAAGCTGGTTTTAGGTTATATCTTATTAGAGTTGGAAGGGGTTGAGTAAGCTTGAATCCTACGTGGCGGATATATATCTTCTTTGAGTGAGAGTCCACCGGCCCTCCACGGCCACCTGCGCTGCTGCGGCGAGTCACGTTGGCTGGGGCTTTTTATGGCCTCCGCCTGACGCAGGCACATGCAAGCGGAGAAAGAGCTTGCAGCGGCCGGGTCCACGCTTCCTCACGTCGTCCCCTGTCGGCAGCATCCATCAGTAATGGTGGGTGCAGGGTGCAGTAACATAACATCCCCCCCCCACCGCGCTTTGGAAGGCTGGTAATGGAAGCTTTCTACAGCCGTCGTTTCGTGCTTCCTTATCCTTACCATTCCAATAACACCAAACACAGACCCACCGACAGGTACACTCTCGGGGATGGACGGCGACGTCTTTTGATCATAAGAGCAGCACCTCTCTCTCTCTCTCTCTCTCTCTCTCTCTCTCTCTTACACACACAACACCCCTCCAAAACATTAAAGGCAGTTTGCAGTTCTAGATTTTCTAAAGAAACGAAAGATGTACATAAGTATATTTTTTCAAAAAGTGAAAAATCTTGAAAAAACTATCTACAGAAACTGATTTTTATAAATTTAAAACATGTTAAAAATAGAAGGGGGAGGTGGAGGAGTGAGGGGTGGACGGAGAGAGATGGTGAGGTCATGGAAAATAAATGGAAGTATATTCATCGGATTTTATTTTCCTATGCCAGGAGGTGGAGAAAGTGAATCCAGATAGGAATATTCTGACAAATGATATCATAATAGTTAGATGGACCAAGCCAACCTGAAGTTCCGTGCAACAGGCTAACCAATTATTTTCCAGTAACTTGCTGTATCTAGGGTGCAATTTGCACTGCCCCGCAGTGCAGTAGATAAATAAAAAAATATTTTTTAAAATCTTTTAGGTGGACTTGGAGGTGTCCTAGGTATTCTTACAAGTCGACCTCTGATCAGACGATTTAAAAAAATCTGAAAAGTAAAAAATTGAACCTTAGTAAACAATAAAAAATACCCTTATTGAGCCGAGATTAGTCATTTTTTATTTTTCAAATTTTTTTAGATCGTCCTATACGGACACGTAGGACACCTCAGAACCCATCTAAAAAAATAAACTTTTTTATTTACTGCACTGAGGGACGGTGCAAATCGGTGCAGCAAGTGTTACTTATTCTTTTCTTGGATGGGTTAAAAAAAAAGGGCTGAAAATCTTAGGACCTGGCTGGTAGACTTGGAAGTTAGATGTACCCCACCTTTTGAGAGTTTAAACTCTTTAATTGAGAGTGAAAACTAAAATCTCAAAAGATGAGAATAATCTTAAGAACTAATTGAAGTAATTTTTATTTTTTGATTGTTAAAAATATCTTTTTAAACATATTGATCAAATGGCTATATTTAGTTTCTCAATCGGACGTTGAAATTTGATGAGGCAGAATCCGATTCAGCCCATTGAAGCAGGCACAAACCCCATTCAGCCCAACAGCAGCAGTACCAGGCCCTCCGGCGGCCTTCGGCCCGTCAGCGGCCCAGCAGCCTACGGCCCATAAGCGGCACCGTCGCTCCCGGCCCAACAGGCTTCAGCCCGTCAGCGGCCCACCAGCCTACGGCCCGGGAGCAGCGCGGCAGCCCAGGGCCCAACAGGCCTTCGGCCCGTCAGCGGCCCAACCCCCTTCGGCCCGGTAGCCGATTCCGGCCCACTCCGGTGGCGGATCGGGCGCTATGGCGGTTTATCAGTAAACCTGCAATTAGTCCTATATCGGCTGCCACCGTTAACCATCCGCTATCCTCTACTATAAATATCCCGCTGTTTGTGGCCAAGAGGGTGGTGGAAAAAACGGATGCCTCCCAAAGCTTTCGAAACCCCTTAAAGGACTTCTGTCCGAATAGCCTTATAGCTGCTCTTTCTTCCTTTCTGAATCGAATCTTCTTCAGGAGCTAACTTGACCGTCGGAGGGGGTTCCCCGGGGCTGACGCCCGGGACTCCTGCTGACTGGTTCTTCTTCTTCTTTCCCTCCTGCAGGGGCTCGGTTCGAATCGTCGCCGACCTCCCCGAGTCGGTCTCGGCCGCCGACCTCGGATTCCTCTCCCTGGTCTCGACGCCGAACGCCGGCTGCCCCAAGCCAGGAGGCTCGGTCTCGCGCTGAAGGAGCCTTCGGGCTCGCTGTCCGAGGGCAAGCCCGCCGGCTGCCTTACGCCAGGAGGCTCGGCCTCGCGCTGAAGGTGCCTTCGGGCTCCTTGGTCGGAGAGCGAGTCGTCCCCCCGTCCGATCTCCGACTTTTCGGCTTCTGCTCCGACGCTCGCCGACCGCTCGGCCGAGAGAAGCTCCTGCTCGCGCCGCGCCTCCGTCCGCCGAAAGAGCAGCGGCTCACTATCCAAGAGCAGCCAGACCGCGCCCCCCGCGGGCGGATCCAGGCCATCCTGAGAAGCCCCGCCTTCGCCCCGTTGCGGATCTCCGTCGGGTCCCCCTTCCATCGTTCGATCCGGACCGGCTCCGGATCCTCCTTTCCGGATCTCCGTCTGCGGGATCCGGTCGTGATAGATCCAGTCTACATCAAAATTTAAACCAAAGAATAAAAACAACTCTAGGAGGGATGATTGAATATATATATATATTTATACATATAACATGAGAATGGAGAAGATTTAGAATAGGATGCATCTATACTAGGTACGCCTTGGGTCGTATTTGCACTGGCCCGCAAACTAGAAGTTATTGCGCCACATTCATACCATTATGCACGTTATTCACTTCTGATGACCGTATATCTATAGGTTGGTCAATACTTTTATTAATATTAAAAATTTATATCGGACATTTATATACGACATGATATTTTGACATGTGAGTCTGATATATTATTTAAAAATTTTCAAGTGAACATTTGATTAATTATATAAAGATATTTGCTTGAATATTCAAATCTAATAATTTGACTAGTATATTTATTTATATATCATTCTTTAGATAAATTTATAATTATATTTTACTATTTGCATATATAGATATGTTTGGTTATGTGCATTTTAATATATTTTGTATACTCTCGTGCTTTATGAAACTCATATCTATATCACAAAAAAACATAGCAATATATGAATAATATGGAGAGTGATAGGTAAGATCAGTGCTACTGCTATGCATAGAGAGACAGAGAGTGTTCGACAAGAGACTGGGTTGAGATGGCTCTTGTGGTTCCTAATGACGAAATCAACTCTCAAGGTTGTTTGACGAGTAATACTTGCCGCATGGATTACAATGCCCAAGGTATTGTTATCCGGAGTTCAAATATCTTAATTTTTCTGTTAAAATATACAAATCAACTCGTAGACGACTTGAACTCATTGGTTGCACCATTTGATTTTTGATCGAATGTTTTAAGAAAATTTTAAAAAGCTGAAAAAATAAAAAGACTTAAAAACTAGCCTCCTTTGCTGCCCTTGCAGTGTCCAAGACATTACAGCAAGTATTATTCTTGTTTGACAGGTCAAGCTTAGGTCATGTTAAAAGTACTTATATCTAGCCTCACCAAAACCTCGCATTTGAAAATTCAAGTTCGAGCTTCTTGATGTCCAAACTCAATTCATTTGATACTTTTATTCATAATAGAGTAATCTATACTATATATATATAACAGAATTTTCTAGTGTCCCGTGTCAATACTAGAATTCTCTGTTTTCTTCTAAAATTTTCTCTCTCTCCCTTCCGTATTAATGTCTATGTCTCTTATTAATTTTCTCTCATTAATTCTCTCTCTCATCCTTTTTCTCCTTAATTTTCTCTCTCCCTCACCATCTCTCTCTCCCTCTCTCTCATTAATTATATCTCTCTCTCTCCCCCTTCTCTCTCTCTCATTAATTCTCTCCCTCTCCCTTCTCTCACTTTGCCTAAGTATTATTATTATTATTATCCTTTTTCATATTTTTCTCTCTCCCTATAAATATTTCTATCTCCCATTTTTTATCCCCTATTACTATTACTATTAGTTGTTGTTGTAATCTCTTGAGATAATAATAAATAATTTTAAATTATTATTATTATATTATAACAGTATTTTATGAAATAATAAAAACTAATTATTTTAGTATTATTATTATTATAGTATGTTATGAAATAATAAAAACTAATTTTATTATTATTATTATTAAATTAATATCAGAATGATAGTCTCATAGGATAATGATAACTAATTTTGATATTATTATTATTATTATTATTATCTCTCTTTCTCCTCTTTCACATTTTTCTCCCTCCCTATTAATATTTTTATCTCCCATTGTTATTGTTGTTGCAATCTCTTGAGATAATAATAACTAATTTTGACATCATTATCATCATTATTATTATTATTATTATTATTATTATTATTATTAGGGAAGTCTTATTAGATAATAATAACGAATTTTGTTATTACTATTATTAATAATATTTTTAATTATTATTATTGTTATTATTATTGTTGTTGTAGTTGTTGTTGTTGTTATTGTTGTTATTGTTATTATTATTATTAATATTGGGACAATCTTTTGAGATAATAATAATAATAAATTTTGATATTTATTATCATTGTTGGGTTAATCTCATGAGATAGTAATAACTAATTTCGTTATTAACGAGATCAGTCTCTCTTATTTTTTCTCAATTTATATTTCAACACAACATTTATTAGGATAATCTTATGCGATTATAATAATAACCTTCAATATACTTTTTAATTTTCTCTTTCAATCTATATTTCAATTGAATATAATAGTTCTAAACTTTTAATATTTACCAAACAACTAATCTAATATTCATCGAAAAAGATGTTAGTATTTCTGAATATATATATATATATATTTATAATCATTTTATTTATTTATTTTAAAAATATAAAAAATTAACTTTATTTATATTAATTATAATTTTTTTATTCAAATATGTTAATTGACCGTGCATCGCAGACGATTGCAACTAGTAAAGAGTGAAAACAAAAATCTTAACGCTTCAGCATCATTCCCTGTAGCTGGCAGGAAGACTTGGCACTAACTCGATCGGTTACATTGATTAACATATACACAAGTACCATATATGCAAATAAATAGTCCCAAAAATGCTTGATACCATGACATTCCTCGAAGGAAAAATATCCGACCGACACTGTCCTCGATCTCCCCTTGATCGGACGGGCACAACCCCCCCATTGATCAACATGATCCCACCTTTCAACAAAGAATTAACATGATCCCTTTATCAGCATCTTGCGTCCATCCGGTGGTCCCGTCTCTAGACTTGGGCCCACGGTTGGTACGGTCCAGGGGTCCTCAGGGACACACTTCGGTGACCCAGAGCCGCCACTATTTACCCTTTTTGCCCCTGTCGTCATTATTACTGTTTTACCGCACTGCCAGGAGATGATGACGCAAGCAAAAGGTGCTCGCAAATAAAAATAATGGGGATCATCTCGGCGATGCTCCCAAATTAAGGTGTTCGTTACGACGAACACGAGCGTGCACGTGCCGGCCCGTCTCGGGATCTTCCCCGCGGTCACGTGATTCGATACTCCGCACCCCCAACAATAACTGGGCTCGGCCGGCGTCGTCGCAGCCGCTGGGCCCCGCGCCTATTGCCTATTGGGATCCTCTCCTCTCTCTCCCCCCCCCTCCCCCGGGTCCACCGAGTTCGGTAACTAATGAAGCCTGTTTAGTGTTTAATAATCTTGTATTATTCTAAGCGGCTTAGATTAAGAGTAAATGAAATATTTAATTTAATAAAATAGAGCGTGAGGGGGGTTACCTTGGTGTGTGGGGACGGGGGAAGCATGGGAGGGGAAGCGGTCCTGGACCGTACCAGCTGGCAAGTGGTCTTTTGTCAGCGGCCAGGTCGGACTAAAAATACTCGTACAGTTTCCCCTCTGCGAGTTCCTGAGCTTCTGCGCCGCGGGGCATTGGGCTTGACCAGTGATGGATGGGCGCATATCTTTATGTTTCAGGCTAAAGTTAAATTTTATCGGATATATACTTTAAAACTTTGAGTAAGAAGGTACCTTTGAAACCAAAAAAATATGAAGAGACAGCAGTTATCGTCAATTTGGGATTTTACGTAGGTCAAATCTTTCTTAGCAGTCTTATTTTTATTATAATTTAAATAAATTTAATTTAAGCTTTTACTTAAAAGTCGAAAATAGTTAAAGGTAAAATAAATGGCCATAAAGGCTCAGTGTCAAGTTTATAAACTCTGAATAAACACAAAAATATAGCTTGTATAAATTTTATACCATCTTAAAATATTTTATGCCAGCTCGAACAGCCCCTAAAATCTTTCAAACACCAACGCCTGTCACCCCCCCACCTCAGTAGACCAGGCGCACCGCACCACGATGGCGCAGAGCACTAGTCCCTGTCCGCGTACGTACACAGTCCCCTCCACCCCCCTCCTTCCTTCCCCTCCGTCTCTATCTGCAACTAGTCCCCTCCTGCAACCCCCTCCTCTGCTCCTTCCCTTCTCTCTAGTATATACCCCTGTCCTCTCTCTACTCGCACCTTCGTTATTGCGGCGCGGTAGTACAGCAGCACTACCCCTGGCCGTACACCTCCCAGCACCATCAACCCCCCCCCTGCAGCCCCCCACCTACCCTCCTGCTTGCAGGTGGCGCGGCCGCCCCAGCCGCCCGGCGCCACTGCGGCTGCCACGGGCGGGGAGGGGGGGGGGACGAGCGCGAGGGATCCCCCACACGTCGCTGCAACGCCACGGCCCGCGTGACGCGTGCTATGAAAAGGGTACACTGCCCCGTCCACGCCACCCCCTTCCCCCACACCGCGCGGGGTAAGTTGGAAGAAAACTGGGGGTGAGCTCGTAGTGAACTGTCCACGTGACAGCTACGCTCCAGCTGGCCGGGGCATCAGCTGGCAACGGGCTTCGTCGCGACGGGAGCCGCGGCCTTTTTAACTCGCTTTCCGTTATCCAAAGCAGAAGAGAAGAGAAGGGAGAAAAAAAAAAAAGGGAAAAGGGGTAGAAAATCCTCTCATAAACAATAATACAAACACATGGTGTGCCAGATGAAAAAGGGACGAGAGGGCAGCCCCCCACCCGTAACGGGTGGGGTGAGAAAAGGTAAACGGTGGGGGAGGGAGGGGGAAGACGACGCGCGAAAGCGCGGGTGGCGGTCCCCACCGCACCCGACACAACACGTGTCTTCCCGCTCCGCGGCCAATAGCGACGCCCTCGCACTGCCTGCCTCCCCCGCCCGCGCACAGAGCGCAGCAGCTGCGCGACTACTAATTTACTAATTGATAGCATACACGGACGGGCGGACGGACGGAATAATGGATATAGAGAGATAGAAAGAGAGAGGGGTAGTAATAAGCAATAAAACAGTGATAGCAGCCACAGAGAGCGAGGGCAGGGAAAGCCCATGCCCACCTCTTAACGTTGGGAGGGGTGGGGCAGGACGTGGCAGCCCCGGCCTTGTTTCTTCCAGTACTGTAAAATTTCATGGCTACTTCGAGTTGTACATGGTTTCACCAATCTCCCCAGACCGAGGAGAAACGTATAAAATAGAACGTTTGCATGGCAACCCATGATATGGCTGCCACTAGGTACGCAGTGGAGAGTGGAGATTACAATGTACATCCGTGTGCGTGTGCGGGCTATTGTGGGGAGAACCAGTGGGCCGGCTAGGGAGCCATCTTTTGAAAGCTAGAGGGGAGGTTGATCTCGTGAAATGTGCACCTTTTTACTGTTGGGTATCCTTCAAATTATGAGAGAGAGAAGAGGGGAGAAGGAAAGAGAGAAATCAGCATATGTATGTGTGTATATAAAAAGGTGAGCGAGTTGTTTATGGGGGCTTTAGACAGGTGCCTGCGTGAAGGCAAGGACGGATAAAAAAGAAGAAAAGGGGGAAGGGGAAAAAATAAAGGTGGGGCGAGTGAGGGAGCGGGGTGCACTGCACTGCATGGGGACACCATGTTGCCCTGCCCTTCTGTTGCTTGCCTTTTGCTTGTATCCTCATCCCAACGAGACTAGATAGATAGAGTACTCTTACCCGTATAAATGACCCCTCCTCCCCACTTTCCAGACCACCTCCCCCCTTCTCTCCCCTCGCCCCACTCCCCCTTCCCCTTTTTCCTTTCACCTTCCTCCTCTAACCCTAGTGCTGCTGCAGCTGAAGCAGGCAGGGCTTCTCTTTTCCCACCCCTTCTTCCCTCTTAGAGGGGAGAGTACAGCAGGAGTACTAGCTCGTTATAGCAAGGTCGGAGGAAGGTAACTAGGGAGGCAGGATCCCTCACTCTCATATGGCACCAGAATTGGACATGGGCATGAGCATGGGGATGGGAATGGGGGTTGGGCTGGGGATGGGCATGATGCCGATGGGGATGGCGAGTATGGAGGCGGCAGCGGCGTCTTCCTCTTTCTCTACTGCCTACATGTGCGGCCTGCCCTCCGCCGACGCCATGCGCGTGGACGACCTCCTCGACTTCTCCCACCAGGACGACCTCTTCGACGCCGCCGCTGGCCAGGAGAGCTATCAGCCTCACCTCCTTCCTCTCCACGAGCCGCCTGCCGCAGCCGGCAGCCTCGTCGCCTCGGCTCCTCACCTGAGCACCTTCTCCGACGACCTCTACATACCTGTAAAGTCCCGGGTTTTCGCTACTTCGTTTCTAAGATGTCGATCTTTTGTCTACAAAAAGATGCGATTTTTATGAATATGGTCTAACAATTTTTGGTTGCTACTGCAGAGCGAGGAGGCCGCGGAGCTGGAATGGCTGTCCAAGTTTGTGGACGACTCTTTCTCGGACGTCCCCTTCCTCCCCTCGCATGGCGTCACCGTCAGCAGCGCCGAGCCCGTCCTTTCGTCCAACTCCAGCGTCCTGGGAGCGGACCCGTCCGGGGTGCCCGCCCGCGCCAGGAGCAAGCGCTCCAGGGCGCCCACCACCGCCCTCCACCACACCATCTCCACCTGGTGCTCCCCGCCCCCGCTGCAGCCGCAGTCCTCCACTTCCACGACGTCGTCCGCCTCGTCCTCGTCCTCCTCCTCGGAGTTCCCGCCGGGCGGCGCCAGCAGCAAGCCCAGCAAGGCGGCGGCGGCGGCCGGCAGCAGGAAGGTTAAGGAGGCGAGCGTGGCGGGTGTGGACGGGGGGGTGCGGAGGTGCACGCACTGCTCGTCGGAGAAGACCCCGCAGTGGCGGACGGGGCCACTGGGGCCGAAGACGCTGTGCAACGCCTGCGGGGTGCGCTACAAGTCGGGGCGCCTGGTGCCCGAGTACCGCCCCGCCGCCAGCCCCACCTTCGTCCTCACCCACCACTCCAACTCCCACCGCAAGGTCATGGAGCTCCGCCGCCAGAAGGAGCTCCTCCTCCGCCAGCACGCCGGCGCTGCCCCCTCCGCCCCCTCCATGTCCCCCTCCCCCCGCCCGGAGCTCCTCTTCCGGGACTACGAGGTCTGCTGATGAGCTCGTGGCCTTCCGTTCTCCCTTTGGAGCTGCCTCCTCCATTTCTTCCCCTCCCCCTCCTCCTCTTCTGTTTTCTTCTTCCTCCTTCATGTTTGTTGTTATTATCATCACCATTAACAGAATTCCTGGTAGCATCTTCTTTTGCAATCCCATAAATGGAAGACCTCTTTGCATTCCAAGATATGGCTTCTCAGTATTCAAACCATATCATCTCACTACAAATAAAATAATTGCACTTTTTCCATATGGCATTTTGTAATATTATTCTTCAACTTGGGAAGATCTTTGGGAAGATAGTGTAATGGAGACGAATGGGGTGGAAGGCCCCCTGACGGTGACGTCTGCATGATGGGGAGATGGGCTTCCACGTGATGTGCTGTGCAAAACACCCCCCCTTTCTCCTGCGAGTCCGGATCCTCTGGACCGGAGAGGATCAGTACTCGCTGGAGGAGGGGGAAAAAAAAACCCCAAAAAACTGCCTGTCTGGATCCCGTGAATTCACATCCGCCCCCCTCCCCCAGTGAGTACTCCTCCCCTGCTTACTTAAAAAGTCTCTCCATTCCAGCCCCGACAGAAGAGGGGGAAGCTTGTGTCAGTGAGCCACTGCGGTGAATGAACAGTGAAAGGGCTGAACATGGTAAGTTTTGAGTTGCTGTTAATGTGGCAGACGTGCCATGTTTGGTGCACAGGGCATTTGAGCTTGCCTAAAGAATTTGATAATTCGTTTAACATATATTTACGTTTTCTAATGATTTACTAAATATATTATGTAAAAAGTAAAAGTAAATTATATATTTCTATCTGTTTGCTAACTGAAATATGTTTTTGAATGTCGAAGGGAAAGAGTTCGTTGGATATTTGAAAGACCCGAGTTTAATTTGAATTCAAGTTAGTTGATAAGTTGTAGGCCAATTGGAGTGAAGTTTACATGCTTCACTCTAGAGGGCCCTTTGCATTGATATAAAGACACTAGAATTGTCGGTGACTCCAAAATCATTTGAAACAAAATCTCTGATTTTGGTCAACGAGTATTTTAGGCAAAAAAACAAAATAAGAGACATTTTTTATTTGTGAAATGCTGATTAATTTGAGGCTTCAGTAGTTTACTTCAATTCATTAAACCTAAAATTTCAATATTTTACAGCCATCCAAAGAAAGGATCTGAAATTTCTCAGTGGACTTGGGACCTTCATCTCTATCCAAGTGAGTAAAAGAGAGGAACTCGAGAGTATTTGACTCTAAAGATTAAAAAAATGTGAGTTGCGGAGGTTCAGTAATGGCGGACACAAGAATTTTGTCCGGTGGGGTCACCCGAATTAGACACTGCAGATCAAATTGGAGGAGGGGGGGACTTGGATCCCTGAGTTAAGCGGTTCAGTGGGTGTTGGAATCCAGACGGGACACGATGAATGCAGCAAAATCGAACAATAAAATTATCCTGCTGTCTGTGCCCGTTGATCCGTTTCAGAGCAAAACCGTAGTAAAATAAAAATCGGTGGTGATCAAACATCACCATGCGCGGATTCGAATCCGTGTCTCAATCGGATCCGTCAAGGTGACGCCACTAGCTGCACAAGCATTCGGCCTCCAGCAATATCCACGCGATTATCTGCCGATTCATCCTCGCTCTCTCATCCATATCAGTACACCCGCAAATGATTCTACGTCGCAATGGTGCCCGAAATAGGTGGACAGTGAATTCATTGTTGGGTTTTTGCGTTTCTCCGGATCGCGCACGCAGCGGAAAATAAAATATTAAACCAGCAATCCGTTCCCGTTTCAAATATAAAAAATCGATTATTGGATAATCAAAGTCTTACCGTGTGCGGATTCGAATCTGCAACCGTTTGGTTCCGTCGGTGCGACACTGCAAGCCGCGCAAGCGTCCGGCCTCTAGCAGAGTACACACGATCCTCCTCGCAGTGGATATCCTCATGTTCCTCATTCTTCGTAGCTACGAAACCTCCGCCGGTCACCACAACGATCGCCGCAATGCGTGGACGCTTTTCCGTCGAACGGGAGTCAGAGAAGCGGCGGAGCAGATCCGGAGATCCAGATCCGGCCTGGGGCGCCAGAGAAAAAGAGGAGGGGCGGCTAGGGTTAGCAGCAGCTTAGTCTGCTCAGCCCGTTTGCTACATTTTATACTAACCACGCGGTTTTTCATAAAAATCATCGGTTTATATAAAATCCACTTATTTATCCATAGTCTTGAGAATCTTTTGCGTGTGACCCTCTAGGCCCAATAACCAGTCCGGTTAATGGCCCAATAAGCCCAGTGACTCCGCACTGACTCGATTAATCAACTAATTACTCATATTAATTAATTAATCAATCGAATTGATGTCGCACATCGAATTCGATCGGGCCTCCGATCACGTTGGGTGCCAAACAACACCTCGTGAATCCGGAAGGTATCAGGGTTAAGTAACCCACTCTTGGAACCTTTCTGCCGACAGTTGCCGCGTGGATATAATTCTTCATTCGTACAATGCTCTCGAGTCAACTCAGGGATGGCGTGCTGTCAAACCCTAACCGGTCGACTCACTTGGATTGGATGCCATTGATGAATATCGGAAAACTCCTTTCGCGATATTATTGTCCGCCCTGGCCAGGGACTTTCGCGCATCCTTCTTAGAGCATTCTCTCTCATCGTATCGAGAGCGAACGATTCCTTATTGACACTCAATTCACCTTAATGTCTCCACACAAGTGACTATGAGATCAGTCACCCTCATCTTATGAGCAGGAGTAATATGTACTAGTCTAACTGCATATCCGATGTCCTTCTTGGATATCTTCCGACTATGAACGATTAAGAATATGTGTGTTTAAGTGATCAGTCTCACTAGTATGATCTCATCATAATCTAATTACTTTCGCACATATTCACGGATTTCATTATGAGACGATAATTAATACGATTTACATACAATGAATATTATGCCATTATATTAATATATGAACGAGATTACAAAGTCATATTGGCTTGTAAGCCACTTAAGACTAACATTCATGACGTTCGAGAAGTGCACGCGGCGAAGATGAGAAGCACCCGGCACCCTAAAGGGGCGCTCAGAGGAGGAGGAGAGAGGGAGGGGGTCGGCCAGCTGGGTGAGACTCCTGGGGCTTCGCCCGGAGTTTCTACACGGCCTGTATATACATATATATTAAATCGGTGCGACTTTTCACAAAATCTCTGAATTAATGTAAAACTCATTAAAACACTACTGATTGAGAATCTTTATGCGTGTGACCCTTTAGGCCCATTTACTAGTCCGATTTTCAGCCCGTTAAGTCCAATAACACTTTATTTATTTATAGTGATTAATTAATATCTCATATTTAATTAATTACTTAACCGAATTAACATCTCATATAAATTCGGCCGGACTTCCGACTTAAGTTAGTTTCCAAGCAATAATGCATGATACCGGAAAATAATAGGGTTCAGTAACCCACTCATGGAATGTTTCCGTCCACAGTTACTACGTGTGTATAATTCTTCATTCGAACAATACTCTCGAGTCGACCTAGGATATGGTCAACTGTCAAACCCTAGATGGTCAACTCACTTAGATCATACTCCATTATACAATATCAGAAAACACCTTTTTTGATATTGTGTCCACTCTGGCCAGAGACTCCTGCGAATCTATCCTAGATCATTCTCGCTCCAGTTACCTAAGAGCGAATGATCCTATATTAAACACACAATCCCATTTGAAGGTCACTATTGGAGATCCCGTTGATAGGAAATCATGAGTTAAGGTCAAAATCCAGAAGTCCACCGACAATATATCTTTGGTGTCTCAAGTCCAAGGATCAACTACGCCACTGTGACGATGAATCAAGCATGCTGTCAGTCAGGTAAATTACCATCCTGCGATTCATATCGGATCAGTTCAGTAAACTCATTCCCTAATGAGCACCTACAGGTTTACCATAGTGTCTCCATACAAGTGACTAATGAGATCAATCACCCCCATCAAATGAGTTGGAATAACTTGTACAAGTCTCACCGGATATTTGATGTCATTTTCAAGTATCTTCCGAGTATGAACAATTAAGAACGTGTGTATATAAGTCATCAGTCTTATTATTATGATCTCATCATAATCTGATGACTATTGCACACATTCAAGGACTTTATTATACGTAATGATAAACTCGCCAAACTACATAATGAATTAAGTGTCATTTAGTAGTGAACCATATTGTAATAAATGCTTAATGATTGGCTTTGAGGACACCTATATCCAACAATTTCCCACTTAGACTCAAGTCAATCACCTTCGCATTTGATCTCCATCAAAGCTAGGTGATGTTCACATAAATTTGCGACTAAGGTTTGGTCGGAGATCTATTAAATTATCTACAGATAGAATATTTTTTATTACGTTATTTTCTCTTAAAACTATGTCTCTGAACTTGCGAAAGAGCCTCAGAATATTCTATAACTTTTGATGAGACGATGGCTCCATCACAAAATTAACTACTCCCACTGTTGTTATACAACAACAAGACGGGATCAGAGACCTTTTAGAACTACATCTAGTTCATGGATGAACTCTTTCATCCATACTGTTCCAATAACAGTATCGCATATTTATGTCGTCATGCTAGCAATGAGCTCTGAGTTAGAATCCTTCTAATCTACTCCATATTGTTCTATCAATAGTATCAGCTATAATCATGTTAGCAGTGGTTTCAAGTTTGGAACTCTTCCAATCCACCGCTTTCTCATTAGAAGGCAAAATTCATGTCTGTCTTAAAATTTGAGTCAGTGTGACCTCATGGTTTTAAATCATTATCTCCATAATCCAGGAGTGCACCCTTAGCACTCGTCAAGTGCATAGTGATGTGTTTCACTCCTTCTAACAAGGTTCTCATGTATCTTCTAAGAAACCTTTACATAAAGAAATTAATTCCATGTCTCATCAATTGAGACTTATTGTAGAATTTGTCAAGTCAAACATTTTTTATATATTGGTTAATATAACTGATGGTAACATCCTCATCGATCTATTTTAATAAATTCGTATTTTCAATACGCAAGATATTTTATCCAAACTTATTATGGAGTAGTGCACGGATAATAATATTTTTTTATGGTAATATCCTCATGTCATTCCTAATGACCATAATGTTATTATCACAAAGCATTAACAACGCGACCGTACTCCCACTATCCTCTTTGTACACACACAATTCGTGGTCAATCTTAATGATCAGTTAGTATTTGACCATTAAGTCAAAACTCTGATTTTAACTTTGGAAGTTTCAATTTGATTCAAAACAGATCTTTGAAATTATAGTATCCTTCATAGATATTCTAAAAACTTTAAAGTTGAATCATATATACCATTTTCCTCAATCATATTGAGGGAATACATTTTAATATCTAACTGTTTTTATCTCATCATCATGATAGGCAGTAATGATAAGTAGAATTCTAATAAACTTATTCATAGTAACTAGTGAGGAAAACTTGTCCAAGTCTACACTTTGACCTTGACAATTTCCTTCAGTTCGTCATATAAGTTATAAATAATCTATTTGTACTATTCTTCATTATGAAGATTTACTTTCTTCTGACATGTACAATACTCTCAAGCAATACTATCAAGTTCCGAACTTGATAGGTGTTATGGATTATGACTTTACCATTATTACGTGAAGAGATAAATTAGGATGCAGCTCCTAGAGCAACGCAAGGATAGCTATACCATTCCCATATCCCATTCAAAGGCATCAGTATGCCATAGTTCTTAGTTTTTTTATCAGATACTGACATAATTCAGGGAAACACAAAAAACTGTCAGAACTGAATCGAATTCTAAAAATTATAATAATAGAAAGTCACGCGGTGCATTTTCAATGACTCGTGCTCCGGCTTAGACTTTAAAATCGAGAGATTTTATGCAATTTTAAGTTGATCTAATCCTATGTGATAGATTATAAATATATCGCATATATTTAACTATACTTAGATAATAGCAATTGATTCATAATAAAAAAATAAAAACATACATCAACTATACATGTTCACTATATGGTCATGGACAATACGATGATCAACTGGAACCAAACAATTAATCACCACAAAATATAACAATTAGATTCTTATAAAAGTGCAAACGCACAAGCTCTGATGATCTTATCTCCTGACGCCTTTCTAGTTGCACTAATGGATCATCCTCGCCTCTCCTTAGCCAACATAATCAATTACATATAATATTAAATTTGAAACAAATTTCAAATACAAGTTAATTGTAAGAGAAGGTCTTATGACCGAGTACAACAATAGAGGGAGATAGAAGTACATTAGAATGAGATAGAGAGAGAGGTACACATGTCTCATTAGTTAACAATTAATTAACTCATATCAAATTCCATACATGATCCACAATAACCGCACATCATCACATGATATGAAACCAACTAAGTGCATGTCTATGACCACCACAAATTTTAACCATCCACACATGATCAAACACATCACATGAAGGCTAAATTTTTTAAAATTAATTATTTTAGTTTTCTTAAAACTTGGGTGCCAAACAAATTGGACAATTTGAATTTTCAAAAATCTTATTTTCTAACATGCATTTAAATCTAATTTAAAGTATAAAACACATCAACATGTGCATACAAGGCTAAAATTAAAATTCTAAAACATTCCATACTGTATTTAGAATACTTCTAAATTAATTAATCTTAAATCACACTAATAATATTTGTTAGTGTGAAATATTCTAACATTTAGATTAAATTATAAATCCTTTGATAACTTTTATAAAGGAATTTACAATTCTAATTATCTTTCATTAACAACTCTTTGTTAAGTACCTCTTTATTAAATAAATTTTCTCAACAACAGTTGTTTAAAAATATTTATTTAGGACGGTTCTAAATGAAAATGGTCTAATACTTAGACGTAAAACAACCTCTTAACAACTCTTACTAAAAGGTCTCTTTAAAGAGATTAGATCATCAAAAACTTTCATTAAGAGATGCTTAAGAAAATTAATTAACTTTTTCACTAATTGTTATTAGGAGTTAATTAAAATCCTTAATAACTTTTATTAAGTGTTTTTCTCAAGAAGTAATTAACTCTTTTAATAACTTTTATTAAGAGTTAATTAACTACTTAATTATTTTTCTCAAGAAGTAATTAACTCTTTCAATAACTTTTATTAAGAATTAATTAACCACTTAATAACTCTTATAAAGTGTTCCTCAATTGAAAGATAAATTTCATAACAACTTTTGCTAAAAAATTTATGTATATCGAATCACCTAATTAAGAGAAAATTAACAATATTTGTTAATCATATTTAAGATCACATCTTAAAGACAACCCCCTTTAATTCAAAGTTATAAATTTAAAGTTTTAAACATATTTTAAATAAAATTCAGTTTACATTTTAAGTTAAATGGGTTGGAGTTTCTTTTAATAAGGGGTATGGGTAAAAGGGTCTGGCCCATTGGGCCCTTTCGGCTTGGGCAAGGCCTGGCTCGACTAGGCATAATCTGTTGGGTTTTCTCGGTTTCTCCGGATCGCTCACGCAGCGGAAACAAAAAAAATACAGTGATCCGTTCCCGTTTCGTAATCTAAAATACAAGATAATCGGATTATCTGTTCTCACCGTGTGCGGATTCGAATCTGCAACCGTTCGGTTCCGTCGGTGCGACACCGCAAGCCGCGCAAGCGCCCGGCCTCTAGGGAAGTCCACGCGATCCTCCCCGCGATGGATATCCTCGAGTTCATCGTTCTTCACAGCTCACGAAGCCTCCGCCGGTCACCGCAATGATCGCCGCAGCGCGCGGACGATTTCCCGTCGAACGGGATTCGGAGAAGCGGCGGAGCAGATCTGGATCTGCCTGGACGCCAGAGAACGACAGAAACTGAGGAGGGGCGGCTAGGGTTAGCAGCAGCTTGGCCTGCTCAGCCCGTTCGCTATGTTTTATACTAACCGTGCGATTTTTCATAAAAACCCTCGGTTTATATAAAACCTACTTATTTATCCATCGCCTTGAGAATCATTTGCGTGTGACCCTCTAGGCCCAAGTACCAGTCCAGTTAATGGCCCAACAAGCCCAGTGACTCCTCACTGGCTTTATTAATTAATTAATAACCCTTTATTAATCAATTAATCAATCGAATTGATGTCACACATCGAATTCAACCGGGCCTCCGATCACGTTGGGTGCCAAGCAACACCGCGTGAACCCGGAAGGTATTTGGGGTTAAGTAACCCACTCTTGGAACCTTTCCGCCGACAGTTATCGCGTGGATATAATCCTTCATTCGTACAATGCTCTCGAGT
Source organism: Zantedeschia hybrid cultivar (assembly GCA_030544215.1). Classification (NCBI taxonomy): domain Eukaryota; kingdom Viridiplantae; phylum Streptophyta; class Magnoliopsida; order Alismatales; family Araceae; genus Zantedeschia; species Zantedeschia hybrid cultivar. The sequence goes on along the minus strand of JARZZO010000006.1, from coordinate 77,992,589 downwards.
CAACTCAGGATATGGCGAGCTGTCAAACCCTAACCGATCGACTCACTTGGATTGGATGCCGCTGATGAATATCGGAAAATTCCTTTCCCGATATTATCGTCCGCCTTGGCCAGGGACTTTCGCGCATCCTTCCTAGAGCATTCTCTCTCTAAATACCGAGAGCGAATGATTCTTTATTGACACACAATTCCCTTCGACGGTATTCCGCTGTACCCAATCCTTGGCATATTAGAATCCCGTGGCTGGATATTCGTAAACCAAGGTCAAAGCACAGAAGTCCACCGCCAAGGTGTCCTTGGTGTCTCAGGTCCGAGGACCATCCACGCAACTGCGACAATAGAATCAAGCTGGTTGACAGTGAGATACAATACCATCCAGCGATTCAGTCGGATCAGTTCAGTGAACTCATTCTCCAATGAGCACCTACAGATTCGCCTTAGTGTCTCCACACAAGTGACTTATGAGATCAATTACCCTCATCATATGAGTAGGAGTAATCTGTACTAGTCTAACCGGATATCCGATGTCCTTCTCGGATATCCTCCGACTAGGAACAATTAAAAGTATGTGTATTTAGGTGATCAGTCTCATTAGTATGATCTCATCATAATCTGATCACTATAGCACATATTTACGGACTTCATTATGAAATGATAATTAATGCGATTTACACATAATGAATATTATGCCATTATATTAATAAACGAACGAGATTTACATAGTCAGATTGGTTTGTAAGCCACCTAAACTAACATAATATGCTCCAAGCCGTTTTGTCTGAGCCAGGTAGACCCCAATTGGGGTGCCTGGGCACGGGTTGGGCCTGGACCGAGGTGCACGTGGTCGAGCCAGGTTGGGTGGCCTGGCCTGGGTCTGGCCCAGGCCCGACGCTCCAAAGCGCGTGGGTTGGTCCGGCCACGGTCCGAGCCCAGGTGCGTCTTACTTGGGTGCTTGACCTAGTCTGAGTCGAGCCCTGGCTGACTGCACCAGGGCTTGAGCCCCAGGCCCTGTGCGCCTGGGCGCGCGGCTAGGCAGAAACCCTAGCTACCGCCCAGGTGCTGCTCTCTTCGTCTCAGGTGCCGGCAGAAGGAACCAGGGGCAACACGAAAGAGCAGGCGTAGCCGACCCCCTTTGTCCCCGACGCCCGCGAGTCCAGCCGGCATGGCCGATGCGGCCGGACAGTCTAGTGCTCAGGCATGAAGCCTCTCTCCCCCTTCCCTTCCAACCATTGAAAGCTAGAGAGAGGAGAGGCATCATCGTTGGCTGCCGACGACTACAGGGGCCCATTGGGGTCAAGCAGAGACTGCCGGTCATACCAGCCAGCATAACGGTGGTGGCCGATCACCATTAAACTTCTTTCCATGCCCATTGTAACCATTCTTCATCCTCATGAAGAATACTGCAAAAAATCCCAAAAAAAATAATTTCCATAGAAAATTAAAACTAACATCGTATGTTCATCTCATAAATATTTTTCTGTGAGAGAAAGATAACCTTTGCAAAGAAACAATTCTAGAATATCAATTTCAGCGTTCCGAAACAGATCAGAGCATAGCCTGATTCTGATACTACTGTTGCGATCCGGACAGGACATGAAGAACACAGCGGAATCGGATAATATAATTCATCCCGTCCGTGCCCGTTGATCCATTTCAGAGCAAAACAGCAGTAAAATTCATAGGACCCCACTGGATCCATGCTGGAGCCCCCCCCTTGCCACCTGCTCCAGTTGTGTGTGGGGGGGGGGGGGGGGGGGGGGGGGAGGGAAGACCATGGCGTTTGGCATCCTGGAGCCCACAAGCTGGTTCTGCCAACGCGTTCTGATGGTAGATACCATGCAACTCCGTTGTGCGGTAACTATTTTACTGCAGTGAATCCAGTGATGTCGTACGTCCACGGTACAGCTAAATAAGAGTTGCATGGAGATTATTAAGAAAACCCTGTCAAACTTAAACCTTGACATATATGCGGAAGGAAATTCTACCAACGTGCCCCCCTTCCCCCTTGAATTTGCGCATACTCAATGGGTGTGGGCGACACGCGGCATGTGCATACCCCCCTAGAGTGTGCATCAAGCCGTTCTCATATGCAAATACAGCAAAGAAAACAGCATCATCCTTTGTATATATAGCAATCTAAACAAAAAACTTAGGCCAGCCACAGTGATTGTAACTTGAACGCGGATCGCCGTGGACCGTAGTCGGTCAGTAACATGGGGGGGAGGGGGGCAAAAAAACCCAAAAACCGCATCCCATCCAAGGCCCCCGTGATCGCAAAATCCTCTCCCCCCCCCAACACACACACTTTACTGACCGGCTAGGCGATCCGCAGTCTTTTAATTTAGGGCAGCCCAATCTAGGTTTCACACAGTAAAATCTCCCATGTTTTGGACGGCTGCTAACAAGGTGCTCCCAGGACGTCATTAGCCACAGTGACTTAGGGCAGCCTTATCCATCTTTCACACAGTAATATCTCCCATGTTTTAAACAGCTTCATATTAATATAGTAACAAGGTGCTTCCAGGACATCATTAGCCACGGTAACTTAGGGCAGTCTTATCCAGGTTTTGCACGGTAAAATCTCCCATGTTTTGAACAACTGTAACTAATAACAAGGTGCCCCGAGGATATCATTTCCAGGTTAAGATTCCCCTCTAAGGAAGCTGCTCTCTCTCTCACACAAGTTTTGAACATAACATGTCGCAAGTTAGAGAGAGAAAGAGTGGTTTCTTTCTCAAGGCACGTGAAATCTTCATGCTGAAACATATAGTACTGCTACTCGATCCGTAGAATAAAATAGAAAGCTGGGTACTGCCGCACGCGATGCTGTCGCCGGAGCTGCGAGGATGCTGCCTCCCCCACACGGCCGAGCTCATGGACGCCATGTGTGGCCGTACAATAACGACGGGGGTGGTGGTGGTGATGGAGGAGGAGGAGGAGGAGGGCAAGAGCATGCAGACGGGGGGAGAGAGCAAGGACTTTGTCAGCCTAAGACGCGGATGCCCCCCTGCTCGCACGTTCTCCTCCTAACGGTCCGCTACACGCTAACCTGCCACACCCCAACTGGCTGCCTCCCCCACCACACCTGATGATGCCACCTGCGCTTCCTGTCTCATTCTCGTTTGTGTATATGATTGAAGAGTGAGTGAGGATTCTCTTTGCTGCTGGTCACATCCATATATATGATCAATCTAGCTATATATCCATGAAAGATGCAGTAAAGTTTTAATGTCTTCTCTTTGACATCTTACAAAGAAAATCTTTGATATGCGAGTTATAATAATTTTGAAGTCTTAATATAAGAGGAATTTATATATGTAGAAATTCATTTGAAGGCTCTTCAATTTTTGCCACAGCTTCCTCATGTGAAGTTTAATTAGACAGAAAGTGGACAGACAACAAGAAGGTGATAGCACATACACTAATCCCATGTAAGGTATCTTTTTCACTTGTCAATTCTATGCGATAGTTTCCACGCATTACAAGAATATTATTCATTAATACTTGCTGAAGCCTTCCTTTTCTTAAAGAGACGATATCCTCTTTGGAGAGGGACGGGCAATCTCTTCCGCATAAGAGAGTTTTGATGTGACGTATAAAAGTGCACGTACGATCCACCTCCCTCTTCTCCGTACAGCCCTGCACTGACTGAATCCGCACCCTTTCTTAACTGCCTTGTCATTTGGGGTCTCGCGAAGATACCATTGAAGCATGCGAGCAAGAGATCCTTGAACGTGAAGCTAAGAGGGAGATAGTCTCATTGAGCATCAGAGTCAGCAATCAGGCAAATTATGCCTTTATGTACAAAAAAGAGCCATTTACGAATATAGCTAAAAATGGAAAAGATGGTATCGGTCATGTAGCGGTCCAATAAGGCCTAGTAAGGCCTATACTCTTACCAAGTCTAGGATACAAAGCCAAATGAGTCTGGAGATGAGTCGACTTCCTCAGACTTCTTGGGAACCGTTGTCCCTAGAAATTGTCAGACGTATCCTATCGAGGATTTAAGGCCCTATGAGGCCAAATAAACCTCCATTCAAGAGTTCAAATAGGGATCATGAGAGCTAAAGACTGAGAAGAGATCCTATTAGTATACGTTTGGAAAAGAGTTCAGCAGTACTGAAAGAGGAAAGGTTCAAATACTTGTCAACTTGTCGGATCATATGAAGAGTGTTTTATTGCAATGTTTGACCTCCTTCCTCCTCTCAATACTGTTGGAGTCTTATCCAAACAGTGTACTGTGAGGATCTCCTCTCGCTAAAGACTAGTGCCTGGTCGAGTATAATGCATGTGCCATCTTGCATGAAAACCCAATTGCGGCATGCACTTAACATGTCGCATCACCTTAACCCCATCCTCACACAGAAAGCTAACAAAATTTGTATAAGGAGTCACTATTAGGCGTACGTGGGCCTATCCACCTAAAGCTGGTGTAGACGAAACTCGTGATTATCCCAAATTCAGCACAAGTTACCAAAAGATACTATAGGAACCGTTAGATCCCTGACTATACAGAGCTATCTTTTGGTACGATGCCAAATTTGGATAAACATTTATTGATCAGAAAATTTGTGTCGACAAACCTTAGGCAGATATTGTTGGCAAAATCCAAATAACTGATGTAGATTACCTTAAACACTTGGGCATTAGCATCCACCTTGAACACTTGGGCACACTCGTGAGATCGCTTAAATCACCACGTACACTGATTAGCTGAATTCTGATAGGTGATGAAATCCACCAACTAAGTTGCACTTTAACCTTTTAGTCTTAAGCTCCACCTATAGTGGCTGCACCTATAACATCTTTAGGCGAGAGCCCTCGTGCCTTAATGCTTCACCTAATCTCATTAAGTGATGTCCTTTGGGCACAGAACCTTTAGGTGAAGCCCATAGCCTAGTGCCATAAGCTGATATTCCTTAGGTGGAAGCCCTTCACCAAGCACCTCACAAGTAAATACTTCGTAGGCGAAACCGCTTAGGTTGGAACAGCTTTGCCTAATGTCCCCAACTTCTATCTACCTAAAAGTGCATCTACCTAACACTGTTAAGCGATACCTTAATTTAGGCACAGCAGCTTTGCCTTTGCCTTGGGCTTCAGCTGACAGCCTTTAGGAGATAACTTCAGCTGACAGCCTTTAGAAGCCTCCTGTCTTATGTTCCCTCTACTGCCCCTTAGATGGAATGACTTAGGTTATATATATGTTTTTCATCTTGTACTCCAACTTTACTCTTTAAGAGATACATATTAGGTAATACACACTTCACCTTGTGCTTCAACTTAGTAGGTGATACAACAAGGCAATGTTCTTTTGGCACTGCATCACCCCCATCTTATTGCTGCACCAAATGGCCTATCTAATGATCTGATTAGGTGATATGGAGAACCACCATGAACGTACCCATTAATGATTTCACCCTATGATTCCCAATTAGGCGATGTAACTTTGCCATCAAGTGATTCAAATGCTTAGATGCTAGCCCCTGCACCCAACTCCATTCTCTTTTTACACCGCTGGTGTGACATAGTATTCACGACAACATGCAATTAAAGCTCTGCAATAGTGATAATATAAAATATCTCTATAAATTGTTAGTTTTCATGGCACATCTACAACATACATTCTTTTGACCAATGCTCTATACTTTTGTATAAAGGTTCCTTTCTATTCTGAGCCACTCACATAGGGAAAAGAGAAATGACTTGACAACGAACAAGTCTAAATGGCCGAAATCTAAGACTTAAATAGGAAACCCCTTCTGCCGACCTATTGAACTGATATGTGCTATGAAGTATTCAAATGTTAGCGGGCCAAAAGATCTATCAGCACATCTTGGGCTCTAGTTCAATATGAAGAGGAGAAGAAGAGAAACAAGAAACAACGGCTATGATCCTCTCCCACTAATTTGAACATTAAAGTTAAAGAGATGGGCCAAGGATTGGATGTAATGGATGAAATAGCAAGATAGAGCTATTTAATAAAACACCTCCTTTCGACAATGTCACATCAAATCAAATTATTGTGAACCTAGAAATCCACAAGAAATAAATGTCGAACCATCTACATAATTCTAACAGACAACTATACTAAAAATCATTAACATAAACATAGAATAATTATATTGTCACTAACTATATAACTCTTATTCAAAAGTTTATATACTAAGCTGAATATATACAAAGTTGAACCCAGTTTTCTAGACAGTTAGAATTTCAAAAAGTTTTGGATATTTTCTAAACTCTGTCTCACAGTTATTGCTCACCCGAATCTTCTGAAAATATTAATATTCAGGTGTGTGAGTCTAAGACTCGGCAGGAATCAAAACCAATAGCATGCCTACTATATAATAGTCTAGTAATTCACATGATAATTCTAAACTTTACATAGATTATAGCATCTTTTATACATATAACTTAAGTTAAAGAACATAGGAGCATTGCAAACATTTATTTCAAACTATATTCAGAATTTCTTATCAAAACTCAAAACTTTCAAATAGCTTATATTTGATAGAGATCATATTGAAATGAGCTTACATGTAGGATATACAATACACATATAAAAATTCAAATATGCAAGTCGGTCACACATAGTTATTAAGCTTACAAGCTATACAAATTTTAGTTTTCATATTTCAGATAGATATCCAAACCACAATATAAGGTGCTAAAATTGTCAACATTTAGATGAATGGCACCAATGGTCATGATTAACTGCATAGGGTCAAAGGTCTTTACCCCACTGACCACCAAATCAAAGTTCAGTCTCATAATTTGTTTAAAATCTATTGTCCTCAGACATAAAAATTGACTATCTGTATTGGACACTTAATGTGCGGTCATCTAGAAATCTCCTCAAGATGATGTTGTCCATGCATTTTTATATAATTTAAAGTCCAAAATAAATAGATAATTCCCAAATTTTCAAATTAAATAAAAGGTTGTGCTGAGTTTAAAACTAATTCTCATATCAAATTTTCATCTAAATAATTTAAAATTGATAAATAAATAATTAATAGCAGAGTAAATCTTAAATATGATTGTTCAGTGCTAAACATACTAATAAAACATCCTTTAAATAGTTGGTTGGTTCTCATACATGCAAAAATTGAATTTCTAAAAATTGAATTTCAAGTATAAAAAAATATAAGAAGATAAATGGCATATAACATATATTAGTTTATCATACACTTGCCTTTGTATGAGAAATTCCAGCACACTTTTCCAACTTTGTTGAACTTTTTATGTACTAACACAAGATACGCCTGCAGTGCATCAGACCTGTGTCTACAATCTGTTTGAGGCATTGTTTGCAAAACTCGTATGTCCTCTGGTTGGTCAACTGGATGGAAACTTTTTATTCTTGGATTATCAGTAGGTAATAGGTAAATATGCATGCCAAATTTGAAAATGCATTACGATAGCTTTTGAAAACCTCCAAAAGAAAATGACATGACACACTCTTAACCAAGACTAAAGGCGTTTAACGTTAAGATTCATCTAGCTTAACGTTAGACACAAATAGAACTCGTTACACTGAAGGAGAAAGGCTGATTTCAACAGACAAATTTGAAATTGCCTATGCTTCTCCCCAATAGAAGACAGATAGACAATAGAAGAACAACAAAAAAGAATAAGAAGCAATAAAGAAAAAAGCCATCTTCTGCGCCTTATCTTCCTACTTCTTCTGTGCAAGAGAAAGAGAGAATGTGTGCCTGAGAGTTAGAAGCATGCAATCTACTGTGCATTGAAGCTCTCAAGCCACTAGCAATAGATCAAGACCTATGTTTTTACTTTCTGCCTTCTATCTTGATTTTGTGCTTTAGTTCCACATTGTTATATATATCTAATCTAGAGGCATTCTTGCGGTTCTCATTTAAACGGTTACTTTGTTGTTCCTCTTCCATGTTTGGAAGGAAAGACTAGCTATATCTGATGTTGTGTTGTTTCCCTTCTAGGCTGAAGGGAAGACTAGTTGAGTCTGGTGGTTGTTGTTGAGCAGCAAGGAGTTCGTACCTTGTACTTAGTGGAACTCCTAAGAGGTTGTGTAGATATTAGATATAGGTTTAGATATATTGAACCAGTATAAATCTCTGCATTTATTATATGATTGATTTCTTTATCTCCCTCTCTGTCTGTGCACTCAGTTTTATTCCTTATTAACTTCCATTTATTGTTTAAGAATCCATTCACCCCCCTCTGAGTTCGTCATATCCCGATCAACATGAACACCTCTCCTCCCAACTGCTAATGAATTGCAAAGTGGATATAATAGATAATTAAATAGGAAAGGAATATTGCAATTTAGGACAGTCAATGCGCTATGTCTGGGCAAGCTTTTTTTAAAGGAAAACTAACTTAAAGAGGCACAAAAAGTTTCAAAATATCCAATAGCCGAATATCCAATAGTGGCACTATAAGTTTAAATATCTAAAACGACACTCTTCTTAAGGTTTATATCCATATGGAGCAAAAATCATATTTCTTCTCACATACTATCCAAAGTACCCTCAACTATTTTACAAATAGATTGTCTCAAATTTTAGTAATTATAAAATCTTACTATCTCAAACTCCAACCAAAAATCAATTTATGAATAATAACTAGTACAATTAACTTGTGTTATACATATTTATTCTTATGAATAAAATTTAAAGGTAATGCTATTGCATACATATTCATTCTTTTATAAATTATAATTGCTTAGTAGCCTCTTTTAAATTTTAAATTTTGAAGGAATGATTTTTCTTGATATTTTTTAGTGTTAAGGTCTTTTTGGTAATTATAGAAAAATAAAGGTCTCATTTAGATATTTGATGAGTAAAAATATAAAGTTGATACTATGTAGATTTCGGTAACAACAATCTACCTATAAAATAATTGAGGTCAATTTAGTTAGAATGTTAGAAAAATATGAGTTTTGTCCAATTTAGATATGAATTTTAGGAGTACCACTTTTTCTATATTTTAAACTTATAATTCCCCTCTTATATATTTTAATTTTTTTAACCTTTTTAGTATTTTTTCCTTTTTAAAAAGTCTAAAAAGCCGTGATTATTGCAGTATCTATTTGGATTTTTTTCCGCTCACTATAGTCATGTTTACCTCAGTTTTAATTAGAAGCACATGTGAGCTTCAATCCAACTATTACCGTGAGGTGACTTTAGACTTTAAAAGTTATTTTCACATTCTTTTACTTTTTTTGACTTCCAACTACAAGCTACAAATTATATCTTCTTAAATTAAAAATAGAGTTGTTTTTTGTTAGACACGTATAGATGACTCAGTAGCCACCTGCACACTTAAAAACACGTAAGTAGAACTCCATATGTGTTCCTTAGGAAAGTCCTTCCGATATTGTTAAGATATTTCACTTACTTTTATGGCATGCTCCTTTTTTATAAAGTACCGTAGGTGAGGGCATTAAAGAAGTAGCCGATGCGTGACTATTTGTAGACCCCTTACTCTTCTTCATTTTTATCGCGGGGACCTGAATCCAAGAGACTCTATCGACTGACTCTCTTGGGCAGCCCATGAATAAGCCACTGTACAGGGCAGGCCGTACTGGACCCATTAGGTGATCCTATCATCAATAACCATCTATACCAAGTATTCATATTGAAAGTGAAAGCTAAAAATAGCTTTCGACTAAAACTTGTGCCGAACATATTATGAGGGAAAGAAGTTAAATGTTGGAAGTTCTGTGATTAATTTTTGGCTTTCAACAAAAAGGGTACAGCTTGAGACTTTGTACGTTGTACGAGAAAACTAGAGTCAGTGGGGAGTCTGACCTCTAATTACTTATAAAGTTACTTATAATCACTCTTAATTAATGTTTCTTCCTTGAAAATAGAATGAACATGACTTCTCACTAAAAGAAATTTGCATGCACGTCCTGATGAGGCAGAATCCGATTCGGCCTATTGAAACAAGCCCAAACCCCGTTCAGCCCAGCAGCAGCAGTACAAGGCCCTCAGGGAGCCTTCGGCCCATCAGCGGCCCAACAGCCCTCGGCCCATAAGCGGCACCGTCGCTCCCGGCCCAACAGGCTTCAGCCCACCAGCCTACGGCCCGGGAGCAGCGCGACAGCCCAGGGCCCAACAGGCTTCGGCCCATCAGCGGCCCAACCCCTTTCGGCCCGATAGCCGAGTCCGGCCCACTCCGGTGGAGGACTAGGCACTATGGCGGTTTACCAGTAAGCCCACACATAGTCCTATATCGGCTACCACCGTTAACCATCCTCTATCCTCTGCTATAAATACACCGTTATTTATTGCCAAAGGTATGCTCTCTTATGCCTCCGAGACCCTTAAGGACTACAGTCCAAATAGCATTAAAGCTACTCTTTACCTTCTGAATCGAATCATCTTCAGGAGCTAACTTGACCGTCGGAGGGGGTTCCTAAGGGCCGAAGCCCGGGACTCCTGCTGACCGGTTTTCTTCTTCTTTCCCTCCTGCAGGAGCTCGGTTCGAATCATCACCGACCTTCCCGAGTCGGTCTCGGCCGCCGACCTCGGACTCCTCTCTCTGGTCTCGACGCCGCGCGCCGGCTGCCCCGCGACCGGAGGAGACTCGGTTTCGCGCCGCCCCTTCGTCTGCCGAAGGAGCTTCGACGCCGACTTCCCGGAACAAGCCAGCCATCGACCGAGCAACTCTCGGCCTCGGACCTTCGGCTTCGCCTCTGCATCCTTCGCCTTCCGGATCCCCGTCGGGCCTCCGACACACCGATCCGACCCAGCTCCGGATCCATCTCTTCGGATTCCAGCTTCGGAATCCGGTCGTGATAGCTTCGGCTACATCACGTCCCAAGATTTCTAAAAGAGTTTCCACAATCTACATGGTGTGTTTTTTTCCTTTGAATGTGGAAAATAGTTGGATAAACCCGGATAAGCTGGCGCATCCATGAACCATGATTCACTATTCATTCTCGTACACAGCACTAGGGTTTTGAGGAATACGTGCGACACTACACTACTGTGGCAGTACGACACATCCACGTGTAGCAGGCAAGTTTTAGATTTGTTACACTAACACTTGCTGCACTGTAGGTAAATAAAAAAATTATTTTTAATTTTTTTTTAAGTAGGCCCTGAAGTTCTTACATGTCCGTATACTCGTAGAGATGTCAATGGGTCGGATCCAGTCCAGCCCGACAGTAACTCTGCCCAGCCGGCATCTTGACATCACCCGGCCCGTAACGTCGATACAAGGCCCGTCGGGGCGCAGCCCGGTGGCCCGGGCTGACCAGACCTGCCGCTTCCTCGCAGACGCCCCTCCACTTTCGCGGGACCGGCGGCATGTCGGTGTCCTTAAAGCTCTCGCTCTTGGGCAATGAGGACGAAGCGGTCGCCGATAAGGGAGTCGGCGAGCACCTGGTTCGCCGCCGCAGTCGGGTGGACGCTGTCAAAGAACACCGTCCCCGTGCCGCAGCAGCCTTTCCTTGCTTCGAAGAAGCCTGCACCAACGCTTCACAAGGTTAAACACCACCCTTACCTTCCAGAAAGAGAGCTGGAACCGAAGTTTCTGGTGGATGGGGCTACCGTTTTTGGAAGAGGAAGTAACGAGGTCAAGGAAGGGCGTGTAGATGTCGAATACCACGATCTTGAAGCCTGAGAGCTGCTTGGACAGGGAGGTTACTTCAGCTTTGAGCGTCATGTTGAAGTCTTGGGCGTCGTTGTTCAGGCTGGCGACGCAGTCGTTGCTTCCGCCGCCGACGAGGGTGATGGTGGCTGGGAGGCAGCCAAATGGTGGTAGGGAAGTCACGCCAAGCCTGCGAGCCCCGAGCCCGTACAGGTCCTGCATGTACACACAAGCCATATTGGTCATGGCATCCGTGAATCATAGCAAGCCCTTCCCATGCAGTTCTCTTGCCCCTGGTTGCTCTTGAGTCCACCACCCCAGTCCCCGCCTCAGGACGTGAGAATAAAGCCGCCGGCCCACGGAGAGAGAAGACAGGTCCGGGGCGGCCGCGAGAGCACTGGAGACCGAATGGGTAGCGGGTGGTCCCGTCGATCCTCCAGTCCCAGCGATACCAGCATCTCTTAGAAGAGCACCAGCTCTTCGTGTGCCAATCCAGCCTGTTGGAAACCAGACAGCAGCGACGTCCATGCGCTTGGACTAGCCTTATTATTACGAGGCGATTGCTTGAACAGTCTTAAGGAATCGACAGCTCGACCGTCGCGAGCGAGTTCGGAGATGACGCTAGTCCAAGTGAAGGCATCCTTGTAATGATTGGGCATGACAAGAAAAAGCTTCATAGCGACATGCATTTTCCTGCTCGGCGAAACTGAGTATCCCATGATCATGGAATTCCAGGAGACCTCCCGGCAGTGGCATCCCATCAAAGGTATCCCTCGCATCTTTGACCTTCCGCTGCGGATGTAATCTCTGATCATTACGTTGTATGCAACAGAGTCCCTAAAGGGCATTTCGTCGAACACTTGCATGCAGGAGGTTCCCCTGGCGCGAACATGCCGACATTCTCTTCGTATAATATGACGGTACCACTGCATCTGCCTTTGTTCTGCTCCCATCGCGTTCTGTATCATCGTCCAGGTTAGCTTGCACATTAGTCCTAGTCCTAACAGAGCAACAGCTACTTCTTCTCTGAAATGAGTGGCATCCTCTTCCTTGAATAGCTTTCAGCCTCCCCGAACCGCACAAACGGGAGGACATCTGCGCGGAGGGCCTGGACGGGGCGGACGACGACTACATGAAGACCCAGATGGCGGCGTACCTGAAGGACTTGACGGAGCTGGTGAGCAACTCCCTCGCCATCTTCGCCGGCACCAAGAATGGCGACTTCGCCGGGATCCCCATCCAGAACAGGCGCCGGAGGCTGCTGGGCGTCACGCACTTTTCACCTGCCGCGGGCTTGGCCCGTCGGCCCGCGGGCTCAGCCCGGCTAGTAAGGGTTTGCCCGATTTTGGCCCGTGGGTTCGAAACTTTAGGCCGGATCATAGCCTGTTCATGGTCCAACCTGAAAACCCACGGGCCAGACCGGCCCATTGACAGCCCTACCATATAGGCCGATGTCCGATTAGACAATCTAAAAAAATCTGAAAAATCAAAAACTTTTATTGGACCGGCTTTTAAAAATATTTTTTACTGTTTATTAGAATTTAATTTTTAATTTTTTAAATTATTTTGAATCGTTCAATCAAAGATCGACTTGTTCGAACATGTAAAACATTTAGGAGTCCACCTAAAAAAATATCTAAAAAATATTTTTTTATTTATCCACTATACTGACTCTCAATTCAGTGCAGCAAATGTTACTGCTCCAGAAGATGTAGTAATTATGTATCGTCCCATCTACCAACGAGACGAACAGCAGGTGTACTGCAAAGCCGCAGCTAAGGCTTTTACCATTCAAACAATGGGAGCGAGGCAGTGAGACTTCCAACTGATCCAGTAAAGTAGCCATCCAAAGGATGCAGGTTTTGGGGATTGTGTACGGGGAGAGGTGAGGCCCTCCCCTGTGTGGGGTTTGGAAACAAGTGACGTCCTGAGAATAATTGCTGACAGGTCTATACACCACCTCCTCTAACGTGGAAACTTCGTTTGACATCTAACACAATTTGGTAAGATTCATACTCGTGCATACTTCTGTATTCATCTTTAAAGCCCAATTTCAAATAAATGAACCAATAAGAAGGTTTCTTTTCAAAATTGGCGGTCTTCTGATGTGTGAATACCAAAACATTGAAATAGGATGATATTATTTGCAACCAGAGGACTTGGTTTGATGACCGGATAGAATGCAAGCTCTAATTCTTATTTTAATTTCAGTTTGGTTGAGTCAGCTTATTCATCATTAAATAAGACGTTCTTCTTCATTCGTAATAAAAATTGCTGCGGGTGCACGATGACTAAATGGACTAAATAGTTAAAATACCAAAGATGCGCACAGAAACCGAACCATACTTCCTCCTGCTCTCATATTGCTCGCGGCCTCGTGAAGATTTTCTTTCCAATTCTGTCACAGCCAAGAGTGTGAATCCATGCTTGTGCAGTTTGCTAGAATACAGATTCCAACTGTTAACCATGTTCTATTAGAATTTGAATCCTGTTCTATACTCCTTTGCCAAAGTAGAAATTAGAATTTACACCCTTCACCACCCTTTACTCCATCCAGTATGAGCAATACTTGCCGCAACACCCAACCATCATCTGGGAAGGCAGATCAGACGTCACATAGGTTTTAACACCTGCTGCACGCCCTGGGGGCATTGCAGTTTCTCTTTTCGTCTTACCGTTTCCAAACCAAGCCCTAGGAGATTTAGAGGTTCATGGAACAAACTGGGTTCCTAAAGCCATTGCTTGCAATCAAGTCATTGGAAAAGCAGAAATGAACTCCATATGGAGGTATACTACCGAAAACTTTTCCACCTATTTTACAAAAAACTTTGCTCTCTGCAGTGAGGTAAATTTACAGCAGTACAGACAATGCTTCAGTTGTAACTATGCTATGCTATCAAGACTCGGTGCTCTTCTCCATCTTTCACCGTGACTCGGTGCTCTTCTCCATCTTTCACCGTCCATCCAGCAAAATGTATTGCCAGAACCGCTGAAGTTTGCAGTTTCAGTGGGATGCATGATCGCACTTTACAGAGGCAAAGAATCCAAACGAGAACAACATCAAGCCCTCTTGAAAAATCTCCCACCTTTCTTTCCCATTCCAGAACCTGCCAGGCTTGTGGCAAGGACGGACCTGGAATCGGGTCGCCACTTCAACTCTTTGAGGATGGAGAACAAGCTTGAGAGAGCAGGGGTGACCTCGGCATCCCTTATCTTGTTGCACGACACAACGCTGAGGCTCTGGAGGTCGGCCCATGACAAAACTACCAACGCTAAACCCTCCGTTGTCAGCAAGGAGCACCCTTCCAAACATAAGAACTTCACCCTCCTGTGAAATGCATCACAAAAGAGTGTTAAGATGGGGAGAAGATGAATAAGCAAATAATACACAACAGAAAACCCAAAACAAAAATTTAATAAATTGGTGGTATGCATGTAAGATGCTCAATTATATTATTTTTTGTTTAAAATAAAGGCATGTGCTATGTTCCTTTACAGCAGCTCTCTAAGCAATATCATTTCACAAGAACCACAAAACACTGCAAACTTTGAAGTTTCAACTTTAAAGTCATATTAAAGTCATCCAGTTCTCCTTTTAACCCCTCAAGATGCTTGAACAGATTAGTTACATCAATCAGTCTTGCCAAAAAACCTTCCCGCTTTGCAAGAAGAGCTGAAGAATGCCCTCTCCGCTGCATTAAGTTAGAGGAGGCAGGATGATTGATAGATTTAGTTCACATTCAGTCATTCTGCTTCCACAAAATTATTCCACCTCAATTTTTAAGAACCTTACAAAATGTGAAGACACAGAAAGAAATGCATAGAATCAGACTCATTTTTTAAGAACCTAACAAAGTGCAAAGACAGAATCAGAATTAGAATGACAAGGATTACCATGGAAGAAACATACATAAACAGTCATCAGCAAAAGCCTCTTCGAAGAATCACTCCCCTCACCTTTTTGTTGATTTCACAAGTTAAACAATATTTCTTTGTGATCCCTATCCTTCATCATTATTAGTTCTTACCTTATTCTTTTCCACTACTATGATTTCTTATTTTAGGGATTTCTACAAATCGATCCCTATAATCTTGTCCAGTTCTAGATATATCCCTGTAATATGTATATTTATAAAAAAGTCCCTAAAATCTTCTCAGTTCTACAACAAGTACCCACTGTTATTTCTGACAGCAACATGACAAAATTTAACTTAACTATGTTTAACCTAAACTAGACATATAAAATTATCTATCTATTTACTTAATCTTAGAAAATGAATGGAAGGAGAGCAAGAGAGGGAAGGGCAGTGAGAATGCCCCCTTCACCTCGGACACCAACATCCCAATGGGTTGTGCTTGCCACCAACACACACAGACACGGACACTCATGTTACGCACACAAAGACAGGGACGTGGGGGTGTGTTTTGGTTTTCCTTTTCCCTTTTTTTTTCTTTTTTTCTTTTTTTTCTTTTTTTTTTTTTTTTTTGGGGGGGGGAGGTGGTGGTTTGAGAGCAGTCGGAGCAGGACGAGGAGGGAGTCCCGATGGGGACTACCCCTGAGCAAGCGAACGAGTGAGGAAGCCTCTCTATGGAAATGTCAGACAAAGAAAGTCATGATGATGTGGGACGGGAATGGCATGATGCAAATGTGGCAAGCGCAATACATGCCAACAGTGAGCATGTAGCAAATGACCACACCCAACTAGCAAGTCAAAGCAATGCAATCATGAAACAATCGAGCAAATACCAAACTCGCAACAATAGTCCATCTAAAATAATTAAACAGCGGAGAAATGGCATTTTAAGAAACACCATTAGGATATAGCTCATTTCTAAGTTTAATATGATAGATCAATGAGCAAACAACAAGAATAGGTCCTCATGCAATCACACACACGCACGACAGCAATGAAAGAATTTTAACTGGAAATGTCAGACAGAGAAAGTCATGATGATGTGGGACGGGAATGGCATGATGCAAATGTGGCAAGCGCAATACATGCCAACAGTGAGCCAAAACATGTAGCAAATGACCATACCCAACTAGCAAGTCAAAGCAATGCAATCATGAAACAATCGAGCAAATACCAAACTCGCAACAATAGTCCATCTAAAATAATTAAACAGTGGAGAAATGGCATTTTAGGAAACACAATTAGGATAGAGCTCATTTCTAAGTTTAATATGATAGATCAATGAGCAAACACCAAGAATAGGTCCTCATGCAATCACACACACGCACGACAGCAATGAAAGAATTTTAACTGGATGATGAACTCTCTCACTAACTCTTGGCACGCAACGGATGAAAAAACATACTGAGCCAACAGGTTATCATTATCAAAGAAATGGGGGCAAGGGTGGGCATGCCAACCTTCATTGATGGAGTGACCATTCAGTCGCCTCAGTCTGTATAACAAGGCTAACGAGTGCATTGCAATGAATGAAGTTGACGGATGCTTGTTTTGGCAGGGAGTGGGTCATGAGCGTGGTTGGCTTCCTGGGTTCCTGGGGTGCCAGACAGGTGGTCTTGCTTCTTGGCTTCGCTCTCCCAGGCACAACAGATGCAGGTGACAGGAAAGAGGGCGCATGAGTGCCTGCATGCGAGGTGGGCCGACATGTGGCTTGATAAGGGCGTGGCCCTACACAGGTGACAATGCCTTCTGGTGCGTAGAGGTGGGATGATGGTGGACCAGCCAACAAGTAAATTTTTTTAATCAACTGAAGAGATGAAAGAGAACTAAATTGGACCAGTGTGACTATAATAGCCCCGCATTATAAATATTATCTAAATCTTTCTTATAATGCAATTCTATCACTCGGATCTATGTGAAAATCTAAATCCGTCTTACACTTAGATCGATCAGTAGGACACAAACCTATAGCAATGAGAAGCAATCACACCATATAAAAGTAAAAGAAAATATTATATTTTATTAATATATCCTTATACAACTGGAGTACAAAAAATACAGAAATAGAATACTCAGCCGATGCTTACAACAATAAGTATTTGCCCACTAATTGATATTACAAAATAACTAAACTAACACAAAATTAAGGTTTCACGCTCTTATATTAGCATCAGGGTCCCTTTCCTAAAAAGATTAATTTAAGAAACTTCACGAGTCTCAGTTGAGAGCTCAGTAAGGATCATTTACTCCCTACTGCAACTTCGAATTCAACACATATCTTAGAGGAAGGAATAAAATACACTGTCATCTGGAAAATATATGCAATTGTATGAGCTAGCAATAAATCTCGAAAGTCTTTAACATCAGAATAATACAACATTTGAACTCTTTGTAGGACATTGAGCTATTTTCTTTTAATTTGGTTATTTAACACTATGTTTTATGTTCATGCATGGTATAATATGTGACTACAAAATAACGAAAGTTCATATATAATCTAAATTTTTTCTTTCTTAGAGCTGAGTTACAATCACGTTTACTCTGATCCTTTCATTCACTTTCCTTTCGGATCCATCTTGATAGTCAATCACCCATCCGACCCTATAACTCATTCATATAAAGAAAGTAATGAGAATATATCATTCACCAGTAGTCTTCATCTGATTGAGCAAGTTACCCAAAGTTCGTGGCCAACTGGAACTCACAGCTTAAAGTTATGTTGTCCTAGCTCTAGTCCCGAGTGCACTCAAGTAGTTTATCTAGCCGCTGTCCTAGAATGTCCCAAGTCTAGACTACTAGACCCCTTTATTAACCTGATCAATCTTATTCCTCTGAGTCACAACCTGATTAGTCTTTTTCTTTTTCAATTTATAAGAGGCACCCTAACTTTCTTTTACTTGTGACAATGACCCATGTCACCTTGTTAATAGTAGGAAAAATATCTCAAGAAATTAATATAATCCATGTCATAAAACATAGCCATAGGAATCAAAGTCTTTACATAATCCCGGATGCAATCTTATCTCCTTTATAAAGGGCCTTGTTTATAATTGTAATTCTCATGAATTAATAACTTTGATCGTATGCCCGACTGTTGAAACCCTTTTTTTAAAGCAAAAGGGAGAAGGGGGAAGCCCCCCCCACCGGTTGGGGAACCCCCCCCCCACCGGTTCCAAGAGGGAAACCGGTGGGGGGGGAGGAGGATCCCTCCCTTCTCTCTCATTTTAAAATTCAAAGAAAGGGGGGGGGGATTAATTAGGATGGAAGGAGTTAATGAGAATCTTAACCCCATTCACACATGGGTTAAGAATCCCATGTGAACCCCATTTAATACTCATCCTAAAACCCCCTTTCACATGGAGCCAAATCTGGATTTAAGGGGTTTAAACCCTTTTCACATTGGCCCATCCCCCAAAAACCTGAAACCAAGGCTTTAAAGAGCCCAAAAAAAGCAAAAAAGTGGAGGAAACGGGAGAGGAGAACCCTCCCCCCACCGGTTCCCAAACCGGTGGGGGGTAACCGACCGGTGGCACCCCCCCCCCACCGGTTGGGAACCGGTGGGGGGGGGGGGGGTGCCCACCGGATTCCCCCCCCCCCCTTCTCTCTCTCTTTTTTTAATGCTCTCTCCCATCTCTCTCACCCATGTGATTAAAAAAATCAAAAAAGAGAGGGGGAGGAGGAAGAGGCAACCGGTGGGTACCCCCCACCTCAAGCCAACCGGTGGGTACCCCCCCACCTCAAGCATTCCGGTGGGTACCCCCACCGGTTAAGGCTTTGAAGCCTATAAATACCCCCCAAGGGGTAAGGAGAAGCCCCATGCCCATTTGGCCCAAAATTTCCTAAGGGAAACTCTGTCAATTTGAAGACCAAATCCAGTGCTCTTGCCCTGGTTTGCTGCGATTTGGAGGCGATATTTTCTTGGAGGGCTCTCTTCCTAAGGTTTATTCCTAGGGGAAGCTCTGCCAAATTTATGTTGTGAAATCACCGTTCTATAAGACGGGATTATGCCAAAATAATGAATGAATGCTACTATTTGTTCTTTGAGCATATGTGTGTGCATGTGTGTTCATGAATCTACTATTTAAGTAACACTATGTTACTATATTTTCATATACAAAATAATTAGTTTTATAACTAATTAAAATACATAAAACATATAATTAAATATTCTAAAATATCTTTGGCATCATCCCATACATAACTAATATTAGACTCATAATTAATACTTAATAATGAAACATTGAGACATAAAATAATATACTTAAGTTAAAAATGACTTAAATACTTCACATACTTAATTAATTAATAAAATCTGCGAAAATCATCTAAAATTAATATAAAAATCAGAAAAATTCTGTGAAAATCAGTAATACTCAGTAAAAATCAGAAAACAAAAATCTGGAAATTACATAAACCCAAAATATAACTTAAATATCCTTCATATACCTAATTAATTAATAAAAATCAGTAAAATTCAGTAAAAACCAGTAAAAAACAGAGAACCAAATCTGAAAATACATAAAAATCTGAAATGACTAAAATGCCCCTAGAGCTTAATACAAATTACAAAAATACCCTCATACATGTTAAAAATCTGTAAAAAACACAGAAAATTCTTAAAAATATCAAAATCTCTCATATGTCCAAAATACCCTCCAAACCTTAATAAGATGGGTAAAATTACCAAAATACCCTCAATATGATAAAAATAAATAAAAATCTTAGAAAAATATAAAAATAGACTTTAAGTCTAAAAATCCAATTTGGGCAAAATTACCCTTACAATCCAAACACACTTGAAATAACTCTAAAATACCTCCTAAGGTTTTGAAACATTCCTAAATCATTAAAACTCATTTCATACACTTAAATAACCATAATCTCCCTATACCCTCCAACTTGGCATAATTACAAAAATACCCCTATGGGTTTAAAATACTTGGAATCAATCCAGAATACTTGAAGTCAATCCAATATACTTGGAATTAATCCAGATAGTTTGGAATCAATCCAAAATCATATAAACACATCCTAAACTTGGGTGAGGCCAAGAATTTAACCTAAAATATATCTTCATATGCATGTGCTGCCTGTAGTAGTAGTGTTACATGTTATAAGGACATCATACGGACGGTTAATCAAGGGTTGCCGAGCAGTCGCTCAGCGTAATTAACACTGACCGAGGTCAGTGGAGAGAGGTCATATACTCGAATCTTCGCTTGATTCGAAGTCCCGGATTCCCTGAGGGCTAATCCCAAGCTCTCATAGTCCGATAAAATATAAAACCGACCTATAATTCTCTAGATAAACAAAAAAATGGATTTCCGAATAATCCGACATAGGAGAGATGTGTCTAGGTCGGGTCCCGACGAAGGTTAGAAAAACCTTCGCGCAAACAGAGATGGCACGCCCGGTGGGACCTCTCTTTCACTTCATCTCTCCGTCCGGTGATACCCTCACCACAACTCTACTACTAACTTTGTCATGTCTTATGCAGGTGATCGAGTTTCTGCTTAAAAGACGACGATGGCGGCAAGGGTCATGTATGGCCCACTTGTGGTGGCGACCCACGTACGGTGTGGATATCTGACCACACCAACATGCTTCGGGGACTTCCCCGCAGTGATAGGATCTCCATACTTTTTGGGGGTCGTTCCGGCACCGGAGCTTGCTCCGAAAAAGAAGAAGAAGAGGTGCGCTTCTCGCGCCAGAATATGCAACAACGGCAGCCGATATGGGCAAGTGCTTGCCGTGAATACCATCAGCATCTCTCCAGCCTCCTCGTCCAACGGGGGGCAAAAGCAGAAGGTTCTAACCGCAAGTCCGTCTAGGATGCGGAAAACTATATTGGTGGGGAACCTGCATATTCGTCTGGATGGCGGGCAACCCATCATTCCTAAGATCCATCATATCCCGACAGTTCCTGTCCAGAATCGGTTCGGGATTCTATTGAAGGTTTGCCAAGATGGGGCAACGTTCGAAAAGAAGAAAAGGACTCCAAAGGACACTGCTTGTCGGGAGCCAATAATTATACCAGAGCATGTCATGTCTCGAGCAGGGGGCAATGCCACCCCCCGAGCTGGGGGCAACTCCATGCCTCGGAATGGGGGCAAATTTATGCCTCGGGCTGGGGGCAATCCATTGGAGGATAGGAGCCTCCGCATAAAGGAAATGTGGGTAACCAAAAAGGAAGCCCGCAAAATTCGCCAGGCTAGGGATACCCTAGCAGAACAACAGCCTCAACAGCTCGTAGAGTCTGAGGGGCAGATGACCAGCTCAACTATCTGGCCTCGTTCTTTACAAGGTCAAAAGATAAAAAGTGCCTATAAGGCGCAGGAACAAGTCTGGCAACAGACATCTGTCCTCGAGCGGTTGGGCACATTGGTCCGATCGACTCACAAAAAGAAGAAAATTACCAGAAGGACATAGAATAGTATACGGGTCTACACATGCTACACCTCCAATGTCACCAACCGGCAGCCTTCCCAACCAGAAGCCCCAAATGATATCATCAATCTGATGCAACGGGTCGGGCCCACAACCCGTCAAATGGAGCAGGCTATGCGCTTGCTGAATCAAGGAAGTCAGGGGGCAGAGCCACCCCAAATTGGCAGTAGCAATGCTGCTGGAGGAGCTGATGAAGACGGGGCAAATGCTTCAGATATTGAAGCCGCTCCAGAACAACCTCAAGATCAAATACAACCTCAGACTATAGAGGAGATGAGGCAAGAAAATCAACAACTCAAGGCCTTATTCTATGGCCTAATACAAAAGATGGAAGAGCAGCAAAGGGTAGCTCAAGTCCCCCCAGTAAATGTACCACCTCCAAAGGCAGTGCCTACGCCAGCGGTGATAAGACCGCAAGCTGCAGATGTCAACTTCAACCCTGATGAGATACAAGAAGATCAAGTTGTGGAGCCCAATCATAATGCTCAGCAATCTCATGCTCCTGCAGATGATGCTACGGCATTGCAGAAGCATCTTATTGAGCAAATTGTTGAAGCCAAAATAGCAGAACAAGACGACGGAATAGGCACATTCGACTTATACAAAGTGCCATTTCCGGTACGTCATATGTTCAAGAAGCTCCCGCTGGATCACAATAAGTGTCCCAAATTCATCAGGTATGACGGGGAAGGTTCGGCCCAGGAGCATATTGCCCACTATATAAGTGACTTGGGAGAGCTGGCTACTGATGAGGCCTATCTTCTGAGGTTCTTTTCTACCTCTCTCACGGACATTGCATTTCAATGGTATGCAAAGTTGAAGCCTAACTCTATCAACAGTTGGGAGGAAATGCAGAAAAAGTTCCTCGACCGTTTCAAGGTGTCGGAACGAAAGGTCACCATCACTGAATTGGTGACATTAAAGCAAGGTAGGAATGAATCCGCCACCGACTATATCAAAAAATGGTGGAACCTCTGCATGAAATGCGACAATCCGCCGACCCACGAGGATGCGGTACGATTGTGCAAGAGGGGCTTAAAGCCTGAAATAAGTGAAAAGCTGATTGGCGCCAATGTCAAGAACTTTGATCAACTAAATAACATTGTGACGGAGGTCGAAATATTCTATGCAAACCATCCAACCATTGCCTCCATTGGGGGGAAAGTCCCAAAGAAGCAAAATATGGATACAGAAGAGGCCAATGCTATAGACTTCGCCTCAGCTGTAAAAAATACAGGGGGCAAGAACAATGTAAATGCCTCAACATCTAATAGAAGGGGATCATATGCCACCCTTAATGAGAGAAGGAAAATGGCTTACTCTTTCATAAGGGAGGATACAAGAGAGTTGTTTAATGTCTGCGTGCGGGCCAATCTCTTGATGCTACCCGAACCAAAAAGACCAGCAGAAGTTGGTAAAATAGATGAACCCAACTATTGCATATACCATCGTATGTTGGGACATGTAATAGAAGATTGTTATATCTGCAAAGGGGAAATTGAAATACTTATCCGAGAAGGGGCCGTGGAGATGGGGAAATACCTGGTAGACCCGCCTCAACCACATCGAATGCCCAGACAAACATTTACAGTAAATGTCGTCCATATGGATGAAAACTCCTCAGGAGAAGAGCCTACAAATAAGAATATAGATGCCCCTCCAGAGCAAGAGGCAATACCATCATACGCTCCAGCGACTTCCACTCCAGAAGGGTCTATCGTGGCGGCACTGGGGGAGATTCAGATGAATATGTCACAGCTCTCCCATCAGCAAGTTTCGCCGGAACATGAGGCAATACCATCATATGTTCCAGCAACTTCCACTCCAGAAGTGTCTATCATGACAACATTAGAGAAGATTCAGATGAGTCTGATACAACTCTCTCACCAGCAAATCTCATTGGAGCAGAAGATAAATCCATCATATACTCCAGCAATTTCCACTCTCGAGGGATCCATTATGGCAGCACTGGAGGGGATTCAAGTGAGTCTGGGACGAATCTCTCATCAGCAGTATGAACTCACTCAAGTAATGGAAGGTCTTGCAAGACAATGGACAGAAGTCATGTCAATTGACAGAATCAATAGGCCCTTCTCCTTTGAGGAGCCAGGACCAAAATGCAGCCGTCCTCTAAAGAATAAGGGCAAACTTATCATAGACTTAAATGAACCACCAGAAGCCCAGTACCGAGAGGGAGTGGTGCTCAAATGCAAAGGTTGTGAAAGTCACGACAATACTCTCGAGGCCACCTTTGCAGCTAGGCAAAGTTCCCGGGGAAAGCAAGTTGCTGGTGCAGAAACAGGGATAAGTTTTAAAGATGCTGAATCCCTGGCAAAAAGGCTCAAGAGACCATACTCATTTCCAAAGGAAAAGACCAAAGAACTCTTCGAGTTATGTATGAGCAGAAAAGCGATTATTCTGCCCAAGCCAAAAAGGGAAGAAGAAATACATCGGGTAGATGCACCCAATTACTGCCCATACCACCGCTTCATCACCCATCCAATTGAACGTTGCTTTATGTTCAAAGATGAAGTGGAAAAGCTGATTCGAGAAGGAAAGATAAATATGGGGAAATACCTGGTGAATCCCCCACAGCCACATACGATTACACATTGAGTGTAATTCGTAGATCCATGAGCCAAAAAAAAAAAAAAAGAGTGTGGGGCTTAAAAAATGAGGTGCCCCGACAGACTTGATTGGTCTCGCTCCTGTGAGGGGCCAATTAAGGACAAAAAGGTCTAAAAACCCAGCTGAAGTGAAAACCCGAAAGGGCGCTTCAGGCAAAAATGGGTGAACCCTGCTGTGTGAAAACCCGCAAGGGCGCACAGGCAAAAATAAAAAGGGCTAGCTTCGGTGAAAACTCGTAAGAGCGCCGATGTTAGTATTATATATATTTAAAAAAAAAAAAAAAAACATCATCCTGCAACCCGTCGGGGGACAACGCGCAAAAGTTATTTGCGCCAAGAAAAGCCAATAATGTTCGTGCGCGAATACATAGGCTCATAAAGCCACATATTTGTTCCCCGACGGGGGGAGAACTCTCTCAGCCTGTTGAGGGTAAAGATCGAGTTTTCCCACATCCCTACCCAGGGAGGATATCAGAGTCGCCAATGACGAATAAACCCTTGGTACCACACTGGTGGTACAATAATGTCCCATCAAGGGCTACGACCGAGGCGATGATGACGATGACCTCCCGACCCGGTAAGGAAGTGGGAAAACTCGCTCTTCTGATCCATACAGCCTGAGGGGATGATCCCCGTTCCTGTTATACCCAAGGCAAATACACAGGCATATTCTTGAAAGATGTCACATAATTGTGGGTGATTCACCTCGAAAGAAAATATTTGCCGTCAAGAATATCATGCAATGCGGAATTCACAATTCGCCCGCGGAAGGCGTTAAACTCCGGCATTCGCCCGCGGAAGGCGTTAAACTCCGGCATTCGCCCGCGGAAGGCGTTAAACTCCGGAATCTGCCCCGGGGAGGCGTTATACCCTGAAGATTTTCATATTCGCCCTGAGAAGGCAATATATCTGAATCCTCCCCTTGGCTTAAACTAGTCCCACCGGTATGCCATAAAGGGGTTGAAAAATTCCTTTGCCCCAAGGAGGCATTGTATCCTAAAGTCTTCCCTGAGCATACGCCAGTCCTGCTGGCATGCCATAAAAAGGTTGAAAATTTTCCTATCGCCCCGAGGAGGCAATGTATCCTGAATCTTCCCTGGGCATACATTAGTCCCATCGGCATACCCATATGTTATAGTCCCATCGGCGTGCTGAAGGCGGTCGAATTCGCCCCAAAGGGACATTATACCCTAAAATTGCCCCTAGTATACGCTAGTCCCACTGGTGTGCCTTGGTGGCCTGGAAATCCATATTCGCCTACAGGAGGCTTTATATCCTGGAAATTCATATTTCATATTCGCCTACAGGAGGCATTATATCCTGGAAATTCATAATTCATGTTCGCCTACAGGAAGCATTATATCCTGGAAATTCATATTTCATATTCGCCTACAGGAGGCTTTATATCCTGGAAATTTATATTTCATATTCGCCTACAGGAGGCTTTATATCCTGGAAATTCATATTTCATATTCGCCTACATGAGGCTTTATATCCCGTAAACTCATATTCGCCTACAGGAGGCTTTATATCCTGGAAATTCATATTTCGCCTACGGGAGGCTTTGAATCTCGGAGTTCATATTTCGCCTACGAGAGGCTTTGAATCTCGGAATTCATATTCGCCTACGGGAGGCGTTAAACTCCGGAATTCGCCTACGGAAGGCTTTAAATCCTAGAATTCATATTTCGCCTACGGGAGGCGTTAAACTCCGGAATTCGCCTGCAGGAGGCTTTAAATCTTGAAGTTCATATTTTGCCTACGGGAGGCATTAAACCCCGGAATTCGCCTCTGGGGGGGCATTGTCTCTCAAAATATTTGGTCTTCGGGAGCCGTTGTATCCCAAGTCCACGGCTACCTAGAGCCCCCGTTTCTCGAAAACTACATATATTTCTTATTGGTTCTCAGGGAAGACTCAGTTCCCTACAGATATTTCTTAGCGGCTCATAGGGAGGCCTCAGTTCCCTTACATATATCCCTTATCGGTTCTCAGGGAAGACACAATTCCCCAAATATAATTCATTATCGGTTCTCATGGAAGACTTAGTTCCCCACATATATTTCTTATCGGTTCTCAGGGAAGACTCAATTCCCTACATATAATTTCTTATCGGCTCACAGGGAGGCCTCAGTTCCCTACATATGTCTTATCGGTTCTCAGGGAAGACTCAATTCCCTACATATAATTTCTTATCGGCTTACAGGGAGGCCTCAGTTCCCTACATATATGCCTTATCGGTTCTCAGGGAAGACTCAATTCCCTACATATAATTTCTTAGCGGTTCTCAGGGAAGACTCAGTTCCCTACATATAATTCCTTATCGGCTCTCAGGGAAGACTCAGTTCCCCACATATATTCCTTATCAGTTCTCAGGGAAGACTCAGTTCCCTACATAGAATTTCTTATCGGTTCTCAGGGAAGACTCAGTTCCCCACATATATTTCTTACCGGTTCTCAGGGAAGACTCAATTCCCTACATATATTTCTTAGCGGCTCTCAGGGAGGCCTCAGTTCCCTACATGTATATTCTTATCGGTTCTCAGGGAAGACTCAATTCCCTACATATATTTCTTACCGGCTCACAGGGAGGCCTCAGTTCCCTACATAAATTCCTTATCGGTTCTCAGGGAAGACTCAGTTCCCTACATATATTTCTTATCGGCTCACAGGGAGGCTTCAGTTCCCTACATATATTCCTTATCGGTTCTCAGGGAAGACTTAGTTCCCCACATATATTTCTTATTGGCTCTCAGGGAAGACTCAGTTCCCTACATATAAAATTCATTATCGGTTCTCAGGGAAGACTCAATTCCCTACATATAAAATTCATTATCGGTTCTCAGGGAAGACTCAATTCCCTACATATACTTTCTTATCGGCTCACAGGGAGGCCTCAGTTTCCTACATAAATTCCATATCGGTTCTCAGGGAAGACTCAATTCCCTACATATAAAATTCATTATCGGTTCTCAGGGAAGACTTAGTTCCCTACATATATTTCTGAGCGGTTATCAGGGAAACCGTAATTCTCTACCAAAATAATAATAATAATAATAATGATAATAATAATAATAATAAAAGGGGAGCTTAAAAATGAGGTGCTCCGACGGACTTAATCGATCTCATCCTCAAAGGGGTCGATTAAGGGTAAAAATGTCTTATACCCAGCTAAGGTGAAAACCCGAAAGGGCACCTTAGGCAAAATCGGGTAACCCCGCTGTGTGAAAACCCGCAAAGGCGCACAGGCAAAAATAAGAGAGGGCTAATACTGGTGAAAACCTGAAAAGGCGCTGGTATTAGTTGAAGAAAAAAAAAAAAAAGGGAGCTTAAAAATGAGGTGCTCCGACGGACTTAATCGATCTCATCCTCAAAGGGGCCGGTTAAGGGTAAAAATGTCTTATACCCAGCTAAGGTGAAAACCCGAAAGGGCACTTTAGGCAAAATCGGGTAACCCCGCTGTGTGAAAACCCGCAAGGGCGCACAGACAAAAATAAGAGGGGGCTAATACTGGTGAAAACCTGAAAAGGCGCTAGTATTAGTTACATAAGAAAGAGAGAATACATGCAACATATAATAAATGGTCCGTACCACTCAAACTTAGCATTTATCTCCAGGAGAATATTTGCGATACACTGAGCAATGTTGGAGTTCGAGATGAACACGCAGGATAGTTCGAGTTCTTCAACAAATAGAAAACTTCAATCCTTTTGAAGAAATTCGACCCCATCTCCGGAATATCAGTCGAAGCAATGTTCGATGGCCGCCACAAGATGGGAGTTCTCCCTCCAGTGGAGCCTCAGGAACATATGCATTCTGACGCAGAGCGGCGATATGGGTGTCCGCGATACCAGAAAGGACAATGTCCTTCTGATATTGGAGCATAGGAGTTTCTGCAACCCGAGCTGCACAGCTTGCCTCGATAGTTTCAGTCTCGGCTCGCTTTGGCGGAGAGTTACTCGACAAGTAGCAGGAATGGGATATTGTCCTCCCCATGCCTTGCCATAGGAGGGAACTCCCATGAGAGCCATGAAGACAAAAACAGCAAGCTACAAGAAGATAGAGAAATAAAGTCAGCGCCAGAGAGCTGCAATAAAAGTCTCGAAAAGCAAAAATTGACCAAGTCCTAATAAAGTCATAGGACAAAGTCAAATTGCTATGAACCAGATATTAGGCTAGTCCAGAACGCTTAGTGTAGAGCTCCTGGAAATGCCAATATAAGGTACTGATACCCCAAGATAGAGCAAATGCCGGAAGAATTAAACGACTCGCCTGTGTGTTCTTAAGGAGTCTCCGTGTCGTAAAGGCCAAAAGATCTCCTAGAATCCAAGTAAACGTCGAAAGATTCAAGCGGCATCAACTCTCGCAGAACCTCCAAGTCGCGAAGGCCAAGAAGATTCCCATAATCAGAGGGGTAGACGCTTTCAAATATACTCGGAAAGTCGAAAAGTTATGAAAACAGGACTTCCTGGGCATAGTTTGAGGTGTCTAAGTACCAAAATTGAGGGTCATCGGGACCCAGACAAGCTCAGATGGAGCATATGCATAGCAAGCCAAAGCAATGTATCGCCTGGCATATATGAGACAACGGTTGACTTCCCCCAATTGCCGTAAATACATAAGGGGAAAAGCGGGAATTCATCAAGACAATACCGGCATGCCGCCTTTGAGAATTCCTCAATCATGCAAAATGATGATTCTTGTAGGCGAATGGGGCACGGGACATGCACCGTCGTCTTCACCTCCGGCACATGTCCCGTGGGGGGCATTTGTTGAAACCCTTTTTTTAAAGCAAAAGGGAGAAGGGGGAAGCCCCCCCCCCACCGGTTCCAAGAGGGAAACCGGTGGGGGGGGAGGAGGATCCCTCCCTTCTCTCTCATTTTAAAATTCAAAGAAAGGGGGGGGGATTAATTAGGATGGAGGGAGTTAATGAGAATCTTAACCCCATTCACACATGGGTTAAGAATCCCATGTGAACCCCATTTAATACTCATCCTAAAACCCCCTTTCACATGGAACCAAATCTGGATTTAAGGGGTTTAAACCCTTTTCACATTGGCCCATCCCCCAAAAACCTGAAACCAAGGCTTTAAAGAGCCCAAAAAAAGCAAAAAAGTGGAGGAAACGGGAGAGGAGAACCCTCCCCCCACCGGTTTGGGAACCGGTGGGGGGTAACCAACCGGTGGCACCCCCCCCCCCCACCGGTTGGGAACTGGTGGGGGGGGTGCCCACCGGATTCCCCCCCCCCCCTTCTCTCTCTCTTTTTTTAATGCTCTCTCCCATCTCTCTCACCCATGTGATTAAAAAAATCAAAAAAGAGAGGGGGAGGAGGAAGAGGCAACCGGTGGGTACCCCCCACCTCAAGCATTCCGGTGGGTACCCCCACCGGTTAAGGCTTTGAAGCCTATAAATACCCCCCAAGGGGTAAGGAGAAGCCCCATGCCCATTTGGCCCAAAATTTCCTAGGGGAAACTCTGTCAATTTGAAGACCAAATCCGGTGCTCTTGCCCGGGTTTGCTGCGATTTGGAGGCGATATTTTCTTGGAGGGCTCTCTTCCTAAGGTTTATTCCTAGGAGAAGCTCTGCCAAATTTATATTGTGAAATCACCGTTCTATAAGACGGGATTATGCCGAAATAATGAATGAATGCTACTATTTGTTCTTTGAGCATATGTGTGTGCATGTGTGTTCATGAATCTACTATTTAAGTAACACTATGTTACTATATTTTTATATACAAAATAATTAATTTTATAACTAATTAAAATACATAAAACATATAATTAAATATTCTAAAATATCATTGGCCTCATCCCATACATAACTAATATTAGACTCATAATTAATACTTAATAATGAAACATTGAGACATAAAATAATATACTTAAGTTAAAAATGACTTAAATACTTCACATACTTAATTAATTAATAAAATCTGCGAAAATCATCTAAAATTAATATAAAAATCAGAAAAATTCTGTGAAAATCAGTAATACTCAGTAAAAATCAGAAAACAAAAATCTGGAAATTACATAAACCCAAAATATAACTTAAATATCCTTCATATACCTAATTAATTAATAAAAATCAGTAAAATTCAGTAAAAACCAGTAAAAAACAGAGAACCAAATCTGAAAATACATAAAAATCTGAAATGACTAAAATGCCCCTAGAGCTTAATACAAATTACAAAAATACCCTCATACATGTTAAAAATCTGTAAAAAATACAGAAAATTCTTAAAAATATCAAAATCTCTCATATGTCCAAAATACCCTCCAAACCTTAATAAGATGGGTAAAATTACCAAAATACCCTCAATATGATAAAAATAAATAAAAATCTTAGAAAAATATAAAAATAGACTTTAAGTCTAAAAATCCAATTTGGGCAAAATTACCCTTACAATCCAAACACACTTGAAATAACTCTAAAATACCTCCTAAGGTTTTGAAACCTTCCTAAATCATTAAAACTCATTTCATACACTTAAATAACCATAATCTCCCTATACCCTCCAACTTGGCATAATTACAAAAATACCCCTATGGGTTTAAAATACTTGGAATCAATCCAGAATACTTGGAGTCAATCCAATATACTTGGAATTAATCCAGATAGTTTGGAATCAATCGAAAATCATATAAACACATCCTAAACTTGGGTGAGGCCAAGAGTTTAACCTAAAATATACCTTCATATGCATGTGCTGCCTGTAGTAGTAGTGTTGCATGTTATAAGGGCATCATACGGACGGTTAATCAAGGGTTGCCGAGCAGTCGCTCAGCATAATTAACACTGACCGAGGTCAGTGGAGAGAGGTCATATACTCGAATCTTCGCTTGATTCGAAGTCTCGAATTCCCTGAGGGCTAATCCCAAGCTCTCATAGTCCGATAAAATATAAAACCGACCTATAATTCTCTAGATAAACAAAAAAATGGATTTCCGAATAATCCGACATAGGAGAGATGTGTCTAGGTCGGGTCCCAACGAAGGTTAGAAAAACCTTCGCGCAAACACCTACCTTTACCCTTTTTTGTGAAAAAAGGTTTTTAATCTTTTCCCGATCTTATTCCTTCTTTTTAGGTCTTTTACCATCCTAAAATTTCATTCCATGACGAGTATTTCAATTTCTTACGTTAAATCACAGTGCTCATCTTCATATATTTACCACATGGGTGTATACATACCTTTGTCGTAAAAATCAATCATAAAGTAGATTGCAAATTCAACACGTAAAACATATGCTTAAACCATGTATTCTCGTATAGATGCGATAAAATCTAAAATTTAAAAACATGGATATTATACTTCTCATTTTTGAAAGATTTTCTCAAATATCATGCCTCCCTAGAGTAAAGCAAATCTTACATGATATAAAAATATGAAGCCATCATGATGTTAAAACATCGCTTAATATCCAAAAGAATTTTGACATAACCTCCTCTTATTTATGACATAATATTACCTTTTTGGCCCCCCAAAGAACCTAAAAATGGTTAAGAAGAAAGTAGGTTGAATATCACCCTACCGAAAATAAGTTCACCGCTAGACCGATGTTGTGTCGCCACCAGAGCCCTGCCGACAGACCACTGTCGCAGCTTCAACGCTCCTCCTAATATGGAAGGCCTCCTTCTCCTCCTTCTTCTTCCTCTCTCTACCTGTAAATTTTCCCTTTCTCTCTCTACCTTTCTCTCTCTCTCTCTCTCTCCCCTTTCTTGGTAGGACACCCTAAACAAAGGGGCTGCCCCCTATGTAAAGAGGGAGGGGAAAAGCAGATAAGGGAGAGAGGAGAGGATAAGGATGAGTGGGGATAATGATGAGAGGGGGTAAGGTGACACGCTGAGGCAGCGAGGAGATAACTTAAAGGTTAAGAAATGTCTATTCCTCTCATTCTTTTAAAATAATTGTATATATACCCATATTCTATATCTATTTCACCAATTAATCAATAACGATTCTTTTTTGCAATTCCGAGGATAATTTTGAAACATTGGAAAATTTATGTTAAGACCCTATAAAAATTATCAATCACACTTAACTCTTAAATTTTTAATAATTGCATTTATATTTTTTAAGAATTTATAAATATGCCTTTTTTACAATTATACATATTCTAGTAAAACTTATTAACAACTTAATTGTACCAAAATAAACTTTTCCTTTTATATGTTTGTTAGAATTATAAGGATTCTTTTAAATATCTCCCTTTTTCTTTATATAATTGTGTAGATACCCTTATTTTTGTAGGTCATTACAGTGACTGCCCTCACCACCATTACTCCAGCCCCACTAATCAACCTGGTTAGGACATGGAGAACTGAATCTTAAAGTTCCCTTTTCCATCGGCAACAAGATTTTTTAAATCAACAGAAGAGATGAAGCTTAAACTTTTAAGACATCCAGACCTTGATCTCCATTTACCTCATGGGATATTATAACATATACCTCATGGGATATTATAACATATACCTCATGGGATGTTATAATATATTCGCAGTCACATCTATGAGTCATGCACTAAAAAATTGCTTCCAAAGTCCAAACCCTAGATTTGTGGCCTTCACCTAGGATTCTAATAAGAAAGAATAAGAGT
The DNA here is from genome assembly GCA_030544215.1 of Zantedeschia hybrid cultivar. NCBI lineage: Eukaryota > Viridiplantae > Streptophyta > Magnoliopsida > Alismatales > Araceae > Zantedeschia > Zantedeschia hybrid cultivar. The sequence goes on along the minus strand of JARZZO010000006.1, from coordinate 77,959,426 downwards.
CCAAAGATTGCTACCTTAGGGAGGCTTCTATTTTAGTTCTACCAAAAGTTCTTTCTTCAACTCTTTAGGCTTATCCTACAAGATAGAGCTCTTCAATGTACTTGGGGGATCGAACATAAGACAAATCAAATTTACATGTACCTTCTACACAACCTTTGTATTCCTAGCACCAACATGATGTGTTGGGCACAAAATAATAACATCCAAGGAAATTTAAACACACCCGAAAGGGTCAGAGCCTGGATCCCCATCAACAAGAAACTTAACAGAGAGCTGCCGATTCTAAGACTAATGATCCATGAGGATTATTTTTTAACTTTCTTTTTTTACTTTTTAAGTACAAGGAAACACAACTAATCTTGACAAATAGTCCAAGTAATCCTAGCCATGCATCAAACCTATATGGAGCCTTGGATTGTATTAGGTGTTGAATAATCTAGCATGCAGAGGCACAGACAGAAGAGAGATAGGAAGGGAACAGAGATGTGGGGGCCTTAATGGATGCAACACTCACACCATCAGCGCATCCCCTGTTCTTTTTATATTAGGTTGAACATAATTGTTGCGGGACTAATATACCCCTTTTTAAGACGACAACCATCAATATAAACTTCAAACAGAAAGTAAGAATGTAGAAAAGGAGTAAGAATGTACAAACGGATTACTGTAAACTTATAACATTTCAATCACTTCCTGTAGGTGGTATCAAAGGGCTTCCAAACACATTAGTTGATAGTAAAACCATGATCTAAGACAAAAACATCCACCAGCATGTTTTCCTCCAAACCTGAAACATCATGTTCACATCCGTACAATCTTTCTGTACAATCAAATGGATCGTTCCACCACTTTCCTACTACTGGCTTTCAGAAGTCAGGCCTTTGCCACTATTAACACATCATCTTTCATAGTGACATTCTTCAAAATCTTTTTCATTGAATAGTTTCTACTCTACTAGAAAATGGGGATAATTTCATATCAACCACTCTTGTACGATAAATTTCAAAAATACCATGCTTACCCATATATTATCCTACATAACCTTACAAAATATGATATCTATCAAATATGCCATTTCAGTTGCATATGTGAAATGCTTATACATATCAAATATGCCAAAAAAATTTATTAGTGTCTGTTTCACTTTTGATATTTAACATACAAGAGTGGTAGGATAATATGTACGTAAGCATGGTATTTTTGAAATTTAGCATACAAGAGTGGTTAGGTCACGTAGGATAATATGTAGGTAAACATGGTATTTGACATTTGAAGGAAACCAACATTCATATAAACAAATTCTCAAAAGCATTCTGGATCCTGTGACTTTCCACCTGAACTAGAAGTAGCAGATCTTACTCTCGTATGAACCTCTATGATACTTTCTCTTCATAAGTCCCACTCTTGTGTTCCACAAGCTCCCTTCTTGCATAGTTTGGATAGATTAAAAGAGTCCGGCAGTCCCTGATCTGAAGTCACATTTCTTGCATGGGAGGCCCTCCCAACAAGTATGGGAGATTAACAGCTTAGGTACAGTTTTTTCTTTCCAGTGGAGGCTAAAGCATCTAGAATAACCCGATTGCCGAGGTAGTTCCTAGTTCCCTCTTGCCACTAAGTCGACATCTTGCACTGACTTCTAACTCTATGCTACTGGTGTAGTCAGAAATCATAATGAGCTGTCAACAACAGGTTTGTCTTATAGAAATGAACACTATCAATCACCGAACAGTTTAATGCCCCAAACAAGCAGAAGGATAAAACTGAAAATTTTATTTTCTGGCTGAGATATATGAAAGGAAAAGAAAAATAATAGCTTCCGCCATGTTTCTGTGAAAACTAGGAAACACATGTCAAGTTCCAATGTGAACAAATACAATAAAGCATGATAATCCACATTCAATCACCACTAGCCCAGATAAAACCTTCCAGCAAAATCAAAACCTGAGTTAAATAAGAAGATATTATAGTGTCTATTTCAAGACTCAAATGTTTAGGAATTGACCATCATACCAAATCTTATATATATAGGATGAAACTAGTGGCAGGCTGTGGACCTGCATGCCACGTACCTGTGGCCTTCAACCATTGATGACATGCCTGCACAACCCGCAAGCATGATTATCGTGCCATACAGGTATCACCCTGCATCCCATGGATGTATGGTCTTTGACATGGATGGCATGGCTGCATGATCCACAACCATGGTTACCCTGGCCATAGAAGCTGTGCCTGACAAGACCATAGATGCTGCAGTTTATCTAATGAAAGGCATCATTCCGTCCCCATTAATGTTCACATATCCAACAACAAAGCCTTAAATTTTGCCCACATGCTCTGTTAAAAGATAAAATTTGCTCATGTTCTCTGTCAAACGACTCAAAGATCAAGATTTACAATATCATTTTATACCACCCATTCATTAGCCAAATGCCTCTGACATGGCTGTTTTCGCTTTTTTCCCAGTTGCTTGCATCAAGACCAAATAATGTATGGTATGCTTCTGCAATCAAACTCCTACCACAAACTGCTGATTCCTGTGTTCACTCAGATGGATTACATTAGAATCCATAAGCTTTTCTTAAGTTTATGTATTTTTTCCTTGATGAGGGAAATTTTCCTTCAAGTCGAATGCCCTTGCTTTCTTCTTTGGCATTTTCTTTTTGTGTGGGTTTGTTGGTTTTTTCTTTCCTTCTTTTTTTTTTTTTACTTTTTTTTGGGGGGGTGAGGGGGTTGATCTTGAGGGCTAGACGCAGAGCAGCACTGACCCACCCTTCACTACTTCAACACCTGCATGGTTTACAGAACAAGCATCTGCTCCGAAGGCAAGTATTGTGGCAACCAAGTGGCAGGAAGGGGCTTACCCTTGCTTCCCATTACTTACCCAAATACTGTTTTCTCCCCCATATAATACACTCTATCTCCATAATATTGTCATCTGTGTCCCAAACTTGCGAACAAAATTTCCCTAAAATCTTCAAAAGTTCACTCCCATCAGCTTTTCCCTCACCACTTTCTGTGTTGTGTGTGTCTCTCTAGAAAGAAGTCAAAGAACTTTAGCAGATTTCCTCCTATTAGCATCCCAAAAGGTGCATTAGATGCACTCGTCTTCCCCATGTTGCACTTCTCTAATAAACCAATTATAGGAATTTGCTCTCAAATGCAATTTCAAGCAACGTCTCAATGTCCTTGCTCCCACTTCATCTTTTTTTTTCCCCTTAGAACGATTCGAGACTTGTAAGAGAGCATATTGTACGCTACAAAACTCCAGAAGGCGGAGTCCATATGAAGAAAGTTTTGTTTTCAGAGAAGGCAAGAATGAATTATAAAATCCTAAAGGAAGGTTTTTTTTTTTTTTTCCATTTCTCCCTTTATTTTGGGTATATCACTACAGAGAAAACACTGCTGCACCCCCAGCTGTCTGGAGCTCTAACTAGTTAGTAGTTACTCAACGAAGTAGTTTGCCGGAGTAACAGAGAACGACACATAAAAAGATAAGAAATATAAACAATGCCAAAGAAATATTATAGCTTTGTCTGGATGCAACTTGACAATATAGAGAGGAGTTACCATAAATGCACTTATCATAAATGCATTTTCTGTAAACTCTTGATTGGTTGTTCTAAGTAAACATAATTGAGTTTACGATAAACCCAAAAGGCATAACCAATGCAAAGCAACTCCAATTAGCTTAACCTAACCAAAAATGCATATGTGGGGAGGCTTTGAGTTTACAATAAGTAAATCTATTTACCATCCAAACTAAGTAAAGGTTATTGTAACAACCCAATCAGCTAATTGACCCAACAACTGTACTTGTTCGTAAACTTCTCAGGAAAGTCACCTATCTTGAGACCACTCTCAACTGAGCACGCTTAACTTCGGAGTTTTTTCTAACTCAAACTCCGAAAAATAGCTAATCGGTGTTGTTAGTAATTTACTAATTTAGCCTATTTAACATATTCTTATACAAAGTATTATAATCTACCTCGTTAGAAGCCTGACGTCCTCGTCAGGACCATATTATACATAGCCCACAACCAATCCACTATGTAGGTAGAATTCTAGAGGTGGCCCCCATAAACTCAAGAGGTGGCTCCCACCATGCGGCTTCACATTCTAAGATAGTCTTTTCATGGTATAGTACTTTGTCCTGTGTGGCATTTAACTCTCATACTTCCATTCCAGTTGATTCGTGGCTCTAATACTATTTGTAACGATCCAATCAATTAACTAGCCTAACAACTATGCCAGTTGGTAGACTTCCTAGGAAAGTCACCCATTTTGGAACTTCTTCTAACCGAACATAACTCAAGTTCCGAAAAATGGCTAATCTGTATTGTTGGTAATTTACTGATTTAATCTATTTAACATATTCTTATACGGAGTATTATAATTATTGTGAAAAACAGGCGGGTAAACCTATACGTGTTTATGGCTTCCATCCAAATAGGCCCTACTTGTGATTGCTGCTATTAAGAAATACCCAAGTCACGTTGCTTAGTTATTTTCCTTCAATTAACAAACCAAGATCCGATCCTAAATAAGCAACCAACGATGCTCAAATCTAGCATACCTGCAAATGCCGGCTATCCCAAACATGTCGTTGTCCAATCCCCAACAATCCTGAAACACGATCTCCCTCAAGGCCTCGCACACAGTTAACAACGCGTGCAAGCTCTTCCTGTCCCGGAGTTGGCACCGCTGCAGGTGCAGCCGCTCGATCGCCGGGCACGAGCCCAGGTACTCCTCAGGCCCCGGATCCACATCCACCCGCCGGCACCCCAGCAGCCTCAGCGTCTTGAGGTTCTGGCAGAAGGACAAACCGGCGAGCCACCCCGCATCCATACGGTGGTCGCAGATGGTGAGCTCCTCCAGCATCAAGCAGCACCGACCAACGGCGCTGACGCCATCGTAGCTCCCCTCGCACCCGCACAGCTCCAGCTTCACCAGCCGCTTGCAGCCGTGCGCTAGGATCGTGAGCCCGATGTCGGTGATCCCCGGCCCGCCGTAGAGCCCCTCCACGGATCCGACCAGCCTCAAGATCTGGAGGTTCCCGAAGGCGGAGATGGGGCGGAGGGACGAGTCCGTGCACCGGTTGAGGTGCAGCTCCTGCAGCGTGGGGCACTCGTCCGCCACCCTCATCATCCCGACGTCCGACGCGACCGCCATTAACGAGAGCTTCTGGAGGCCGGGGCAGGCCCGGGCGAGGGCCTCCATCCCTCGGTCGACGGTTTCCGGCGGCAGAAGCCGGCATTCCGCGGCGAAGCACGGCAGGGGATCGCCGGCCGCATCGGACTCCGTCTCCAGCAGCACCGACACCCGTCCGCGGGTGAGGAGGACGCCGGAGGGGACCACCGGCGGCGCGATGGACGCCGGCACGAGATCAACCTCGGCGAGGTCAGGAAACCGCGCAGCGAGGCGGCGGGCGGGGCCGTCGAGGAAGGACCAGTCAAGGAGGGTGAGGGAGCGGCGGAGGCGGCCGAGCAGGCGAAGCCAGCGCTTGCAGACGAGGCCGGCGGGGTCGCGGAGCGGCGGCGAGAGGTGGGAGAGGATGCGAAGAAGAAGCTCGTCGGAGAGGAGGGCGGTGACATCCTCCGCGGGGGTGCCAGGCGGGGAGGGGGTGGCGAAAGGGACTAGGCCGTCGTAGGCGGCGGCGGCGGGGGGTCCCCGGGGCTTGGGGCTTTGGGGGGGATCGATCTGCATCTTGAAGACCACATGCTTCAGGGACTTGCCGCGGAACCAGAGGTCCGCCCAGCTGGGCGCCGCCTTCTTCGGCTGCGGCAGCGGAGCGGGGCGGCGGCTGGGCATCTATTAGGGCTTGTGTGGTGGCGGCGGGCGGGGGTTTGGGAGCTCCGCCATCAGCACCACCTCCGGCTCCGGTGAGGCGGTAGCCGCTCCTGCTTCACCGCCCTCCGCTCCTGGCCTTCTTCGCCTCTCCACCGCTTTCGTCTTTTCAGTTTTCCCGAAGAAACGATAAATAAATAAATAAATACATTTATTTATTGGGAACGGAGAGGCCTGAGTGGGACCGGGCTAAAAACTAGCCTAAACCGCGGCTCATGAATCCACCCAGTTAAAACGCGCCACGATACCACGAGTTCATTAGACTTGGACCCAGAAAATGCCGAAAGATGGGGTAGGGTCGTGTTGCCCGACCGATCTGCTTGGCGCAGCGGAAGTCGGCTTCTGTTCCCGCACCGTTCGAATGTGCCGGGGAACTGGTGCTGGAATTGAGGATAACTACGGGAATGCCCCTGCGTGGAGATCCCGTTCTGTACTCTTTGGGAATTTAAGAGAAAACATGGGCTATTTGGGAACCAAATGGGGTTTCACGGGGCCCCGGGGATTGGAAGTTCGTCTTTACGTGCCCAGTTGATGGGGAAAGCGTGGATTTGGGGGTCGGCGCCTGGCGTCTAATGATACCGTTATATTGGGTCCGTCCAAGATCTCTCTTCTCTTTCTAGTTCTTTTGAAAGCGTGGGCGCGCTCCTAGTATTATAATAATAACAACAATAATGGTTTTAGGGGGAGCGGTGTCTCACTCTCACTAATAAATAAACAGAAAACCTTGGAGATTTGGAATTATGGGGAGGGGCCCGGCAGTGATGTACCACACATAACGGCTATCTTATCGAAAAGGAAAGTGGTTTGTTCATATTATGCTTGCAGAACAGGATGGGATTTATATCAAATCTCGGACCGGGATTAATGGGTTTGAAAACTCATGGTCCCGCCCGAGCCCGCCCAGTGAGGAACCCTTTGCATTTGAAGATAGATGAGGGACGGTTCGGAGATGACCAGGCTCACGTGACCTACAGTGGAGCTGAATCAGGTCACGTGAATTGCATCGGCCACCCGTAGCCTAAACTCACCAATGAAGAAACATGTTTGACACAGTTTGCTGACAAGGTTAATTACACTTACCGAAACTTTATTATCATGAGATTAGCTTCATTGGAGATGGCATTTGGTCATCCAACAATAACTTGATATGTGGTTATTAAGCATATCTTCAGCTTTACCTCGACGGAGCTTACAAGAAAGAGAGTGGATACATACTACCCCTGTGAATTGGGATGCTAAAATCTCGTCATGTAATCCCCACTGGCTTAGCCACCTGCTTTCCCACACGCCCAGAGTTAGGCATTGGTGACATTAGCATTCATTAACAGTGGCAAGTGTAGAAATTTTATCCTGTGAGGTCACTCGGATATTAGGTCATAAGCATGACTGAATCAGTAGAATTTTAGACTAGCTCATAAAAGGTCTTTTTGAGTTGGATCAGTGGGATTCTAAATTGAATTAGTGAGGTCTCAGACTAGACTACTTTAAATTGAGTTAATGAATTTGACAAAACTCAGTAAAATCCTAGAATGAACGTTGAATCCGCCACTGTCCATCAAGGCGGATGTGTGCCAAATGGCAAGGAGTGTCTGAGGTTGATGGTGGCCGTTGCAACAAGATTACGAGGCAGACTTTAGGCCCCCTAGGGACAGAGTCTAGTCCAACAAGAGGGCATAAAGGATCTACATTCTACAAGAAAACCTCTCTTATCGTCAACTTCAGTTTAGGTGGGCTCCACCGAACTAGAGCAAATGGAAGTATTTTGGCGAGTGAGATGGGGAGCTATCTTAGTCACCTAATCACCTCGTTATCACTCGAGGGAAACTAACTCTGTCCCCATATTAACAAAACATAGGGAAATGATACAAGCCATATTTGCAACCAGAAGCCAAATTCACATGTTTTGCAACTATTGTAGACAAAGGGAGCACAGCATATGGTCTTCTTATAGGTCTTGGCTTTCTACTTCGCAAAGTGGCTACTTTTTCGGATGATGAGTACTGGGATACAAATTGATTATTACAGTCTGTGCAATGCGATTGGGCCGCACAAGGAGGTCCGATTGCACCGTAGCACTCCTCTTTTCGGGTTTCATATATATGCATTTACTAAATCACATTCGTGCATATAGAGGAAGGCATGGAATAAAGAGTTTGATTTGGGTCAGCTCAGAACAACTTTAGCACACTCTGTTCAAAGATAAGATGCATACCAAGTTAAAAGAAGCCCTTCCTCCCATCACTAGCTCCAACCTGTGCCCTATAAAACCCTCCCTTATGTTAAGACTTATTTTTCCGTTCTCCACGTCACCAAACCTGTTATAATACCTAGTTTACCCCTCTTGTCATATTCGTCCAGTCAGAAGAATAAAGGGTATAGGTTTTTTTTTTTAATTATAATTTATCACTCCACCTTTTAGCTTGCCAGTATAACTACAATACTTTAAAAATTAGAGTATTTGAGACCTTTGTACTTCAACATTTAAAGTATTAAAGTCTTAGGTTTAAGGACTTAGGTGTCATTTTAGAAGATGCATGAGAAATGAGGGATTTTGATGTTAGGATTTTAGGGCCTATGGCCCCACAACAATCATTTACAAGATTTTTAAAAAGCTACTCTTCCCATCCTTTTCTCCTTCCCATCTACTCTCCCTCTTGTGCCTATTTTTCTCTACCTTTTTCAAGGAGATTTTAACCTTGGATTTCAGGAAAGGTATATTTAATGCACTTGTTCCCCTCTTGTCTCCCACAAAACTCTACCAATTATTAGAATCTGCCTTTATTTATCCTTCTCAGAAGATGCCTTAGAATTAAAGATTTAAAAAGTGTTATACAAGTGTTATGTTGTTTAGATATTTAGGACTTTAGTCTAGAATATTTAACTCTTTAATTCTTTAAGTAATAAATATCACTAGCCTTAAAAATCAAAGACATAAAGTACCAATTTGTGTTACATTTAGAGTCAATCTTCAAGATGAGATAATCTGCAACAATAGACATGCAACATCTCCATGTTCTGAGCGGATCTTTCATTCTTATAGCACAACATTTGGGTGAAATCCAATTTGAACTCCTTGGAGGCCATCTGCAACTTTGGCTGGTACAATGTCGACACCATCCTCTAAACCATCACCTACGAGCTCATTGCCACAGTTAGGGTTGTCAACAGAAATCCAATTATTCGATTTTTCGATTTGTTACCGAAAAAAAATATCCGTTTCCGATAAAAAATATCCGTCCGATAGCTATGGGAATCGAAATCGGATATTTCCGATAAGCTATCGGAATCGGAAACTCCTGTTTCCATATCCGCTTTCTGATTTTTTATTTCGATTGTTATTAAATTTATTATTAAGAATAATATTAACCTTAGGATTGTTTTAATCATATTAATCATTATCTAACATAATTAATAATTATCTAATATACTAAGACGTATTAGTTATATTTAGATTTTATTTTATATGTTTTAAACAAATAAATCAAGAAATCAGTAATTTTTGATAATTATCGGAAATAATATCCGATTCCGATATCGGAATCGGAAACAAATCGAAAACGAAAAATAGACTTTCCAATTTTATCGGAAACGGAAACAGATAATGCACTTTCCAATCTTATCAGAATCGAAAACAGAAACAGACTATTCTTATCGGAATCGGAAAACGGAAACACAGGTTTATGTATCCTTATCCTACCCGTTTACAGTCCTAGCCACAGCCACTGATAATGCTCTCCCCAGATGCCATCCCAACCAATTCGGCATCATCCTCTCCTGAGGTGCTGCCTTCCACTGTCACCTTTTTTACTAAATATGGAGCTCATATGGAGTTTTTTTATTCTAAATTAAGTAGATTAGATGAATTAAAATAAAAAATATATATTATATTTTCATGATCACAAATTATCAACAAAAGTTAAACGTTATGCAGCTTAGTACCAAATTGTATGATTTGGGGGCCACAGCAAGCGATTATACAGTAATTCAAGGTGATGTTTATGTAACTATGACTGTAATGTAGAAAAAAAAATGAGATGCTTAGACCTAAACAATTAAGTAAATGATTTGACTATTCGGTAGACAAATAAAACCGAGTCAACTATGACTTTTTTACAAAAACAAAGGCTCATTCAAGTATAATCCACAATTCAAATAAACAAATGGAATCTGACATGCATCAAGTAATTTGTACATGTGTTGAAGTGGATAGGTAATGGATAGATAACCATTGGACTCTTACACAACGGCAAGACAGAGGTAAGATTCCATAGCCCAACGGTTACAACAGATTTTGTCAAGAGAAATCCTTCTGCTGCGCTAGGGCAGCTGCAGTGGTCGATGTATCTTAGATTGTGTAGAGAGATCTAAATTGTTTTATTAATTACCAACTGTTGATGACTAAGACATCAAGCTCAAATAAGAAAACTATTAAACCCGATTTTTGAGTGATTCGATTACTGATTAGATAGTTAAAAGAAGGGGAGATCTCGCCTAGACACACTCCAAATATGATTGCATTAAGTAAGACCCGATGACTGGGAGGAGTGCTGCAAATATTTCTCTTTCATCCAATCAATAAATAGAAACATATTTGCTGCATTCCGACAGATATTTCTCTAAAATAGATAGTGTGGATAAGGACAAACCCAATTTGTAGATATATATTGGAGGATGTGGGTATAGTTGATAAAGATGTTTACTGGTCTGTTCAAACCGAAAGACCAAACTGAATTGCGGTTTGACTCGGTTTGAACTTTTAAAAATTTTGGGTCGGATTGAAACCAAATTGAATTAAGAAGTTTTGTTTGGTTTGATTTTCCTTGTTAATAAATCAAACTAATCCGAACAAATTGAATTAAGTTAAAATGACATATATAAGTGTTAAATTCTTAAGGTAAGTGTGAGTTCATGTAGATTACAAGGTAAGAATCTCTAATTGTTTTTAGATCGCCATCTTATGCAAAAAAAGTGATGAATCCTTAATGAAGTAGAGTGTTTAACTATAATGACCCATGTCAAGTCTCAAACCTCTAAATAAGTTTCAAATAATATTTTTTGAATAATTATTATTTAAAAATAATATTGAAGTTGACTATTAATCATAATTAGCTGCAATCACATGCGATGCACGGCCAGTTAATATATTTGAATAAAAAAATTAAAATTAAAATACGTGAAGTTAATCTTTTGCATTTTTTTAAGGAATACATAAAATAATTATAGAAGAATATATATTCGAAAATAATAATATTTTTTTCTATGTATATTAGATTAGTTATTTGGTAAACATTAAAAGTTTAGAACCATTGTATTTAATTAAAATATGGATGCAAAGAGAAAACTAAAAAGTGAACTGAAGATTATTATTATTGTCGTATGAGATTATCCCAATAAATGTTGTATTGAAATATAGATTGGGAGAAAAACGATAGAGAGATTGATCTCGTTAATAAAAAAATTAGTCATCATTATGCTACGAGACTTTCCCAATAATGATAATAAATATTAAAATTTATTATTATTATCTCAAAAGATTATCCCAACAACAAAAACAACAATAACCAATAATTTATTATTATTAGCAACAATAATAGCAACAACAACAAAAATAATGAATCACATAATATGAGTGAGAAAAGTGAGAGAGAAACTGGTCTCATTAATAATAATTTTAATAATAATAATAATATCAAAATTCATTATTATTATCTCATGAGACTATCTTAATAATAATAATAATAATAATGATGATGATGATGTCAAAATTAGTTATTATTATCTCAAGAGATTATAACGACAACAACAACAACAACAAGAATAATAATAATAATAATAATAGGAATCAGGAAAATTGGAGATAAAAATATAAATTAGGAGAGAGAAAAATGTGAAAGAGGAGAAAGAGAGATAATATTATTATTATTATTAAAATTAGTTATTATTATCTTATGAGACTATCATTTTGAGATTAATTTTTTAATAATAATATTACAACAACAACAACAATAATAATAGGGGACAAAATAAATTGGAGACAGAAATATTAATAGGGAAAGAGAAAAATGTGAAAGAAGATAATAATAATAATAATATTTAGGTAGAGAAAGAGAGGGGAGAGGGAGATAATTAATGAGAGAGAAGGGAGAGAGAGATAATTAATGAGAGAGAGGGGAAGAGAGAGATGGTGAGAGAGAGAATTAATGAGAGAAAATTAATAGGGGGAATAAACATAGAATAGGGAATGAAGATTGAGAATTTATGAGGGAAGTAAAGAATTTTGGTGTTGACACGTGCCAACAAAAAAAACTCTATTTTATATATATAATATAGATAATATAAATAGACTGTTATAAATCCGAAATCGCAAACCAAACCAAATGTTGAAACAGAACTTTTTCGGTTTGATTTGGCTCCCTATTTCGATTTAATTTAGTCTCTAAAATTTTGTGTTCCATCCAAACCAAACCATTAGGGGTGACAATGAACTGAGCCGAGCTCTACCAAAAACTTAAACTCAAGCTCGAGTCGAGCCTCAATTCAAGCCCCTGACAAGGCTCAAGCTCGAGCTCGAACAAAAGGTGAGTATGAGCCGAGCTCAAGGCCAACTCGTTTGGATTGGACCCAATTGAAGTAATTAGCCTAAAATCTAATAATCTAAATAAAATCATTTTGTTTTAACAGGCCACTTATCATGATCGGATACCAAAACTATTCAATCTGAATCAAAGCGCATTCTCTATGAACGGCCCAAAGACTCAATTTGGGAAGCCAAAAGGCCAAAACAAAGAGAGAAAGAATCTAAGTGAGCTGCATTTATAGAACGGCCGGCTGGAGGGGAAAAAGTTGCTTCCGAGACAGGACTAAGGACGTGTTTGGCAAAACTTCCACTTGAAAGTTACTTTTGACTTCTACTTCTTACATAGAATGAGATGAGGGAGATAGGTTACAACTAATTTTAATTTGTTACAAAAGTCAACTCTTTCGTAACAACTTCATTTTTTTTTTCAATCTTGAAAGATCCTCTCTTGTTGCTTTTGATTGGAAGCCAAAACACAAAGAAAATATCACATAAATGATTTCAAGATCTAATGATTTTCATAAAAAATAGACTAAATGAAAATACAAAAATACTTCCAAATGAAAGCTTTGCTAAACACGGCCTAAAAGTCTTGTGGATGCTTTGCCAAACACTGAAGTCCAAATGGAAGCTTTGCCAACACTGAAGTCCAATATGATTCACAGGAAGTCAAATTCAACACAAAAGATATGAGTAATACTTTTGCACCACATGTGATGCAATGTTAGATTGTGCATTACAACTCAGATAGCATGAGTTTGTGATCTTTTTTTATTTTTTTTCTAACTCTCCGATTTAAGGTCGGACTATATGGAGGATGAGTTAGGATGAGCATCCACTTCGGCAATTTTTTTTGAAATGTACCACTACACTGTCATATGATCAAATTAGGACTGTCAACGGGTCGGAGATGGAAATGGAAATAGTACTTTTCGCTTCCGTTTTTTATAAGGTTTATCGGAGACGAAAACGGAGTCGGAAGTGAGTGTTTCCGTTTTCACATATATTTCCGCTTTTAAATCGAAAATCGGAAACAGAAATAGAAGTAAACGGAAGTTTCCGCTATCATCATCGCTATATTAAGAAGATATTATTACTATTCACTTTTTGATAAACTTTCTTCTAGTAATTAAAAATTTTAAATCTACAAAGTTTTAATATAGGTGAAAATTAATAATCTATGAATTTTGAATTTTGAAATCTACTTTATCTATCAATCTAAATTTGCATATAAATATACTCAAACATGTACCATAAAGTTATATTAAAATGTAAAAAAGTTTCCAACTTTTTACTATATGTGTGTGTGTTTATCGCATTTCATTTTTTATTTTAAGTTTTCAAAATATTGTATCTCATCTACTTGTGTATTCGCTGCTCATAGGAGATGGTAGGTTCTGTTTGCCGGGACTAACGGTAGAACTTGCAGATTACTGAAGTCCTCATGGCACCGTGAAGGCAGCTCATGAGTCCTCTAGTTGGCTTCTCTCTAAAATAAAACAACTTTTGAGTTGTTTTCTCTTGGGAGAGATTTAGAAAGAGTTGAACTATTACTTAAAAAATTAGGAAAGTGGTTGCCAAACGTTTTCTACTTATTTTTTTCCCTCAGAATAATAATTGAAACAAAAAAATCCTCAAAGAGAGTAACCAGACACATCTATTAGATTTTAGCCCCCTACGACTGGCACAGAGTGATATGAACTCGAATTCAGGTCAAGAAAATAGGAAAGCAATATAACAACATTATTTTCTAACATTTCTTTTTTGACACGTTTAAATGGCAATCAGGATTGTTATTGTGTCATATTTTTGACAATTCTACCTTTTAGTATGTGATTGTCATTTAAGTATGCTAAAAACTAGTGTAGAAAATGATATTACTATACCATTTTCCAAAAAATATAACTTAGACATGTGATGGACTTTTGTTTTTTATTGTTTTATTTGTTTTGCATAAAGGAACCATAACCTAATCAATATTATTAAAATCCAGAAGAGCTCGTTCAGCCTAATGTACAACGATATCAAGACCTCGATTATCAAGGGAAATCTAATGGGAGGCACAAACCTAGAGAGGCTGATATAAGTGCGGTGATATTTCCATCTCTAATGACATGCGAAATGTTTAAAATAATGTTTGCTGCACGGCTCTGCAAGTTGAGCTGGAATGAATCCTTTATTTTTTTTTGCCATTTGAAAAACGTACATAATTCCTGTCCTCCACTAAATGTGTTCCGACGTCATCCGCACATCAACGCATGTGGACGAATTAAGGAAATAATAGAAAAAGTTTATCTATCAGACTACTTATTGAGAACATCTTGAAATGTTCAAGAACATCTTAAAGTATTCGAGAGCATCCCGAAACTCTCGAGTGCATCAATGATCTAGAGAGCATGATGCTCTTAAATGAATCCAGAGTATCATGATCTTGATAGTATCTTGAGAGCTTTAAGATGCTCTCGAATGTTTCATGATACTATTGAGATACAGTCTACTAGGAATTTTTTTTTATTATTTTCTTAATGTGGTGCCGGACTGATGCATGGATGACATCATAACGTATTTAATGAAAAAATATGAGTCATATAGACTTTCCAAATAGTAAAAAGGAATAAGGGGGGTTCATTCCAACTTACCATTTTTGCAGTCTAAGTGATGTAGCAAGCATTACTCAAATTTTTAATTTGTATATGCTCGCAGGAAATCTTTTGCTGTCAAATGTTAGGACTTGATCGATCTCAATGAAAGAGTTATCCTGTTAGATCGCGTTGACAGCATTTTTGGAGGGATTAAGATTGTCCATAATAGGGAGAAAAGTAAGGAAGGTAAAAAGTTTTCTTCCTACAATACTCGGCTGCACCCACATTTGGAATTCTGAGAAATGCTTTCAATTTGACTCAGCTTCATCTCATTTAGTCTGCTTATTATGAAATCTATGTCACATTTAGGTCCTTTTGATTATTTATAAAACATATTCAAATGAATTTTTTTTGAGGAAACAAGGTGAAGATAAAATTTGTCATTTGATAGTTATGAAAATCTTTTCAGCTCTTTTAGAAAAACAGTATTTGAGCTTATTCCATGATGTTAAAATATGGAAAAGAAAAAGTTAATGAATTAAGTTTTTCGTTGACTAGAATTTTACGGATTATAAAATAAGTGAATCTAACATATTTATTCTGAAAAAAAATTTCATGTGGCCTATTTTACATGAAAATAAACGGACCCTTACTTTAAATCATGAAAACTGATTTCTTCATAACCAATAAAGTTGACTGAGATACTCCATATATTAAAAATGTAAAATAGACGATCAATCTCAATCTAGTCCCTTCATAAGCAACTTTAGGTTATCAGGGTTTGTCGTACCGGATCAACTTGTGCCGACTCGGGCAACTCGTACCGTATCAGGACGAACTCGAGTCGGTGTGACTCGACCGAGTCTACACGATTTGACTATGCGATTAGTACGAGACGGCACAAGTCAACATGAGTCAACCTGACTCGTACTAAATCATAAGAGATTTAGTCGGTCCGACTTGTCGAGTAGGGAACCTTGGGTTATAGTGCTATCGAACATTGCTACTAAGATCTTTCCTAGGCTAGTACTTACTAGTCAGAATAAAATATGCCAGAATAAAATATTCGTTCCTTGGAGCTCTTATTTTTTAGTGTCCTTTGATTCTTGTCCAACCAAATATCGCTGCCAGAATGTGTACGAGATGAAAGGGGTCCCAAATGGACAATGGGCCTGCGGTGTACTGAGGCCAGCCAATGGGAGAGGTCACAAAGAGATTGGGCCTTCAGCATATTCCAGAATTCTGTGACTCTGCCAGAGCGACGAGTACTAGCAATGAAGGAATAGGTGCTCCACGCTCTTTGGCTGGGCCACATCTATTTCTTTTTTGCCAATAAATTCTTTCAATAAAAAGATAATTCTATGCAGCATCGATAACTTTGTCGAATTAGATAATTCTATGCAGCATATGACTTAAATTTCTGCTTTGCCTATTGCCATGAAGGAACTCGCTTCCCAAGAACTAGAGAAAATAATCTCACAGTACACTTTGGCCAAACAGTAAAAAGAGTTTTTAATCTGAGACCTTCGAAAAGAAAGTTCAAGAAGTGAGACCAACTGAATAGTTCAGGTTGGCCACATGTGCAAGAAGAGTGGAGATCCTTGAATGCCTTGGATAGGCTTTCGGCAGTGTAAAGTCTATTGTGTAGTAGACAGAAGAGCATTTGGACTCTAGAGGCCATGTGAAAAGAATCCACCTGTGCCCACGGAGAATCGGAACCGTGCCCACCGCATGTTCATTTAGTGGAAGCTCCACCGGTTCTAGAACATTCCATAAGCTGAATTGCCTGTTACTTAGAGTCGACTATAATGACAGGACATTACATAAGCTGATGACAAATCTTTATTTTTTTTGACGTTAAAAATTCTACCTTTTCGATCAAAACTTGGGAGTTAGTATCGGCTCCAAAATGCCAAGCAGTCTAGTTCAATAAAGACGGTGTTGGATCAAGTTTATTTTTTTTTTCAACTAATTTTGGTTATGTTAGATCGATTTACATTTGTTCCTAAGTGGTTATTTCTAACTTGATGAGATCTAAATTGTCCCACCTTCACTGTTGTACGACAAGGCCCCGTTTGGATGAAGCTAAAGAAAATGCCGATGGCGCTCTCATGATTGCATTTATCATAAATGCATTTATGTAAACTCCAGTATGATTACTCTTTTGTTTGGTCAGTAGCACATTGCCACATTGGCTAAGCATGTATAGCTTCTTCCAAATAGAGAGGATTCCATTTCTTACGATGACAAGTATTTTCCCCCCTAAATCAATACTTTTATGTACAACAACGTTCGGTGTACGTGCGACTATTCCGATCGCAGAGACTGAGCAGGGTTTTAGAAATTGTGGGTTAGTTTCCACACCTTCACTCGTTACCAAAAGTGGGAATCGAACCAAAGTCTTCTTCAAGAAGGGGAGGCCTAGGGTACCACTGAAAAGTTATTAAGTTCGTGATAATCATGATTTGGCAACCAAACTGAGTGGATTGGTCGACCGATCCACACAGGGTTTCCATTCGAGAGAGTTTGTAATGTTCTTTGATCAAAATGGTCAACCAACCCATCGAATCGGACAATCGATTTTTACTTTTTTTTCATATTGCATAAGGTGAGAAATTAGCCGTTAGAGTCCTACTTATTACCAACGGCTCTATAGTTTTGAAACACCTATAAAAGAGAACTTACAAACATGGCTGAGACTTTTGCCACCAAAGTAAGAAGTATGTGAGGACTATTTTCAAGTTAGAGAAAATTCTAGAAAGAAGAAAAGAGAGAGATTTAAAGAGAATCACACTCTTCCCAAGTTCCATCTTGAAGCTAAGCTTGGGAGAGGACTTTCAGCTACGACTTCGTCTTCGAGTTCTTTTCTTTCTTACTCTCTTCTTATTATTTTTCTTACATAAATTTGGTGGTGTGTGTATGTGGTGGATTCAATCTATTGTGGTGTTTTCATACACTGTGTGTGTGATTAGTTAGGCCGTAACTAATGTGTGTACTAAATCATTCATCTAGTGGTTTTCTCTACGAGTTATAGAAGAGTGGACATAGGTCCAACTCATTGGGACCGAACCACTATAAATCGCGTGTCCCTTATGTGTCTGTGTTTGTTATATCTACATTTAACCTTCTTACGTCAAATTTCATAACCTAAAAATTTTTAAAAATAAAATTTTTTACAATCCAATTCACCCCCCTCTTAGGTTTGCCATATACATCGGGGCCAACACTCTTATGATAAGCTTAAGTGCATTCATGATGAATCTACTTTTTTTACGTCCAAACTAGAGTTGTCATAAACAAAAAAAAAAGGACATTTATCACTTGGATTCAAAGAGGACCTAAAGTTTTATTGAAAGTAGCCACCAATAACTCAATAAGAGTTAGAATTGAATATGGAAGGAAGCGAATAATAATTAGGATCACTCTCACTCGACTAATTATAGTGCATTTTCTACCCGATTAATGGTCTTATCTAGAGTTGAAGGTGGAGGATGCGAATAGGTTTAACAGGTTCATAAGTTATTTAATCAACCATTTTCAGTTGACTCCGGACGTGGGTCATCTAGAGTCAACGAGCAGCTAATTTATGTCGAGTAGGAGCAGCTAATTTATGTGGAGTAGGATCATACCGAAACAATATGACAACGTCTAGTTCACACTCAACAGTAGCATTAAGTTGGATTGTGCTAGATTGCAGCTAACTTCGGCCAATGTTGCATGCAGCCAAATGATCACATTAATTTTTCTTTAATTTGAAAATCGAGTCCAAGAAGGCATTCTTCCCTTTATGAGCATAATCTATGGGTTTCAATCTTGCGACCTGCCCGGAAATGACTCTATAGTTTACACACGTCCCATGAAATTTTCTTTAGACAACAAGAAAGCAAATCTTCTAAATTGCCGTACAAGGTGATTTATGTGATGTGCATGGTGCCCTTGACATATACTCTCTCTCTCTCTATATATATATATATATATATATATATTGTGATGATTAACAGGTACAAGGAAATCAAGGATGAAAAATATTTGGAGTCCGTGGGGCACATGGTTTGCAAATAACTGTAAAACATCGTAAATAGTCGTAAAACGGTATTTTCCTTATATTTAGAGTGTTGTAAATTATTTTAATGTATCATTTCATATGTTTGCTGCATCAAAATTGCCATATTTGAAGATCGGTGACCTTTAAAATCTTTCTTTTAATTGATTTTGATTTATAGTCAATATTACTGTGAACTAAAACCGGTGAGTGATTTTAACGTCAAGAATTTTATTTTTACTGAGATTTTAAAATAGAGATTTTACAACGCACCAATTCTACAACTTAGTACCAGTCTAGGTGAGTCACCCACCAGGGATTAATGGAGGGCTGCACATGCACTTCCATTTCTCTTATAAGAATTTTTATATGTCTACTTAATTTTGTAAAGAGAACGGATCTTTAAATACAACCGAATCCGATCAGTGCACTACAGGAGAGATGAGGACAATTTTTTTTTGTTTAAAAAAAAAAACTCCATCCGGCCAAGCGAGGGCCAGGAGATCGTTGTCTTCTCTAAAGTAATGTAATTTTAAACATTATGATCCTGACTCCTATATATTATTATAAAATACATAGACATCCTTAGAAAAATTGCACTCACATCTTTTTTTAATTAAAATATCGGGGCCTCCATCAGAAAGGGTGTAGGTACATATTTTTGCAAAGAGTTGAGATCCTCTACGTCTTTTGACGGCCAGTAAAGAGAAAGAGAGAGGGGTTAAAATTTTAAAATCACGGGAACGTAGGTGAGATAGGTTTTAACAGTTTTTAGCCTTCTTCTTCTTCCTCTTTACTGATCCGCCGAAAAGAAAAGACACGTAGAGGAGCTCAGTTCTTTTGCATCCGTCGGAAATTTGCCTTTTAACTTACACCACAATTTATATCAGTTGCATGGCATACCGTATGTATAAAGTGAAGCAAGAAATTGTTGAAGATAATCCATGGAAAAAGACTGTTCTCGTCCCGATTGGCCGTGACAGAGTGTGGAGTAGGAAACCTCTACGTGCCCCTCCTCTCTTCCTTTCCTCTGCAGTGCCCACCACCCGGACCCGGGATCGACCCCACGCTGTCATCCAATGCCCTCCCAACGAGTTCTTCCTCCTGTTTCATTGGCTCCTCTCGCTTTCACTCCCATCTCTCCCTCTCTCTCTCTCTCTACATGTGGTGGCTGCTGCTACAAGTGTAACTAGTAGATTGCAGTTGGTTCCGGCAGAATCTCCTTTTCGCCCGTCCTGTATATGTTCCCTCCCTCCTCAAACTGAGGCAGACAAACTCTCAGTGGGATGGTCTACACGGCTCTTAATGTAGCACGACCATCGGCAACACTACAGTTCCCTTCCAACAGCTATTGAATTGTGTGTCTCGCGCGCGCAGGGAGATCTAAAGAGAGAGAGAGAGAGAGATCTATCGATAGAGATCTAGAGAGAGAGAAGATGAGCCAGTGCGTTCCTAACTGGGACCTGGACGATGGCCTTCCCCATCACCCCACAACCAACACCGCCATCCACGCCCCCATGTGAGTTTGAGTTCCTCTTCATTTTCTCCTTTAATTTGCTGGTCTCTCCTGTGATCTATCTTACGATCGGTACTCTTCCATCTTTCATTTTAGTTTCTCTCTAATGGCGGGTGAGATCACAGGGCGGAGTACGTGGTGTCGGAGTTGACGTGGGAGAAGGGCCACCTCGCGAGGCATGGCTTCCATGGCGGTCCTCTGCCGCGCGTGGCCCAGAAGCGCCCCTCCCCGGGCGCCCCCTCGTGGGAGAAGGCGCCCCTCGCGAACGGTACGCTCGAGGCCGTGGTCGACCAGGCCACCCGCGCCCCCGTCCCCGCCGTCGCCGACGCGCTGGTCCCTTCCTCCAAGATCCAACCCGACGCCGGGGAACCAGAACATCAACCCGGCCGCGCCGTGCGTAGCTCTTTTGCAGGCGGCGGGAGCGGCAGGTGCGGGGGCTCCGGCGGCGGGCGAAAGCGCCCGAGGCCGCCCGGGGCAGGCGACGGCAGCCGCAGCGCCACGGGCAGCGCCCCGTCTGTCGGGCTGGCCTTCGACGCGTGCGAGATCAACGGGGAGGAGGCGGGCTTTGCCACCTCCGCCTCCGCAGCGGAGGGGTCGCCGGAGACCGAGAACGCCAGCTACGCGAGGACGTTGACGGCCGTCTCCGAGGGGGACGACTCCTGCTACAGCAGGGGCTCGCCGGTAAGCCCCCACTACTTCGTGTCTCTTCATATAAGGCACTCCTGTTTCGTTGTCGGCGCGAACTTGAGATATTCTTTCCGGTGCGATATATTATGGGCTTGTGTTGTGGTCGGTGTCGGGGATGCAGGACGGCTCCGACGAGGAAGAGAAGAGCAAGAACGAGAAGGGGAGGTCGTCTGCCTCCACCAAGAGGATCAGGGCAGCCGCCGTCCACAACCAATCTGAACGCGTAAGCAACAGCATGTCCCTCCAAAACCCCTGTTCACAGATACGTACTAACTATTTCGCTTCTTAATTAATTTGCTGTTTCAGATATATTCCTTTCAGGGTGGTTGGGTGTTCCGAAGTCATATTAAATGAAGTTTATTGCATTAAATAAAAGTTGTTGGTGGTATATGACTACTTTGACCGTTGTCGGTGATATATGACTACTTGGAAGAAGTAAGATCTTCACCTGAATGTCACCCGGCCCAATAATGTCATAAAGATAAAAAGTATCTCTTTTCTAGCATAACATGTCAGATAATTTATATAATCTATCTTTTATATTATATATAAAATAAAATTTTCTATTGTCACGTGTCAACATCAGAATTTTTTATTTCTCGTTTAAGTTTTTTTTTTTTTTTCTTTTCCTATTAATTATCTCTCTCCCCCTCTTTCTCGTTAATTCTATCTCTCTCACCATCTCTCTCTTCCCTTCTCTCATTAATTCTCTCTCTCTCCCTTCTATTTCTACCTAAGTATTATTATTGTTATTATCATCATCATCTATCTTTCTCCTCTTTTATATTTTTCTCTCTCCTTATTAATATTTCTATGTCCTATTTTCTTGTCCCATATTATTATTATTGATGTTGTTGTTGTTATTCTTGCAATATCTTAAGATAATAATAATTAATTTTAATAATATTATTATTATGGTAATTTCATGGGATAATAATAACTAACTTTGATATTATTATTATTAATAATATTCAAAAATTAATATCAAATTGGTAGCCTCATGGGATAATGATAACTAATTTTGATATTATTATTATTCTTATCTCTCTTTCTCCTCTTTTACATTTTTCTCTCTCCCTATTAATATTTTTATTTCCTATTTTTCTATCTCCTATTATTATTATTATTGTTGTTGTTGTTGCAATCTCTTGAGATAATAATAATTAATTTTTACATTATTATTATTGAGATACTCTTATTAGATAATAATAATTAATTTATATATTATTATTTTTAAAATAATAATAATTATTATTATTATTAACGAGACCAGTCTCTTTCAATTGGATATAATGGTTCTGAACTTTTAATGTTTACCAAACAACTAACTTAATACTCATAGAAAAAAAATGTTAGTATTTCTGAATATATATACTTCTATAATTATTTTATTCATTCCTTCAAAAAGTGTAAAAGATTAACTTCACTTATATTAATTATAATTCTTTTATTCAAATATGTTAACTCACCCTACATCGCTTGGGATTGCAACTAGTAGACTAATAAACTGGAGGCTCCTTTGAATCTCACCAAAGTTTCCCCCTCCCTATTAATGGAATTAGTGGAGATAATGTTAGGAAAATAAAAAATATCTTCTTTTATCATATTATGTTAGATAATTTGTATTATACATACGCACATTATAACAATAAAAGTATCTATCAATATTTCTTATTAGTCCCTACAATCATCATTTTTTTAGAACCCTCCATAATCTATGAACCTCCTTAAAAGGTTCCTCCAATAGGCAAACAAAAAGAAATATTTATAGAATATTTCTTCCATATACCATATTTCTATTAAAATATACTAGGAACCTATTATGTAAATATTCTTAGTGTGTTCCGTCCTCTTGAAGTTGCTAACTGGAGGGGCCTTTTAATAAGGGTTCAAAGATTATGGATGGAAGGAAGGAGTTCAAAATGAACATGAAGATTGCAGGGACAAATAAAGAATATAAGTAGATTGTAAAAAATAAAAAATCTAAAATTTAAAAAAAATGTAGAAATATAGAAATGGAGGCTAAATAATTTTATTTTGATTGTTAAGAAGACAACCGTGTACTTATAAAGAAGATTCTTCACCTTTCTCCCAACAAAGACTTTTTTATCAGGAGAATAAAATCATGAGACTCACATATCAAAATAGATAATACCTTGTTGACGAGAACTTATGTTTCCTCCCATAATAAAAAATACTCAGGTGGACCTAGGTAATCAGATCAAGGCAAATTAGTAGTTGCTTTGAATAGCAACAAAGAGTACTATTCTGCCCGTCTTTAGTCACACAAGGCCCTCTTTTGACTCATGGATTGGTCTTACTGACATGATTAATTTAGGACTGTTTATAACCAAATAAAGATGCCTTATTTTAGAATCGAATTAGTATCCTATTTGAGATAATAACAATAAATAAAATAAAATAACTACAAAAATAGGATGCATAATAATAAATATCACAAATGTTTATTCTAGGTATAATAAGTAATTCAAAAAATTTAGCCGATTTGTTTATTTCAATTAAATTTATAATAAATCATTGTGATTTGAACAAGAGATCCACGTAACACAAATAAACCCTGATAAGAATTATACACCATCACATTGGCGGCTTACTGCGAATCAAAGATGGGCATATTTATTTGACAACATTTCTACTACGAGAGATTGAGAGAATTATATATATAATTAATATGCCTGTGGCCAGATAGTATTAATTAGACTTCATTTCCAAAAAACGAAGGCACAAATTTGAAGATCTTTGGGCACATTTGTGCCCCTTCGTATGGAATATATATGCCATCCGTGTGGGAACGACTTCTTCAATGATGGTTTCGGGATATGCAAGTATTTGACTCTTATGATACTTGAACAAAAAAGAAGAAAAGAACTGTCAAACATTTAGATACGAGATGATAGTCTGAGATGCATATCCGATAGGATTTCAAAATAGTTTCATGAAAGTTGAAATTCAATAGTTTAATTTAATTCTTACTATATTGTTTATCTTTCATGTTTTAGATAGAGTCTAGTTTATTCTACCTTATATTTTGAGTCTAATGGACCAAATATTTACATATCCTCCTTAAGTGAAGGATTCATGTATGAACTTTTTTCGCTCTCGTTCTTCTAATGAAAAAGCATGATCCCTTAATTGTTTTGCACCTCTACAGGCGGAATTTATTGGTGTTTTGGTCTACAATTAGGGAAGTAATTTTACAAATTGCATCGTACATATAAGGAAAAAAAAAAAAAACATAACATTAACTGAGCTATATATGAACTTGGCGGTAATTCAACGCACTTCACTGCATGCATTTATATGTAAATGTGTAGATCTATATATTGTCAATGTTTGATATCTTATTTTTATAATTTTATAATTATTCTCGGGGGATGAGGATTATATAATTACTGGGTCTTCTCTTATACAAGGTATGTCATTCTAAGCACTAAAAGCTTCTGGCAACATCTCATCTTCTAGTATCTAACTTAGATATATCGGAGGATTTTACTTTCCAACAAACTGAAAGGTTCCTTGACGCTTATGTTCCTCTCTTGCAGGTTCTATCCTGAATATTTTTATCTCAAACAAATTCTATCGGAGTAGCTGGAATTTTCGATCGGACAGTCACTGTAATCTGACCAGTTTCCGACCGCTACAATCTTGTTTTTTAGGATTTCTCCAGAACTTAAAAAAGGAATAGATATTGGATATGAAAGTGACATCAATTCTATTATCGAAAGTTTAGTTTTTAAAGGAATCTAAATCGCAAGATATTCTACACCAATAATTCAAATAAACAGAGTCCAATATTCTTATGTGGAACTGGGCATGTTGTTACATTCAGAGATGCAGCTTTGTGACGTGTGCCGAGAGGTTATTGCGAAGGCAATAACAAGATTAATTAATTGATGTTGCAGAAAAGGAGGGACAGGATCAACCAGAGAATGAGGACTCTGCAGAAGCTGGTACCAAACTCCAGCAAGGTACAAATGTGCACCCTTTCTGCAATTTGTTCACCTCCATGTTAGTTCTATTCCTGTAGCTATAAAATTACTGCTACTTAATTACTTTGTGCATGGTTCCTTTGATTTAATTTGACATAACATACTATAAAGAATTAATTTCAAAGTTTGACAAAGAAACACTAATTTTAAGACTTTCAGGTTTGGTTTCCCATAGTTTTAAGGCCGAAACTAAAGCCAGCTAAAGAGGATATAATATATTGGAGAACCCATTTTGAAGAAAAGTAATCTACAGTTTTTCAAAAATATAAAAATATCATAAATAATTTACAACAGTTTAAATACAAACAATGTTTTTTTAAATATTATCATACGTTAATTTGTCCATATATCCCGCACGTGCAGACTGACAAGGCATCCATCCTGGACGAGGTGATCGACTACATGAAGCAGCTGCAAGCCCAGGTGCAGGTGATGAGCAGGATGAGCAGCATGCCCCACATGATGATGCCCATGGCCATGCAGCAGCTGCAGATGGCGATGATGACCCAGATGGCGCAGATGGCGCAGATGGGCATGGCCATGGGCATGGGCGCCATGGCGGACATCGGCCAGTCCGGCATGCCATGGCCACCATTCCTCCCCCCTTCCGCTTCCAGGGTCGACGTCCCCGCCAGAGATCCCATGCAGGCCCCGGCCGGCGCTTTGCCGCTGGATCCCTTCGCCGCGTTCATGGCTTTCCAAGGGCAGGTAATTGAGGATACACAGATGCTAGAGTATCCGGCCGTTTTTTTTCACTTATCTTCATTATATCTTATTTAAAATTTTTATTTTTAAATGAAGTCTCTCATCATAGTTATATAGTTAAATGTCTTATTGTCCAGGTCATTGTTTTAATCCCTTCTTTCCCCCGTTCACTAACTTGCAAGGTTCGTTTTTACAAATGTCACGTGATTTATAAAGTAAATTTATAATTACTTAGAAAAAATTTATATTTATTGAAAGTAATATTCCTTTGTTCCCTCCGGAAGTAATAAAAAATTAAATATATCGACATAGTATTGTCCGACATAATTTTACCTTTATGTATCGGTTTTCGATAATTTTAAAGAATAAAAATAAAGATACACATATTTCTTAAAAGATTAAGATAAAAATACACATATTACTTAAAGAATAAGGATAAAGATAGAGACAACATTCGATCCGACAGGTATCTTTTTACATCCCTAATTAGAACTTATAGGTTTCATCCTCCGTATCCTCTACTGCCTCCACTGACTGCGAATAATAGAGAAATAAATGATAACTGATAAATTAATTATTAGATCGATTATTATTTTATAGATTATTTGATTGACGTTCCTTCTAAACCAATATGCATATATAACAAAAGAAAAAAAGAACGAGAAGGTAATGGATGCATGCGAACTCTTCTACATTGAATGCAGAGTAATTAGGATAGTCTATACTGAAAATCTAGTTATCATTATTAACAGTTAATGGACAGTCTTTCTATCCTCACCAGATTTGACCCATTAGCTTCCTTAGCAATTACAGGGTGAACTTGATTTTTTACCTACTTTATATGATTAAATGATTGATTTAATATGATGCTCACAAATGAGGCACATTAAGATGTAAAGAATAAGATCCAGAAGATCTCTTCTTGTTGGCTATTGGCCCATGGTGGCTTTGGACAATTAGTCCTATTTCGGTTTCTAAATTATGGTTCCAGTGCATATAAGCCTATGCCTCTGAATCTCAACACCGCGATTTTAAGATTTCATCTATTCTTATATATTTCTATACCTAGTTAATGTCCAGATTATTAGCAGAACTAACTAAATTTCTGAATCACAGGTCTATAAAGACCATAACCACTAAACCTTGTCTCTGTGCAGCAACCAATGAACATGGAAGCGCAGAGCAGGATGGCTGCCTTGTATCAGCAACAACATCATCAGCAGCCACCGGGACCCAGCAACGAGACCTAACGAGGTTGATTAGTGCGTATGAAGGAGGGGGGACGTTTTGTGATCTTTGTATAGAAGATCAATGTTTCATTCTTCTTGGTCGTTCTATCTAGCATTCTCTACTATATCGTATGGACAATTTAATTTCCCCAGCATCACAGTATGAAAGGCTTCTTTGTAGTCTTCTAAAGAATCACAATGTCAAATAACACCTATCATCCGTTTATATGACTAGTAGGGACGGGGCAGTCCGTAGTTTAGTCCAATTCAAGTCATATTAAAAGAAATTGGATTAGTCCAAATTATATAAATTATGTTGGATTGAATTTAAGTTGACATGGGCTGGATTGGACCGAAAATGGACTGACCCAATTTAATCTATTGACCTTTATAATAATTCATAAAAAAAGTAAAATACTTTTAATAAATCATTTATAAATAGGCCAGCTCAATCCAACTCAACTCAATTTGAGCCGAACTGAAACTAGATGAGACTATTTTGAATTTGAGTTAAACTCAAATTATCCGACAACCCAATCCAGCCCGCCCAATTTATATCCCTAGTGACTAGCAGCCGGAGTCGTCTATAACCAGGGCTTGGTCCAGAAGCCTCTTAGCAAGGCCCGACCTTTTTTGTCTCCTGGTCTGACATGAACAGGGACATGCTTAGAAACGATAAGCTCACCCTAACATGCCACTTAGACCATGACTGTTTATATTATGGACCTTCCCGGACTAGTGTCATAGGGGTGAGCAAATTCTCTTAATATCTTCTTTTTTTTGATGTTTTCAAAATTAGAAGTGTAGATCATAGATGTGAGAGTGACACTTTCCTGTTCAAAAATTTGACTTTGTAGAGTCAAAAATCTTGATGCAACTTTTTTAAATTTATTTAGGCTTCTTATTCTTCTAGCTTTTCTTAAAATCGAGGCTAAGGTGTGTAAACTATGCAACCTTTGAAGGGCTGGACTCGGACTGTAGGAGTAGGAGGTCATGACACTTGATACCACTAAGAATCAAGCATTTAATTATCAATTGGGTTTAGCTTAGTTGTATCTCATGAACTTGGTAAGTGAAAAAGTTACGTGCTCAAATCCCACCATGTGTTTGCATCCCATATATTTGGGTGTTGCTAATAAGATTATTTCTTTTGTTGGTGAGGTTGGCCTAATCATTGCTCAATTAGGTGAAAATATTGGCCGCCTACATAGAATTATCTACAATAGGATTGGTGAGAATTATCCCTAATGAATAATACTTAATATGCATGTGTGTAGAATGGCTGACGTGGATTGAAACACTTCTTCATCTTTAGCCATCTGTCCCACTATCTTCCCCACTTTTAGTATAATACTTCCTCTCTTCCCGCTATATGTCCTACTATCTTCCCCACTTTTTTTATTTTTCTTGATTGGAGAGAAAGAAAGAATATAGTCCTTCGACAGTTTTTAATGTTGTCTTTCCTTACTCACCTATATAAAAGAGATAATCGATTCATTCCCGCCATTTAAAAAAGTTAATTGATTCCTTCACATTTTGATTTGATGACATCCCAATTTATCACTTCTAGAGTACACCTTAAAATTCGAAATTATCACTTTCATACGTATTTTTATCATTTCTTATATATTTTAGTTTTATCACTTACTACTCAATTTTATCACTCCGTAATGCAGTTTTATCACTCTCACATGCATTTTTAATACTTCTAAAGTCTAATTTCATCACTTTCTATGTAATTCAATTTTATCACTTCTATCATAAATTTATTACTCTTAAGTACTTTTTTATCACTTTCTACGCAAAACTATTACTTTTGAGCTGAAATTATAAAGTGATAAAATATTTAAAAATAATAATTTTTGCTTGGAAGTGGTAGATTTATATAGGGAGTGACAAAACTATATTACGCAGTGATAAAATTAGGTAGCAAGTGATAAAACTGAAACAAGTAGAAAGTGGTAAAAACACATTTTAGAAGTGATAAAAATGCATCTAGAGTTGATAATTTTTAGAATTGAAAGTGATAATTTTGGGACTTAAAAATGATAAAAATAGTTTGGAAGTAATAACATTGAACTATATAGGAAGTGATAAAATTATATTTTAAAAGTGATAAAAAATACATTGGAAGTGATAGTTTTAGGTCTGAAAGTGATAAATCTATGTTGAAAACGATTCTCTGGACAACGGGCTAGAATCGATTAGATGAAGACTTGTGAATCGATTAGATGAAGAGCTGGGTGAGAGAGGACTATAATAAATATTGTCATAAAGTGTTAATTGTCCTTCTCTCTAATTAAGAAAAGTCAAAAAGGTTGGGAAAATAGTGGAACATATGGCAACAGGAGAAGTATTATAATAAAGGTAAGGAAGATAGTGAGACAAGTGGCCAAAGATAAGAAAGTGTTGTAATGCACATCAGTTATTCTACACCACATGCGGTATGGTAAGTATTACTCATCCCAAATAGAGGGACTTATAAGATTCGAACCTCTCCCACTAAGGGAGACATTATAAGTACCCACCCATTGAGCCACTTGTCTAAAGAGAACTGAGCACTTAATTGCACAGCAGATAATGGCCCATAGCCTAGAATATAACTAACATTGCAAATGAATTAATAAGCTCGCCGAGTAGCTTATAAGATTGCTTGATGATTGCTAAACTTGGCTTATTTATTAAGCTAAATAAACAAGTTTGAACATAGGTGAGCTCGGCTTGATTATATTCGTGAACAAATTCATTTAAGTACTTTTTAAGAGCTCATTTTAGTATTCGTTAATAACTTGTTTACATACTCATTAAGAATTTATTTAAGTACTCATTGCTCCTTTTAAGTATCGATTTGATTATTCCATTCATGAATGAACTGATTAAGGAGATATTTAGTGTCTTATAATGTTCTTTTATCAAATAACTAGGAGTGCAAACAACTTGGTACTCACTATAGTTTGACCTAAGTTTATGAATTTAAATTTAAAAAATTATGGACTTAATCTATCACGGATTCAGTGGCACAAACTACTTGATACTCGGCTTAACTTGTTTAATATTTAAATGAACTAAACTTAAACAACCATCATAGACACTCGACTTGAATCCAAAGTCGATTAAAATTAATTGAACCAAGTTTGAACAAGATAAAACTCAGCTCGACTTGGCTTGTTTGCACCCTAGATATAAACCCTTTGAGTAATACTTACCGCAATGCCCCTTGTTGCTGTAGTGGGCACATTTTTTTTCTAATTTTTTTAAGGTCAGACCTCATATGCTCTACATGTTCATAGAACCTATCTCGGATAGGATGATCCAAATAATTTAAACAAATAAAAAAAATCAAGTCTTAATGAATAATAAAAAAAATACCTTTAATGGGCCAATCACTAAATAGCTTAGTTCTTTTAGAAATTTTTGGATCATCCTATCGAAGATCAAACACGAAGGACATGTGGGGCCTGACCTTAAATAATAATAATAAAAATCTTCTTTTTTCACCCACGTAATATCCCTTATTATGGCAATGAAGACATTGTAGCAAGTATTATTCAATCTTTTTTGAATACCTTAAACAATCAATAAATCCGGCCTAGGAGAACTTGGCCGAGCCCAAGCAAAGCTTTCTGGGAGTTTGGGAAGGGTGCTGTTGGAGAGTTGGAGCAAAAGGGGGAATCATTGGGGAGGCGGAGGCAAGTCCAAGATAAGAGTGTTGGTTGGAGGGGATCGAGTGCGCATCCTATTCTAGGTTTCGTGGGAACCAGTCTTTAACGGGTAGGGAGTGGGGTTGGGCCATTTTTATAAGGTTTTTTTTTTATATGTACTTCTGAAAAATATCCTATTTGCATCTATACACTCAACTCTCACATATTGTCATCAATACTTTTATTTTTTTTTAAATATTGCATTTATATCCTACATCAAACTAACATGAATTTTAACAAAATATATAAAAAAGATTCCATAAATCATGATAATATCAGGATATTGGGGCTACATATGTAAAATTTTAGTGAATTGAGGGATATGTATATATACAAAATATTAGTGAATTTAAGGGTATCCTTGCAAAATCTTTTGATAAAAGAATATAAGTGTAACTTTCTGAAGATTTCAGACGGATTAATGAAAATATGTGAGCGTTGGAAATATACATACAAACATGGTATTTTTCAGGGTGTGCATGCACAAAACCCTTTTTATAAAAACACAAAGGCTCCGATCCGTTGGCCCTTGCAAGCCCGGGCTTAGCCTCCACAAATGATGAGCCAGGCTCAGATGACCTTGGTCTTGGTTTCTGTATGTTTGTTACATTTTCTTCTTGGTAGATTGCGGGCCTCTATCACCGATCATATTATGTAATTTCTATAGTATGAGTTCTCTTCCCTCCCCTGCTACATGATGCATCATATTGTAGTGGTTGCCTAATATGTACGTCCCTGAACCTTTGTTGTACTGCTTGTTAGATTTATATATATAAACTTTATTTCTTGACCAAAAGAAAGAGTCCTTCAGAAACGTCCTCTAGTCAGTCTGCATGTGGCTGCATGCATCTTTGTGTAAATAAGATAAAAATATCGTTCATATAAGCGGAAACGTCATTGTGTAGATTCACTACTAAATTGAGAGAATGTTAAATCTCAAGAGATTTAAAGTCCACTCAATCATTGTACATAATTGCTCAAATGACCTATTTTTTCAAAAAGAAGAAGAAGACAAGATATCGTTCCCCATTTGATATATTCGTCGGGGTCTCTGCAATATCACGACTCGTAAGCAACATTTTCAGCAAAAGAATTGTTCAGATGAAAAAGCAGAACTACTTTTAAATTGTATTTGCAAGGGGTGTTGTTCATATAGTTTTGTGGAGAGAGGGTTAGATTTCGGCAGCACTATAAACGAGTAAGATACGGATATGGAAACATGTGTTTCCATTTTTCGATTCCGATAATGATAATTTATTTTTGTTTCCGATTTCTATAAGATCAGAAAGTGCATTTTTTTTTTTCGTTTGCTGTCAAAAGTAAAAAAAAGATTTTAAGCCTGACGCTAAGTTACAAGGTGCACTACAAGGGAGGCAGGTTTTGTCAGCGAATATATGTCAACGGCTATAGATACTTGTCGACAAAGAGAATATATGTCGACGGCTTTAATATAGCCGTCGACATATGTAATAAATTAAAAAAAAAATAACAGTAAAATCTATATGTCAACGGCTATATGTGTAGCCGTTGACATATATAATATATGTCAGCGGCTATACATATAGCCGTTGACATATATACTATATGTCAGCGGCTAAACTGTAGCCGTTGATATATCTGATATATGTCAGCGGCTACACTTATAGCCGTTGACATATCTACTATATGTCAGCGGCTACACTTATAGCCGCTGACAAAAAACCGCCCCCCTTTTCCTGTCTCCCTCCCGAGCCCTAGCTCCCTGTCTCCATCTTTTCCCCTCTCCTAGCCCTAGCCACTGCCGGTCGCCTCCGCTCTGCCCGCCATCGTCGCCGGTCGCCTCCGCTCTGCCCGCCATCGGCGCCGGTCGCCTCCGCTCTGCCGGCCATCGTCGCCGGTCGCCTCCGCTCTGCCCGCCATCGTCGCCGGTCGCCTCCGCTCTGCCCGCCATCGTCGCCGGTCGCGTGCTCTGCCCGCCATCGTCGCCGTCCGCTCGGCCCGCCGTAGTCATCGGTCCCACCCGCCATTGTCGCCGGTCTCGTCCGCTCGGCCCGCCATCGTGCTCGCCCACTGGCCACCGGCCATTCTCCTTTCCACGGCCACTGGCCATCCTCGTTTCCACGGCCCACTGCAGGTATAATTTTTTAAAAATCTAGATGCTCGTAGGTATAATTTTGTAAAAATCTCAGAATGGTGTGAATAAGAAGCAAGCAGGCTCGAAAAAAAAGCATACGATAATCTTGCATGTTTTCTACAGAGATACGTTATGCTTTTATGTTGGTTATACCTTGAGCATCACTTAGTAAATCTCATGATCTTCAAGTTATATGTGGTAACTTGAAGGTTGTGTTATGCATCTGCAGCGGTAAGTTGTGGCTTTCTGATTTGCTTTCTTATAGATGTTTGAATGTAAGTCATGACTGTAATGTTAAGAATCTTAATACTTATTCAATGAATAGTCACTAGCTAGCATCTGGATTCGTTGCTTTTACTGTGTTGGTTAGACTTGGTTCTCTGTCGTATTTGGCTTGTTTTCTGATGTAGTGAAATATGCAGTTGGAACTTGGATCCTGTGGAGTTCAGGGTCTATGGGCCCTATAAAGCAGGGGGGGAAATCTGAACTTGCTTGTTGGGATGTCATTATAGACTGAATGGATAGGATGCCAATAAGAACTTTTCATTTAATCTTTACTACTTTCTGAAGTTTATTGGGCATGAGTATCATTTACCTAATCATACGATAATCTGATCTGCCTTATCACTAACTTGTTAGGTAAATCTAGTACCCCTATTCCAATCTGCAGTTAGAGCCACGTTGAGAGGGATCCGCAGTCATCTTCTGACTTATGCATAGAGCAAGTCAGTCATAGGCTCGTCCCAATGGATGCAGGCTAATTGGTCAGGTTCCATTGAGTCAACAGTCACATCCAAGCATTGCTTAATGGGCCAAAGATGGGCCTCATCAATCACGCGAATAATAATGAGTTAATCATAAATATAAAATTCAAAAGTTGGAAAGATGTAAGATTCTTCCTCTTAATGTCTTCCCATTCTGGAACCCTCCATACATCCACTCAGTCCTTACTCACAAACTCTTGCTTGCTTTCTTGCAATGATGACACCTTAGTCTGGCACCATACTTTATGTCCCAACTCCTCTACCATTTCTTCCTATTATACATCCTCTCTCCAGCCCATCCCCCAAAAACATAAGAAAAACAAAAATGAAAATCATCCTGTCTCCAGCCCATCCCCCCAAAACATGTTAGATAGATAGATAGATACAGATATAACACACAGACAGACAGACAGATAGATAGATAGATAGACAAACATCTGTGTTACACCTCCTACCCTCAGCCGACTGTCACACAGTTAGCCACCAAATAAGGCGCTATTTGTACATAATGTAGTAGGCTCGTCCCAATGGAGGAAGGCAAACGTAAGTGAAGGTTTTGCGTATGACACCCTAGGACATGTTTATGATCATGCACTCTTAAATGGTAATAATTTTGGCTCCGAAGTCCTTATCCACATTTCAAAATTTACGACAAGTTTACCTTAAGCTCAAAGCTTAATAAAACAGATAAGAAATTCCAATCAGTTATGTTTTAGCCACATTGTTGGAAAATCAGGCACATCTCAGCGAATTGGCAGAGGAAAAGCCTCCCACTTATAACTGCTGAAAGCTCAAAAGCCACCTTCAGTTGGGTGCAATTATGATCTTGCCTGTCACATGTAGTTTAGCATTCTGTTCCATGACTACAAAACCAGAACATGTTCCCCCCCCGGATCACCCAGTTTAGTCCAAGTTTAACTCAAATTCAGCCTAAATTCAGTCCAAATTCAATAATTTAGTCCAAATTCAATTAAGAGACAGGTTGATTGATTGGGTTAGTCCTCCTTTCTCCAGTTCAACTGATGATAAATCTCATCTTGTCATGTGTTTCTCCATTCTTTGGCAAATATGGAAGGACCGTTGTAATTAAGCATGTTATCGAAGGGAAAGTCCTTAATCCTATGATGATCATCCTGTGAAAAACTCTATTCGAATTTGAAATCTGGTCCAAATTTGAAAAACTTCTTTAGCATCCACACCCAGCAGAGACATTACCTCGTGCCCACCACCTTCAGGGTCACTCAAGATTAATTTTGATGGAACCACACATGATTCGGGTAGTTCTATTGGGATAGTTCTCAGAGATCACAAGGGTTTAGTGATCTCAAGTTCTATTTAGAAGTTATCTTCCTCTGATATAGTTTTACATTTAGGGTCCGTTTGGTAGATATAGATTTTTTTTTGGCAGACTATATTACTGCTTTGGTATATTAAACTGGCAACCCCAGTGCGTAGAGGTTTACCTCCGCCTAGTACCAAAGGGTAATATATAGTTGTGGATGCGCATGCGAATTAGAATATAATTTTTGTACTATATATGTGAATGTAGATGTGATATGTATGAATGTGGATGTGATTTGATATTTACATGTAGATACAAATAAGTTTTCTTGCAGGTACAGATGATGATGTAAATGTGTACATGTATGTGTATGTGGATGTGGATGTGGTTGTGCATATGTAAATGCAGTTGTATATATGGATGTGGTTGACCCTTTTTTTTTTTTGTCCGTTCAAGACTTTTGTTATGATATATGTTTTTACTGTCTTTTGACAGTAATGACATATATCGATCATAAAGTCTTGAATTGTCCTGTTGGACAGTCTGTGGATATTTGATCATCTAATGTTCTTTATTATATGTGCTTCATGATCATCTTAATTTTCGACAGTATCTTCTCACTCTTCTCCAATATACCTGCTAATTTTGACTGCTCTTTTTGTCATTTGTATTTCATACAAGTGACTTTTTGAGAAAAAGTTAAAATTAGTAAATAATGGTGGTATATTGGAGAAGTGTGGGGAGATGCTGCCGAAATTTTAAGATAATCATGAAGCACATATATTAAAGAACATTAGATGATCAAATATACATGGATGGACATGTTATGTGATGTAGGTACCCTTTGTTTATGAGATTGTA
This sequence comes from Zantedeschia hybrid cultivar, assembly GCA_030544215.1. NCBI lineage: Eukaryota > Viridiplantae > Streptophyta > Magnoliopsida > Alismatales > Araceae > Zantedeschia > Zantedeschia hybrid cultivar. The sequence continues at coordinate 77,923,513 of JARZZO010000006.1, read as the reverse complement.
TGAAATCAGACAGGTGTACAGGTTTGAAAAATGTACAACTTTCAGGGAAGATGCTGCTGAATTTTGTTTAGAAATGTGTACAAGTAACTTTCTTGACAGGTACGGATGTGGATGTGGATGTGTTTATTGGATGTGAATACGTATGTGGATGTGGATGTGTAATGTAGATATTATTTTTTTATGAGATTGTATGAAACCAGACAGGTGTACAAATGTGAAAAATGTACAACTTTTAGGGGAGATGCTGCCAGAATTTCATGTGTCAAAGGACCCCCAATACAAGAACAAGATACCAGCAGCAATGTACACACTAAACAAAAGACAACAGTCTCTTGTATGTGAATTCTTAAGTAACATTAAGGTCCCAGATGGATATTCTTCTAATTTATCCAAAAGTGTAGATATTATGGGTCGAAAGCTGACTGGGTTGAAGAGTCATGATTCTCACGTCTACATGCAAGTATTGCTGCCTTTGGCAATTCGTGGCATTGTACATGAAGATGTGACTGATCCAATTACAGAGTTGAGTATGTACTTCAAAGAAATATGTTCCAAAGTTCTTGTACCAGAACGTTTATTCAAATTAGAAAGTGATATTGCAGTGACATTATGTAAGTTGGAACAGATTTTTCCACCGTCTTTTTTTGACGTAATGATTCATCTGATAATCCATTTGGCATATGAAGCAAGAATTGCTGGTCCTGTTCAGTATCGGTGGATGTATCCTGTAGAAAGATTTTTGAAAAAATTGAAAGATTATGTTCTCAATAAGGCACGTCCAGAAGGTTCAATTGCAGAAGGTTATCTTGTTGAAGAAACGATGTCATTTTGTTCGATGTATATGGATGACATTGACACTCGATTTAATCGGAGAGAAAGGAATTATGATGGAACTGTTAATAAGACTAATAATGAAAGTTGTTCGATTTTCAAATCTCCTGGACGTTTTCTCAAAGGAAAAGTAGAACCTCGTTTACTATCTGAAGAAGAAAGAGATTTGGCCCATATATACATTTTGAAACAGATTGAACAAATAGATCAATTTTTTTCTGAACACAAACAACAAGTGCAAACTTCAAATGTAGTGGAGAAAGACTTTCTGAAATGGTTTCAAAGTTATGTTGAAGAACTGAAAGAAGCAAATGATCCTCGTTGTACTCATGAGATTGAAGTTTTGTCACAGAGACCATCAAGACTTGCATATTCACATTCAGGTTACATAGTAAATTGTTTTAGATTTCGTATCAAAAATATCGATGATACTAAATTGACTCAATTGTCTGGAGTTATTGTGAATGCGGAACTTGAATCTGGATGTGATGGATATTATGGACGTCTGATTGATGTCCTCGAAATATCTTTTGATCATGAAAGTCATATTGTACTGTTTAAATGTGATTGGTGGGATGTTTATAAAAAAGACAGGGGATTTAAGATTGATAAGTATGGAATTGTCAGTCTGAATACACGTTTTAAACTCAACACAAATGAGCCATTTGCTCTTGCAAATCAAGTAGAACAAGTGTTCTATGTAAATGATAATACAACAGCAGGGTGGATCATTCCTGTTAGAGCACAACCGCGAGATTATTATAACATGCAAGGTGAAACAACTGAAGATGATGAATTATATGTTGAAGAAGTTTATCAAGAAAACTTAATTGATATTCCTATTAGGGGAGAAACCATTGATGTGGATATTAGTGAAGGAATTAGCATAAGAGTAGGCGAATACTTGGAGGTTTAGGTGAAGGTAACTTTCAACGACGTTTATTTTTTATCTATTTTTACTTCTAACTCTAATCTAATACATTAGGATTTGAACAGATGGCTTCAGGTAGCGGCGCTCGTGGCTCAGGTAGTGGTTTCACACTCCGCAAGAAGCGGAATGCCTCTCAGCAGTCTATCCCTGAGCATTCGACCTCTCAGGCCATTGCCTCTCATCAGTCTATCCCTGAGCGTTCAACCTCTCAGGCCATTGCCTCTCAGCAACTTATTCCCGAACTTCCCACCTCTCAGGCTCTTTCTACATATCAGGCTCTTGCCTCTCAACCTGTTGCCTCTCAGGCCGCTGCGGCTCAGACATCTACATCTGTATCCACATCTTCATCTGCAATAGGTATGAATTTTAATTTTAGTCGTTCATTAAATTGATACTCTTATGTTTATAATTTCACATAAATATATTTATCATGTATGTTTAAACAGGTCCATCTTCTACGCAGCCTTGGGGTCGGGGACATGGCCGTCGGGGTCCCACCAGAGGTGTCACCGATGGGAGATTGGAGCAGGGTCAACGATGGAACGTGCGGGTGATCAGCGGTTACGGCGTTGGTGAGAAGGGAAGCAGTTTTGTATCCCGCATGGGTGTTGTGGCAAAACTTCATTGCAAGATATGGCAGAAAAATTTTGTTACTCTTCCTGCAGCGAAACAAGCTGCAATGTTTAGAGATCTCGAGGTAACAATATTTAAAGTTAATTATATGTTTGTCAAATTTGTATGACTAATTAAGTTAACGATAATGTGCAGTTAATGTATCAGTGGGACCGAACTCCCGAGACAGATAGGGAGATGCTTATGTACATGACCTCAATGCATCGCAGTTGGCGCGGTGTTTTGAAGAAAAGAGTAAATGAAATTTTTTTATGTTCATTTATAATCTATTTTTGTATTATTTTTTCTTATGTTCATGTATAATGAAGTCAAACTGAAATCATTTCATAGCATTATACGGGAAAGACTTTGGAGGATGCAATTGTTTCTGTGCCGGCGGGTGTTGATCCGCCTGATTGGCGGACGATGTGCGAGAAATGGAACACGTCAGATGAACAGGTAAAATAATAATGTAGTTTGATAATTTATGTTGATTTGTTCGATACAAATTTGACAACTAATAATTTTTTTTCTGCAGAAAATTGCTGATCGTAATAGAGAAAATCGCTCCCATCAGTCTATGCCATATAGGCGGGGCCGAACGAGTCATTATCAATTGAAGGATGACTTCGTAAGATTTTCATTTTATTAGTAGTGTTTCTATATTGTTAACTTTTTATTACTTATTCTTTTTAATATAATTTGAACAGCATCATCTTCATCAACGTGATCCCGAGCGCCTTGAGATGTTCAAGATGGGTAGATGTAAGGATCTTCCAGACGACAGTGAGCAATGGGTAGATGAGGAGAGTAGGAGTCGATATGTAAGTTATTTTATCATTTGAATTATTATTTTTAATCATTCTTATTAAATTTAATATGTATCACTAATAACAATTTTATTTTATTTATTTTTAGGAGAAGATGACTCAATTAACCACTTCTTCTTTAGAGAGTGATGTTGGGAGTACTCCCATTTCTGCTGAGGATGCATTCATTTCGGTTATGGGAAAAGATCGATCTGGCCGTGTTCGTTGTGCAGGAAGTCGAGAGACGTTACGTACATGGTATGGACCGGGAGAAGGATCGAGCTCTTCCTATCAACAGAAATTTGAGGAGCAGATTGCGGAGATGCAAAACATGAAAGAAAAAATCAAAGCCCAAGGGAAGGAGATGGAGTGGATGCGTAAACAAATGGCAGACATGAGCGCATTTATGAGTCAATTTCAAAACATGCACAATCCTACTGTGAATGAGGACGACGCCCAAAACGAATCAAATGATGAGGGAGATGATTTTGATGGTGATGACGAACAGTGAGCCGATGATAATTGATACATTTAGTTGTGGATGTGTAATCTGAATTTTTCGGGGATGTATAATGTGAATTTTTCATGGATGTGTTTTTTAATGTTATGTGAATGTTTATTTATGTATGTGGATGTATTTTTTTTGTGATTTTATGAATGTGTTTATTTGAAAGTGTGAATGTGTTTATTTGTACATGTTAATGTATTTTTGTATATCTTTGTAAGCACAAATCTGTATATACAGGAAAAATATATAATTTATTAATTTAATATTTTATTTTATTTTTCTTAATAACTATTTGTCAGCGGCCGCTCTCAGGGAAAATGCTTTGTCAGCGACTTCAAAGCCGTCGACAAATAGTTTTGTCAGCGGCTTTAGCCGCTGACAAAACTATTTGTCAGCAGCTTAGGCCGCTGACAAAACTATTTGTCGACGGCTATAAAGCCGTCGACAAATACTATTTGTCGACGGCTACCATTAGCCGTGGACATATGCCCTATTTGTCAGCGGCTAATATCCGTGGACATAGGTTTCATATGTCAGCGGCTAGTTGAAGCCGCTGACATATGTCTTATATGTCAGCGGCTTCCGTGCGTAGACATATATAGTATATGTCAGCGGCTCTATGTAGCCGTTGACAAATATATGCCAACGGGACTTTTGTCCACGGCTTTGTCAGCGGCTGTGAAGCCGTCGACATAAGCATTTGTCAGCGGCTCTTAGTCGCTGACAAATCCTGTTTTTCTTGTAGTGGTGATGGCACAAATTTGACCTTGGTTCAACAATTAAGTGTTTAGTATATTTAAGGATGAAAAGAGATTGGTACACACGCGAGTAGCTTGAGTCAGCAACACTAATTATCGAGTTCTATCTACTTGTTAAGATAAATGAGTCAAGTTCAAATGAGATTTCAAATTGAGTTTGTAAACAAATTTGAATTTGAGCACATGCTTACTCAATTCATTTAAATATGTGAAAATTTATTAACATTTTGAGTCAAATTGTTATAAATATATTCACTACAAGAAAATGAAGCACCAGCGAAGGAGAAATCGCAACGGCTAGAAAAAGCCGTCCCTAATAAAGGCTACTTATATATCTAACTCTTATATGAGTATATATAAGTATTTAAGCATATATAAGTATATAATAGTTACGTACATGTACGTAGAGATGTATATATAAGTATATAAATATGGATAGTATTTAATTGCAACGGCTATAATGGATGCTATTAATATTAGCGACGATTTGGAGCCGTCGCGATTAACCCTTGTAATATAACCCCCCACCCAACCCTCTCACTTTACTCTTTCACCTCTTTCGTCCCGAGCCCTAACGCCTCTGCAGCCCACCTCTCCACCGCCTCGGTCACATCCCTGCCGCCTCCTGGCCGAGTCTTCGCCACCACGATCATGGCGGTCGTCCCCAATGCCAGCAGTCATCTCCCAAGTGGCGTCAGCAGCCTCCCATGCAGTGGGGGGGCTCCCAGTCAGCAGGCTTCTACCTACTACGCCTCAGCCAGAGAGTAGGCTCCTCCTCCCAGACTTGGAGAACAGAGACTGCATCTTTGGTTGCTTCAAGTATATTTGTACGAATTTAATGATTTATAATCCTATGCATATCTAATTTATTTTTTTCATGTTCAGATCGATCTAAACGTGGGAGGAGTTCCACACAGGCCACAGCTTCTCGGACTCTACCTAGAGCGTGCAAATGTCTTTAGAGCTCCGTGGAGGACTTGCAATGGGCGACAATGCAAGGCACTTCATCACATTTTTAGGAAGACTTAAGAAGATCCGATGCAATCTCCGGCAGCAGAACTATGAAAAGCGTCCTGCTAGCAAAAGAAGTTATTCTTTGAGACATCACGGTAATGTTAACATTAATTTGTTGTTATCTATTTCTTCATATTTTTCATACTAACTCTTGAACTTTTGTATACAGCAAAGTTTCACGGCACATGGGGGCGACGCAGTTGAAATATAGAGAGACCTTGAAGGGTCTTGTAAGTATTGTTATTTAGTATTTCATTACATTATCTTATCACTTAACCTATCATGTATCTTGTGTTTAACAATATTTTAAAGATAAACCATTTGAAGAAGCATGCAACAATGTGCCGCCAGAGATAGAGCCTTCAATTCTTAGTGGTGGCATATGTGTGAGATCTGGGTTCTACATGATCAAAAGGTAATGTATGTTATTTTATGATTACTTGTGTTAGTTAATAATACATTCGGTGCGGAAGACATGGGAAGACGCTACAATATTCTTGATATGGGGGCTTGACGTAGGTGGCAGCAACAGAAACACTAACTATCAACACCTTCTAGACCAACAATGTTAGCAGCAAGCTGAGATTGAGTGGTTGAAGAAGGTTATTGAAGACCAAAACCAACAGATGGCCGTGCAACAGAGTTGCAGTAGCAGATGAAGGCGAGCATGGAGTAGCAGATCAAAGCTGCAATAGATGCTACTATGGCGAGGTTGAGCTGACCACCCCCATCACCTGCACCATTAGTACCACCTGAGGATGTGGGAGTTGAGGCGGGTGAGAATGAGGCGGAGGAGGAAGAATCAGGAGATTTTGGTGAAGATGAGTGAGACGCATACACTTTTTTTTATTTGGAACTTGTATAGTATTTGGAGATGTGTAGTATATTTGTGGTGTGATTTTATAATTTTGTGTTGTATTGTTTTATGTGATTATATTTTTCGTAAAGTTTGTATGTAGCAGGATGTTAATTTGTGAATATCAAGAAATTTTTGTATATTTTTTTTACCAAAAGATTTAATAGCGACGCTAAAGCCATCGCTAAAACTTTTTAGCGATGACTTTATATTACTAACGACAACTATAGCCATTGCTATTGTCTTTATTTTTCTGAAAAATAATGGCTGCTTTTTAGCGACGGTTACTATCTGTCGCTATAGTTACTAGTGACAACTAATACATGTCGCTATTAGTTTTGTAAAGAATAGTTAGATTAGTAGCGACAGTTATTAGTTGTGGCTAATATAACTAGCAACAACTATGGCCGTTGCTATTTTTCTCTAGTTTTAAATAATATTATATTTTTAGCAATGGTTATATCAATCGCGAATATATACTAGCGACAATTGATAGCCATTGTTTTAAATTTTTTTAAGATTTTATTTTTAATATTCGTGATGGGTATTATCTGTCACGAATATGTATTAGCGATGAGTGTTAGCCGTAGCTATTTACTATTTCATAGTCTACTTTGAATTAAAAATAAGTGTAACCGACGCTATTGTATAATAACAATGGTCTTGAAACCATTGCTGATAAAAATAGTTCTGACGACTTTATTTTCGTCGTTGCAATTGTTTTACAATGGGGCTTTCTGCCACGGCTATGCGACGACCGGTTAACCGTCGTGATTGAGTATTAGCGATGGCTATAGGAAAGTTAGCGGCGGCTTTAAGTCGTTGCCGGTGCCTCTTTTTTATGTAGAGACTCTTTAAAGGGATCTCCGACCGGCTTTAAGTCTGCCACGGTTATGCGACGACTTTATTTTCGTCGTTGCAATTGTTTTACAATAATGTCTTCGCTTTTATCCACCCACCCTCCTCTCTCTAGGTGGCACCCCCGCTGGCTCCGAAAGAGATCTCCGATCTCTCTCTCTCTCTCTCCCCGAACCCCTCTCTCTCTATCCGCAACTCTCTCTCTCTCTCTACGAACCCCTCTCTCTCTCTCTCCCTTTTTCTACGCCTCTCTCTCTTTCTTTCTCTCCGCAAACTCTCTCTCTCTATCCACACCTTTCTATCTCTCCCTCTCTCTACACCTCTCTCTCTCTCTCTCTATCTACACCTCTCTCTCTTTCTCTGTGGAGGCATGCATGGTGTCGGAAAGAACGATCTAGATTGCGCGCGCAACTTGGGATGAGGAGAAGCAACGTGCGCAATAGAGGATTTGGAATAGCAGAGGAGGAAGGGTTCATATCGATATCGCGACATTGTTCAAAAGCTATGCATGCGACCGTCACTAGATGAGGTAGAGCTGCGCAGGCCGCCAACAACACATGATAATGGGTCACAGGTTGATGCGAGTGCTTAGTAGTGACTAGAAGAGAAGGTGGCAACACCATGAGCTTTGCGCAACTGGACGAGGTGGATGCACGACTGCCATAGCTGCCACCAGGTCTCTCTCTCTCTCTCTCTCTCTCTCTCTCTTAGTGCCATCGCCGCTGCGGTGAGGGTACTAAATGCCTTTTTCCTATGAACAACAAGTGTTAACGGAATCTTTTTAAGTATATTCTTACGGCAGTTAACGGCAACTAATTGAAGGGACATTTTTTACATAATTTTTGGGTTATAACTAACATTTTAACAAAGTTTTTGGTGCAATTATCCCTTCTTTAAATAATCTTATTTCTAAAAATTCAAACCTTTTAACGGGGTATTTTCAAATCATGAAATTTGACATATACTAAAAGTGTTAACGATTTTTACAACATTGTGGACTTCACTATGTAATTAATACTTTGAATATTTACGAATAAGAGATATAACATAGTTTGACTTGGATTTACAAATGCAAAGTTTATAATTTTTTAGATTGGACTTGCGGGCTATTGGAACTCACTCGAATACCTTAAGCATCTAAATGAGTTGAACTTAATCAACCATAAGATAATCCATTAGAGCTCCTTTTTCTGTTCAAGTGGCCCAATGGTGAACACGGTTAGTGCGGCTCCACTACAATAAAAATATGGACCGTTAGATTAAGATCTAACGGATCCACAAAGAAAAAAGAAGAAAAACGGTGCCCTGCCCACCCTTCTCATTTCGCTCCATGCGGAATTGCTCCCACGCAACGCGGGAGGCGTGGGTACGTCGTACGACGTGTGCGCGCCTCCCACTCTGCTGGGAGCAACTCCCTGGTAGAGCGGAAGAGGACCGTCTGATCACACAATTAGATGATTCCTCTTTTTTATTTAATTTTTATTTTTTTTCTCTCTTCCTCCCTTCTCACCTTTATCCCTATGTGAATTATAGGCGCCAAAGGTACCGCAACACATTTTTTCTCCCATCTTCGATGTGCGGCTAAACCGCACCAACTACCCTTGACGTACCACATCATTACTCTCTCTCTCTCTCTTTGTGTGTATATATGGTACTCATAGGTCAAATAATCAGATATTTAGATTCTCATTGTAATTCAAATATTATTTGTCAAAGTTAAATTAAGATAAAAAAATTATTATCAGTCAGATAATACTTAAAGTTGAATATTTCTATATTGTTACATGGAGCTAGCATACAGTGACGTCTGCTTCGTATTTGCTCTGTTGATGGTCTAATATTAAAGAACAATAAAACTAGAGTGAGTGCGATATGAGGATTACCTTAATTGTAGTACAAATTAAGAAAATCCCTCAGAAGTCATGAGGAAGAGGCTACCAGTGTCCTTCCTTCGCGTTTCAAACTCAAAATCCCAGGGCCTACGGTGATTCCCACAAAGAAGTACTAATAAGAGAGGAAGATGGAAGGGAGCCTACACGCCCTCTTTCCTTTCTTTAGTTCTCTCTCTCTCCCTTTCTATAGGTTGGAATGTCAAGCCTTGAGCTTGTACGAAATAGACCGGTGAGAGACCTATTTATAGGGAGCAAAGAAGGGGAGTTCCCCATGCATTAAACCCCCTATGTTATATTAAAGACAAAATGGGAGAGTTAATGAGAAGAAGCATAGGAGGTACGGAACGGTTCGCAATGGGAACTTTCTTATCTTCAACTCTTCCATGTTTGGTAACTCCTTGAGAGTTACCACATGCTCCTAAACTAACTGGCCCTTTTGGGCATCTTAATGGGCTAGGCCCATTTGTCAACAAATATAGACAAAAGTATATCTGCAAAGAGAGAGAGAGAGAGAGGAGAAAGAGAGGTCTTAAACCAACTTACAGAGTTTAGGGAAGACATAGATTTAAGAGGCTCTGGTCTGCCCCTATGCCTCTCCAGCCGTGCAATACTGGAGTTGTTCTCTTCCTGCCTGCCTTATTGAACCAGAAGAAGAAGAGATGAGAGGGGTGAGAATGGGTGAAGGTGGGGAGGAAGGGGATACGAGAGAGGTTGAAAGATGCGGGAGTTGAGGAGGAGGAGGAGAAGCCATGGCCCTCCTTCTTGACTGAAGAAACAAGGGGAGAAAAAAAAAAAAAGAAGTGGAGCAGATGAGAGAGGTGGAAGAAGGGGGGAGGTGGGGAGGAGGGGAGGAGGGAGGTCGAAGAAGGCGGGAGTTGAGGAGGAGGAGCTGAATTCAAAAAAGGGATTGATATTACAAAAAAGCTATTTGAAAATGTGAAAAGTTGAATTCTAATTATTGAATCTCCAATAGTCATTTAAGTACTTACAAATGAGCCTTACTTAGCTTGGATTTATGAACTAATAAAAGTTAGACATTGGAAACGGGTAGACTCATGTGGAGCTAGTGATGGAGAGATCTTTAAACTAATGCATATTTGGATAGAGAAAAGATGCATTAATCTTAGACCCTCTTTGTTACGTGGATTGCTTATGTTGGAATAAGACATCTTTTATTTTCAAATATTAGAAAAAACAGAGAGAAAACTCATAATTCTGAAACATGGGAAAAAATCAAATATTATTCAATTAGTCTTCTATAGAAGAAGTTTATTTATGGATGAAAATTTCTGATTTTCATTAGAAAAAAGCAAAAATCTGCATAGAATTCTAAACAACTTCTACAAATAAATCACTATCAAAATCAAATTCTAAATCTACTAAATTCCTATCCAAAGGGTTATCAAAGGTAATATTTAACTAAAAGAGGACTGTTCATTGAAAAAATTATGAAATTTAATTTGCAAAAATTATCCGTGGGTTAGGGTTCTGTGCTCGAATCTGACACCGATATGAGTGAAAAGTTATACCTCTTTTACTGTCACAATGTTAAATGGCTTCTTTTCGTTCTTATCTTTATACTCAAATTAAGTCAGTGCTAACTGAGCTGCATCATCATCCGATTTGACCCTTACCATGCAAATAAAGCAGACATAAACTAACCATTTTTTAGTTTCACATTAAAATGAAGGATATTCTAAATCAATTACATACGAAATGTCCCACAGCCTAAAAAACATGCAAATAAGATTTTTCAATTCCTGACCATTTAAAATTTATAGTTTTAAAAAATCTGTGAGATTATCAGACTTTAAATAATCTGACTTTTTTTTTCACAGCTTTTCCCAAGGTTGCGTTATGTTGTGTCAAGAGCTTCTAAGAATTAGTAATACAAGTTCTAGATATTAGGAAAGACACATGCTGGTTTGGAGACATATCAAAATATATTTAAATAATTGTAGCTTGCTTCAGTGACAATTAATTGATTTTGTATTTTACAGCTAATAATTCCACGAGATATCAGAATTACGTGGTTATACTTCTGAACTGGGAATTTAATTATTAGGAGGCATATTATAGATGTGACAACGTCTCAATGCTAGAAACAGAGTTGATCTGGAGAAACTTGGTTCTCGGATGCTGCTCAGATGCTGCTACTCCCATCCTTATATATCCACCATGAAACTCAGAAATATATATACATATTAAGAAATGGACTGCATCGGCAGACAAGTTCCCGTTAATCTTCCCAAAACTAACAAACACTTTATATTCAAATGCGCTTCAGAAATAAGCATCCAGATGGCACGTATTCATTCTTTAATTAACCCTTTCATTTTTCCTCTGCAAAATTCTAATTCCCATATATATATAGAGAGAGAAAGTGAGAAAGAGAGACTGAGAGAGAAAATTTTGTTGCCACTGACAATAAAATAAAAATGATATCATCTATTCTAAAAATACCTTAATCGAACTCTAACATATATATTAGCGCCACTTTGATTAGAGAATAGGAGAAGAATAAGAACGAATAAGGAGAGAATAAACTTAATTTTGTTTTGACAAGTGGAATGACTTATACCGGTGCAAGATAACATATTCGGGGAATAAGGAGAATAAGTCATCTCACCTTAGACCCAAGAATTATTTATTCTTTTTAAGTGGATCCCACAAAATTATCCAATCGAAATAACTCTTATTCTAGAATATGTTATTGTGCAAACAAAATGAAGATAAAGTATTAGTTTCACACAAGTTGTATATTAGGCGTCATTCTCGGAATCAAAGTCCGGAATGTGATTTGGGTCCACACTCTGACCAAGTTCTCAGGTGGACCCAGTGCACGACTTGACAAAAAAAACAGCAAAAAAGCGGCGAAGAGGGGAGACAAGTGTTGCCTTCGATTAGGCTTAGACAACCTTGATCTCATTCATATATATATATATATAATCGATCTCATTCTTTATGGCTCCTCCACTGGTAACCCGCTATACTCTGTCAAGTGTTAAAGTTCACTAAGGACATGTAGGTTGCCCCTGGCAGCCAACCTGCGGGAATCACGTTCCTTGCAAAGATGGTCCTCCCAGATCTGAGCGTGGTGACCCGGAAGGAGAAGGGTCCCCGCAACGCCGATCCCGAGTTCACCCTCCAGACGGCCCCCCACGACTGCTGCATCGGCAGCCACCAGCCGGAACCATCCTGGACGTCCACGGCGGAGAGGTCCCCGTCGCCGTCCTCGTACTCGATGAGCACCCCCAGGTAGTAAGGGTTTGAGCCAACGTCGACGCGGAAGGCTATGTTTACACCCGGGTAGCTGCATCTGATTCTGCAAACAAGTGCACATTTTAACGGTGGATCCAAAAGGTCATTATGCTTACATAACAGCATATACATGTAGTTGCATCTGGTTCTGTCACCTAGTTAAATTAGAGAACGCACCGCCTAAACTGTACGGATAGCATTCCAGCATTGCGTAGTTGGTCGGCCCGGCCAGGAAGCGCCATGGCTCCAAAGGCGGTGCCGCTCATGTCGAAGTGGACGTGCTCGGCGAGGCACGGCCCACCAGGGCACTCGTCGGTGATCACCACGGTCACCGGCTCGCCGGAGCAAGCTGGGTGATGGGTGCACTTGACCTGTCACCGCTCAAAGTATTTAAAGCTCATTCGTATCAAATTTATAGCTCACTTGACGAGTTATATAATTCAATTAGACTCCATACCTTGTAACAGGCGCCGCACCCCTTGCCGGACTTAAAGAGTGAGGGGCCTCCGGCGGCTATCATGGATGAGAAGGGAGCCTGCCCCACGGCGTTGCGGTATCCACAGGCACCACCTGCCCATCCATCCAAAGCAAGAAAAGGGCGATGCATGGTGTTTATTTCAAGTACGAAATTACATACGTAGCATCTAGCTAGCTAAATGGCTTCTAGTGCGCTTACCATCGCTTCCTGCGCCGTCAGGGCTGCCATACCAGGTGGCTCCGGCGGGCCACCAGCGAGAGCGAGCACTGGTGATTGCCGTGGCGTTGGTGGAGGCAGGGAGCCAACGGCTGAGGCTGTAGGCAGAGCCCTGGTGGGGGAAGGAGAAGAGAGCTAGAACAGCACAGACGGAGAAGAAACCATGGAGGCTGTGCCGCTGGTAGCCAAGTGGACGAGCTGCTGCTGCCATGGCAGTGTTGGCTTCTGGATTCCCTATAGTGTCGAACCCAGCTGTGGAAACCCTAGAAAGGCGAAAGTGGGGGGATGGGGAGGAAGAGCTTGGACGGGTTCACGAGAGCAGTTGGATGGGGGCTATTTATAACGGCCGTTGCACATGGCGGGTTTTGCCGGACACTAACTGCCAAACCGGTTTATGTGGTGTTTCAACGCGCATCCAAGTTGGACATATATATACGTGCTATGTCCCTCAGTGAACTACTTTAGAAGGAAAAGATTGAGGGAGTGATGATTCTCATATATCATTTTTTATTCTAAATTTAATTTGAAAAATAATTGAATACAGGTTTATTTATTTCCACGTAAAATAGCATAATTAATCATAATTATTTTATTTTACGGTATTTCAGATGTTTAAAATGATGTAAGATATTGTAAATTAAAATCGTCTTGTTTGCCCATTTGAAAGTCTAATTCTCTTGATTTGATTTATACATTAGGCCTACTGTAAATCAAAACAAGAAGATTGAATCATTCTCTTGTTTTATTTTACAAATAACTAAACAAAAGCTCTCTGATTTTAAAATCATACAATTTAATTGATTTTAAAACTGATGATTTTAAACAAGTGAATTAGAGAGTTTTACATTGAACAAACAACCCCCGAGTGGATTAGTTAACCTGAAGAATGGAGGGGTTAGCTCAACTTAAGTTAGATTTTGTTTTCTAAGATCTCTCCTAGATCAATATATAGTTAACCTAAATTACTTTCACCTTTTATCCTCATCTAACAAAATTGTGTTACTTTTCAAAGCATGTCAGGGAGACATTTAGAGTGATATACTTTGTTGTTCGATATGTTACTTCATATTCATAGTATAATATATTTATATTGACCCAAGTTAGTTAATTTATTATTTTAATCTATCAGTTGTCAAAGAGGATTATCTTATTTTGGAATACTTTATTCCACAATTAACTCTCAACCAAACTCACACTAGACGTCTTGAGTTATTGAGTTCTTCCGCCAATTACGGCATCGGTTCCTAAAGTCAGTGGAAATCGAGCAGTCGCAAAGAAAGGTAGGACTTGAAGAACCATAGACAAATATAGGTGAGCAGAATTAGATGAAAATTTCATTTTGTATGCCCACCATCGAAGACTGTGGGTGGGTTGGTTCAGGAGAGAACCTGACCCAAAATAAATGTCCAAACCCAAAAACCCACTAAAGTTGTGGTATAAATTGGTAAATTATTCTAGTCATGTGCCTATTTATCTTAAATTAATAAAATTTAAAATTGGTCTAAACAAAAATCAACCATCTAAAATGCATGCAGGGGTTACTCTTGTCTCATTGTAGAATCTAACTGTCTAGTCCTCATCAATTTAATAAATGTTGTTCAGGTTACTGTTCCTTGGATTTTATCCTCTTGATAGAGTAAATTTTGCAACCTCAGATATCGTATGGACCTCCAGTTCTGTCGCGTGATTAGGGAAGGCAATAGAACTATTGATGCCTTGCCCAACCATTCTTGTGACTCTCGGGTTGATTATATTTTTTATGCCTCCTCTTCTTTGCCTATTAGTATAAAAGGAGATATTACTTCTGATAAAAGTGGTCTCCCCCATCTTCGATTTTGAGAGATTGTGTTATTAGGAGGATTTTGGTTTTATTGAGGTACCCATTCATGGGCAAGGTGGTATATCCCCTCCTTGTATCTCAAATCCCAAGGGCCAGCCCAAGGTCTTAGATAAGTTCTTGGGTTCCAAAAAAAAAAAAAAAGTCTAAAAGCACACAACGTGAACAAATGGGACAAGTTCGGGTCCTCCAAACTCTCAGACATCTCATTAAAGTTTTGTTTCACATGGTTGATAGTTGATCCTGGGTACAAACAGATAAATCCACAGCCAAAAATGCTGGGTTTAAATGGATCAGGTACAGGATCTTTCCATACTCAGATCAACAGTCTCATCCCTATTCATTTGAATTGATCACATTCATTATTGAAATAATTATGTGGTCATCTAACTCAAAATCTTAAGGCATAGAGTAAGGTAGACACCATCTATTAAATATATTTTGATTTGATTTTTTTTTCAATGTGGGATGTACTATTCTAACACATCCCTTCACGTGTAGGTCAACTTAAGCACAAATATGAGTTGTGTGACCTGATTCGCAATCATGAATTTTGATATCATATTAAAATTATTGAGCCATCCAACTTAAAATCTTAAGACATTGAGTGAAGTAGATATCATCTATTAAACACATTTTAATTTTATTCTTTTTATAATATGGGATTGTTTCAACATTCATTCTTCTTATTGTTTCAACATTCATTGTTCTTTATGGATTAACGCTTGCCAATCTTCCATGTTTTGACATCTAGCTAGTGTGCTAAATGGTCTCGTCGACCGTCTGAACAAGTATACATGAAAGATTAACAAATTATATCTATAGCGTACAATAGGTAGCCAAATAATGATGCATTTAATACCAATTTACAAGAAAAATGATGCATTTAATGCCAAGGCTGAAAGTCGTCGTTTGCTTCTTTTGGTTCTGGGCACAAATTCGCTTAATGGGCTCGGATTTGGTGATCCGTTTTATGTCAGTGATAACGGGCCGGGTGGGATGTCCTCTAAATAAACTGAGGCGGTCAACTTGGGATACTTGTCAAGTTTCAACTATAAGAGAAGGAGAAAAGAAGTTGTACTGTCTTTTGTTGAGTATTAGCCTGCCCCAACTCGAATAAGAACAGAAACAAATAAGTCACTTAACTTGGTAAGACAGAAATATACTAATTTATCATTGTCAACATATAAGTGGAGGTATAGTAAGATTTAGAAAAAAGACTGTTTATGCAAAATGTGTAATATAACGACAAAACTAACTATTAAATTCTGCCTTTTTTTCCTTTTTTTCTTTTTTTCCTACTGTAGAAGTAGAGAATGAAATCTTCTGAAGTCGAACAATGAATTAGAAGATAATTGGATCATAACTCATAAGGCTACACCTCAACTCGTTGACTACATGTACACTCTAAATTAGACCGTAGGAATGGACTCCTTCGGATTGCCCCTTTCCTTGGTGTTTTTAGAGAAAAAAAAAATGTACCCATGGCACTATTGTACAAATGAATTCATACACTCCACGAGTAATGCAAAATTTGACTTTGCTTCTCTGGTGACAATTTAGTATTAGTCTATTTATAAATGCAAATGAATTCATACACTCCACGAGTAATTCAGATTCAACTCATTTGGCTGGTATTTTGATCCAACTTGAATATTTAATTAAATGAGTCAAGTTCAAACAAGTTTTCAAACTCAGTTTAATGAGCAAGTTTAGGCGCACACCTATTTGATTCGTTTAATTCATGAATAAGCATTTAAAATTATAAAAATATAATTTTTGATTAATTTTGAAACTTTTCAAAAAATGTAAACTCTTTAACAGGACTGTTTCAAATCTTAATGTTCTACTAGGGAGTAATGGGAGTGTGCTTGGAATCTAGTACCCCATTGAAACTTTTAAAAACTTACATAATGACATTATTTTTAAAAGTTTTCCCTCTTATCATCTTACTTATTATGGATTCGTGAATTATTTCGAACTTGTTTGACTTTGAACTCTTTGAATACGTAAATGAACCATGTATATATGAAAGTTACCTTAAATACTCGGCTCAAACTCAAACTCGAATAAAACTGATTGAATCTAATCTAAACGGGACAATCGTTCGGGTCAACTCGATTCATTTATACCCCAAGTCTGACTTGGGATGGCATCGAAGCCGATCCTAGTCCAACGTACAAACTTATTCAAGTCATCCGTTCATAAGACAGACAACAAAGTCGATCAAACTAATCGCTAAAAAAATGGTACATTTACCAGAGGGATTAAATGTGCTTTCAAAAAAAGTCTAATGGATTGAATGACGATGAATGATAAGTGCCGTTGTGGAAAACCTTGTCTATTCTTGACTTCAAACAGGGGTGAGACTTGTTGCACCGCCCATAGTATGCAAACATGACCTCAAGGAGGTAGCTGCGTAACACATCATAAACTAAGTTGTTCACAGTGTGCGAGCATGACCCATTTTCTTTATGTCCTTCAATTAAAGATTGCAACACTCAGGTTTGGCTGGTTCTTGAACTTGGCTGTTTGCAAGGGAAGAGGAAGGAGAGCTGTCGCACTAACACCTCGTTTAAGAACAATTCTATCTCAAATTCAGGAGAAATATGAAAAGTGTTAAAAAAAATTTTCAAACGAAAAAAAAGGCAAGTAGATTCTACTAGAGTTTAAATTGATGTTCCATGTTGAAAAAAAGATATCTTTTCAATTCTTCGTATATCTTTTGAAAATGAGATATGAGGAGAATCTGAAGATTCTAAAGAGTAACACTCTTTTTTTTTCCCCCGTTTTTCCTCTTAAAGTCTCTGAAAGAGAATAATATGAAGATAAAAGTGTCTTTTCATACGTCTTCAAATTTAAATTTTCATAGTCTAAAAAGTAAACAAATTTTCTTAATATTTGAGTTTAAGAGATGATGACATAACTTTTTTTAAAATTTAGAGTCTCCAAAATGTTCTTAAACGATGCCTAAATCGGACACTTGGACCTTTCAAATCTTGTATTCTATTTTAAAAATATCATAGCTTTAATAGATAATTACACATATACTGAAGGGACGTAAATCCCATTTAGCCTGAGAAGTTATGATCTGTGAGACGCGGTCACGAGTGTCAAGTGTTGACAAGGACACGTGCGTCGGACACGACAATATCTTAAAAATAGGACACGATGACACAGAGAACATACAAATATATATACATGAATACATAGTTACACATGTATATAATAAAGTGTAATTATTGAAATTTATATAAAAGATAAAAGATATAACTCAAATATATCAAATTTTATCATATAGACAAATTTTATGAGAAGATATGCTAAGTATTTTAAGAAATCTCTAGTATTTACTTAAAATTTTGAAGTAGAGAGTTGGACACGGATGGCCGAGTGTCCTGTCGTGTCCGAGTGTCTGACGCGACCTTCTGACATAAATAGAAGTGTCCACCAAATCGTAGCTGGGAAGGCTCACTTGCGAGGAAGTCCGTTACGCTCACAGTTTCTCATGGCCCACCAACAAGGTGTATGTCGACTATAGACCAATAAATCACACTACTAGAACTTCTCCTCGACCCAATAAAGTAATCTATGCCCAAAACTCCTCAAGCTACACAAAGTCTATGTTGACCAAGTAACCTCAAGGGCCCTAAAAGGAGGCCCTCAGAGAGTAGTGACCTCTATTTGAAGTAGGGAAGTACATCTCCCTCAATCTCAGACGGCTACAGAATCCTCAGAAATGAAGTCAAAATACGTTGATCGATGGCCTCAATAGGGCAAGGTAATGCCCTCGAGGCCATGGTCTTCCCCTAATTATCTTCTTTGTTTTGCTTTGAAGGAGCGAGGATCGCATCCATCACAACATCCCTGCAGAGGAGGGTCAAGGATCGTATACTTGAAGAGTTCTAAGTTTTTGTATCTACTCTACGTCCACTTAAATCTTTTGTATTGCATCCAAACACTCATTGCATACTTCCTGAGCTTTTGTATTCTACTCTATATCCACTTAATTTTTGTACTGTCATCCATACACTCATTAACAAGTATATTGCTTTAATTACATAGCTCCGGTGAAACCTTCGGTTAAAATGTAAGCAGACGGACTCCTTTAAGACACCACGACACGGAGCAAAACGGTCCAAAAAATGGCGTCGCCCGGACTCGAACCGGAGACCTTCAGTGTGTTAGACTGACGTGATAACCAACTACACCACGACACCGGTTGTTGCAAATTCAAAATAAGCAATTTTTTAAATTTTAAAATTAAAGCTTCTCCACGACAGGTACTTAGGGTCCGTTTAGGTTACACGTGAAATATGATTGGACAGAAATGATTTATTAATTAAATACAATTATAAGAAAAATAAAAACAAAATTCATCATTTGTTACTTATGAAAATATATTTTCAACTCTTTTAGAAAAGGGCATTCAATCTTATCTGGTGGATGTCAAAATCGAAAAAAGAAGGAGTCAACGAATTAAGTTTTCTGTTGACTTGAACTTTACGTAATACTAATACTGAATAAATGATTGTGAAATATCTTTTGAGAAATTTTTTTCCTGTGGCCTATTTTAGCCGACCGAAATGACTACTTGAATAAAAACCGAGATTAGCGATTGTCTTCCTGGGCCGAGGTGGCACATGGGCCTTGGACGAAAGAGCTGGCCTCGCATCACTGGGCCTTCGACGCCACGCCCATCAAAGCACCATCACCGGCTTACTTGGTGGACGACCATCGCTTTCTTAACCGGAATTCCGGAGTCGCCATTTCTATTTTACCAACCGTCCGCCTCAAATTTCGCCTGTCAAATTCGGTTTCACGCTTTTTATTTTTTAACAAGAATTTGCAGAACGCGCAGATTGCTTCGGTTTGACGCCAATGTTAGTTTTTGATAGAACAATTGTATAAAAAAAGAAGAAAGATTAAAAGAGAGAGAAAACTAACTGCTCCCAATATATATATATATATATATATATATATATATATATATATATAAAAAGAGAGAGAGAGAAGGGATAATACTATTGCACCAATCAGTTCCGTCGTATTGGACTATATACACACTATGCTCGTCCAATCAAAAATTGAAGATAAAGAAGAGACGTGCTTCTCGGGCCAAGAAAAGCAACAACGGATCTCGATGGGTCTTCACCGCCAACACCATAAGTTTGTCTCTAGACTCCTCATCTGACAGGAGGCAAAGACACAACAATTCACCACCCAACTTGTCTACATCGGGAAAAACAATATTAGTGGGAAACACACATATATATATATAGAGAGAAGGGAATACTATTGCACGAATCAGCTCCTTCGTATCTGACTATACACACTATCCTCGTCTAATCAAAAATTAGACAATGCATTGCACAGAATCTCTATACTAATATTTTATTTTTTAAAAAACTTGGAACGCTCCATCCGATTGAAGATTAGATAGTACACAGCATCATGCAGTCAGTGTGCATAGAAGCGCCTGATCAAATATTAACACTCTTCGATCCTATACTGCAGACATTCCCAAAGGAATAAAAATCTTTTACGTGCATATTTGGACTGAATTCAGTCAGTAAAGAGAGGAAAAGATTTTAAAAAAAATCCCTTCATATGGTACTTTTTCTATTTTTGAGGAAGAATTTTTATGAAAGAGGAACCGCACTCTTCCAAAGACAGGCCATACATCCTCTGAACAGGAAACCCCTGACTTTTTTTCTTTTCCACATTAGAGTGAGGGTCAACTGTGGGAACTGGCCAAGTTGGAGTTTCTACTTTGATTAATCGTCCCCCTTCAAAGGATGGAACGGGATCCTCTGTTCCACTGCCCCTGTACCGCCCGTGTTCCAATCTTTATGGTTGGTCCACTTGGATTAAAAATGCCATGTCCTTAAGGTCAAAGAATAGAAACCTAGAAAAATAAGGAACCCATTCCCCTTCTCCCCACGGAAGCTACGCGTCCGTCCCTTCCTCTCCCGTCGCCGCCAGCGCGCTGGAACTTTCTCTCTCATCTTCCCACCGGCGGCTCGTTCCGGCGGACTCCCACGACTTGTTTGCAGCTTACAGAGTCCAACAAAGTCGGAAATAAAAGATGAATTCATCCAAAGCTAATCAGATGCATTGAAGTAATTGTGGACTCTGGCTTGTCTATCGATTGCTTCCCAACGGAAGCGAGGGCATTATGCGCTCCTGATACTTGCACCAAATTTGAGTTACTTATCTTCAACTTCAGTGTTGAAAACAAAATTTGGAAAAACAGTTGTGATGTCCCTGAAGAATGTTGAAGCATACCAAATCTTAGATTTCGTTTTTGCCTCTAACCAATTACATTTGCTCCAAAGAGTCGGTCAAATGTCATAGACTCAGTACAATCGCGGGAGATGAGAGTTAAACTCAAAGACCTTCTCTATGTGGGAAGAGAGCCCACAGATTTTCTGAAATTTTCTGGATAGTAAATTATGTCGATTTACAATATTTCCATCGGAATAATAATTTTATGAGAGGAGATCCTCTCAATACGTGTTTGAACCGGAGTCCAACAATACTAAGAGGGGAAGGGGGACCAAACATTACAAAAAACCCCTATGCGATTCTAAAATTTGGTAAATACCTAGACTCTCCTCCTCTCAGTGTTACTGGACTCCGGTCCATACACGTATTGAGAAGATCTTTTCTCTAATTATATATGTCCATCTTTTACGTTACCTTAATTATTTGAAATCATCACGAAGCCTAGATGGTCTCCATCTTGATCATCATTTTTTCCTTAGGAAGACGTCACTGAAGAAGGCTACCGACGCACTTTGGATTTTTCAAAACATGCTAGCTTTAGATCTATCCATAAGCCTAAGGTAATCAAATTATATACGCATGTTACTGTACTATATATTCTACCATTTATGTGTCTATCATTACAGACGTTCACGTTTCAACGTACCCGGCAAAAGGAGGAGGGTCCAGATTAATACTGTTTGCCTCTCTCCCTTTCTCAATACTGTTGGACTTTGGTCCAAACACTTATTGGAAAGATCCCCTCTCCTAACAAATAGAGATTGTCTCCTAACTAACCCACGTGCATTATTCGAATCGGCACACATCAAATTACGGTGAGAGTTCCTTTTGATGCACATTCTTCTGATGCTGTGCACAGAAGCCTTTTCCTAAATTTTTTATTATATATATTGGAGTCTCTCATTACTTGTCGTGTTGAGATTTTAACACTCTCACAAACAGTTCTTGTTACTAGAAAATGACAGTGTTATAAAGATACGACGTAGTATATATACAATATACAACACGTGCCATGTATTATGGTATGATCATTACATCGCATTCTTAGCATAATATGTTAGTGCATAATATCATGATATATTGGAGACATTATGCATTACATATGTCTTATCTTTATGTATCATGTGTCATCAACTTATTACTATTGAAAATCATTTGTACAGTGTGTTGAAGGAGTGTAGAGTCTGATTCTTATCTTGATATGTCTTTTTCTATTTTTTTGTAGAAATTTGAAAGTATTATTATAATATTATTTAGAACAAATTATCTTAAACTCCTTATATTTAAAGAGAACGTAACACTTCTTGCACTAAAACTGCCATAAAATAAAGAATTCAGTGTGGTCACATATGTAGACAAATCTTTGTCGAATCACGTAAAAATCTTCTGTATTCTTATGTGCATTGGATTCTTTCTTCTCCTCTCTCATTTCTTCTGTTTCGCTGGTGGTTGTGCAGGTTATTTCGATCCTACCACCGTGAATGTTAGTCATCTATTCCAAGTAACCTTTTGTTTTTGACGATTTCAAACCAGCAAAGAATAATGTAAAGAAACTGTCCCCGCAGAAAGAAAGTTAAAAACAAGTTAAGTTGCCAAATCCTGGTTGGCTACCGAGGGACTATAATTTTCCAAGGGAGGGAGATATGCCCACTAGGTGACTCCAGTGTACTCTGCTAACCTACTTCTTTGTAACAGCCCATTGAAATGAATGATGATATGAGGGAGATCTTCATATCTTTAGACAAGCAGATAATGTAAGTACCATTTTCCCTCTAAACTAGTTGATTGATCAACAAAACACGCCTTCTTCGTCCTTTGCTCAACAAGAAGGCAAGGCGGCAGCTCCAGCCGGACAAGCCGGACTTTGTCATCACCCTGCTCACGTTCCAATGAAGCCCAAAAACCAGAGCCTCCCATGTGCAACGACCGTTATAAATAACCGGCCTCCTACTGCTCTCGTGAACCCATCCGATCGTGCTCTTTCCTCCTCCCTTTCGCCCTTTTAGGGTTTGCACTTTGCACATACAGTTCTACGCCGAGTACAGAGGCCAACACAACCATGGCGGCAGCAGTGCTTTCTCCACTTAGCTATGAGCTGTGCAGCCTCCAGTGTTTCGTCCTCTCCGCCTTTGCTGTTGCGGCTGTCCTCTCCCTCTCCCATCAGTGTTCTGCCTACAGCGTCAACCGTAGGCTACTGGCCGCCTCCAATGCCACGGGACTCGCCAGTGCTGGCTCTGGCTGGTCGCCTGCAGGAGCCACCTGGTACGGCAGTTCTGACGGCGCCGGAAGCGATGGTAATCGCACTAGAAGCCACCATGGATGCTACATATATAATTAAGTTGAAATGAGCACCATGTTTGTTGGATATGTAGATATTTTGATACCATGCATCTCCCTTTTGTTGCTTTCAATGGATGGGCAGGTGGCGCCTGTGGATACGGCAACGCCGTGGGGCAAGCTCCCTTCTCGTCCATGATAGCCGCCGGAGGACCCTCGCTCTTCAAGTCCGGCGAGGGATGTGGCGTCTGTTACCAGGTGGGGAGTCTAACTAAACTATATATCGTCGCATGGTTCTTCACTGTCATCATAATTTGTGAGCTGTAAACTTGATAAGTGAGTTTTAAATTTGATCGGCGCGCGGCAGGTCAAGTGCACCGATCACCAAGCCTGCTCCGGCAACCCCGTGACCGTGGTGATCACCGACGAGTGCCCCGGTGGCCCCTGCCTCGCCGAGTCCGTCCACTTCGACATGAGCGGCACCGCCTTTGGATCCATGGCGCTGCCCGGCCAGGCCGACCAACTACGCAATGCTGGAATGCTATCCGTGCAGTTCATGCGGTGCGTTCTCAAATTACTTTGGCGACATTACCATGCATACGTAATCAAGCCCTTGGAACCGTTGCCATCGATCGCTACAGCCGCCGCTAAAAGTGTTTACATCTTTGCAGAACCCCATGCATCTACCCGGGGGTGAACGTTGCCTTCCACGTCGACGCCGGCTCAAACCCTTACTACCTGGCGGTGCTCGTCGAGTACGAGGATGGCGATGGTGACCTCTCCGCTGTGGACCTCTACGACGGCTCCGGCTCGTCGCTGCCGATGCAGCAGTCGTGGGGCGCCGTCTGGAGGGTGAACTCCGGGTCGGCGCTGCGGGCACCCTTCTCCTTCCGGCTGACCACGCTAACGTCCGGGAATACCATCTTTGTGACCAACGTGATCCCGGCAGGTTGGCAGCCGGGGGCGACGTACAACTCGTTGGTGAACTTTAACACTTAAAGAACCCGGGGATGGTGGGCGTTGGAGGGGCATGAAGAGGCCGAAGCAGCCCCCCACCGAAAGCTACTGTTAGTTGCTCCTCGTGTGTCTTCTTCCCTCGTGACCCCTTTGTGTGTGATCACCCATATATCTATACCTATCTATGAATAAGACACAAGGTTGTGGAAGGGGAGAGGAGGCGTTTTGTCTCCTTCTCTTGCTCAGGAATTACTGATGGAGGGCGACCTTGTCTCCACTGTTAAATGTTAACAAGTTTGTGTTGTTTCTTTGTCTAGTTGTGTACTGTCCAGCTGAGAACCTGATGAGGCTGTAGACCTGTCGAAAGGAAAGCCACGCTCGGGACTTTTGGTTCCGATAATGATGTCTCAAACTCTAACTTGTCTCAAACTAGAGCAACTACTACTTTATATATATATATATATATATATATGGGAATTTAAATTATGTGAAAATAGCGAAAGGGATTAAAAATGTATATGTGTCTTCTGAATGTTTACTTTTGAAGTGTATTTTTTTTTTGGTCAATAGCCCAGTGGTTATGGGACAAGATAGTTAACTTAGACGAGTTGGGAGCGAGCCGGCCCAAAACCAAATAAATCCCTCCGAAAAAAGAGTAATTTTCTGCACTCGAAAGAGAAGTGTCCACAAAAATGGTGAGAAATCCTCCTATAAAGGAGAGGGTTCCAACGGGATCGATCCTGCGATCTGCTCCCCGAGTGGGAGCGGTGAGCGGCGCCCAGCGCCACTGTGCTATGGGCCCATGCTCACTTTTGATGTGTATTTGACCATACAATGTTACTCTTAGAAATATTGATGGGAGCTGGCATTCAAATGTAACGATATCCATTTATAAGGAAAACCATTTGAAGGGTATGCGACTGGTGTTTAAAAACTAAGAATTCAGGATCGGATCAAATTTCTACCTGACGAGAAAGAGGGATGATTAAGTGGATTTGACCGCATCATACGGTCGACCTTATCATGCCAACGGAATTTTGCACTTTTATGGAAGGAGTAAAATGCAAAATGCCCTTTGGTGCAGTGGAACCTACTGAATCACTTTTCGACAAGAAAATCTATGCTTAAAATTTAAAATTTATAAATGCAAAAGCATGTATGGGGGGAGACATGGCGATGGGGTAGAAGTTTATACCTTCTAGCGTCGACGCAAATGAAGAGTCGAACCTCACAAAGACGAGAAGAAATCACATAGATGGGCTCTTTCTTCTACTTCACGTTCTAAGATTAAAGCCGACATGATGATGGCCTCTTGGAGAGCACCCTTCATAGATGAATCGGAGAGAGAGAAAGAAGAAAGAACTTGCGAGGAAAAGGGAAGAAAAATGCAACAGCAGCAAGCCCCTAAAAGCCATCCTTCAGTTCCCCTCTCACTCTATTTATTCTCTCTTGTTTAAATTCAAAACTCGTGATGGCCCTATCAGAGTGCAGCGTGCGTGCACACCCGTGCGGGCGGGTGTGCGCTCAGTATTACGCTGTGGAGATAGGTGGGTGTGGAGGGGGCCGTGTGGCTCTAACTGCATACCCTTTTCTCCCTCTCTCCACTCCTTGCATGAGAAGGGAAGAGAGAGAAACGTGGTTGAGATGGAAAGACTCCAACTGCTGCTCCACGTTCCTATACTTGTGGGTCCAAGACCCAGTCCCAAGCCAAGTACCACCTGTCCTCCTCCTTCATGTTTATCCGAAGCCCATACCTTCGTGGGCACTTGGTAATGGGCCTAGCCCATATGTCAACACTTCATATCGTAGTTTTTATAGTGACTCGGATGATTTGACTCGTGAATTAATATGAAAATATATAACTAATATATATATATATATAACAATATTAGGTATATAAGACAATTTAACGATATTTTTTAATATATGCAAGATCAAATTAGATAGGGTAATCCACTAGGTGACTTTCTAGTTCGATCACTGGGTTTCACGACAAGTGTATGTGACTTTTGCATGCTATAGGAACGGGACCTCCCCTCTAATGTAAGGGCGGTTATACATAAGACTAGGAACATCTTCCATGGAAAGTGTTACTTTTGTTTTTCTTGAATATATTTTCACATGAGTTGTTGAGGGTAGCTTATTTATTTATAAAATAGATCATTATTTCTGATGCAATTAAAAAATATTTTTAGACTATCTTAAGAAAATAAGAATAGTACTGCGATATTTTAAAAGTTTTTGAGAAACATTTGATACACACCTGGTGTTAGTGCACACCTCTAGCGTGCATCAAGTTTTTTATTTTTAAAAATTATATTTATAAGTCGAGACCGAGTTAACCTACACGTCCATACAAGGTACACCCAATTTTGATGTCTATAAAAAATTAAAAAAATTAAAAACCGATTAGAAGAATAAAAAATATTAAAATAAATTTTAAATTTTAACTTTTTTTAGACATCGAAATAGGATATGCCTTGTACAAATGTATAGGTCAACTCGGCCCTAACCTAAAAATATAATTTAAAAAAAAAAACTTGGTGCACACTAAAAATGTACATTAACACTTGTTGTGCACCAAATATTTCTCAAACTTTTTATGACCAACAATGACATGACTTGCCGCATGAGAGGCATTCAAGTTCCACGTTAGCTAGAATAACTTGGTTTCTAGCTAAGCCTGCAAATGAATAAAGTCTGTATCTATTACAGATTCATGTCTAGGTAGGCGGATAATTATTAGAAAAGACTCCGATGGATCAATGATAAATAGATATTTGTTTATGGTCTATTTAATAAATAAAGTGAACATGAAATCTCATATCCATTTCATTTAAAGTCATTAGGATTAAAGAACAACTATTAGATTTTTTTTCTAACATTTGTTCCAGGTATTCTATAGGCCTTTTTTCAATCTAAACCGAACATCAAACTGCACATGTCTTTTGCAGATATTTTTCTCCAAATTAAGCCGTGTCATATTTGAATACTATGTATCTACTCGGAAATCGAAGATATTCAGAGATTTATGTCTCTTTTGTATACAGATCATAAATAAAGTGTATATAGATTATGTATTAAACATAACCAGACCCTGCAAATGCCATATCCACCGCATATTTGCTCCGTTTCCAGTCCTACCTAGGCCATCTTGAGCTTTGAGGGTAGATGGCATTGCATATATGTGATGAGGGGAATTTCCTTCTTCTCGGACTCGGCCCACCTACCGAGCGGCCTACAGACTAGACATTAGGGTTGGGAATGAATCAATACATTCGATGAACAGTTCGAAAGATTGCTCAATAAGAACTCGATTCGGCTCGTTTATTAAGTTAAATAAATAAGTTTGAACAAAATTTGAGCTCATTTTATTAGATAAGTTAAGCTTGAATACAAGTGAACTCAGCTCGATTCTGCTTCTAAACTAGCTCGTTTAAATACTCGTTAACAGGTCATTTAAGTACTCATTAAGATCTTTTTTAAGTACTCATTTTATTATTTTAATCATGAATAATCTTAATTAATAAGATATTCTAATATCTTGTAGAATTTTCTATCGAATAGTTAAGGGTGCAAACAACTTGCTACTCACCATAGTTTAACTTGAATTTATATATTTAAAATAAAAATTGAATTAAATATATCATAAATTCATTGAGCTTGCGAGCTACTCGATACTCGACTCAAGCTTGTTTAATATTTAAATGAACCAAGCTTGAACAATCATTATAAAAACTCGGCTCGAACTCGAACTCGACTAAAATTAATCGAATCAAGCTTGAAAAAAGTAAAACTCAACTCGACTCGACTCATTTGCAACCCTACTAAACACTGAAGATTCCCCTCTTGGCGCGCTCAGGCCCATTAACCCAGGCACTTGCTCAAATGGTCATGCAAGTCATTACTATGGGAATAGACCCATAAAGTCCCAGAAAGTTTTCACCTACTCATTTTCCATAAAAAGGGGCCAAATACATCTAATCCAAGTAAGTAGAATCTTTCCTTTCAGCCTATAGAATTCTTCCAGCTGCCCTTAGCTGACATGAGTATTGGAGTAGTCATCCTGGGTATATCTTCTGGAGCCCAACTGACGTGATTGTTCAGTATATAGGTCACCTGACTCCTACCTAGCTCGATTCGCCTACTGAATCAAACACAACTTTTCTAGTCTGGCTTGCATGAGTGATTTGGGCGGCATCACTTAACGCCATCTGTGGAAATGCCAGCCATAATCACAAGCTTTCCCTCATAAGGGGGCTATGTAGAGCCATAGAAATAATGGACTTTAATCTAACATCGATTGTTGAGAAGGAAACTTAGTATTTATAAAGAAAGTCCTCAACCTTCCTCCCAAAAAATGCTCTTTTCCTACAAAAATGACAAAATCATGAGGCTCAAGGGTTTTATTAGAGAGAGCTAAAGGTTCCTTCCTTCCAACATTAGCACCATCTTTGGGAACCCCAACCCAATATGCACAAACTTAACTTCTTAGGGGGCTATGTAGAGGTATAAAAATGAGGGACTTTAGTCCATTATCGGATGTAGAGAAAGATAATCTTATACTTTTAAAGTAGGCCTCTCACCTTTCTCCCAAAAGGACTCTTTTTTCAAAAGGACAAAACCATGAAGCCCATGGGCCAAAGTGGACAATACCTTGTCGGAGAGAACCAAAAGTTCTTTCCCTCAACATTGACACCATCTATCGAAACAACAGCCATAAGCACAAGTTTTCTTTCTTAGGAGGCATTGTAGAGGCATAGAAATGGGAAACTTTAATCCAATATCTATTGTTGAGAAGGAAATCTAGTTCTTATAAAGAAGGTCCCCCACCTTCTTCTTAACAATGGCCTTTTTCCCAAAAGGATAAAACCATGAGACCTATGGGCCAAAGTGAACAAACCTTGTTAGAGAGAGCCAAAGGTTCCTTCCCTCCAACACTGGTGCAACCTCAACCTATACACGCACGCTTGCCTTCTCGAGGACTGTGTAAAGGAATAGAAATAGGGGTTAAACAATCCAATATAAACTATAAAGCCCGTAGGCCAAAGTAGATAATACTTTGTTGCAAAGAGCCCAAAGTTCCTTCCCCTCAACACAAGCATCGCCTGTGGGAATCTCAGTCTAATATGCACAAACTTACCTTCTTAGGGGTTGTGTGGAAGCATAAAAATAGGAGACTTTAGTCCATTATCAAATGTTGAGAAAGACAACCTTGTGCATATAATGAAGGCTCCTCACTTTCCTCTTAATAAGGACCCTTTTTTTAAAAGGATAAAACAACGAAGCCCATTGGCCAAAAAGTGGACAATACCTTGTTGAAGAGAGAAAATGTTCCTTTCCTCAACAATATCTTGTCGATCTCTCTAACAAAGCATTGTCCACTTTGGCCCATGGACCTTATAGTTTTGGTCTTTTGAGAAAAGGGATCTTGTTGGAAGGAAGGGACATTCCTTCCCTCAATACTAGTGTCGTTGTGGAAACGCTAGCCATAACCACAAACTTTTCTTCTCATGAGGCTGTGTAAAGGCATAAAAATGGAGGACTTTAATCTAACATCAGTTGTTGAAAAGAAAACCTATTACTTATAAAGAAAGTCCTCCACCTTTCTCCTAAGAAAGATCCTTTTCCTATAAAAAGGACAAAATTATAGGGTCTATATGTTAAGTAAACAGTACCCTGTTGAGGACAGCTAAAGGTTCCTTAACTCCAATAATATGTAATCTCTTCTGTTGGAACTATGTTTTACTGTGATATTTTTGTTTGAATAAGCATTGAGTGCAGCTCAAAAAAATAAAAAAATATTTTTTTTTAAAGATCGGCCCCACCATGTCAGATATGTCTATACATTTTGATATATGATTGTATGACCCAAATAAAAAATTGAGCTCCAAAGAACAGTTAAAAAAGATCCATAATGGGCCAAGCTCTAATGAACAGTCGAAAGCTTCCTCGATTGTCTGGCCTTAAAAAGTTTTCAAAAAAAATTAAACTGCACCCGATTATTGCATCGCATGTAGTGCAACAAGTATTACTCTTTCTATTTTGATAGAACTCTGTGATATTTCTCTACTAGTTGCAATCCCGTGCGATGCACGGTGAATTAACATATTTGAATAAAATAATTATAATTAATATAAATGAAGTTAATTTTTTACTCTTTATAAAAGAATGAATAAAATAATTAGAAAAGAATATATGTTTAGAAATTCTTACATTTTTTTCTATGAATATTAGCTGAGTTGTTTGGTAAATATTAAAGTTGAGAACTATTGTATCTAATTGAAATATGGATTCAAAAAGAAAACTAAAAAGTGAATTCAAGATTATTATTATTATTATCCTATGAGATTATCTCAATAAATGTTGTGTTGAAATATGGATTGAGAGAAAAATGAGAGAGAGAGAGTAGTCTCGTTAATAATTAAATTAGTTATCATTATCTTATGAGACTATCTCAATAATGATAATAAATATTAAAATTTATTATTATTATTCCAAAAGATTGCCCCAATATTAACAAAAACAACAATAACAATAATAATATGAGTGAGAAAAGTGAGATAAAAATCGGTCTCGTTAATAATAATAATAATATCAAAATTATTTATGGTTATCTCAAGAGATTGCAACAACAATAACAACAACAGTAGAAACAACAACAACAACAATAATAATAATAATAATAAACACAAAATAGGAGATAGAAATATTAATAGGGAGAGAGAAAAATGTAAAAGAAGAGAAAGAGAGTTAATAATAATAAAAATAATAAAATAATATCAAAATTAGTTATTATTATTCCATAAGACTATCATTTCAATATTAATTTAATAATAATAATAATATCAAAATTAGTTTTATTATCCTATGAGACTACCACAATAATAATAATAATAATAAGAAAAAATAATATTATTAATAATAATATAATACTTTTGACCATCTTAGATTAAAATAATAGTAATAATAATAATAATAATAATAATTTAAAAATAATAATAATATCAAAATTAATTATTATTATCCCATAAGACTATCCTAATAATAATAATGATAGTAGTAGTAGTAATAATAATAATAATATTAACAATAATAATAACATCAAAATTAGTTATTATTATCCTATGAGACTATCCCAATAATAATAATGATAAGAAAATAATAATACTTTCAAATAATAATAATATAATAATACTTTTCACCATCTTAGATAATAGTTGTAGTAGTAGTAATAATAATAATAATAATTTAAAAACAAAATTTATTATTATTATCTCATTAGACTATCCTACTAATAATAATAATAATAACAATAATGTCAAACTTAGTTATTACTATCTTAAGAGATTGCACAATAATAACAACAGAAGACAGAAAAATAGGAGATAAAAATTTAAATAGGGAGAGAGAAAAATGTGAAAGATGAGAAAGAGAGATGATGATGATTATAATAATAATAATATAAAAATTAGTTATAATCCCATGAGACTACCATTTTGATATTGATTTTATTAATAATAATAATATCAAAATTAGTTATTATTATCCATCAAACCATTATTTTGATATTAATTTTTTTATAATAATAATATCAAATTAATTATTACTATCCCATGAGACTATAATTTCGATATTAATTTTTTAATATAATGATAATATCAAAATTAGTTATTATTATCTACTATCTCAACAAAAACAACAATAACAATAACAACGACAATAATAATATCAAAATTAGTTATTATTATCTTAGGAGATTACAATAACAACAACAACAATAACAATAAGGGACAGAAAAAATAGGAGATAGAAATATTAGTAGGAAGAGAGAACAATGTTCAAGAGGAGAAAGAAAGATGATGATGATATAATAATAATAATATAAAAGAGAGATTAATTATATATAATATATACGAAGTTCTTTTTATTATTGTATATAATAAATTTTGTTACAAAGAAAGGGTCGAGAGAGAAAGAGAGAATTCATGAGAGAGAGGGGGGAGAGAGGGAGAGGGGAGATAGAGAGAATTAACGAGAAAGAGATGGGAAGAGAGAATTAACGAGAGAAAATTAACAGGGGATAGAGATATTAATAGGGAATGGAGAGAGAAGGAGAAATAATTTAAGCGGGAAACAGAATTTTCTAGTGTTGACACATGGTACCAAAGAACTCTGTTTTATATATATAGTATATATTTGACCGACTTGATCAAGATATAGGATCTAAATTCTTTAGGTTTAACCTGTTGGCTAGTTGAAATAATTTTTTTGAAATTTTTTTAACTCGGTCCCAATCCGACTTATATGTCCATCCAGCTCAATCTTTGGTCAGATAACTAAAAGAATTTAAAAAGTCAAAAATCAAATCTCAGTGAACAGTAAAAAAAAAGATGCCATTAGCGGGGCAGAGTCCAATAACAATTTTTTATTTTGTAATTTTTTTAAATCATTCGTTGAAGGTCGACCTGTATAGACACGTGGAGTGTATTCGAGCTGGTTTAGAAAATTTTCAATTTTGTTTCTTATTGCACTGCCAGGGCAGTGCAGCTCCACCTAACGGTGCTAAACCCAAAAAGGTGATTGTTGCATTGTATAGACTGACAGTAACATGGCTTCTTTAATCTTGATGTCAAGGCTTAGAAAAGGAATTTAAGATAATCATGGTACTCCTCTGCATGATCAAAACCTGGATGACTGGAGGGAGGCCAAGAGCAGAATCTCAGTTAGATTGACCCTCCCCAACATAAAATTAGCTCAGCTCATGTCACTGGTCCAAAAGTCATTTGAGTTGCACTTGAGAGATAGGTATACTTGACTTATTTATGTTCTAGTTCAACTTATTTGTGAATACAATAACTTCAATTAGGTTAGTAAAATTCTCTGATATTCATTTAATGGCTCATTTTAAATTCCTCTATGCTTTTTTCAAAAGGTCAATTAATATAAAAAGGTATGGAGCAAATGTCTCTTCTTGACCTATTGAATAGCTCAAAATAAGGTTAGCCCACTCGGTACCAAAATTCGACTTTGTATTTAAAAAAAGAATAGATCAATCTAAATCACAGAGTCAGCTGACCGTCCTAAAAGTTGGCCATGTCAAATCATATCGAACCAAAACTGATTGTTGGGAGCAAGTTAACTTGTAAAATTTAACACAAATAAGAAATTATTAATATTTGATATATCTGAGAATAGAAGATAAGGAGGCCACTTATCTCTGTTACGCTGTTTGTAATCTTTTTAAGAAAAAATGGGTTAAGAAGAGATAACAGAGGATAAGGCCATCTCCTTCTGCGAATACACATGAAATATCCGTCTAACAAGTGATTTTTTCCGCTCAAAGAAGCGATAATTTTACGGGAAGACTCCCGCCCGCACACAACGCGAGCTGATTCGACCTTGCGACCTCCCAGCCTGGGAGGGGCGTACCGCTGCGCTACGCGAGCGGGTACAAATTCTGCTTAAATTGAAGATGGAGTAACCTATTTTTAAATCATTTTTTTTCTTTTTTCTAATTTTACAACGCAAACTCCTAAGTATAGACAGAGATGACTTTTCATGGAATGGCTTATATTTAACCTCCTCTTATGTTTTCATATTACCAAAATCCTGACTCGCTAATGTCGTATAAGTTGTACTCATTCAAATAAATCGAATTCAAACATAAGATTATTCAACTTACAATATTCAGAAACAAACCATGCTTTACTTGAACTCGCATCAATGAATAAATGAATTGAACTTAGAACATAGAAAAACTCCATGATCTAATGTAGGGGGTCAATAGAATGGACGGTGCAATGCCAATAACAACCTGGCTAAGCGTGGATGTCAGTCCAGTAAGCGCCACTTTCCTTGCGCCCAACTTACAGCTTATGAACTAGGAGTTATATTTGCTGCAATATCGGACAATAATTGATCGGACGTCTCAAGAAATCTGAAAATTCAAAAATCATTGTTAGACTCAATCTATTAAAGATATTTTTTTTACTTTTAGTTCTTGAATTTTCAAATTTTTGTTAAGACATCCGATCGATGATCGACCTGTATTAATGTCAAGTGCATTTCTAAAATGACCTAAAAATAAAAAATAAAAATTGTTTACTCACTGCAATGCCCCTGCGTACAGCAGCAGGGGACATTGGAGCAAGTATAACTCATGAGCCAAATATTACGAAGTTTGAGCCTAAAGCAAATTCTGACTTCTGTGCGACACCAAAGATATGATTTCATCTCTTTTTAAGTTTTTTTAATCATCGGATCAACATTTGGACACTATGGATGTACTCATTAAACTTACCTCCTACCTTTAGCGCCACTTTGATTAGAGAATAGGACAAGAATAAAGAAGAATAAAGAGAGAATAAGTTTAATTTAGCTTTGACAAGCGGAATGACTTATACCGGCACCGAATAACTTATTCGGAGAATAAGGAGAATAAGTAATTCGACCATAAACTCAAGAATTGTTTATTCTTTTTATTCCGCCAGTGGGTCCCATAGAATTATCAAAGTTAAGCACCCCTTATTATAGTATACGCTGTTCCGGATAAGTAATTCCGAATTAACCTATTTTGCAATCAAATTGAGGCTTAGAGTTTCAGAGAAAAAAAAAATTAAATTGCAGCTTTCTAAATTGTGTTAGAAGTGGGATTAGTCTAAAATCAGTTATAACTATTTTATTTAATATTCTATATTGAAGTTGAACGTCAAAAATGACTTTCAATAAAAGATTTTGCAACCTATGGCTAATTTGTCATTAATAATGTTTCTAGACAAATGTTTGATAGGCGTACGGACCATTTTGTAATGCCGTTGATGATAGGTACTAAGGATTAACCAAGAACATATATAACTTGGAAATGTTCGGATTGGGTATTTGAATTCAAGACCAAAACAGATACTTCAAATAAGTAGAGGATAACAAACTATAGTAAGAAACTCAAACTCAACAATTGACATGTATGAAAGAGCTTGCTTACCTTTCTGCCATGCAGTACATTTGTGTTCACTTCAGCTAAATCCTGCATTCAAAACTGTAGGTCTCCTTTTGGCTTCGAATAAAAAGCCAAATTATCATTTATCTAAAATTAAGTGTGAAAAATATTAAAGCTGAATACTTTCTTTCACATTATCTGGTTAGTAAACAAAGGGCTAAAATTTGAACCAGTAGCTAGTGCCTTCACTATTTTAGAAATGCTAGTTCGAATCTTTCACAAAACTTTACAATTATTTTGATATTGTTGCTAATTTAAATCAACTTTTTCTGTCAGCCCTCACCATGGCCATCAATCTTCATTTTTCTTCGTCATTCTATGAGAGGCTAATTTGAGTGACATGAACCAAAAATATTTATTTAGTTACTTAAATTGCAAACAGCATAACAAAGAAAAGTAAATCAAACTCAAGATGCTTCTTATTTGTAGACTATAACTCTGTCTTTTCTTGATAAATCTATAACTCAATAATGCACAATTAATACAAATTTTTAGTAATGCGTAGAAACCTTTAATTTCTTACAAAAATATAGCTCAGGTATACACAACGGATGTGTGCTTTAACACTATACTAGTTGCAATCCCGTGCGATGCACGGCAAATTAACAAATTTTAATAAAATAATTATGATTAATATAAGTAAAGTTAATTTTTTACTCTTTGTGAAGAAATGAAAAAATAATTACATAATAATATATGTTCAGAAATATTAATATTTTTTCTATAAATATTAGATTAGTTGTCTGGTAAATATTAAAAGTTTAGAATCATTGTATCCAATTAAAATATAGATTGAGAGAGAAAACTAAAAAGTGAAATAAAAGTTATTATAATTATCCCATGAGATTATCTCAATAACGATTGTGTTGAAATATGGATTGAGAGAAAAATGAGAGAGAGGTTGATCTCGTTAATAATAAAATTAGTTATTATTATCCTATGAGACTATCTTAATACTGATAATAAATACTAAAATTATTATTATTATCCCAAGAGACTGTCCCAATATAACAACAACAACAACAACAACAATAATAATAATATGAGTGAGAAAAGTGAGGCGGAGACTGATTTCATTAATAATAATAAATACTTTCAAAATAATAATAATATCAAAATTAGTTATTATTATCTCATGACACTACCTCAATAATAATAATAGTAATAATAATGTCAAAATTAATTATTCTCAACCTAAAAGATTGCAATAACAACAACAATAATAATAATAATATAACAGGAGAAATAAAAAATAAGAGATAGAAATAATAATAGGGAGAGAGAAAAATGTGAAAGAGGAGAAAGAGAGACAATAATAATAATAAGATATTTCTTTAAAAAAAAATATATCAAAATTAGTTATTATTATCTCATAAGATTATCTCAATAATAATAATAATATCATTATTAGTTATTATTATGTCAAGAAATTGCAACAATAGCAACAACAACAACAATAATAATAATAAGAAACAGAAAAAAGATGAGATAGAAATATTAATAGGGGGAAAGTGAAGAAAGAGAGTTAATAATAATAATATAATAATAATATCAAAATTAATTATTATTATCTCATAAGACTATCATTTCGATATTAAAGATTATATAATATGACAATTATTAACATATAGAAATTAACATGATAAATAATAAATACAAATAATATACGACAAAAAAAGTATATAACATATCATTTAAATAAATTTATAATAGAAGTTT
This sequence comes from Zantedeschia hybrid cultivar, assembly GCA_030544215.1. Lineage (NCBI taxonomy): Eukaryota > Viridiplantae > Streptophyta > Magnoliopsida > Alismatales > Araceae > Zantedeschia > Zantedeschia hybrid cultivar. The sequence goes on along the minus strand of JARZZO010000006.1, from coordinate 77,886,412 downwards.
AATAAAATAGAGTAAAAAAATATTTAGCAATAATATTATTTCGTATTTAATACTAATATAATTTTAGATTTTAAATTTATTTTATAATATTTTTATTATAATATAAATAAATTATTATATAAATAATTTAAAAATCATATTTTTATTGTTAGAAAAGTTCTTTAATTTTAGGAGGGCCATGACCTCTGCTCCCCTGTGTCCGTCTATGAGAGAGAGAGAGAGAGAGAGAGAGAGTGTTATGACTATTAATAAGTAATTTTAAAATAGGTGGGGTGAGAGTTATGGTCATTAATGAGTTGTTTTGAAACGAGTAGAATGAGAAAGAAAAAGAATAATCATAATAACTTTGAGCATTAATAACTTATCTTAAACTAACTTCAGACCATTACACCTGTTATCTTCATCCGTATGAAGAACATATTTCATGTTTACCTTATTGCTCGACCTAGTCTAGTTTCATAATCAATTGGAGCATTTAAAGTACGGTGTTATGTAAAGATTAAGGTGGGGTTCCTCTGTTTGTGTGCATGTTTCTCAAGCGAATGGCAATGTCACTAATGCCGCAACAGCTTACGCATGCATGGGGATAAGGACAATGTCAAATCCAGATTTGAGAGATTATTTTCATATAGCCTGCAATGAAATTAAGTTACTGGCAAGATATCAAAGCATCTCGAGGATCCAGAATATTGCATGATTGAAAAGTAGGGGTTTGGTTCAAACCGAAAAACCAAATCAAATCGAGAAATTCGGTTCGGGTTAAAAGCTAAAAAAATTCGATTTGGTCCGATCCGCACAACCCGAATACTTTAAAAGAATATGACCTTTGTGTGTAATTATTTGATTTATGAACATGAACATGTGTAAATTTTTAGATAAAGACAGATAAGATTGGTCTTTTAGTTTAAGGATTCTTTTGATCCATTCGATTTTCTATCCAACGGTGTATAGACCACTTAGAGTAGCCTATGTCTATCCGTGTTAATGGGCTAGCCCATAAAGAGTCCTAAACTGTGAACCAAACTGAACCAAACCGAATTTGTTTGGTTCGGTTTGTTCGGTTTATAGAGCTTGCGGTTTGGTTCGGTTCGGTTTGACCAAGTATTTCGATTTCTGAAATTTCTCCTCTAAACGAAATCAAACCAAACTGTTTAACACCCCTATTAAAAAGGCCTACAACAGTTATACTATAGCCTAGGTGACTTTTGAAACTGGATCAATCAGAATTATGCATGTCCAATTGTAATTTTATTGGATAGAAATAATATCAATATATCAAACATCAACTATTAGAGCGCGTTCAAATAATAAGGGCATTACCAATTTGTAGTTGGCTGCGATGGCAGTCAAAATAGTGCTTTAAGACCCTCCTCAGCCAGCAAATTCCGTATATATAGCTAGGTATAGTCCTATACATAAAATTTATTAATCAATGGCCACATTGAGCAATAAGCATCATAAAATTGGACATGAATCCATTGTATATGCAGGAGAGAGTGAATCAGAGAGGAAATTAGGAGGGAACATGTGATTGACAAATATGTGTCAATGAGAAAGATTATTTGAGTCTGGCAACACGGAAGTAAAAATTGTAAGATCGGAACCAGCTGCCTAGGACATTTGGTTCACCACCTCTCTTTCAAATGAGAGGTCTCAGGTTCGAACCTAGTTGGAGTCTAAAAACTTTTCAGTCATACAATCTTGGTGCTGTTAGGATCTTTATCTCTTGGTCTATGAGATTACTTTTCCATAAATCAGACGGACCTGGAATTGTCGCCTAATTAGGCGAATCCATCGATCTGATCGGAATTATCTCCAATTGTAGAGGAAAATTTCGGATTCCAGATTAAAACTTCGGTCACTTGTTAGGATCTTTATCTCTTGGTCTATGAGATTACTTTTCCATAAATCAGACGGACCTGGAATTGTCGCCTAATTAGGCGAATCCATCGATCTGATCGGAATTATCTCCAATTGTAGAGGAAAATTTCGGATTCCAGATTAAAACTTCGGTCACTTGTGAATAGTTGTACATACCGACGAACTGAGCCACATTCAAAAAGGAAACAAGAAAAAAAAAGGATTGCAAGATCGATCCCCGAGGTAGGCCGGTAATCTCCTGTTACTTCTTCGTACAGGTTAAACCACGGATTTGTCTGTGTATGGGAGAGAGAGAGCCTGGAAGAAAATAGAAGACCTAGGAAATTAAGAGGAAACATGTGATAGGCAAATATATCTTAATCAGGAAAATTACCTGATTGTGGCAACAGGGAGTTAAGTAGAGATTCTAAGATTCTGAGGCAGGCCGGTAATCTGCTGTTACTTCTTCATACAGATTAAAATACTAATTTGTGTGTATAACAGAGAGAGAATCTGGATGAAGGAAGAAAATAGAAGACGACTTTGACTGCACGTGCAGGGGAGGGAATGCCGCGTGATTTTTATTTTAAACAGAGGGTGAACATTGTTTGATTTTAAAATTTAAATTCATGTCATATCCAATCTCCTAATTATTCATGTCACACCCATATTAAATTCATGTGTGGAGCGTGGAGGTTGAATGGCAAGTGGTTAAAAGTGGAATGTGGAGGTCGAATGGAGTGTGAAATATGCTGCATTGAATCACTTTATGTAGTTAAAAATTCACTTTATGTAGTTAAAAATCCCACTGAGAGAGAGATGTGTGCGGGTGGGTGAGAGAGAGAGAGAGGTGAGTCCGTACCTGCTTGGTGGAAGAGAGGTTAGTTACCAAAAGTTACGTTTTTAGTGGAGTGTTTGAATTGGAAACTTTAGAGAGAGAGAGAGAGAGAAGGGGTGGAGATTCTCACGATATTTTCTATTTTGATTGAGATAAGAAAGTTTATACTAATTAATAGTTTAACATTATTACTACTCTCTTAAGGTTAATGATTATTTTTTTCTTCGGTAGTATTTTATATAGGGACGTAGGAAATGAAGTTTGAAGTGAGTTAGTATTAGTAGTACTCTAAAGATTAATAGTTATTTATAATAATTTTAGGATTAATGATTATTTTTTCTTAACTAATATTCAAAGTAAGGTCGTCAGTTATAAAGGTTGTACCTATATTCATAGGTTAAAGCATCATTCTTATTATTGTTAATTAATATAATCAGTAGAGTTTATTTAAATTTTTCTTTGGTAACATTTAAGGTGAAAAAAGATAAGAAGGGGAAAGAGAGACAAAGTGTAGGGCATACAGGGGAGGAGAGAGAGAGAGATGGTGGGTTAGGTGTGTTAAATGACGTGGGTAATAGAGAGAGAAGGTGAAGACTCCCGTGACTTGTTACATGGCATGTATGGTTTGACGAGACTCTTGCTAAGAAGGAAAACCGAGATTCCTGGATGGAGAGAGAGAGGAGAGATGAGGGTTTAAAGAGAGAGAAAGAGTGAAAAAGTGAGGTGTCAAATCAGAGAGAGAGAGATCATTCGGGAATATGAAACTTATGCATTAACTTTGGTCTTCTCTCCTAATAAAAGTAGGACTGAAAAAGAGAGAATACTAAATCTCTCTTATTAAGAATTTTTAATAATATTTTTTAGAGGGAAACAATCACAGAGTGCCACATAAGTTGGACTAAAAATTTTGTTTTATTAGTATAATATAAATTACTACGACGGACAGTTAACATCAACGCATGTTTAACAGCAATTAAGTTATTAAATGTGGAGGAAGTGGATAGTATGAATTAAAAAATAAAACATATAAAATATATGATGATAAATACTTAAATACTCTAAGGACTTACTCATAACTCATCACATTTACAGGAAATCAGAATCCAAAAAACTCCTTATTGAATATTTATATCTTAACCGAGTCACACATAAATTATTGAAGAACATAACACAAAAATATAAACACTTTTACAAAAAAAGACTAGAGATCTAATGGGTCATAAAAACATTGTTGTTTCTCTTAGATTGGATTTTACCTATAGATTAGAGCCATACCTTGGATCAGGGATTTCAGAAAACAAACGGTTATGCAAAAGTTTTTTGTTTCCTGCTTGGAGAGAGTATCCTCTAAATTTTTCTATCTTTAGGCTTTGAAAAATATTTTTTTTCAGAAAAAAATCAAACTTCTCTCCCATTCTCAGTAGATCTCCCTCTCAAAAGAATGGTGGAGATTTAACATCAATTTACACTAAATTTATCTTTTCCTAATAACTCCCAACTAGAGAAAGTTATGTTTCCTCATAATAATTTTTAGCCTAGAAAGAAAAAAATTCCCATTTCCAAAGAAAAAAAAATAGTCTAGAAAAAATCTTAGAACTCTCGAGTGCATCAAGACACTCACGAACGTATACATGCTCCGAAAACGCCCTGGTGCGCTCGAGAGCTCTAAGAAGCTCTCGAGCACTTTAAGATGCATCTTGAAGCATCCTGAAGTGCTCGAGAACATCTTGGAGCGTATCAGGATGCTCTCAAACACATTCTAATGCGTTTGAAAGCTCCATAATACTCTCGAACGTTTCAAAATGTGTTCAAAGAGTACATCCTGTAGATAATTTTTTTTATTTTTTCACTAACGTCAAGACATATTTAAAAAAGAGACATGACAATGTACATGTTCCAAATGGCAAAATATGATTTAGTGACTTATTTCACCTCAGCTTGTTGCGGTGCAACAAGTAAAACTCATATTGAAATTATTTTTAACTTTTAATTTGAAACTAGCAAAAGCGACAAAAGAAACTTCCCAAGAAGAAGAGACAACAGAAGAACGAAACATTTTAGATAAAACTGTTAAGGATTTAGAAATACATACAGCAGAAGTCATCCCTAACGAGAGGAAGAAGACAACGTCGGAGTCGATCCTCACACGCACACGAGCCTCGCGAGCACCGCACGAACGTCGGACATGGAGATCCGTGTAATCCGAACACAAACTCCTCTGGTTTCCTCTCTCTATATCACTTGATGCATATGACTTGATGGGGAGTCATAGGCTTCTTATATAGAGAAGAAGGACCAGTCCCGTTTAAACTTAAATGGATCACACCCATTACAGGATCCTAATGAGCTCTTTATGGGTTAAGCACAATAACTGTATTCCGTCAATTGGATACCTTATGGTGTGTTAGTGTGTCGCCCAATAATCACAAGTGGACCACTAATTAGGTAAAAACCCAACATTCTCCCACTTGGTCCAACTTGTCATAAGTATATCAAATCTTTCTTTAAAAATATACTTATAATATAAATAAATAAATAAATATATATATATATATATATATATATATATATATATATATATTGTTTCAAAAAGACTCTTGAAGATTTGACATCATGGGCATACACCTGAAGGGAAAAACACGATATGCGCGCGCACGATAAAAACAAAACTACACACATTTCCAGTTAACGGAATCTTAAGAATTCAAGAATAGTAAATCAAATGATAGGGACCATGGCGGCAAATGCATTCAATTACACACCACCATCCATGTACCACAATGCCACCAACTTACTATAATTGAACAACAAATATGGAACTTCAGATAAACTCAAACCTAATGTATATCTGTTAGTCACCACTTAAACATACAATCTGCCAGCCATAATCCACAACCAATATATATATACAATAAATAGAATAGGTAGAAAACAATAGAAGAATCATGATCTAAATATGATCACAAATAACTGTATGTGTCAAATTAAAAATGTTACAACATATCGAGAGAACTGACAAGATCCATCCGAATCACATGACTATAAAAAGTGATACCATGTAATCTTTTCGTGAGTGGGTCGGCAACCATAAGATCGGTTCCAATAGGTTCTACAGACACCTCATGATTCTTCACTCTATCTCTAAGAGCAAAATACTTAATATCCAAGGCTCTACCACCTTTAGATGCCTTATTGTTCTTAGAGAAAAAGACCGCAGTGGAATTGTTACAGTAAATCCTGATAGGTCTGGAGACAAAATCAACAAACGATAGACCTGTGAGCAAATTTCGCAACTGAATGGTCTGAGCACTAGTCTCAAAATAAGCAATTAACTCAGCTGTCATCGTGGAAACCACTATAATACTATGCTTCTCACTGCACCATGTGATAGCTCCTCCTGCTAAGAAGAAGATGTAGCATGTATGGACTTCCTCAAATCAGGACAGCCTCCAAAATCAGCATCAAAATACGCAATGACCTCTAGTTGATCTAACCTCCTATATGTGAGCATGAAATTCATCGTGCCTTTGAGATAACGCATGACCTTCTTGGCAGCGTTCCAATGATCCATTCCTGGGTTGCTCTGGTACCTGCTGAGCATACCCACGACAAAAGTAATGTCTGAACATGTACAAGTTTGAAGGTATATCAAGCTTCTAACGGCTGAAGCATATGGAATAGGTTACATCTGTTTTTTCTCCAAGTCATTCTTGAGACACTACAATTTACTGAATTTATCACTTTTTACAATGGGTACTTTATCGGGTGCGCATGTCTGCATGTTGAACCTTTCCAAGACCTTTAAGATGTAAACTTTCCGAGAAAGACCAAGAGTACTTGAGGGTCTATCTCTAGTGATCTCAATGCCCAAGATATAGTAGGCATCACCCATATCTTTTATCTCAAAGTTTTTAAAAAGGAACGCCTTCGTTTCGTGCAATAAACCAAGATCACTACTAGCAAGCAAAATGTCATTTACATACAAAAGCAAGACAATGAATTTATTCCCATTGACCTTTAGGTACAAATATTCATCAATAATGTTTTCCTTAAACCCAAAGGACAATATGATTTTATTAAACTTTATGAATCATTGTCGGGAGACTTACTTAAATGCATAAATGAATTTTTTTAATTTACGTACTAAGTGTTCTTTCCCTTCAGCACGAAACCCTTAAGGTTGCTCCATATACACTTCTTTATCTAGGTCCGCATTAAGGAAAGTCATTTTCACATTTATTTGGTGTAACTCTAAGTCAAAATGAGCCACCAAGGTCATGACTATTCTGAATGAGAGCTTCTTAGAAACTGGAGAGAAGGTCTTATCATAGTCAATGCCTTTCCTTTGAGTGAATCATTTAGCCACCAATCTAGTCTTATATCGTTCAACTTTGCCTCTAGAGTCCACTTTAGTTTTGAATATCAATTTACATCTAATAAGTTTGAACTCTTTTGGCAAGTCAACAAGATCTCAGACTTAGTTTTTAGCCATTGAGTCAAGCTCTTCCTTCATGGCTTTAAACCAATAGGTGGATTTATCACTCTTCATGACTTGTGAAAACGTCACCGGATCATCAATATCACCCCTGTCTACACCGTCCTCCTGTAGGTATGCTAGGAACTCATCAGATATAATAGGTCTCCTGACTCTCTCAGAAGGCCGCAATGTTGGCCCATGATCCACTTGTGAAGGTGACTAGTCAACAACTACGACATCCTGTAGCACTAGAGCAACTTGGGGTGGACCAACTACAACTACTTGTTCTTCCAGAATATCATTCCGATGAATGAATATGGGAACAATGTTGTCAGTTGTTATAGGTGTATCAACCTGATCATGTAACTCCTCAAAAGAAATCTCTCGAGAAGGTCCACTCCCACTAACTCCGCCATCTTCAAGAAACCTTGCTTTATCTGTTTTCATAATGATGGGAACATGTATGGACAATAGAATCTATACCCTTTTGATATCTCTTGAAAACTAATGAAGAATCCACTGGTTGTTTTGAGATCAAATGCCTTTTCTTGTAGATTATATGGTCTAGCCTCAGCTGAACATCCCCATGTGCGCATATAACTCACAGAAGGTTTCCTACCACACCACAACTCATAGGGAGTCTTAGGTGCAGCCTTCGTAGGAACCTTGTTCACAATATGTGCAGCTGTCTTAACGGTCTCGTCCCACAAAGATAAAGGAATGGTAGAATGACTCAGCATTGCCCTAACCATTTTTTTAAGCGTTCGATTCTTTTTTTATGCAACCTCATTCTGATATGGACTGCCAGGAGTAGTGTACTAAGGTACAATACCCTCCTCTCTAAGGAATCTCGCTAATGGTCCAGGCCTTTGTCCCCATTTCTATATACCTACCATAGTACTCGCCACCTCTATCAGACCTGACTATCTTGATTATTTTTTTTTATTGTTTTTCTACTTCTTTCTTGAAATCCTTAAAGACGGTGAAAACATCCGTCTTTTCAAGAAGTAAATAGAGATACATGAATCTAGAATAGTCATCTATAAAAGTGACAAAATACCTCTCACCAGTCAAACAGGGTGAAAATAGACCACATATATCAGTGTGAATTATTTCTAAAATTTCAGAACTTCTAGTGGCATCCTTATTAGGCGTGTGTGTTTGCTTTCCTTTAATGCAATTAACACATGTCTCAAAGTCAGTGAAATTTAGAGTATGTAATACTCCTTCTCCCACTAACCTCTTAAGCCTCTTAAGGGAGATATGTCATAATCTCTTATGCCACAACATAAATAAATTTTCATTAACTCTACCACGCTTGTTGCCAGTAAGAACTGAAGTATGCAGGGTATTATGAGATTGTTCATTCACATTGCTAAGACACAATTTATATAATCCATCCGATATAGAATCAGTACCAATAACAACAAAATCTTTTATTAATTCAACTAAAGACTTTCCAAGATTAACTTGAAAACCTTTTGAATCAAATTTTGATATTAAAACTAAATTTCTACTAAAAGATGATACATAAAGAGTGTCTTCTAAATTTAGAACAAATCTTGATTCCATAAAGATCCTATAAGTCCCTACAGCCTTGACTTGTGAGCACGTCTTATTCTCTGAAAAGATGTTTCGCTCACCCTCATTCGGAGGCCTTTGGAAAAGAAATCCTTGCATAGAAGTAGTAACATGCACAGTAGAACCTGAGTCAATCTACCATATATTTTTAAGAACATTGACTAAATGAGACTCAAAGCAAACATAAGATGAGAGATTACCTTTCTTTTCAAATCATGCATTTCTTTTCAGACAATCTTTCTTAACATGTCCAAACAATTTGTAGAAGAATCACTTGTCATTTTTACCTTTTGACTTGCTCTTCTTCTTGCCCTTCTTCTGGACAACATTCTTCTTTCACAATCTATTTTACACTTTATGAGAGGTAAACAAAACAGTATTGTTCCTCTCTTCTCTCAATCTCTCTTCCTCCTAAACATATGGTCATCAATTCATTGACTGACCATTTTGCCTGATGTGTGTTGTATGAGATCTTGAATGCCTCATATTCACTAGGGAGAGAGTTGAGAATGAAATGGACCATAAACGTGTCTGAAATGGTAACCTCGATGGCATTCAGTTGAGCAGAAATATCCCTCATTATCATTATGTGCTCTCGAACACTGCCACTAGTAAATTTCATCGAGGACAGTTTAGCCATTAAAGTGATGGCTTTAGCTTTATCAGAACTAATGAACAATTCTTTAATTGCCTTCAGAAATCCACTAGCAGTGGTTTGATATGAGATAGATCCCTTGATGTTCTGTCCAACATGTCTTTGAAGGAACAGAAGACAGAGACGGTTGGACTTTTTCCATTTCTCATGATGAGTCTGTTGTTCCAATGAACTATCTGGAGTAAGTGGAGCTGGTTTATCCTCATGCAAAGACAAATCTAAGTCCATGCAACCCAAAGTAAACAATACTTTTTTTTTTCATTCAGTGAAATTAGTGCCATTTAGATAAGGCACAGTCCCAGTAAAAAGTACAAACAAAGGAGAAACAGCTGAAATAAAGACACACATGCTCATATATAAGATAATGGAACAAAATATTGCAAGTTATGAGGCAGTAATTTAAATTGCAAAGTAATTCAGAAACTGAAATGAACACTTTAACAAGTCGTCCTTTTGCATCATTAAAATTCCTTAATATGTTAATAGACAGACTTTCCAAACTAGTTTAAGTGATAAAACTAAAATTTATAAACATTTTGATATCAAGAGAGAGTACTTTTGGGTACAAAACTCTCAAAAGTCGCCATGCATATAAAATTTATTCTATCATGTTCATGACATGATACTCCTTTAGGAGTTAAATCTACAATCAAATCAAGAACACAAATATTTAATATCATTTTAATTTTCAAATAAGAACGTTTTATCATTATCCATACATAAGGTCACTTTAGCGATCAACTTACACACTTTGAATTATAGAACATATTCTCCTTAATTAAAATGATAACAATTAACCAAATACTCATTAATGATACTATTTTAAACTTAATATGATTAATTTTATCATTCCTCATGATTAGTGTCATTTTGGTGGTCAAACTAATCATTTAGAAATCTAAAATATACCACTAAACTACATAATAGCATCACTTAATACTTAATATGAGCAAAAATGACATAAACATAATAATTATTGTAATCTGAAATAGAGATATTCATACATAAATAAATACTAAAAAGAGATCAAATTATCACAAAAATATCTCTTAAGTTTACAGTAATAATTATTAATCCATAAACAACTTTTATCATGCTTAAAACTACATTAAAATGGGCAAATTCAAGTTTATAACATGCTGTTGCATAAATGTCTTTTTTTGTTTGCAGAAATTAATCAGAAATGCAAATAAATACAGTTCTGTTTACATAAATAATATGAAATTGTAAACATACCTTTATCAGTTTGCAGAAATAACCAGAATAGTAAAATAATCTTAATATATTTGTAAAATTATCAGAATTGCAAATATGTCCGTTTCTGTTTACAGAATTAACTAGAATTGCAAACAGATCTTTTTCAGTTTACAAAAAATAACTAGAATTCGCAAACATATCCGAATATATTTGCAGAAATAACCAGAATTATAAATATATACATTTATGTTTGCAGAATTTAAACTTAATTGCAAACAAATTCGTTTATATTTGCAGAAATAAATAGAATTATAAACATATCTTCTGAAATTGTATATATATCTAAACTGTTTAAAGAATTATCCAGTACATTTTAAATTCTACTAATGAGTTCAAAACAAGTCAAAAAATATGGACCTTAGATCTAAAACTTAATAGACCTAATAAACTACCATTAGTGAATATTAAAGAATAAGGATAACTATACAAATTAAAATTAAATAATTTTTAAATATTAAAGAATACATATAATACTAACGGATATGGATTCGGATCTTAACAGATTAACAGATTCGAGCTGAATTGGATAACGGAATCGGGTTGGATATTTAATCAGATACGGTTTCGAGTCTTGAACAAGATCCAAATGGATCTAGTACCTAAATTTTGATCCGCAATCCGTTAACTTAGATCCGTTATAGAATAATTAAACGGATACTAATTCGAATCTTAAATAAGATCCGAACGGATCTCTTTACCCAAATATTATATCCGATACCTAATAAATAGAATCCGATTCAGATTTAAAATTCAACTCACCATAAATTCCAAATAGTCCTATTAAATAAGATCTATTGAGCTACATTAGATCCCAAATTTAAAATTCAAATTAGTGTGGACTAAATGGGACTCTAATGGCCTTTTAAGGTTCATCTTTAACCTCCCCCTCCTGGATTTGTAACAGATCCCAAAACGTAACTGTTGGTATTGATTTAAATATTAAAATTTAATGGAGGCATTAATGGCATTAACCCCATTCTTCAACCTCCCCACCACTCTCTCCATGACCGTAACAGGAAGAAACGTACCAGCCAATTCTGGGTAAATGCCAATAACCGTAAATCTTCCGCAAAAGCTATGAAGATAACCATTGTAGTACGGTGAACCCACTTTGTAGTTGGTTCACTCACCTTCCTTGCAAAAGAGAGGTCTCAGGTTTGATTCTAGTTGGGTCTAAACATTCTTAGTCATGTAACCCTCTAGGTGTTGTTTGGGATATTTATCTTCTGATCTGTGAGATTATTTTTTTAGAAATCAGACGGACCTGGAACTGTCACCTAATTAGGCGGATCCTTCAACCGAGTTAAAATTATCTCTAACTTTGAAGGATTATCTTGAGTTTTCGATTAAAACACCGGTCGCTTGTAAATAACTGTAAGCCTCTGGACCCTTTCCAAAAAAAAAAAAAAAATCATTGTAGTACAGTAATGAAGCCCAAATATAAAGAGACGTTTAGCCATGAACATGCGATCGACATGTGCATGAAAACCTTGAGAAAATATTTCACGGGCATGCAGCACCGCTGGCAGCCGTCCCTCATGGATTTTGGGTTTCGACTTGCCAGTTTTTTCATGGTGACTTCGGTCACCGTCCGACAACCTAAGAAATAAAAATAAAATAACAAAAAATAACGTTGCAATTTTCTCATCCATAACTAGATCGAAACAAGAAAATTGTAGCAAATCGGAACCCCAAAACTATCGACACGGGCTCTGATACTATTTGTTAGGGATTTAGAAATACCTGCAGCGGAAGTCATCCCTAACGAGAAGAAGAAGACGACGCCGGAGTCGATCTCCACACTCACACGAGTCTCGCGAGCACCGCACAAACATCAGACGTGGAGATCCGTATAACTCGAACACGAACTCATTTGGTTTCCTCTCTCTGTCTCACTTGATGCACATGTCTTGATGGGGAGTCCTAGACTTCTTATATAGAGAAGAGGAATCAGTCCCGTTTAAGTTTAAATATATCTCACCTATTACAGGATCCTAATGGACTCCTTATGAGTTAAGTCCAATAACCGTCTTCCATCAATTGGATATCTTGTGGTGTGTTAGTGTGTCATGCAATAACCACAAGTGAACCACTAATTAAGTAAAAATCTAACAAAAACTACTTTCTTATAAAAAAAATTGATGAGAAAGTTCTCCAAATCTTAATGAAATCACAAATTTTAAAATGATAAATTAACTTAAACATAACTTTCCTGTACAAATGGACTGTTCTATTGGTAATTGAGCATTAGCGTGGAAGTATTATATCGTGGGACAGTTGTCGCCATTGGGATAGTTTGAAGAGATATGACACATCAAAGAGATGAACCCGAGTGGCAATAAAACATTCTTAACTTCCTTAGCTTACTTTTCTAAAACTCGGACGGAATTAGATTGTCAAAATAAAAAAAGATGAATTTACAATGATCTCAAAGCAAGTTTACCTTAGAAATAAAATTTATTTTAAGCATTAAAGCATACCCTTAATTTTATAGTTTCAAGTTAAAACTAGTCAATAGTTGTATTAGTGTGTTACATAGCGATTACTCTCCTTACATCCAATGACTTGTTTGTTTCAACGTAAAACTTTGTAAATCATCGGTTTTAAAATTAGTAAAATTTTCTTGTTTTAAAATTAAGAAATATTTGTATGGTTATTTGTAAAACAATACAAGAACGATGCTTCAATTTTCTTGTTATTTGTAAATCAGATTTTTAAGGATTTTATTTTTATTCTTTATTTTTATTCACTACGCTGCCATCTAATCATAGTAATTGAATGGCAACGTTAAAACATTACAACCCACATCAAATTGGAATCCGCAATGTTGTGGCATATTCGAAAATATTTAAGTGTAGGAGTGATGGCAGCCCATATTCCTTCTCTCTCAACCTAGTTTTACTCAAGAGAGTGGACATTAGATTGACAAGCTTTTCTACTATAAATTTTTATTTTTGTGGAGGTATTTAAACCCATATATCATGTTTCTTTCAACGTTTAACTAAATTGCTCTATTTTGGTGTTGAATTTTGGATCTTAACTTTAGAAAAGATGATTGTACACATGTTTCCAATTAAGATTCTTCGTTGTTTTTAACATTATAATCATTATCATCATAATATACTAACTTGATATTGGTATTCCCGTTGAAAAATGTTATGCAGACCTGTTCCTTAATCACGTTTCTTCATCCATTTGATAATGAAATCTTTGAACAAGTAACCCTCATACATATATATATATATAAAAGAGAAGGAGTTTTATTTTTATTCCTTAAAAGGAAACTTATAAATCTTGAGCTATATTGAGAGATTGTATTAGATTTCTTTAGAGAGAAAATAAAAATTCAAAATTCTCAAATCTTTAGAGGGATTTTATATGTAACTTTTTAATCTTACATTGTCTTTTGTGACTTGAAATGTGGTTTATATCCTTTGAGGTTTTATAGACACATGTTCGGTAAAACTAGGTGAGGATGTGTAGACCATACACGCACGTGCCATATCGTACTTGGCCGGGCTCGAGCATCGGGCTTTATCTCTCTAACGAGCTTTGGGCTTTATCTCTCTAATGAGAATGTTTGAACTTTCGTAATTGCCCTTTAAGTCCAAATCTCAACTATCGTTAGCATTCATCTTTGTTTTATAACGTTTTAGATGTTACAGAGGTAGGAGATGAAGAAGATCTAATATTATGACTATAAACATTCCCTCCAATGGAGGTTTGGAAATTATCACAAAGTGCTCTCTCTCCCTTTCTGCTCTTGTACTTCTCTCGAGACTACTAGTGAACGAGGTTGTGTTCGAAGATTGATCTTTTGAGAAGTGTGTCTGAAAGATCATGGTGCTATTATATCATGGGAGGAGACCGTCGTTTTCCTTCGCACCGGTATAGTGGAGGCGCAAGCTTCTCTAAGGAGAGTTCAACCGATAAATTTTTTAATCTTGTTTCCTTTGTTCTTTATATTTATTCTACACGTGTGAATTTGATCAATTTCTAGATTCTGCCTACATAATCATGATAACATGATATTCTCGTGTATATTTTTATTGTATGTTTATCACATTTATGTATATAATGTTTCAATACATGCATGCTATTTTTCTGACAACAATATCTACTTGTAGTTGAGATGTCCAACCTCTTCATACAGGTTTTGTTGAAAGGAGTGATGTTCGAGAGCAGAAACATTATATGTTTAGATCTCATTTTATTCTCTTAAAAGTGAGTTTGTTGTGTTAGGTTTTAATCTAATTAGTGGTCCACTTGTGTTTACTGGGCTGCACACTTGCACACCATTAGGCATCCAATTAATGGAATATGATTGGGCTTAACCCATTAGGCGCCCAATAAGGATCCTGTAATGGGTAGGATCATGTTGGACGTAAGAACGAGACTGGTCCCTCCTCTCTATAAAAGAAGTATGTGACTCCCCATTAGGTCATACGTATTAAGACGAATAGAGAAAGAAAACCAGTGGAGGCAGTGCGTGGATTTACACCGTCTTCCCATCCGGAGTTCGTGCGTTCTTGTTCGAGATCCGCTGCGCGTGAGGATCGACTCCGGCATCGTCTTCCTCTGTGTTAGGGATGACTTCCGCTCCATATATTCCTAAAATCCCTAACATGTTGTACCACTCACTTTCAAAAGATTCTAAGAAAAAATGAAGACTTAGCTGTGACATACATGCCTTGGTTACCATCGTTTATTAAAAGAAAACACTTAACTCATAATCGTCGTTTAAAACACTGTCGGTTCATTAAACTCTAGCAAGCATGCATGATTGATGACTTTTGCATTTAAAATGTTGCCATGCTTATTGACTATTTTATTTTGGAATATGATTATGAGGTAAAACTGTCGACCTACTTATTTTACCTTTTACGCAAGATTCAGGTGCATTAATCTGAACATCAATATGTGATAGGAGACAAAGGAGCAGCCATAAGTTTTAGAGAAGAGATCTTCTTAGTACAGTGTTGGACAGAAGTCTAGCAATATTGAGAGGAGGAAGATCTAAATATTTTTAAAATTTTTAAATCATATGAGAGACTTTTTTATAATATTTGTCTTCTTCCTCCTCTCAGTACTGTTGGACTCTTGTCCAACACTGTACTGAGAAGATCTATTCTCTAAATTTTACCGCATCAATGTGAGGCAATGGCAGCAAGTGGCTAACCAGGAGGTGAGATATATGCAAAGGGGTTGATCCAGTTATTTGAATTATGATCATATGTTGGAACATATTATTGTTAGGCGGTATTTAGAACTAAATAAATTAATGTGTGGCAATTGGATTCATTTTTAGATCCTAATTCTTCTTCTGGCTCTCAATCTCTTTCTTTATATTGATCTGCCAGAACATCAGTTCAGATTCTCCTGCAATTGTTTTCACTTGTATGCCTCAAACCCAAATGAGAAATACTTGCTGTAATCCTTTTGGAGAGATTATAATACAACCACAGTTGACAAATTGGATAGTGCACTGTCCCTGCACCGCCCTGTAAGAAATGCAACCGGCATTAAATACTTTTAATGTCTACCTCAATTTATGTGTAAAAAAAATTCTTTTCTTTTTAAATATACAATCAGCTCGAAGCTGACCAAACTTCTGAAATATACCGTCTAATTTTTTATCTTAATAAGAAAAAAAAAAAAAAAACAAGCCTACTGCCTACCATGTAGGGCACGTGTCTCACCGAGGAGATCAATGCATCAAGCATTGCTCCTCTCAACAATACCAGGTCCTACAAGGATGGGCCGATGCCTGTGGCGGGAGAGAAGTCACGGCACGAGTCGCTGTAACCATCACCAAATTCAGCTTGGATACTCTTATTTTATTTTTTATCGGATAGGGTAGGTATCATTCTAATTAATATTTCTTCTTTGGCAGACAATATTATTATATAATCGTAATTACTCTCCACGTACAATATTATAAAGGTGGGTCCGGATTCCCACAAGTCGTCTACTGCCCCCATTCATAACTTCGGGTATTAAAAATACTAGTACATATCTAATAATTTCTCCATCTGCTCCATTCCTCTTTGAAAATAACAAAAGGTATCATCCAAGCCACGCTGATCGATTAGTAACATGTTACATCACTCGGCAAAATTTTATATCACTCAACACAAACGACATCCACATACGTTTTTTTGTTAGATATATTTACAAAGTCTCTATAGTTCAGATAATACAAATCAAGGTTCACCGACTCAGGGATTCGGATTAGATCGGATTCTATCATATACGACTAGATCCGACTCACACGAGTTAAGGTAATGAATTTGTTAAGAGTATTGAGTTTAAATCATATTTTAGATAAATGTATCTTATTAATCGATATAGAACGTATAAATTTACTTTATCAAATAAAAAAATTAATGTAAAACAACCCATCATGTATATCTAAGTTGGCACGATTTAGTTCAACTCGATGCGCATCAGCAGATCGGACTCGTCCAAATATGAGTCAACTCATATGAATCGACACGATCCGATATGATACAAATAAATCATTATATAAATAGGCACTCACTAATTAAGTAGGAAATTCTTTTGTATGGTTGCGACAAATTTGCCCTCCTTGGATAATTATTCTGAGTTGAGGATTCCGCTACAGGGAACAATATTTTTCCCATGGCAGCACATGGGCATAGATCCTACATGTTAAAATAGTTCCACATCATAAAGGTGAAGGAAGTAAAATATGTAAATGTTGCCTACTCTATTGAATGCCTTAAAATTTTGAGTTGATTTAGAGTATGATTATGAACCAGGGTCCGTCTTTGTGGTTCACGAGACAGAGCATAGACGGGGCAAAAGAGTTGGACAGACCAATAATTTTAATACTATAAACTTGTGAGACAAATCTCTCTCCCGTATAATCACAAGAAATAGGACTTGGACCCAAGACCTTTCCTATGAAAAGGTAAAATCTATGCTAATCAAAACATGCATGATAAAGAAAAAGGAAATAAAAAAAGAAAAGGTCCGCAAGAAATGGGTAAAAAAATACTTGGTTGAGGTAAGGGGAGAGGCAGAGGAGTGCCGACTGACCAAGCGTGCCGCAACAGTCCAAAGCTCTCCAGGTGTCCTTCTGGCGGATAATATTGTTATATAATTGTAATTACTCTCCACTCACAGATATCACGCTTTAAACTTGTGTTTGGATTCCCACAAGTTGTCTACTGCCCCATTCATAACTTCGGGTATTAAAAATATTACTACGTATCTAACAATTTCTCCATCTGCTCCCTTTCTATTTGAAAATAACAAAAGGTCTCATCCGAGCTACGCTGATCGATTAGTAACATGTTATATCACTCTGCACACGCGCGCGTAGTACGGTGGTAGTGCACCCCTCTGCGTCCAAGGTGGGAAGGCGCGGGATCTACCCACCCATATTGTGTGCGGGCAGGAGATTTTCCCGTGGAAATTTTTGCGGACGGGCCGAGGGGTTTTCCCGTAAAACTTTCGCTCTTTGAACTGAAATTTTGCCTACTTGGGCGGTTTATTCGTTGGTCTTTGACGGATTTGATCCCAACTCTTCGAATTGATAACTTTAGCCGATAATCACTAAGCCACCTTGTCCAAAAAAAACATGTTACATCACTCAGTACAAACTCGGTAATATTTTATATCACTCAACACAAACGACATCCACAAACGTTTTTTTGTTACTTACAAAGTCTCAATTATAAGTATAGTACAAATCAAGGTTCGCTTACTCGGAGATCTGAATTAGATCGGGCTCTACTAGACATGACTTGGTTTGACTTGCACGAGTCAAGGCAACGAGTTTGTTAAGAGCATTGAGTTTAAATCATATTTTAGAGAAATATATCTTATTAATTGATATAAAAAGTATAAATTTATTTTATTAAATAAAAAAACTTAATTTAAAACAACTCATCATGTATATATGAGTCGATGCAATTTAGTTCGACTCGATGTACATCAACGGATCAGACTCGTTCAGATACAAGTCGACACGATCCGGTACGATACGATAAACCGTAGTACAAATAGACAACTCACTAATTTTCTTAAGTAAAAAATTCTTCTGTATAGTTGCGTACAAATCTGTCCTCTTTGAATAATTATTCTGAGTTGACATTTCCGCTATAGGGAATAATATTTTTCTCACGGACTCCGTTACTTATGTGGAGCACATGGGCATAGGTCCTACATGTTAGAATAGTTCCACATCATAAAAGTGTATAGATGCTACCTCTTCTACTCAATGTCTTAAAATTTTGAATTAGTATCAGAGCCTATCAAATCTCTCTCCTGCATAATCACAAGAAATAGGACTGGGACCCAAGACCTTTTCTATGAAAAGGTAAAGTCTATACTAATCAAAACATGCATGATAAGGAAAAATAAATAAAAAAAGAAAAGGTCTACAAGAAATGGGTAAAAAAACACTTGGTTGAGGTAAGGGGAGAGGCAGAGGACTGCCAACGGACCAAGCGTGCCGTAGCAGTCGAAAGCTTTGCATGTCCTTCTGGCAAAGAACAGGGACGCCCAGTTAGGACACCTTTGAGACAGCTTTTTAGGTTCATATTATTCTCAAATTCAATTGTTTTTGACGAGAGAGTATTACATTTTAAAAGCTATCTGTGTAATCTAGTTATAATTCTAAATTAAATTGTTTAGCTGGAACAAAAATAGATTTATTAAAGAAGGATCGAGTTATGTCATTGTCTTAAGTTCGGTGGATTAATTCTGTCCAATAATTTTCACAGAAAAAACTAAAAATGCTTCCCAAATATCAGAATTTTAAGAATTCTAACAAGCCACATCGAAAAGGCAAGCACGCTATACTTCATCCTCCGCCGTCTAATCTTCGAATTAGATGAAAAAAAATATACATATTGTCATACTTCGTTCTCACCATCTAATCTTCGAATTGGATGACAAGGATTATTAAATTCACTGCTTTTAAAAGTAAAATTGAATATCAACTTAAAGTTCCACATCTTTGAAAATGGATTTTACTTTTATTGTTCATAAGAGCTTCACTTTTATCTTAATCCATGATGTCTTTCTAAACATGACACACTAACATTTTTAAAAGCTTTGCCCAGCATACCATCACAAGCGGAATGACTTATATCGATGCAGAATAACGTATTCGGAGAATAAAGAGAATAAGTCATCTCATCTTAAGCTAAAGAATTACTTATTCTTCTTATTCCGTCAACAGACCACACAAAACTATCAAATTAAAACACACCTTATTCTAGTATACGCTATTATGTCAGTAAATCCCACGTAATAACTTATTTTGCAAACAAAATAGAACTTAAAATCTCTCACCATCTTTCTCTCTTTCGTATATAATGTGATTTGTATAATATTCACATGCCGTACGTGCAGGGGGAGGAGAGCATTTATTCCTGCCGACCCCTTCTCCTCTACAACCCCCGACAACACTTGACAAAAAAAATGAAGTCCCAATTATGGTTGGGTGTGGTAGGGATGGGTGCATTAAAATTGCAAATTGCACTCACAAGGGAGGGCTGTCTCCTCTTAGATCTGTGCGCACGAATGCCCAAATGTGGCTTTGGAGGATCCCTCTCTTGCTCATATTTTAATCTCTTAGTTGTGGGATCAAGGTTCGCCGACTCGATGAGTCGGGACGATTCGGATCTTTCATGACCTGGTACAAGTCCTAGCGACTCGTGTCGACTTGTGCCGACTCATACGACTCACATGGTCAAATCGTGTAGACTCGATTGAATCGCATCGACTCGGATTTGTCTTGATATGGTACGAGTCGTCCGAATCGACACCAATCGTATCGATACGGCAAACCGTGGTTGAGATGTTAGCATCACATATTTCTTTAATCATCTCATGGCGTGGACGCTACCACATCTTGTCCCTTTGGGACGGCCACACCGGGCACCCGCGCACCTTCCGGGCGCCTTCGATGCCAGACTTGGTCTTAGCACTAATGGATGGATGCTCTTGGATCTTAACATAACTCATAGAATTCCTCACCAGCTAGAAGAAATTCTGATTCCACTTGGAAGCTCTATTCCTTTTTTAAAAAAAGAAAAGAAAAAAAGAGGATCACAGGAAACTGCAAAAACACAGCTGTTGAGAAATCTTGTGGAGCATGCCGATGTGTTGTTAATGGAAACAGTGTTAGGGCTTCCAAGAGGGGAGCTGCATTATATGGAACTCCCCATCAGTATAGTGGTACAACATCTCTCTCTATACATGGACTTGGAGACTGATCAGAGCACACGGGCCAGCTGGTTACGTTGCTCTGTTCTTCCCTTCTCCTTGGAGCCGGAGTTGGTCCCGCCCCCACACACAAACCGCAAACTCCGCTCGATCTGGTACCCCCCGCCGGCGCCCACTTCCCTCTCCAGATGCCGGCAGTAGCTTTCGAAGACGCTGACGCTGACATGCAGCTTGAAGCCCAACAAGAACAGCAGGTCCACCTCCAACCTGTTCAGCTCGCTGGTCGCCAAACCCCCAACCTTGGCAAAGAACGAATTCCTATGATTTCTGCACCCACAGGCGAACGACACAAGTGAAACCAAGCAAAACAACTTCCCACAGGCAATTCAACAAACAGGTGGAGCGCAAGTAGCTAGGGACAGAAGCTTACAGGTCCTCCACGAACTTGGAGGCCACCATTACGGTGGTGACAAGCAGCCGGTGCGCGCTACGCTGTGTGACCCGGACGCTGGGGTTCCGCCGGCAGAGCCTGTCGATGTAGACGTAGGCAATGACGAAGACGGCGGGGCCGGCGCCGGTGTAGCGAAAAATCCTCTCCAGGAAGGCCTGCAGGGTCATGTCGAGGACCCGGTGGCTGTCGAAGGCGCGGGCCCTGCCGGCGGGACCCCCCCGGGCGGGCTGGTTCCTGGCGATGGCCCTCTCCAGGAGGGAGGCTAGGACGGAGATGACCAGGGGAGGGGAGGGGCGGTCGCCGTCGCCGGAGAGGCCATAGATGTCGGAGCGGAGCCTGGAGGGGGAGATTGGAGCAAGGGAGGTGGGCATGGTGGAGGGGAGGAAGGGAGGTGCAAGAGCTCAGGAGAGGCTCAGGGAGGTTGATATAAAGGCATGTAGGTGTTTGGTTATATGCCTGCAGGAGAACTGGGGAGGGGAAGCCCCAAGTTGGTGTATGTTGGGAATAGAATGGGGTGGTCAGGTTGGTGTATGTTGGGAATGGAATAGGAAAACCAAGGGAGGGCACCCTGAAAGGGACTGAGAACCTATGGTGAGGTGTTTGTTATATGTCCTATTTGGTTGATAGGAAATTTTAACAAAAAAATCATGATATTTTTTTTGTACATGTAAAACCATTAATTTGTTGTGTTTGAAAAAAATGTGATAGTTTAAAAAGTCAATTGAATGTTTCGGAGTGCTTTTAAATTCAAGGATATAAATATCAAGAATAATGGAACTTATAATTTTCTTCATATACAAAAAGAAGTCTAAAGGCAATTTTTAATATTTTGATTTAAATTAAATTTATTATAATAACTGGCTTCTTTAGTATGAGTGCCAATATCAATACAACTTAGCCAAGTATAGCAATATCAAAACTGCTATTAGGAATATATTTAATATAATAGCCAAACATCTTTTCGGTAACGGCGATGCCATAAGCAGAGTAGGAGGCTTGAACCTTGGATCGAAGTGAAGATTAGATTCTTTGGTCTTCTCTTTTATTTATTACCTTAATAATATTTTTAAGTTTCGTTTAAATATTTTATTTTAAGGTAAAATTTATATACCATCAGCCATTATACTTGGACAATAAGAGATGTTATAGCACACAAGTCATATGGAGCTCTAGCACCTCGATGGCTAGGCAAATCATGCGATAGCACAAGGAATCTTAATTACATAGATAAAAGTTCACATGAATTATTATGCACACATGCATAGTGGATGAATGTGTTATAAGAGTCGACTAGTTAAGTTTACTTGGGCATATTTACGGGTTCACCGGGCATAATCTTAATAATTTAGTCATAATTCTACGTAGAAATTAAACTCAAATTTAAATGAAACTAGTCCCAGTGGAGAGCTGGTTCAAAGATTATAACTTATGGGCGCCATTTCTGCAAAATTTATTGTTTATAAGATCTGTAAAATTGTCTAACTCAAAATCGTTTGACAAGAAGCAAAGCAGCTTTTTATTGTTTGAATATATTTTACTTTTCTGTAATCAATTATCTATGAATAGAATCGACCCTTATAATTTAAGCTATTTTATCTTTTTTCTTCATCCAATATTTGTCATATAATACTATTTTAATATGTCTGCCCATATGCAGAATGGCCAATGAATTTGGAGGCACGACTCGAGAGCACAACTATGAATGAACTTTGGCTTCTTGTAGAATTATTGGTCGTCAAATTCCAAATTAATTTGTTAGTTGAAGTAAGTTCCTATATATTATTTAAATATATTCCAAATTGTCTCCTAACTGATGTACGACAAAGGCAATTTTGGATTGCTAACATCGGAATAAATTATATTTTAATTTTGTAACTTTACATTTCTAAGTTAAGGACAAATCATTTTTAATTAATTAAAATAAAAAATATGAAAAAAGAGGTGCCACTAATGCTTATTCTAACTAAACGAAATAATTTGACTTTTTAAATAGTGATGTAGACTGGATCTATCACGACCGGATTCCGAAGATGGAATCCGAATATAACCGGATCCGGAGCCAGGCCGGATCGGTGTAAGGTGGCCCGACGGGGATCCGAAGCGGACGAAGGGAGACGAAGTCTGGAAGCCGAGGGGTGCTCGGGCGGTGGCCTGCCGAGTGCGAAGCCGAGACCCCTTCAGATGGCTCGGACCGGCCCTCGGGACGCGGGGCCGGGGCTCCTGAAGAAGTGGCCGAGGCTAGGCGGAGGCTTCTCCAGGTGATCTGGACCACCCCGCGGGGGGCGTGGATGAAGATCTTTGAAGTGGATCTGCCGACTGACGTCGATGGAGGCGAGCCGAAGGTCCGAGGCCGAGGGTGGCTCGGATATGGCTCTCTTGGATAGTGAGCCCAAATAGCCCCTTCGGCGGACGGAGGGGCAGCGCGAGACCGAGCTTCCTGTCTTGGGACAGCCGGCGTACGGCGTCGAGACCAGGGGGAGGAGTCCGAGGTCGGCGGCCGAGACCGACTCGGAGAGGTCGGCGATGATTCGAACCGAGCCCCTGCAGGAGGGAAAGAAGAAGAGACCGGTCAGCATGAGTCCCGGGCGTCAGCCCTGGGGAACCCCCTCCGACGGTCAAGTTAGCTCCTGAAGAAGATTCGATTCAGAAGGCAAGGAGAGTAGCTTTATGCTATTCGGAAGCTTGGGGAGGCATCCGTTTTTCCCACCACCGCCTTGGCTACAAATGGCAGGATATTTATAGCGGAGGATAGTGGAGGGTTAACGGTGGCAGCCGATATAGGACTAAAGGAGGCTTACTGATAAACCGCCATAGCGTCTGATCCGCCACCGGAGTGGGCCGGACTCGGCTACCGGTCCGAAGGGGGTTGGGCCGCTGACGGGCCGAAGGCTGTTGGGCCCTGGGCTTCCGTGCCGCTCCCGGGCCGGAGGCTGGTGGGCCGCTGACGGGCTGAAGCCTGTTGGGCCGGGAGCGAGGGTGCCGCTTATGGGCCGAAGGCTATTGGGCCGCTGACGGGCCGAAGGCTCCCGGAGGGCCTGGTACTGCTGCTGTTGGGCTCAGTGGTGTTTGGGCCTGCTATAATGGGCCGAATCGGATTCTGCCTCATCACATAGCCCCCCACTCTTGCCTTCCTCAGTTCTGAGATGGCGAGAGTATAGTCCGAAGCTCGTTGAAGAATAATCAGGTTTCCTACCCGAAGCCTTCTATTCCTTTTCTTGAGAAGAGGGTGCCCTCGGTCTGCCGAGGGTCTATCAGCTGCTTCGTCTTCACTCGGAGTGGTGACGAAAGGCTTCTGCTTCTGAAGGTGAAGAGCCGAGCCCTCTGATTTGTCAGAGGACTCCGAAATCCATGCCGCTTCCCGATCGGTACGGGTTATTTGCGGACTTTAATAATATACCTTGCCGCTTCCCAATCCGGATTATATGGCCGAGGGCCATTCGTCGGACCGAGGTACCTGCGGACTTTAGAGAAGTCCATGTCGTCCTGATCCGGAAATACATGGCCGAGCGCATTCGTCGGATCAAAGGACCCGCGGACTTTGAGAGAATACCATGCCGCTCCCGATACGGTTTGCATGGCCGAGGCCACTCCCGGTACGGTTTACACGGACTTAGAGAATACCATGCCGCTCCCGATACGGTTTGCATGGCCGAAGCCACTCCCGATACGGTTTACACGGACTTAGAGAATACCATGCCGCTCCCGATACGGTTTGCATGGCCGAAGCCACTCCCGGTACGGTTTACACGGACTTAGAGAATACCATGCCGCTCCCGATACGGTTTACATGGCCGAAGCCACTCCCGGTACGGTTTACACGGACTTAGAGAATACCATGCCGCTCCCGATACGGTTTGCATGGCCGAAGCCACTCCCGATACGGTTTACACGGACTTAGAAAAAACCACGCCGTGTCCTGATCCGGATTACATGGCCGAAGCCATTCGTCGGATCGAAGGACTCACGGACTTTAAGAGAACCATGCCGCTCCCGGTACGGTTTGCATGGCCGAAGCCACTCCCGATACGGTTTACACGAACTTAGAGAATACCATGCCGCTCCCGATACGGTTTACATGGCCGAAGCCACTCCCGGTACTGTTTACACGGACTTAGAGAATATCATGCCGCTCCCGATACGGTTTGCATGGCCGAAGCCACTCCCGATACGGTTTACACTGACTTAGAGAATACCATGCCGCTCCCGATACGGTTTACATGGCCGAAGCCACTCCCGGTACGGTTTACACGGACTTAGAGAATACCATGCCGCTCCCGATACGGTTTGCATGGCCGAGGCCACTCCCGGTACGGTTTACACGGACTTAGAAAAAACCACGCCGTGTCCTGATCCGGATTACATGGCCGAAGCCATTCGTCGGATCGAAGGACTCACGGACTTTAAGAGAACCATGCCGCTCCCGGTACGGTTTGCATGGCCGAAACCACTCCCGATACGGTTTACACGGACTTAGAGAATACCATGCCGCTCCCGATACGGTTTACATGGCCGAAGCCACTCCCGGTACGGTTTACACGGACTTAGAGAATACCATGCCGCTCCCGATACGGTTTGCATGGCCGAAGCCACTCCCGGTACGGTTTACACGGACTTAGAGAATACCATGCCGCTCCCGATACGGTTTACATGGCCGAAGCCACTCCCGGTACGGTTTACACGGACTTAGAGAATACCATGCCGCTCCCGATACGGTTTGCATGGCCGAGGCCACTCCCGGTACGGTTTACACGGACTTAGAAAAAACCACGCCGTGTCCTGATCCGGATTACATGGCCGAAGCCATTCGTCGGATCGAAGGACTCACGGACTTTAAGAGAACCATGCCGCTCCCGGTACGGTTTGCATGGCCGAGGCCACTCCCGATACGGTTTACACGGACTTAGAAAAAACCACGCCGTGTCCTGATCCGGATTACATGGCCGAAGCCATTCGTCGGATCGAAGGACTCACGGACTTTAAGAGAACCATGCCGCTCCCGGTACGGTTTGCATGGCCGAAGCCACTCCCGATACGGTTTACACGGACTTAGAGAATACCATGCCGCTCCCGATACGGTTTACATGGCCGAAGCCACTCCCGGTACGGTTTACACGGACTTAGAGAATACCATGCCGCTCCCGATACGGTTTGCATGGCCGAAGCCACTCCCGGTACGGTTTACACGGACTTAGAGAATACCATGCCGCTCCCGATACGGTTTACATGGCCGAAGCCACTCCCGGTACGGTTTACACGGACTTAGAGAATACCATGCCGCTCCCGATACGGTTTACATGGCCGAAGCCACTCCCGGTACGGTTTACACGGACTTAGAGAATACCATGCCGCTCCCGATACGGTTTGCATGGCCGAAGCCACTCCCGGTACGGTTTACACGGACTTAGAGAATACCATGCCGCTCCCGATACGGATTACATGGCCGAAGCCATTCGTCGGATCGAAGGACTCACGGACTTAGAAAAAACCACGCCGTGTCCTGATCCGGATTACATGGCCGAAGCCATTCGTCGGATCGAAGGACTCACGGACTTTAAGAGAACCATGCCGCATCCTGATCCGGATTACATGGCCGAGAGCCATTCGTCGGATCAAAAAGGACTCGCGGACTTTAAGAACCGTGCCGCGTCCTGATCCGGATTACATGGCCGAGAGCCATTCGTCAGATCAAAGGAGGCGCGGACTTTGGAGAAAGCCGCTCCGGTCGTCGGATCATGCCCTTCACCTCCATGAGCATTTGGGAAGGAGCAGGCAAGGGCAGGTGCCGCTGTTGCGGGTCCCGTCGCCTCTCTCAGTCCCATTCCTCCCTGCGATACCGCTTTCGGGAGAGCTCCTGGTCCTCGGGCCGAGGGTGGACCACCTGGGAGGCAGGTGCCGAGGAGGCTTCGGCTGCGCCCTTTCCTTTGGACATCATCAGGGCCTCCCGGTTGACATATTTGTGTGCCCAGGCTACGAGGTCCTGGAAGGTAGGGGGATGGCGCTTCCCGATGGAGCCGAGGAGCCCTTTGTCCCGACACCCGCTGATCACGGCCGAGACCGCGATTGAGCTGTCGAGGTTTGGGATCTGGGCGGCCTCGGTCTGGAACTTGGTGAAGTACTCTCGGAGAGTTTCGGTGGTGCCTTGCCGGATGGCTAGCAGGCTGGCCGATGTCTTGCACTGCCGGGTGGCGTCATAAAACTGGTCGATAAACAACTAGCCCAACTGGACCAGAGAATGGATGGAGTTGGGGGCCAGTGTCTCGAACCAGGTCAGAGCCGTTTTCTCGAGGGTGAGGGGAAATAGCCGGCAGCGGGCTGCCTTGGTGACTCCTCGGACCGAGAGATAAGCATTAAATCTCCGGAAATGGCAGACCGGATCCGTCATTCCGTTGTAGAGACCTTTCGGCAGCTTGAAATCGGGAGGCACCTCGGTAGCCAGGAGTTCCGGCGAAAACGGGGTTTGCTCCAGGATTTTACTAGCTAGGGGCGCCCCGTATGGCCGAGACACCATCTGCGTGCATCCTTCTTCATCGCCATTAGCCGCCGGTCCAGGTCCGGGACGGTTGAGGTGGCGACTGGCTGTCCATCGGTTCTGATCGAGTGAAGCCCGGATGAAGCACAGCCTCGCCTTGTCAGGTGACTGATGCGAGGGGCTCGGGCAGGCAGTGCCGAGGGCTTGCTACGTGCTGAGGCGGCTTCGACAAGGGAAACCGGTGCGGGTGCTGGCCGGAGCCTTGGATCTTGAACTGGGTAGAGTGGGGGGAGCTGCGCTTGCTGAGGAAGCTTTCCCATCAGTCCTATGCGCTGGGAGATGGCGGACACCATCTCCTGAAGAGGCGCTAGGGACGTGACGGCAGCCGTCAGCGTTGCTACTTGCTGCTGGAGCACTCCCACCCGATAGTCTTCCGCGACAAGGGGCTCAGTTACGACTGGCAGAGTCGCGCTTGTGGGAGCACAAGGGGCGCCTTCAGACAGCAGTAGCTGCGCCGGGGCTTCCCGTCCTTCTGCTTCACACTGTCCGGACCGTCGGGTCACAGGTCGCTGAGACATGACTTGTTTGTTACCTTCCCACAGACGGCGCCACGTGATGTAGACTGGATCTATCACGACCGGATTCCGAAGATGGAACCCGAAGATAACCGGATCCGGAGCCGGGCCGGATCGGTGTAAGGTGGCCCGACGGGGATCCAAAGCGGACGAAGGGAGACGAAGTCTGGAAGCCGAGGGGTGCTCGGGCGGTGGCCTGCCGAGTGCGAAGCCGAGACCCCTTCAGATGGCTCGGACCGGCCCTCGGGACGCGGGGCCGGGGCTCCTGAAGAAGTGGCCGAGGCTGGGCGGAGGCTTCTCCAGGTGATCTGGACCACCCCGCGGGGGGCGTGGATGAAGATCTTTGAAGTGGATCTGCCGACTGACGTCGATGGAGGCGAGCCGAAGGTCCGAGGCCGAGGGTGGCTCGGATATGGCTCTCTTGGATAGTGAGACCAAATAGCCCCTTCGGCGGACGGAGGGGCAGCGCGAGACCGAGCTTCCTGTCTTGGGACAGCCGGCGTACGGCGTCGAGACCAGGGGGAGGAGTCCGAGGTCGGCGGCCGAGACCGACTCGGAGAGGTCGGCGATGATTCGAACCGAGCCCCTGCAGGAGGGAAAGAAGAAGAGACCGGTCAGCAGAAGTCCCGGGCGTCAGCCCTGGGGAACCCCCTCCGACGGTCAAGTTAGCTCCTGAAGAAGATTCGATTCAGAAGGCAAGGAGAGTAGCTTTATGCTATTCGGAAGCTTGGGGAGGCATCCGTTTTTCCCACCACCGCCTTGGCTACAAATGGCAGGATATTTATAGCGGAGGATAGTGGAGGGTTAACGGTGGCAGCCGATATAGGACTAAAGGAGGCTTACTGATAAACCGCCATAGCGTCTGATCCGCCACCGGAGTGGGCCGGACTCGGCTACCGGTCCGAAGGGGGTTGGGCCGCTGACGGGCCGAAGGCTGTTGGGCCCTGGGCTTCCGCGCCGCTCCCGGGCCGGATGCTGGTGGGCCGCTGACGGGCTGAAGCCTGTTGGGCCGGGAGCGAGGGTACTGCTTATGGGCCGAAGGCTATTGGGCCGCTGACGGGCCGAAGGCTCCCGGAGGGCCTGGTACTGCTGCTGTTGGGCTCAGTGGTGTTTGGGCCTGCTTTAATGGGCCGAATCGGATTCTGCCTCATCAAATAGAATTGCCTGATCTTCTCTATTTCAAATGATCTGTTTTCACTTGGATAAAAAAATCCACGCAATCAGAGCAAACAAGAAGAGCTGTGGTCACGATCCTGTTGATGGATTTTTCTTTCATTTCACTCTCTGGCATTTTGTCAGGGTCTAGGCCTATAGATTTCTAAATTATAGGCATCCCATCCTAAGCCTCATATTTTAACAAGTACCCTAAACATTTTTAATCAATAACAGGGTCCACCCGTCCTGGTGCACTGATGTTGCATACAAGATAAAGGGTTCAACCATTTGTGAGAGCACGGATAACTTGGGACGTTTGAGGATATGCACACAACTAAGCTAAAATAATTTTAAGTAGGGCTATGCATAATTAGGTTCAAACTCAAAAATTAAATCGAATCAAGTGATTTGGTTCGGTTCGATTCTGTTTGCGGGTTATGTTAGGTTCGGTTCAATTTTGCAAAGTTGTGAAATCGAATCAAGTCAAAAAACTGAATAAATTGATTTTTAAATAAATAAATATATTTTATATTAACATTATATATAAAAATATTTTAATATTTTAGTATCAAATATATATCTATATATAAATATATATTTTTAAGATTTAATTTTAATGTTAAATACATAAATATACATGTAATATGATTAAAATGAAGAATTTCGATTTGAACATAAACAAATTCAGTTCAGTTCGGTTCGGTTTGAAAAAATTTCCTCTAAAATCGAATCGAACTGAATCATGCACACCCCTAATTTTAAGAACCTATACTAAACATTATAATTTTCACTCATTATATTACCTTGATTTGCTTGTGTGAGGTGAAAAAAATCCAATTTTTCAAAATGGAGGCATTACTTGCATCTAGGGATGTAAAATAATATATGTCCGGTGGAATACCAGCTCTATGTTTATCCTTAACCGTTAAGTAATATGTGTATCTTTTTTCTTATACCCTAAGAAATATATGCATCGTTATCTTTTAATTATCAACAATAAATACATAAAAGTTAAATTATCATAATACTATGTGTCAAGATAAGTTTAATATTCTATCATTTCTAGGAGGAACGTATAAGTTCTTTCTAGACAATTCTCATAAATTTACTTGTAAATTACATGATATTTGTAAAAATGAATCTTGCAAATTAGTGAACGAGAAAAAGAAGGAACTAAAATGGGGGTGTGGACAGTAGGGCAGTTAAGAGGCAGTTAGGTGTTTGAATAAAGGAAAAGGGAGCAACCGAAACAGTTAAATGGAGGCTGTTAGGAGATCTAACCTCTTGCTTTGAGATCATCTACTCTTTTTTTTTTTTTTTTATACTCCACTCCATCTTATTAGTCTACCTACAATAACAGAAAGAAAAAAAAAAAACAAAAAAGTATTCTTTCATATTTTATATGGTTTTGATCAATGAGACAAGTAGAGTACTACTTACAAAAACGAAAGTGGATTATACAATATGAGAAATCTGAAAAATCAAAAACTGTTATTGGGTTCAGCCATTAAAAACATTTTTACTGTTCACTAGAACTTGCTTTTTGACTTTCAGATTTTTTTGGATTGTCGGATCAAAGATCTGCCTGTACGGACGCGTACGACACCTCGGCATCCACCTGAAAAAAATTTAAAAAATATTTTTTTTAACCCACTGCACTGTGCAGCAATGCTACTCAATCCATGTATAGTCTAGCTGAACGTTATTGGGCCGAAAAGGGGCTGGGTATCATCATATTATTGAGGTGGCACCGGGGTTTGGTTTGGTCCATATCAATGGTTCATAGTATATAGCTAGCATTTGATCCCTTTCCAAAAGAATTCCAAATTGGCGCCCTTACATCTGCGGTACATCAAGTTCTTATATTTTGCTGGATTTCAAAGTCACTTTGAAATAGGAAATCCATTATCAACTTGTGAAACACTAGAAAGGTGCATTAGCTTAATTAGTTCATCAATGTTGGCTTATAGAAAAATATGTCATCCATATTTTTCTTTTCACCTGTGAAATATACCATTATCTCTTCGATAAAACCAATGCCCCTTATGAAGAGAACAGTTGCATAAAACCGTTTGGCAGTTGATCAATTCCCGTTGTTCACAGATCTTGTTCACACTTCACGTATGAACAATTGTTAACAGGTGAAAAAATGATTGCGATTAAGTAATCCAACTCATGATTAGTTAATTGCACGTAAAACACCAAACAACATGTTGGAGCGACTATATAATAATCGTACATCGGTTAATTTCAATTGCGGCCAGTGCCTATGACCTTGGGCCCTTCAAACTCAACACTCAGATTTTTGTGGTTTGTAAAATAGTTTCAGAGCAGGGGCATGGTCCAACTTTATCTTTTCAAATTTATCATGTAATTTGCACCACCTCCTCTTATCTAATTTTTACGGCCCATCTCAACTATAAGGGAGAGTGTTGAAGCGGCTATATAATAGTCCTACATCGGTTAATTTTAGTTGTGACCAGTACCTATGATCTTGGGCCCTTCAAATTCAACACCGAATTCTGTGGTATGTAAAACAACAAAGTAAAACTATAGTGTAATACGTTGCTGGCAGCTTTTTGACGCTTTTGTTAAGTAGGAGACATGGTTTGCATGATTAACGTTAAATATTTTCATATTACTAAAAGGTGTGTTAACACTTTAGGCTAATGCACACTTTTTAGCAACTTGCTACAAAGATGTATTGTTTTAGTTTTAAAAGAGTATGGGGGTGTACAAACATGATGAAAAGATAAAGGGATTTTTTCAAATCAGTGCCTACAATCTTTCAAAATTTTATATATGTCCCTTCCTTTTTAGAATTTCTAAATATATCCATATAATCCTCTGTTGTTTTAAGATATGGGCCTGTGGTAAGTGGCCATTCGAAAAAGAGATGACGGAGGGAAATGCTGCCGTTTGAGTGCATAAAAGTCAAAAATACCCCTGCCGGCATGTTCTAAGAATGCACCTCCCCATGACGGCATGTTCTTTCCCTTCCACTTGAATTGTTCCTTTGCGTTGCTGCTCAAGCCGAGAGGATCAAGAGGAGAAGATCTTCTGGCTCAAGGCCAAGGCTGTGGCACCAGTGCACGCACCTACAGGAGAACCTCTTCTTCGACGGTGTCTTCAAGGAGCTCTCTACTCAACGTGCCACCCTTCAGGTCCGTTTCTACGATGGCGACGCCCGCTGCGTGCTCTCCCTCAAGGCCAAGGCCCGGCTCTCCGTGTTGGGATCCGGGCGGGACGCGAAGAACGCAGCGGAAACGAAGAACAAAAATTAAACCCGCCCGATACCTGCTGATCCGATTCGGAACGAAAAACTCAAACCGAAAACTACGAGAAGTAATCCGATTACCGTGCGCGGATTCGAATCCGCTTCCGTTTCAGTTCCGTCGAGGCGATGCCGCAAGCCGCACAAGCGTCCGGCCTCCAGCGGTATCCACGCGATCCTCCGCGGTGGTTCGTCCTCGATCCCTCATCCGTTTCAACTCGCTCGCTGAAGATCCGTCGCCGCAACGATTGCGGAAATCCCGCCGACGGGAATTCCCGACTTTCGGGAATCATACGCGGCGGAGACGGAAGCTGTTCTGGCGCGCCGAACGGGACGCCCAGAGGTGGAGAGAGAAAGGGGGGTGACGGCCAGCAAGGGAAATCCTGGAGCTTGGCCCAGGGTTTCTCAACAGCGTGTATATATATTAAGTCGGCGCGACTTTTCACAAAAGTCCCCGAGTTAATATAAATCCCACTTATGTACCACCGACTGAGAATCTTATTGCGTGTGACCCTCTAGGCCCATTTACCAGTCCGATTTTCAGCCCGTTAAGTCCAATAACTAGTTATTGACTTATTGTAATTAATTAATATCTATATATTAACTAATTACTTAACCGAATTGACATCGCATGTAAATTCGGTCGGACTTCTGATCAAGTTGGGTGCCAAGCAACACCGCATGATCCCGGAAGGTAATGGGGTTCAGCAACCCGCTCATGGAACCTGTCCGTCCACAGTTACCACGTGGCTATAATCCTTCGTTCGCACAATGCTCTCGAGTTAACCTAGAGTATGGTCAACTGTCAAACCCTAGATGGTCAACTCACTTGAATCAGACTCCGCTGTACAATATCCGAAAACCACTTTTCTGATATTGTTTCTGCTCTGGCCAGAGACTCCTGCGGATCTACTCTAGAGCATTCTCTCTCCAGTTACCTGAGAGCGAACGATCCTCTATTGAACACACAATCACCTTCGAAGGTCTTCCGCTGGACCCGATCCTTGACTATTAGAGATCCCGTGGATAGGGATTCGTAGGTCAAGGTCAAAGTCCAGAAGTCCACCGACAATGTGTCTTTGGTGTCTCAAGTCCAAGGATCAACCACGCTACTGTGACGATGAATCAAGCCGATTGACAGTCAGGTAAATTACCATTCGGTGATTCATGTCGGATCAGTTCAGTGAACTCATTCTCCAATGAGCACCTACAGGTTTACCATTGTGTCTCCACACTAGTAACTAACGAGATCAGTTACCCTCATCATATGAGCTGGAATAACCTGTACTAGTCTAACCGGATGTTTGATGTCCTTCTCAAACATCCTACGACTAGGAACAATTGAGAATATGTGTTTATAAGTCATTAGTCTCATTATTATGATCTCATCATAATCTGACGACTATTGCACATATTCATGGACTTCATTATGCGTAAATACAAATATGCCAATCTACATAATGAATTTAATGCCATTTATTAGTGAACCAGATTGAAATAGGTGCCTAATGATTGGCTTAGAGGACACCTATATCCATCAATCTCCCACTTGGACTCAAGTCAATCACTTTCGCATTTGATCTCCATCAAATCTAGGTGATGCTCACATAAAGTCTGTGACTAAGACTTGGTCAGGGATCTGCTAAATTATCTACAGATGGAATATTTCCATTACGTTATTTCCTCTTAATTCTTTGTCTCTGAACCTGTGAAAGAGCCTCAGAATGTTCTGCAACTTCTGAAGAGACCATGGCTCGATCATACAACTGATTGCTCCCACTGTTGTCCTACAACAACGAGATTTAATCAGAGACCTTTTAGAACTACATCTAGTTCAGAGATGAACCTTTTCATCCATACTGTTCCAATAACAGTATCACTTGTTTATGTCGTCACCTTAATATCGAGTTCTGGATTGGAACCATTCCAATCCATTCCTTTCTACTAGAAGGTTGAATCCATTATTTGACGTGAAATTTGAGTCAGTGTGACCTCATAGTTTCAAATCATCCTCTCCATATAAGCGAATGCATCCTTAACACTACTCAAGCGCTTAATGATGCAATTCACTCATGTATCCTTTAAGGAACCTTTTCTTTAAAGGAATAAATTCCATATCTCAACAATTGAGACTTGTCATGAAATTTATGCCATACATCTTGACATACGAGTCAATATAATATCCCCACCAATCTATCTTAATAGATTCGTATTCCAATACGTGGGATATTATAACTAAATCCATTATGGAGAAAAACATGGTTAACAATGCTTTCACTAATAGTAACATCCTAAAGTCATTCTCAATGACTTTGATCTTATTATCATAATAAAACGACTGTACTCCCACTATCCTTTCTGAACACACACAATCCGTGATCATTCTTAACGATCACACAATATTTGACCATTTAAGTCAAAACTATTATTACAACTTAGGAAGCTCCAGTTTGATTCAAAATAATTTTGAAATCATAACTTGCTTCCTGGATATTCTAAAAGCTTTAAAGGTGTATCATATACATCTTTACCTCAATCACATTGAGTGGACGCTTTTAATATCCAACTGTCATCATCTCATGATAGGCAGTATTGACAAGTAGAACTCTAATAAACTTATCAATCTCAAAGTTGTAATGACAGAGAGCATCATTATCATAGATTTTAGATCATAATCTATTTTGAGCTCCTCTCATCTTGCTAAATCAGATATGTCAAACATATCCTTTTAGTCACTGAGAGAATCTCAAAAAAATCTATGAAGCTCTCTGATGTGTCATGAGTGGTTCCAAACAACTAAAGATTATCTAATAATCTTATGTTAACTTGTGAATCTAGAACATCTTCTAATTTTATCAGCTCCCACTGTCTTCTTTGAGGACATATTCCTTTTCACAGAAGACAGCTTTCAGAACGATAATTATTTCATTATCGCCTGGCCAATAAATGTAATGTCCAAACTCTTCAGACATTTACAAATTCACATCACGGTAATACCTGACTTTTAAATCATGTTTGTTCATAATTCACACCTCATATGAATTATTTGGTTTCCATATCTTATATGGACACACACTGACTAATTTGGAACCATCTTTAAAGTATGGACATCTAATGTTCATACTATTGTTCAAAAAGACATGAATTAGGCAAATCTTATTGTATATTGCACTATATCTTAATAAGGTGCAATCCCTCATTCTATCATATTGCTATGATGCACAATGAGGATCAATCGAGCGAGGATACAATTATCCTCTTAATGATTTATGTGAATCATATACCTAAGTATTAGTTTCTTTGATCAAATCAATAATTCTAATATTTCATATTGATCTCATACCTTAATCTCTCAGATGCATTTGACTTGTACTTCAGTAAGTACATACAGTCGAATCATTCCAAGAGTAAACTATAAGGTAAGTCAATAGTAGTGATTATCTTTTGGCCTTTGAGCTGTTTACATCAATATGCATCAGCATCAATGATTTTTTTATTGTACAACCCTGTGTACAATATTATAGATAATCAGGATTCACACTGTTCATTTCTATAGGAGACTTGTGAACATTCATCACACGAATGTCACTTCAAGAATCTCTAGTGCATTGACTGATTCGAACAACTATTATTCTTCTCAATCAATGTTATTCTTGATTTCTCATGCAACTAAATAACAATTATTCAGTTTCATTTTAGACTCCTATAGATATACAAAGATTTACTGTCTAACAGTAATCTATGAATATCATGAACAATAGTTAAGTCTAACTCAACACTTGCATCTTCTCGATTTCCTTTTACTTGTCTAAGTCTGCACACTATTGTAGCTTTGAGAATTATTTCCAATATCTCATATTGGATACGCTAATTCTCCAATAGACATGCAAAAGACGATAATAAGAATATATGAAACTTCTTTCAAGTTCCATATGACCATCATTGCCTTTCAATAAGGCATACCATGAGCACATCTTCACCTTGGTCTATCCAAGTAAGAGGATTCATGATATCTGATTAGGATAGTGACTTTCACTTGGCCCTGAAGACATTCTTCAGAGTTTTCTAGTCAGTCTGAATATGAGAAGTATTGGCATCCAATATGCCAACTTCTCGAATAGACGATATTTTAGTAAATCGAAGGAAATAACGTGATTTAAGCAGATAGTTCTGATAATTCAATTATGGTCTTTTATCTTGAATTATTTCCCACTATTTTTCGACGGACTGTATAACCTTCAGGTATACAGAACGGAAGACTCCGACGGTCTTCTAGTGAGGATCAGAATCTCCAAGAATCACAGTATGACCTCGGGTAAACACATAGTATCATACCATTATCTTAGAGCAACCATCTCATGGTAATTGCAACTCCTTGCAATATCCGATCTTATTTCGGCTCCCAGGTCTTTAATGGTCCCGGGTAAACACAGTAGACCATTATACCTGGTCTAAGCTTTACCATCAATACGCGACAGAATAGAGTAAGAATGCAGCTCCCGGGTAAACGCGAGGATAGCTACACCGTTCCTCTATTCCAATCTCAAGGCATCATAATGCCATAGTTAATAGTCCTTTCATCAGATGGTGGCAGATCTCGGGTAAACACGTAGTATCTGTCAACACTGAATCAAGTTCTAAGAACTATATTGATGGAGAGTCACGCGGTACATTCTCAATGACTCGCGCTCCGGCTTAGACTTTATGTTGAAGGTTTTGTTTATATTAAGTTGGTCTCATCCTAGGTGATAGTTTATAAATATATCGGATATATTTAACTATACCTAGATATTAGCAATCGATTCATAATCAATAACTAAAAGCATGCATCATCCATACATGTTCATTATGTGGTCATGGACAGCACGGTGATTAACTGGAGCCAAACAATTAATCACCAAAACTATATAACACTTATATAATCTAAACATGCAAACACATAGCCACTGGTGATCTCATCTCCTGTCGCCTTCTTGGTTGCATTTGTGGATCATCCTCGCCTCTCCTCGGCCGACGCGAATGGAGAGAGGGAGATAGAATTACAATGGAATGGAGAGAGGGAGGCACACAAGCCTCATTAATTAACACTTAATTAATAAACATTCACATTCCATAACAATCCACAAAATCACACACCATCACATGATATGAAATTTAACTAAGTGCATGTCCATGACCACCACAAATTTTAACCATCCACACATGATTAAACACATCACATGAAGGCTAAAATTTTGAAAATATAATAATTTTGGCTTTCTTAAAACCTGGGTTCCAATCAAAATTGGATAATTTGAATTTTCGAAAATCTTATTTTCTAACATGCAATAAATCTAATTTAAAGCATTAAACACATCAACATGCGCACACAATGCTAAAATTAAAATTCTAAAATATTCCATGCATAATTTAGAACAATTCTAAATTAATTAATCTAACATTCAGATTAATATTAAATAACATTAATAACAATTATTAATGCGAAACAATCTAACATTTAGATAGAATTAAAAATTCCTAAATAACATTTATAAAAGAATTTTCAACTCAAATTATTAACCCCTTAACAACTCCTTGTTAATAAACCCCTTTATTTAAATCATATTTCTCAATAACCATTATTAAGAAATAATAATTAGAACATTTCTAATTAAAATAGTCTAACATCTTAGACTTAATTTAATCCTTTAATAGCATTTATAAAAGATTAAATTACAAGTAGATTAGATCATTAAAACCAATAATTAAGAGATTCAAGAGTAAACTAATTAATCATCTTAATAACTATTATTAAGACTTAATTAATACTTAATAACTTTTATTAAGATTCATTACTCAAGAATTAATTAACTTAATTATAACATTTATAAAAAGTTAATTAATCACTTAACAACTATTATTAAGTGTCTCCAAATTATTAAAATAATTCTCTAACAACAATTGCTAAAGAATTATCTAATTGGTTAATCAAAATAAAGTTAACAACATTTGTCAATTAATTTTAAAACCATGATAATTATCTAATCCCTTAAATAATTAACAACGTTTGTTAATAAATTTTAAGATCCCATCTTAAATATAAGTTAACAACATTTGTTAATTATAAAGTAAGATCACATCTTAACTCATAATCCCCTTTTAAACTTAAAATTATAAATTTAAGTATAAAACACTTTTAGTTATTAACAATCGTTGTTAATATCTTTTTAATAAATGTTAAAGGGAATCATGTCAACCCTTTATGTAAGATCATATCTTACATAAGTTAAACCCAATTGACTATTAAGATCTAATCTCAATAAGTTCATAATTAACTGGAACAATAATATTAAAACAGTTTTAAATTATTTAACTTCAATTCCAGTTAATAGGGGTTGGGGTTTAGGGGTTTAAATAAGGGGTTAAATAGATTAAATGGGCTGGGGTTAAATAGGCCCAATTGGCCTATTAAATTGGGCCCAGGGCCTGGTCTGGCTCGGGCTGGGGCAACCTGGCCCAGCCCCTGGTCCGGCCCTGGCTCGAGCCAGGCAGGGCCCTGGTTCGGGCGACCTGGCCGAGCCAGGTCGGGCGCCTGGTGCGCCCGGGCCAGGCCCAGGCCGCCCGGCCGAACCGGCTCGGACCGGCTCGGGACCGGCCGGTCCAGGCCCATCTGCTGCAGGTTCGACCAGTTCAGATTTTAGGGTTTTTCAGCCCTGTTTGAAGCCTGTTTTGGGCGGCGCCGCCGCCGCCTCCGGCAGCGAGAGTGGCCGGAATTCGCAGAGGGATGTCACCACTTCCATTTCCCCCACCGGTGGTGGCCGGACGGCGACTCCTTCGCCGCCGGTGAACCTCCAAAGTTGGAGATTTGTGCAGTTTCGCAGATTTCAGCTTTTCCTCAATTCTTTTTCAACTTTTGAAAATTATGGGAAGAAAAGCTCCACCGGCCGCCATGGAAATTTTTCGGGGATGGCGAGGGGTAGTTGGTCATACCAGAAAACCCACAGAGATGGTCCAATCATCATTAATCCCCTTTTGTAGCCCACAAATCCGGTTCTTCATCACCATGAAGAACGAGATAAAACCCCAAAAAATTCTCGTTTTTCGCACAGAAAAATTAAATTCGAAATTCTAAGTTCATCCCATGAACAATATCTATGAAGAAAAACGAATTCATGCATGAAATAATTTAGAATAATAATTTTATCGTTCCGGAGCGGATCAGAGCGGAACCTGGCTCTGATACCACTATTGGGATCCGGGTGGGACGCGAAGAACGCAGCAGAAACGAAGAACAAAAATTAAACCCGCCCGATACCCGCTGATCCAATTCGGAACGAAAAACTCAAACCGAAAACTACGAGAAGTAATCCGATTACCGTGCGCGGATTCGAATCCGCTTCCGTTTCAGTTCCGTCGAGGCGATGTCGCAAGCCGCACAAGCGTCCGGCCTCCAGCGGTATCCACGCGATCCTCCGCGGTGGTTCGTCCTCGATCCCTCATCCGTTTCAACTCGCTCGCTGAAGATCCGTCGCCGCAACGATTGCGGAAATCCCGCCGACGGGAATTCCCGACTTTCGGGAATCATACGCGGCGGAGACGGAAGCTGTTCTGGCGCGCCGAACGGGACGCCCAGAGGTGGAGAGAGAAAGGGGGGTGACGGCCAGCAAGGAAAATCCTGGAGCTTGGCCCAGGGTTTCTCAACAGCGTGTATATATATTAAGTCGGCGCGACTTTTCACAAAAGTCCCCGAGTTAATATAAATCCCACTTATGTACCACCGACTGAGAATCTTATTGCGTGTGACCCTCTAGGCCCATTTACCAGTCCGGTTTTCAGCCCGTTAAGTCCAATAACTAGTTATTGACTTATTGTAATTAATTAATATCTATATATTAACTAATTACTTAACCGAATTGACATCGCATGTAAATTCGGTCGGACTTCTGATCAAGTTGGGTGCCAAGCAACACCGCATGATCCCGGAAGGTAATGGGGTTCAGCAACCCGCTCATGGAACCTGTCCGTCCACAGTTACCACGTGGCTATAATCCTTCGTTCGCACAATGCTCTCAAGTTAACCTAGAGTATGGTCAACTGTCAAACCCTAGATGGTCAACTCACTTGAATCAGACTCCGCTGTACAATATCCGAAAACCACTTTTCTGATATTGTTTCTGCTCTGGCCAGAGACTCCTGCGGATCTACTCTAGAGCATTCTCTCTCCAGTTACCTGAGAGCGAACGATCCTCTATTGAACACACAATCACCTTCGAAGGTCTTCCGCTGGACCCGATCCTTGACTATTAGAGATCCCGTGGATAGGGATTCGTAGGTCAAGGTCAAAGTCCAGAAGTCCACCGACAATGTGTCTTTGGTGTCTCAAGTCCAAGGATCAACCACGCTACTGTGACGATGAATCAAGCCGATTGACAGTCAGGTAAATTACCATTCGACGATTCATGTCGGATCAGTTCAGTGAACTCATTCTCCAATGAGCACCTACAGGTTTACCATTGTGTCTCCACACTAGTAACTAACGAGATCAGTTACCCTCATCATATAAGCTGGAATAACCTGTACTAGTCTAACCGGATGTTTGATATCCTTCTCAAACATCCTACGACTAGAAACAATTGAGAATATGTGTTTATAAGTCATTAGTCTCATTATTATGATCTCATCATAATCTGACGACTATTGCACATATTCATGGACTTCATTATGCGTAAATACAAATATGCCAATCTACATAATGAATTTAATGCCATTTATTAGTGAACCAGATTGAAATAGGTGCCTAATGATTGGCTTAGAGGACACCTATATCCATCACTCCGGTGGGGTCAGCACTCGGCCAGACCTACGCTGCCGACTCCAACCAGCTCCTCACCAACCTTCCAGCGTACCAGATCATGGAGAATGTGAAAAGGGAGCTCCTTT
Organism: Zantedeschia hybrid cultivar; assembly: GCA_030544215.1. Lineage (NCBI taxonomy): Eukaryota > Viridiplantae > Streptophyta > Magnoliopsida > Alismatales > Araceae > Zantedeschia > Zantedeschia hybrid cultivar. The sequence goes on along the minus strand of JARZZO010000006.1, from coordinate 77,844,698 downwards.
GTAATGACGGAGGTGGGGAGAGAGTGGTGGAAATGGTGTGCTTGGGGGGTTTCAGGAACATAAGGACAGTGTATGGGTGGGAGGAGGAAGGACTGATGTCGGAGTTGGACGAGTCGCACTACGGTCTTGGAACGAGCTACGAGCTAGAGTGCGAGACGGCGACACACAGAATCTAGAACCCATGGCGGGGCTGCTGCGTAACCTGGCCTCTTACAGGAAAATAGTCAAGCACCTTGTGGCCACAAAGTTTGTGGCACACACCGTGGCGGCCCTAGGCAGCGGCAGCGTGGCCACGAGGACGAAGGCCGCGAGGGCTCTTCACAAGTTGGCGCACGGGAGCAAAAAGACAACAAAGGAGATCAGGGAGGCCGGCTGCATACCTCGGCTAGTGAGGATGCTCGAGGCGAAGGGTTCGGAGGAAAAGGGAGCCGCCGTAATGGCGCTGGTCTCGCTATTGGCGGCTGCCGATAACAGGAGGGTGTTCAGGAAGGATGAGCGGGGGATCACGAACGTAGTCCAGCTTTTCGATCTGCTTGTCCCCACTATGAACAAGAAGCACCCAATCTTGGTGCTGAGTTCTGTTTCCCAGTCGAGGAAGTGCAAGAAGAGGATGGTGGAGGCAGGGGCTTGTGTGTTCCTACAACGGCTTGTGTGTTTCTTAGCTCACCTTGATCAGACCGAGTACAGATGAACTCAAGGGTACATGGGTCCTTTTCAAGCTATGATTAAGCTTCACTATAGTTACGTTCACCCCTACCCAATGCTTCCGTTAACAATTGAACGACGGGTCCATATCTTAGAACAGCGAAGGATTATAGAGATATATTTAGAAATTCTAAGAAGGGACATATATAAAATTTTAAAGATTGTAGGGACTGATTTGGGAAAATCCCAAAGATAAAATAATATCAACTTTATGCTACAAAATTAAGAAATACATGTTCCATTTATGTAGGCATTCTTTTTAATTATGGGTAATGAACCTTGCCCATGAGAAATAAGGATAACAGGCTGGTTTGACAACAAGTTTAACTAGTTAATGGACACTAACAGGGTTAGTGAAAACGCAAAGGGAAGTGCTACTTGTATTTTTTTAATGAAATTTTTATAGTAATACTTTTTTTAACACTACTTTCGACAGGTTTAATTGACAATCACATATTGGAAGAATGTGTTATTGTCTTTACACATTTGACAGACCTCCTTCTAATATGTGATTACCACTTAGACGCGTCAAAAAATGGTGTTAGGTATTTTCCTTTCTTTAATTTATCCTCTTAGATGCCTCTTGTCTTTTAACAATTCATATGGATTTATTGCAATGAATCTTTCCATGATGATCTGGGCGCCACTTTGATTGGACAATAGGAAAATAATAAGGGCGAATAAGGGGAGAATTAGTTTAATTTTTTTTTGACAAGCAGAATGGCTTATATTGGTGCAGAATAGCGTATTCGTGGAATAATGAGAATAAATTATCTCACCCTAAATCTAAGAATTACTTATTCTTCTTATATCGTCAGCGGGCCCCACAAAATTATCAAAACGAAACACCTCTTACTCTAGTATACGCTATTCCGTCAGATCCCACGTAATAACTTATTTTGCAAACAAAGTGAGGCTCAGGAATGGTAATGATGAAAGTATATGATCGCACCACTTTGATTGGAGAATAGGAGAAGAATAAGGAAGAATAAAAGGAGAATAAACTTAATTTAGCTTTGACCAACGGAATGACTTATACCGGTACAGAATAGCATATTCGGAGAATAAGCAATTCGACCTTAGACTTAAGAATTACTTTTTCTTCTTATTCCGCCAGTGGGTCCCACATAATTATCAAAGTTAAACACCCCTTATTCTGCAAACAAATTACTTATCCGGAATAGCGTATACTAGAATAAGGGGTGCTTAACTTTGATAGTTCCGTGGGACCCACTGAGGGAAGAGGAAGGATAAACAATTCTTGGGTCTAGGGTCGAATTGCTTATTCTCCTTATTCTAGTATAAGTAATTCTAACGCGGTATAAGCCATTCCGCCCATCAAACTAGAATTAACCTTATTCTAAGAATAAGAAGCCTTATTCTTCTCCTATTTTCCAATCAAAGTGGCGAGTGAATACCTTATCTTTAAGGACCGAATAAGCTCAGAGACATGCCTCACCTTATCCAAGTTTGTCCTCTTTACTTTGCTCGGCTCCACTGGAATTTATTTTGGAATAAATTAGAGCAGATGATGTGCCCAAAAAAATTCAAATTACTTACTCTAATTAGAATAAGGAGAACATTATCTTTTTTATATAACTTTATTCTTTGTTTATTTTACTTAATTTATTATTTATTTTAGATAAAATACTAATTCGGACGTCAAATTAAAAGATTTCTTATCCAGCAATCCCAAATAATTAGTTGTCAACTCAGACCTTAAGATGTAAGAATGTCATCACAGAATAAGTTACGACCAAAAAAAGGTCATCACAGAATAAGTAAAATAATGGGTTTTTTGTAAAATAATGGACGTTGATCCAGTCCACTAATCCATCCGAGGAAAATAGAATTAGACATATCCGAGTCCGAAGGCACCTTCCATTCTATCCTAACTTATTTTAATTTCTCATTTGTACAAAGCCATTGAAAAAGATCCAAGAAGCTCGTACACCTTACGCATGGAATCAGATCTTTTTCTTCTCCGGCTAGAATCCCTCCACCTGTCAAAACTTGCACGTCCTCATCCAGGAGGCAATGGGAGGAACCAGAGAAGAGGATACATATGTACCCAAAAACCTGAACAGGATACTAAAACCCACCTCCAAAAAGATTAGAGGGATGAAAGAGCTAAAGCCAAGGGGATGTGAGATCTTTCTGAACGATCGATCCTTGGCCATTCAAGTGCCAATAATGTAATTGTTTTAGTAGTAAGAGAGTTTTCCCTAATATTTCCTTATAATAAAACAAGAGAGAGAGAGGACCCACTAGGTCAATCTCTAATCTTTCCTTCATCTTGGTATCAGAGCCGCCAAGAAGGACGTTGCCGGCGACGTCCAACCACTGACAACGGATCGGCGTGCCACCCAGCGTGCCTGCGCCACCAGCACGCCCAGGCGGGCGAGCGCAGGCCCGCGCACTGCGAACCGCCCCGCACGGCCCGCGCCCTTCGCCGCGGAGCGCCGCGCACCGCCCCGCGCGGCCCGGCGCCCTTCGCCGCGGAGCGCCTCGAACCGCGGAGCGCCTTGAACCGCGGAGCACCGAGAACCGCCCCGCACGGCCCGTGCCTGCCACTCCCTTCACCCTGCGCCCTGCACGTACCTGCCGAGCCCAGTCCACCTGTTTGGCCCAGCGTTCCTAGGCCCAGTGAATCACCTACGCGTGCTTCAGGGCTCCCAGCGCCTCCTTCATTGCCTCAACAGGTTCCCGGCCATGTCCTGTCATGTTTTCTGGCAATGCTGTTGTTTCTTTTGCATCTGAGTGTTTGTAGTTGGTTGTGTGTTGTGAGTTGATGATACATGATTGTTGAAATTGGGAGTGTGGTTGTGTGGTGCGGTTCTTCTTTGTACTTGTGCTCCGGGATTACGTAGGGATGGCGGATCCGGTTACTATGCAGGACCTTGAAGGTCTTATTGGACGCCTTATATCCGCACAGATATCTGCTGTGCAATTGGCTACTACTCTGAGAGATTTCACTCGGGAGAATACATCCCTTAATGTCTTGCAGGTGGCAGTAAAACTTGATGGACCAGCCACCTATTTGACTTGGGTGAGGAGCACTCGTTTACTTGTGCAGGGACGTGGTTTGGAGGGACATTTGACAGGTATGGTGAAAAATCCTGCATATGATGCGCCTAGGGTGGCGCAGTGGAAGATGGATTTAATTGTCTTGACATTTCTCCTTAATACCATGGCGCCCAATGTTGCAAAAAGTGTGCAGTTACTAGAGACCGCACATGAGGTGTGGGAGGCAGTGGCCCAAATGTTTTCACAACACCTTAACTATGCGCAGTTTTTTGAGATTCGATCCCAATAGCGGGAGCTTCGTCAAGGAAATTTATCTGTGACAGAGTATACCACAGCACTGAAACAGCTTTGGTCTGAGGCTGATCACTATAGGACCTTTGTTCTTACATGTTCTGTTGATGTTGATGGCTTTCAGAAATACCTTAACCATGAACGTGTTTAAGACTTCCTTTAAGGACTAAATTCAGACTTTGAATCTGTTCGTGTTCAGCTATTGGTTCGGGATGTTCTTCCTAGTTTGGGACAAGCGTTTTCCACTGTCTTAAGCGAGGAAACCCGGCGGCGAGTCACTTCAGTAACCAGTGCTCCTGTACGCTCCGCTCTTACTGTGCAACCTCAAACGCAGTTGTCAGGAGAGAAGGTGTGCCACCACTATAAGAAGCCAGGACACATCAAGGCATATTGTTGGGAGCTTCATGGTCGGCCTTCTCAGTCTGACCGTGGTGGTCGTGGTCGTGGTGACAGTGGGGGCCGTCGTGGTGGGGACCGTGCTAGTGGTCGTGGCCGTGACCGTCCATTTGGATAGGCCCATCTTTCTGAGGAAACTGAGGACCGTATACCAGGTATGTCTACAGATGAGTATCAGACTCTGCGACAATTGATGGACAAGTATGAAGCATCTTCTGGCACTACCTCCTCTGCGACGGAGACACCTAGCCAACCAGAGGGATATTTAGACTCATCTCACTTTGCCCAGTCAGGTATTATGTCCAATATGGAACATGCATTTAGTAATGTAGGTAGCAAATCTAGCTCCTGGATAATAGACTCAGGAGCCTCCAGTCATATGACAGGTATATCCTCTTTGTTTCAATCATATCTCCCATGCTCGGGAAGGGATAAAGTCCGTATTGCTGATGGATCTTTTACCTCTATCTCGGGCAAGAGATCTATTGATTGTACCCCTTCCTTGAGATTGTCTTCTGTCTTGCATGTTCCTTCATTTCCTACAAATCTGCTCTCTATTAGTTCTATTACTCAAGATTTGAATTGTTCTGTCACTTTTTGGCCTTCCTACTGCCTTTTTCAGGAGTTGAAAACGGGGAAGATACTTGGATGTGGTAAATTGCACAATGGACTCTACTACTTGGAGGATGGAGAGCATAGTTTGAAGCTTGATATGGAAAAGTCTACGTTTTCTACTGATAGTGCTGCCTCAGAGATTGTGTTACATCATCGTAGGCTAGGTCATGTTCCCTTTCCTATTTTTAGACGTTTGTTTCCGTCTTTATCAAATAAGTTTAATGCAAATCTGCTGGTTTGTGACCATTGTGAACTCGCCAAACATACAAGAGGAGTTTATCCAGTTTTTGGGAATAAAAGTTCTGAACCTTTTACACTTGTTCACTCTGATGTGTGGGGACCTTGTAATACTGTTGCTGTTACAGGTCATCGGTGGTTCGTTACATTTATTGATTGTTTAAGTCGAGTGACGTGGGTCTATTTGCTGAAAAGTAAGGGTGAAGTTCTCAGTTGCTTCAAGGAATTTCATAAGTTGGTGGACACTCAGTTCAGTGCCAAAATTAAGATTCTGCGTTCTGATAATGGAATTGAATATACTAATAGAGCATTTTGTGAATACTTTCAAGCTCATGAAATTGCCCATCAAACAATTTGTGTTGATACTCTTGCTCAGAATGGTGTGGCTGAGCGAAAGAATAGACATCTATTGGAGGTGACTCATGCCATCTTGTTTACTATGAATGTTCCCAAGTTTTTATGCGGAGAGGCAGTGTTGATTGTTGCCTACTTAATTAATCGGATGCCCCTCAGGATCCTTAATTTTGTTTCTCCCATTCAGTATCCTAAAGGGTCAATTGACTATGTGGTTCCTCCTAAAGTATTTGAGTGTACTTGCTTTGCTCAGGATCATCGGCCATCTGTTGGTAAATTGGACCCCCGGGCGTTGAAATGTGTGTTTATTGGCTATTCTGCCACTCAGAAAGGATATAAATGTTATTATCCTCCTGAACGGCGTTTTTTGGTCACTATGGATGTTACCTTTCGAGAGGGTGAAACCTACTATGAGCCTAGTCCTTCCAATGGTGGGACACCAACTTTATTTCTTCCAGGAGAGTTTTTGTTCACTCCCACTAGGTCTGGTGTCCACGGGGAGTATTATCATGGTGGAGATGGTGTTCAAGGGGAGCCAAGGAATGGAGCAGCGCCAAAGAATGAAGCTACAGAGCAGTCCTATGTGCATCCCCATCCTACCACTATCCAAGTGTCTTCTCCGATTGAAGCTCCATCCACTTCTCCTTCTGAGGCATCTACGTCAAGTCATAACGGTAACATTGTTCCCACTATTCCAGTTGTCTCTGATCTTGATATTCCTATTGTACAACGAAAGGGCACTCGCCCTATTGTCCCTCCTGCTAGGTACCGTTATGACATTGCTAACTTTGTTTCATATGAGTATGTTTCTCCATCATATCAATGTTTTACGGCGGCCTTAGACTCTATTTGTATTCCCAATACTTGGCAATTGGCTATGGAAGATCCTAAGTGGAAGGAGGCTATGACAGAAGAGATGAATGCTTTATCTAAAAATCAAACGTGGGAATTGGTCTCTCTACCAACTGGTAAGCGTCCTGTTGGATGCAGATGGGTGTTTACTGTAAACAAATACTAGAAGGCAAAGTTGATAGGTACAAAACTAGGTTGGTATCAAAAGGTTATACTCAGACATATGGAGTGGACTATGATGAGACCTTTGCCCCTGTGGCAAAAATGAATTCTATTCGTATTCTGATTTCATGTGCAGCCAACTTTGGTTGGGAATTACATCAGCTGGATGTAAAGAACGTCTTTTTACATGGTGATCTTCAGGAGGAGGTTTATATGCAGATACCACCTGGTTTTGATAGTGAAACAACCACTGGAAAGGTCTGCAAACTGAAACGCTCACTATATGGCCTCAAACAATCTCCTCGTGCCTAGTTTGATAGATTTAGCCAAACTGTCAAAGGTATGAGATATAGACAGAGTAATACATATCATACTCTGTTTTATAGACATTCCGAGGGGAAGAGGACTGTTCTTCTTGTTTATGTTGATGATATTATTGTTACAGGAGATGATCATATTGAGATCAAGCAATTAAAATCTAAGTTAAAACAAGTATTTGAGGTGAAAGATTTAGGTCCACTATGATATTTCTTGGGTATTGAAGTTGCAAGGTCATCCAGTGGGATTTTTTTATCACAACGAAAGTATGTGTTAGACTTACTCACAGAAATCGGGATGTTGGGGTGTAAGCCTGCTACTACCCCAATAGATCAGAATCAACGACTAGTGGCAGATGGTGAGGCGTCTGTTGACCAAGAAAGATATCAACGGTTGGTTGGGAGGTTGATATATTTGTCACATACCCGACCTGATATAGCTTATGCAATCACTGTTATCAGTCAGTACATGCATGATCCACGCGAAAGACATTTAGAGGAGGCTTATAGAGTGCTACGCTACCTAAAGGGGTGTCCAGGTCGGGGTCTTCTATTCTCTCGGCATAATACCTTTCATGTAGAAGGATTTACTGATGCAGATTGGGTTGGATCACTGGATGACAGGGGTTTTACCTCTGGATGTTGTATGTATGTTGGAGGTAATTTAGTTGCTTAGCGGAGTAAGAAACAATCTGTGGTAGCTCGGTCAACAGCAGAAGCAAAGTATAGAGTAATGACGCTGGGTGTATGTGAGCTTCTCTGGTTACAGAAACTACTTCAGGAGTTGCAATTGTGGAATGGGTCCTCTCTTCGTCTGTATTGTGATAGCAAGGCAGCAATCGAGATCGTGAATAATCCAGTATAGCATGATCGCACTAAACACATCGAGATTGATCGTCATTTTATCAAAGAAAAGATTGATCGGGGCCAAGTTTGCATTCCTTTTGTTCAGTCCTCAGACCAAGTGGCAGACATCTTGACTAAGGGATTAGGTCCCTCTGGGAGAGTAATGTAATTATTTTAGTAGTAAGGGAGTTTTTCCTAATATTTCTTTATAATAAAATAAGAGAGAGAGAGGACCCACTAGGTCAATCTCTAATCTTTCCTTCATTGCCAAAAAGTCTAAAAACTATATATGAATAAAAACTCTATCGTAGGCTCGAATTTGGTGCAGTCTAGCTTCACTCTGATCAGGTTTCATTCCATGAAAAGCCTCAGCATCGAGCTTAGTCTATGCTACAGACTGTAGCGACTAGCTCCAGAGCAAGTTGAGATTTCTGGCCATGTTTCCACTGCACAACTATTGCATTCTGGCCTGCCGGTGCCACGGTGCTTAGGGTTCCTCCACCTGCTATTATATGACACTTCATCTTGCTCCCCGAAATCCAAATCACTCCAGAGCACCTTGACTCCATGTTTTCCGCCATCTGTACGGTTAATTCCCACAGGAGGCAGTATTAGGGCTGCAAAACAGATATGGGACCTGGTAGTAAACCCATTTGGTGCTCCAGTTAACTTTGGTTACGAGAACAGCCGTTTAGTACCCCAATAAGAACCATATTGTTATATGTTGTTCCAGTAAGACTTGTTGCACTGGCCAGTATACTGCACTAGCGGTCCGTGCAGCAAATGACAGAGAAATGAGTTTTTTTAGGTAGCCTTCTCGGGCATATTTACACATTTTGATCTCTGATTAGATGATTTAAAAGAAAATTTGAAAAATCAGAAACTCTTATTGGACTCGGTCCATTAAAGACAATTTTTTAATTATTCATTGGAGGGTTGTTTTTTGAGTTTGTCAAATTTTTTGAATAGTCTGATCAAGCATCAAGTTGTATAGACACGTAAGCATGTAGGGTTTGAGCTAAAAAAAATTCAAACATTTTCTTTATATTTGCTATAATGCTGTTATTTAATACTTTGACTCTCCGGTTCACGATTTTCGAATCGATTTATCAACTTTGACCAATTTGACAAAGATCGGACTAATTTAAATTTCTTTAATCTAATTTATTTGAGTAAAATTGATATTTGTGATGAATAATGGGTGATTTATGGTTAACTAGATGATTTAGATAAGGCTTAAGCAATTTAGATTAAATTTCACCTTTTAGTATGTTTGATTCAACTAGAAAATGCTTTGGAATAGATAATTACTTGTTTTAGCGTAGATTTGACTATTGGGTTAGAGATTAGACCCACTGGAGAGTTATTGGACACAATTTAATGAGTTTTAATTAACCCATTGGGTAAATGTGGGCATATGGGTCTATTTCGCATAGTTTATGGGTAAGGTTGCAAATTCTACTTAGTTTACGTAAGGGTAGGAGAGAGAATCCGAACCCATCCCTCTCTTTTCCTTCCCATGGTCTCTCTACCATCTTCTCTCTCACTCTCTTGGCAAGTTTGGAGTGGGATGTCGTGTGGAGTTACTCTTGGAGGCACTAATAAAAATTGGAGTATTCGCGGATAATCAAAAAATCGTTGTGAAAATATTTGGAACGGTTAAATCACCGTCACTAAAAGGCCGATCGCAAATACTTAGCGCCTGGTTATCCAAAAGACGTCGCTAATAGCGTTGATATTATTGGCGACGTGTATAATTTAACCATCGCTAATACTTAAATATTAGCGACGACTAGAATCCTAGCTATCACTAAAAGTCTAATATTAGCGACAAATATCATTAAATCTGTCACTGATATTAGACTATTAGCGACGGCTAATACGAAAGTTGTCGCTAATAATAGACTATTAATGATGGTTCTCCGTAAAGTCGTCGCTAATAATTTTTTTATTTTTAAAAATTATGATATTAACGAAAGCTTGGAACATAGCTGTTGCAAATAATATTTTTTTTATTTTTTTATATCTCCTAATAGACTATTAGGAGATTTGTCCGGTTTGAATTAGACGGTCGAGACTCCTCCAAATCACAGGAAACTCTCTGTCACTCTTGCAAGACAGACATTAAGTCAAAGGAGACTCCGGTTGAGATCCGGAGGAACTCTTTCCGATGCTTAAGTCAGGGTAGGAACAGGGAGAGAAAAGAACAAAGATTTGAGCTAGAGCATGTTGACGTACCTCCTAAGGGTATCGGGGAGTGCCTTTTATAAGGACAGCCATGAGGCCATAGTAGAATCTGATTGGGGATCGTATAGACGAAGCTCGATCCGATCTCCGGACGGGACATGATCCTAGCTTCCCTAATTTGGCGTTGGTTGCCCTTATCGATCGGTCAAAAAAGGATTCGGAAAGGACTTCCTTAGGCCGGAAGTCTCCCGTATCTGCAGGGTGCCGGGGTCAGCTTTGGATTTGAAAATCCCCGTGGGAACTTAGCTACACGGGCCTGTTGGCAGAAAGACCCAACGGACCTAGGCAGGAGGCATGGCGCCTCTAAAGGGGTCGGCTTACACAGGAAATGGGCCAGTGAAAGTGGGCCCTCTCAACCTAAAATCTAAAAATGTCACAATATATAAATATCTTTTATTTTTTTATTATCTTTTAGAGCAATCGACTTTGAACGAAAACTTCTTGAGAGGTCATCCATCCTTATATTACTCCTAGTTAAGCACATTTAACTAAAGCACCTTGTTGATTGAAGATACAAATCTACTATATTTGAACTTCTATTCCTCTTATATAGGCGACGTTCTCGTCGCCACATTCTTAATCCATAGTGAGGAACGAATGATTGGAAGCATAGGACTTTGGGACATTTTGTGCAGCTCTCTGTTAAAAGTATATACTTGAATGAATAATTGTAATAGTAACTTTTAAAAAAAAAAGAATAATTATAATAGTTTTATCAGTATAATTGGTTAGAATACTTTAATATATAGTTTAATATATAAGTTTATGTATGTACAAGTAATTATATATAAATGTACTTATATACGGATTATTATTGGTATAAATATTTTGGTTAAATAGTCATAAAAAGTGATAAATATTAATTTTAATATATAAAATGACTATTAAAGATCATATATATTCTAAATATGTTATTAAAATTTAAATTCTTTAAAGATGTAATTTGCTTTAAAATAAATACTTATATATATTAAGTTAACTATGTCATACATACACTAATATAGTTAAGTTAACCATATTTAACTATGCTATATTTAGCTATATTATATTAGTTATACTAGTTAGGTAAATACTTAACTATAATAATTAACTAACTATTTAACGATATTAAACTTAATTAACTCTATTTTCGTTAAATATTTTATATATAATTAAATAGTTGCATAATATATATTTAAGTGTATTACTTAAACTAATATGCTAATATATTTAGCTAATATTCTTAGTTAAGTATATTTAACAATATTTATGTTACATATTTACTTTGCATAACTATATTTACACTATATATTTAACTTATATAATGCATAGTTACATGTTTAAACAGTTAAGTATATTAGTTAACTATATAATTGACTATACCAGTTAAATATTTATATATACTTAACTGTATATTTAGTAATATTATATTTAGTTAACTATAACTAATATATTTAACTTAACTAATATACGCAGTTAGGTATATTTAACTATTTTTATACTGTATAATTACTTAATAACCGTATTTTATTATATTTATACTATATATTTAACAATATTTATCCTATAGGATTTCTTTTGCATGAATACCCCTCAAATACATCATATTTGCATGTGTACTCCCTGCTCTCACTATCATCGATACCCTTGAAATCTTCAAAATGTTGCATTTATAACCCTCCCGTCAAACTTAAGTGAATATTAACAAAATATGTCAAAAACATTGCATAAATCATGATATCATCGAAGGTGTCGGGGGTACATAATGCAAGATTTTAGTGAATTGAAGGGTATATATATGAAATATTAGTGAATTTAAGGGAATTTATGCAAAATTATTAGATTGAGGGGTATAAATGCATATTTCTAAAGACTTTGGGGGTATTGATGCTAATACCTGAAAGTTGGGGGCATACATGCAAATACGGTGTATTTGAGGGGTATATATGCAAAAAATCGTATATTGTACTTTTACTCAATAAAAGTATCCATTTATTAGTTAAGTTAAATTCCATAACTATATTAGTTACATGCTTAATTAGTTAAGTATATAAGTTAACTATATATTTAACTGTATATATTTAACAATATTTATATCAAGTATATTAGTTAAGTATATATATTTTTGTATCTTAAATACTTATATATACTTAATAGTTGCATAACATATATTTAAGTGTCTTACTTAAATATATATACTAATATATTTATACAACTATGTTTAACTATTATACTTCTTAGTTAACTTATATGCTTAGTTAACTATATTTAACTAATATACTTATTATTTAATTGATATATTTATTTAAGTATATTTATACTATATTTGCTTTGCATAACTATTCTTATGCTCATATATTTAAATATATTTAAATACACTTTGTTAAATATAATTAACTATGTTATACTTAGTTAACAATATTTAACTATTTTGTATTAGTTATATTGGTTAAGTAAATATTTAATAACATTAATTTTAAACTAATTATAATTCCTAGTTAACAAAAAATATTTTAGTTAAATTTATAATAGTAAGTTAGCTAATATACTTGATGTAGCCGAAGCTATCACGACCGGATTCCGAAGCCGGAATCCGAAGAGATGGATCCGGTGCTTGGTCGGATCGGTGTTCAGGGGCCCGACAGGGATCCGGAAGGCGAAGGACGCAGAGGCGAAGCCGAGAGTCCGAAGGCCGAGGGGTGCTCGGTCGGTGGCCGGCTTGCTCCGGGAAGTCGGGGCCGAGGCTCCTTCGGCGAACGAAGGGGCGGCGCGAGACCGAGTATCCTGTCGCATGGGCAGCCGGCGTACGGCGTCGAGACCAGGGAGAGGAGTCCGAGGTCGGCAGTCGAGACCGACTCGGGAAGGTCGGCGATGATTCGAACCGAGCTCCTGCATGAGAGAAAGAAGAAGAAAACCAGTCAGCAGGAGTCCCGAGCTTCAGCCCTGGGGTACCCCCTCCGACGGTCAAGTTAGCTCCTGAAGAAGATTCGATTCAGAAGTCAAAGAGAGTAGCTTTAATGCTTTTCGGACTGTAGTCCTTAAGGGTCTCGGAGGCTTCAGAGAGCCTCCTTTTGGCAATAAATAGCGGTGTATTTATAGCAAAGGATAGAAGATGGTTAACGGTGGCAGCCGATATAGGACTAAATGCGGGCTTACTGATAAACCGCCATAGCGCCTGATCCGCCACCGGAGTGGGCCGGACTCGGCTATCGGGCCGAAGGGGGTTGGGCCGCTGATGGGCCGAAGCCTGTTGGGCCCTGGGCTGCCGCACTGTTCCCGGGCCGTAGGCTGGTGGGCCGCTGACGGGCTGAAGCGTGTTGGGCCGGGAGCGACGGTGCGGCTTACGGGCCGAGGGTTGTTGGGCCGCTGACGGGCCGAAGGCTCCCTGAGGGCCTGGTACTGCTGCTGTTGGGCTGAACGGGGTTTGGGCTTGCTTTAATGGGCCGAATCGGATTCTGCCTCATCACATAGCCCCCACTCTCGTCTTCCTCAGTTCTGAGATGGCGAGAGTATAGCCCGAAGCTAGTAGGAGAATAGCGTAACAGGTGTCTTACCCGAAGCTCTGTTCTTTTTCTTTGAGAAGAGGGTGCCCTCGGTCGGCCGAGGGCTATGCGGTTGTTTCGTCTTCGCTCGGAGTGGCGACGAAGGCTCATGGCTCATAAGGCGAAGGGCCGAGCCCTCTGACTCGCGTCAGGCTTCATTAAATGGACGGGATGGGCGTCGCCTCGCGAAGAAGCACGGGACACGCGTCGCGCATCCGGCCGCTCCGTCAAAAGCACAAAAGGATCCTGACCGCTCGCGGGTCGCGGATCGCCTCGGCTCTCTGCCCGAGGCTCCACTCGGATTGCCGCCGCTCCCTTCTTCGGCACGCGGATCGGGACACGTGGCGGGCATCCGGGTGATCAGCCGAAGGGTCGGAGCACTTTCGGCCGTTGATCGCTCTGCTTCAAGTCCCGGAGCTGGCCCGTCATCATTGCCGAAGGACGGTGCACGTGGCGGGCATCCGAGAGGAACGGTGAGACGAGGGGGACGATCTCGGCCGTTGGCTTCGGCGGGAGGCGCTTCAGATGGGGCTTATAAATACAAGCCCTCAGCAGGGCACTGTTCTTCTTCCTGCTGCTGCGCTTGCGTTTCCCCTGCGATCACCTGAGCTCTCCCCCTTCTCCGGCGAAAGGCTAGCTCTCTGAAGGCTTCGTCCGAGCTCGCCGGCCACTGTGGGAGGATCTTCATCCCTCAGAGCGCCTAGTTGGTGGAGCTGGGTGGCTTGAGAAGCTGCGCTCGGTTCAGGAGAGATTTCCTCCCCCTTCCTGAGAGTAAGCCTTGGCCTTCTTTCTTCCCTTCGCGTCATTATGGTCCGGAGCTCCTCTTCTAGTGAGATTACTCATTCGGACGAGGAGTATACTCCTTCCCATTCTCCCAAATCTTCTCTGTCATCTCCCCTCACCTTGGATTCCCTCGCCTCTGCGATGTTTGAAGAGCCTGAGGTCTCTGGGGCTGAGGGGTCCGAGGCTTCCGGGGCCGAGGTCTCCGGGGCCGAGGCTTCCGAGGCCGAGGCCACCGAAGAGGTCCGGAATCCAGGTCGGGCTTCCACCTCGGGACGCCGTCGTCCCGACATTGCTTCAGAAGCATCCTGCGCCCTTTCGGACGCAGAGGTTAGGAACCTTGCTTCTTACTTCCAGCTTCCTTCTTGGACGACCCCTCACCGGCATGGCTCCGCCACCAGGGCCAACACTCCCCGCCCGGGTTCCTTCTCTATCTATGTAGATAGTTTCCAGGCGGGCTTTCGTCTTCCTCTTCCCACCTTCGTCATCAACCTTCTCAGCTTCTACGGGCTGGTCCCGTCTCAGCTTTTTCCCAACTCTTGGCGCACCGTATACGGTTTCTTGAGCATTTTCGCCCGTATACGGATCACTCCTTCCATCAACGTCTTCCGCTACCTCTTTAAAATCCAAAGGCAGGGGAGATCCGAATGGTATTGCTTCGTCCCTCGGATCGGCCGAAGCATCTTCTCCGGGAAGCTCTCGTCCATCCATGGCTGGAAGAGGAAGTTCATCTTTATCTCTCTACTGGAGAACGAGAAGGGCGTGTGGCCCTTTCCTACCGAATGGGCGCCGCTGGCCGCAGGCCTCTCGGATCCTCCTGTTCTGACCCCCGTCCAGAGCACCCTCGTGGGCCATATCCAGATCATGGCCCCGTACAACATCTGAGGGCTTCTCAGTGAGTCAGAGCGGCTGGTGAATGCCGGGGTATGGCCGGACCCTCGGTTCGATCCGGAGCGAGCCTTTCCCTACCTTCCTTCCGGGGAGACTCCGCGGGGCCGCGGAGGAAGTGTTGCCGCTCCTCCGGCCGAAGCTCCTCCGGCTGAGGATGCTGATGAAGTTTCGGCCGAGGGTAAGTCGGCTTTGAGTTTGCACCTGGTCGTTGCTTCGTTTTTAACACGTCTTCTCTTGCTTGCAGCAATGTCCGAGCTCGACGCCCTCCTTGCCCGGATATCCGATCAGCGCGGTCAAGGCCGGGCACCAGCCCCGCAGGCGGCAGGCCTGTCCGGCCGAGGCGCTGGAGCTCCGAGGACCCGAGGCGGGGTTCCAAGGACTGCGGCCTCCACCGAAGGCCGTGCTGCCGCCGCCGCTCTCGAGAGGGAGCGAAAGACTAAGTTCGCCGCTCGAAGGGGCGGCCGACCGTCGAAGCGCCCCCGGGCGGAAGAGGCCGAAGAGGCGGAGCCGGCTCCGCTGATCAGGAGAAGTGCCGGGGCCCGAAGGGCCGCAAGGCTAGCGTCCCCCGAGACGCCGAGGGGCGACTCCCCTCCGGCCGTTTCGGCAGGGGCAGAGGACGAAGGCCCCGGGTCGCAGGCGCCTGGAGCGCAGCGCGAGTGGTGGCACCCTGAACCGGGGATCTACAAGGACGAGAGCATGGAGGACTCGCAGACGTGCCTCCGTCTGCTCCGCAGCCTCACTCTCCCCTCGGCTTTCGAAGAGCTGAGGGACCACTCGGTCACCGACCTGGCGGCGATGAGCGCTCGGTTGACGGTCCAGGTAAGACGCTTCTGAGTGTGCTTCAACTTAGCTTTCTTTAGCGGTTCTATGATTCTTTTCTGATCCTTGTCTGCTTTCGGTCCGCAGGCCACGGTCACGGGTAGTGTCCTGATTCACCATCAGGAGCTGCTCCGGATCAAGCTTCTGGAGGCCGAGGGGGAGTCGGCCGGTTCGGGTGAGGGTCCTTCGGCGGGGCCCTGTATCGAGCCCATGATCGATGGGCTGGTAACCGCGAACGCCCGGACGCGGGCGCAGCTGGAGGAGAGGGCAGCAGAGGCCCGTGCTTCCGCCGAGGCCAAGGCGAAGGCCGAGTGGGAGAAGGAGAAGGCCGAGCGTGAGCTCGCTGCGGCTCAGACTGAGATCCGGGCCCTCAAGGCCCAGATCCAGGACAAGGACTCCCGGCGGGCTTCGGAGAAACGCCGTCATGCCGAGGAGGTATCGGCTCTGAAGCAAGAGCTGGAGGAGGCGGCGGACTCGGCCGTAGCCGATTATAAGGCCGGCCCGGACTACGCCGAGGAGATCATCCAAGCTCAGCTGCTAGCGGCCTCCTCGGTCTTCGACCTCGGGCTGGCTGTCGCCCAGAGGGCCTGCCCGAGCGTTGATTTAACCGGGGTTGCCCTGCCGATGGGTGAGGAAGCCAAGGAACTCCTATCCTGGTGGAAGGAGCTTATGGACGAGAAGGCCTCGACCCCAGCTCCAGGCGACGAAGCCGTGCCCGCCGAGGAGGCCCCTGTCGAGGCTGCCGCTCCTGAATCTATGCAGATCGTTGACTCTCCCTCTCCCTCTCCTGGCCGAGACGCAGTCGAAGCGGAGGAGGAAGGGGTTGTCGAGGGCTGATACGAGGGTTCCCCCCCCCCCGGTTTTTGTTTTTCTACTTTTGTAAACCTACGGCCAGGTGGATGGCCGATTTTGTACTTCCCCTTCTATGAACACAGGAAGTATTTCTGAGTTTTACCTTGTTGTCTTCTGCATGATTTGACCGAATCTGGCCTTTCGAAAATCCGAGATCCTGCCGTCGTTCGCTATAGTCCGCGAAGCCGAGACCCGATGTAGATTCGGATGGGGCGTTGATAGAATATCGCCGGTAGATACGGCCGGAGCCTTTGCTAAGGTGGCTCATAATATCCGAAGGGGTATCCCGCCGCCCTAGATGCGGTTTGTGTGGCCGAAGCCACTCCCGCTTCGTCTTATGCAGACTTAGAGATATATCTCGCCGCTCCCTGATCTAGATTACATGGCCGAAGCCATTTGTCGGATCGAGGTTTTTGCGGACTTAGGAAGAATACCATGCCGTGTCCTGATCCGGATTACGTGGCCGAAGCCATTCGTTGGATCGAAGGACTCGCGGACTTTTGAGAAAATACCATGCCACTCCCGATACGGTTTGCATGGCCGAAGCCACTCCCGGTACGGTTTACACGGACTTAGAGAATAACATGCCGCGTCCTAATCCGGATTACATGGCCGAAGCCATTCGTCGGATCGAAGGACTCACGGACTTTTAGAGAATACCATGCCGCTCCCGATACGGTTTGCATGGCCGAAGCCACTCCCGGTAAGGTTTACACGGACTTAGAGAATAACATGCCGCGTCCTGATCCGGATTACATGGCCGAAGCCATTCGTCGGATCGAAGGACTCACGGACTTTTACAGAATACCATGCCGCTCCCGATACGGTTTGCATGGCCGAAGCCACTCCCGGTACGGTTTACACGGACTTAGAGAATAACATGCCGTGTCCTGATCCGGATTACATGGCCGAAGCCATTCGTCGGATCGAAGGACTCACGGACTTTTAGAGAATACCATGCCGCTCCCGATACGGTTTGCATGGCCGAAGCCACTCCCAGTACGGTTTACATGGACTTAGAGAATAACATGCCGCGTCCTGATCCGGATTACATGGCCGAAGCCATTCGTCGGATCGAAGGACTCACGGACTTTTACAGAATACCATGCCGCTCCCGATACGGTTTGCATGGCCGAAGCCACTCCCGGTACGGTTTACACGGACAGAGAATAACATGACGCGTCCTGATCCGGATTACATGGCCGAAGCCATTCGTCGGATCGAAGGACTCACGGATTTTTAGAGAATACCATGCCGCTCCCGATACGGTTTGCATTGCCGAAGCCACTCCCGGTACGGTTTACACGGACTTAGAGAATAACATGCCGCGTCCTGATCCGGATTACATGGCCGAAGCCATTCGTCAGATCGAAGGACTCACGGACTTTTAGAGAATACCATGCCGCTCCCGATACGGTTTGCATGGCCGAAGCCACTCCCGGTACGGTTTACACGGACAGAGAATGACATGCCGCGTCCTGATCCGGATTACATGGCCGAAGCCATTCGTCGGATCGAAGGACTCACGGACTTTTAGATAATACCATGCCGCTCCCGATACGGTTTGCATGGCCGAAGCCACTCCCGGTACGGTTTACACGGACAGAGAATAACATGCCGCGTCCTGATCCGGATTACATGGCCGAAGCCATTCGTCGGATCGAAGGACTCACGGACTTTTAGAGAATACCATGCCGCTCTCGATACGGTTTGCATGGCCGAAGCCACTCCCGGTACGGTTTACACGGACTTAGAAAAAACACCAACAGGTTTCCTGAAAAAGAGATCTTTATTCATACCCTCCGGCTGAAAGCCTGGGGAGAGGTGACTTACATATAATAACGCCGAAGGCGCTCTACATTCCAGGAGCGAGGAAGAGGTTGGCCCGAAAGGGTCTCCAACCGATACGCTCCACGCCTGATCACCTCCCTGACCCGATAGGGCCCCTCCCAGTTGGGGGCAAGCTTCCCTGAGGCTTCGGCTGGTTTGGAAGCATGAGCGTTCCTCAACACGAGGCTCCCTACTTCAAAGCTTCGTGGCTTTACTCGAGTGTTGTGATACTTGGCCATGCGCTGCTGATAAGCTGCCAGCCAGATACGAACCTTGTCTCGGGTCTCTTCAATGAGGTCCAGGTGGTCTTTCAGACCTTCTTCGTTGGCCTCCGGATTGTAAGCAACGATCCTGGGAGAGGGAAGGCCGATTTCCACCGGAATAACGGCCTCTATCCCATAGGCCATGCGAAAGGGAGTTTCGCCAGTGGGGGTTCGGCTTGTCGTCCGATAGGCCCACAGAACACTTGGCAGCTCCTCTACCCATCGGCCTTTAGCTTTGCCGAGGCGGGTTTTCAATCCCTGAAGCAGGCTTCGGTTGGTGACTTCAACTTGGCCGTTTGCCCGAGGATGCGCCACCGAAGTGAATTTGTGAAGTATGCCGAAGCTGGCGCAGTTGTCGCTGAACCGTCGACTGTCGAACTGCTTTCCATTGTCAGAAATGATGGCCCGAGGGATGCCGAACCGGCAAATGATGGACTTCCACACGAAGTTCCAAGCATTGCTATCGGTTATTGACGCGAGGGGTTCGGCTTCGACCCACTTAGTGAAATAATCTACCGCCACGATGAGGAATTTTCTTTGGCCGGTGGCGATGGGAAAAGGTCCCAGGAGGTCGATTCCCCATTGAGCGAAAGGTTAGGGATCGGACAAGGGGGTCAGAAGGGTGGCTGCCTGGTGAATGAGGGAGCTGAACCTCTGGCACTGGTCACAGCGCCGTACGAGGGCTAAAGCGTCCTCTCGGAGTGTTGGCCACCAGTAGCCTTGCCTTAAAAACTTGTGAGCCAGGGCCCTTCCTCCCGCATGCGCCCCGCACACCCCTTCATGGACTTCTCTCGCGGCGTAGTCGGCTTCAGCCGGGCCGAGGCACCACCGCAGTGGTCGGCCGAAGGATTTCTTGTATAGCACCCCGTCCAGAAGGAGGAAGTGGGATGAGCGCTGCCGAATGTGCTTCGCCTCCCTTGGGTCTGGCGGGACTTCTCCTCGGAGAAGAAAGGCGACGAGGGGAGTCATCCATGTCTCGGCCTCAACTTCAGTGACTTGCATGGCTTCGGTTTCGCCGAGGCTTGGTTCGGCGAGCTCCTCGACGAGGATCATTCGGCCTCCTCCCCCGTCTTGAGTTGACGCCAACCGGGAAAGTGCATCGGCTCGGGTATTCTCGGCTCTCAGGATCCTCACAATTTCATAAGAATCGAATTGGGCGAGGATTTTGCGAGTCACCTGGAGATAAGATGTCATTATTGCATCCCGAGCCTCGTATTCCCCAGAGATGTGGCTGGCGATCAGTTGGAAATCGCTGAAGGCTTTCAGGTTCCGGGCGCCGAGCTTCTTCGCGGCCCGGAGGCCGGAGATGAGAGCTTTGTACTCGGCGGCATTGTTAGTTGCTGGGAAGGAGAAACGCAGGGCGTACTCCGTGACGACCCCTTCGGGTGATGCTAGGATCCATCCGGCGCCGCTGCCCGTGGAGCACGCGGAGCCGTCCACAAAGAGTCGCCACTCGTCCGCTGGCGCAGGAGCCGAAGTAGCCTCGGCTTCGACCACGTCGGGTGCCGGCTTAGGTGCCGTGGAGGCGCCGGGCGTAAGTTTGGCGATGAAGTATGCCAACGCCTGGGCTTTTATTGCTACCCGAGGGGCGTACGAGATGTCGAACTCTCCTAGCTCGATCGCCCATTTCGCCAGCCTGCCGGATACCTCCGGCCGGGAGAGAATTTGCCTTAGGGGCTGGTTGGTGAGAACTTTCACGGAATGGGCCAGAAAGTAAGGCCGGAGCCTCCTCGCGGACGAGACGAGGGCCAGAGCCAGCTTCTCCAGGGCAAGATACCGGAGTTCTGCTCCTTGAAGGGCTCGGCTGGTATAGTAAACTGGCTTCTGAACGCCATCTTGCTCTCGGACGACGACGGCGCTGAGAGCCGTCTCGGAGACTGCAAGGTACAAGCTCAGGGGTTCCCCGGGAACCGGCTTGGACAAGATGGGGACTTTGGAGAGGTAGGCCTTCAGCTGATTGAAGGCTGCTTGGCACTCATCCGTCCAGTCGAAGTTGTTGGCCTTCTTCAGCAGCTTGAAGAAGGGGAAACAGTAGTCTGCCGCCCTTGACACGAAGCGGCTTAGGGCTGCGATCCTCCCGTTCAGCTTCTGTACCTCTCGGAGGTTTGCCGGGGGGCGCATCTGCATGATGGCCGAAACCTTCTCGGGATTAGCCTCCACCCCTCTGTGAGTGACCATGTAGCCGAGGAACTTCCCGGAGGCTACCCCGAAGGCGCACTTGGCCGGGTTCAGCTTCATCTTTTACCGCCTAAGGGCGGAGAAAGTCTCGGCCAAGTCGGCCAGGTGCTCTGCAGCAACGCGGCTCTTGACCAACATGTCGTCTATGTAGACCTCCATGTTTCGGCCGAGCTGTGGGGCGAACACTTTATTGACCAGGCGCTGATATGTCGCGCCGGCGTTCTTCAGACCGAAGGGCATTCGGGTATAGCAGTATAGGCCCAGATCGGTCGTGAAACTGGTCTTGCTCTCATCATCCGGATGCATCCGGATCTGGTGGTAGCCTGAATAGGCATCGAGGAAGCTTAAGAGCTCGTGGCCGGAAGTCGCGTCCACCACCTGGTCTATCCGAGGCAGCGGAAAGCTATCCATCGGACATGCCTTGTTGAGGTTGGTGAAGTCCACGCACATACGCCATTTGCCATCTTTCTTTGGCACCATCACCACGTTGGCGATCCAGTCCGGATGGTGCACCTCTCGGAGCTGTCCGGCGTCCAGCCCCTTTTGCACTTCGGCTTGGATGGCGGCTCTCCTTTCCTGATTGAAGGTGCGCCGCTTATGCTTTACCGGGGGCAGGTTGGGATCGGTATGGAGTCGGTGCTCTGCTACCTCCGGGTCAACCCCGGGCATGTCCGCCGGAGACCAAGCGAAGACGTCGAGATTCTTTTTCAAGAACTCGGTAAGCTTTTCTGCTTCAGTCTCTTCTAGGCCGGAGCCTATCATCAGGACTCGTCCTTCGCCTCCCGGAATAGGGACGGCGAGGAGTGCTTCTCCTGGAGATGCCTCGGCTGACGATTCGATCGTCAGGGTTTCGGCCGCGGTCTTCCCTTTGACCGAAATCATGTAACACTGCCGGGCCGCTTCTTGATTCCCTCTGGCCTCGCCTATTCCATGGCTGGTATGAAACTTCAGCTTCTGATGGAAGGACGAAGGCACGGCTCCGACCCCGCCGATGAGCCTTCGGCCGAATATGGCGTTGTAGGCTGAATCGATTTTTACAACGGCAAAGTCTGTTTCAACGGTTAATTGTCGAGGGGCGGAGCCTAAGGTTACAGGGAGTCGGACAATGCCCTCTACTCGGCAGGGCGAACCGTTAAAACCGAAGAGGGGGCTCCGGTGAGGCTTCATATTAGCCTCACTCAATCCCATTTTTTCAAAACAGTCATAAAACAAGATGTTTGGGGCACTTCCATTATCCACAAATATTCTATGTACATCATAGCTATTTATTACAGCATTGACGACGAGGGCGTCATCGTGAGGGACCTGAACACCAGTCAGGTCCTCGGAGCCGAAGGTGATGTCTTCTTGACGAGGCCGCTTCGGTTCACCGTCAACCGCTGCTACGGTGCTGCGCTGCCGCGGCCTTGATCCTTCCCCCGGCCCTCCGGATATCATCATGATAGACCCAGAACTGGGTCTTTGATGGGATGATTCTACCGGGGCCGAGGTGACTTTCGGCGGAGGAGCGGCTTCTATCGCCGGGGGTTGTTGTTGCCTGGGCGCTGCAGGGACGTCCCGGTTTTGCTGCGGCGGCTGCTCCCGTCGGTACTGCGGCAATCTTCCCTCCCGGATGAGGCGGTCGATTTCCTCCCGGAGCTGCCGGCACTCATTCGTCGTGTGGCCGATCTCCCGGTGATACTCACAGTATTTGTCGGGATCCCTTCGGCGAGGATCCGTTTTGATGCGATCAGGCCGCCGGATCATGCCCTTCACCTCCATGAGCATCCGAGAAGGGGGAGCAGGTAAGGGTAGGTACCGCGGCTGCGGGTCCCGTCGCCTCTCCCTGTCCCAGTCCTCCCGGCGATATCGCTTTCGGGAGGGCTCTTGGTCTTCTGGCCGAGGTCGGACCACCTGGGGAGCAGGTGCCGAGGTGGCTTCGGCTGCGCCTTTACCCCTGGACAGCATCAGGGCCTCCCGGTTGATGTATTTATGGGCCCGGGCCACGAGGTCTTGGAAGGTAGGGGGATGGCGCTTCCCAATGGAGCCGAGGAGCCCCTCGTCCCGGCACCCGCTGATCACGGCCGAGACCGCGATCGAGCTGTCGAGGTTCGGGATTTGGGCGGCCTCGGTCCGGAACTTAGTGAAGTACTCCTGGAGAGTTTCGGTGGGGCCTTGCCGGATGGCCAGCAAGCTGGCAGAAGTTTTGCACTATCGGGTGGCATCATAAAACTGGTCGATGAACAACTGGCCCAACTGGACTAGGGAGTGGATGGAGTTGGGGGCCAGCGTCTCGAACCAGGTGAGAGCGATTTTTTCAAGGGTGAGGGGGAAAAGACGGCAGCGGACTGCCTCGGAGATCCCTCGGACCCTGAGGTAGGCGTTGAATCTCTGGAAATGACAGACCGGATCTGTCATTCCGTCGTAGAGAGGGCCCTTCGGCAGCTTGAAATTGGGGGGCACCTCGGTGGCCAGGAGCTCCGCCGTGAATGGGGTCTGCTCCAGGATGCTGCTGGCGAGAGGCGCCCCGTGAGGCCGAGACACCATCTGCTGCATCTCTTTGCGCATTGCCGTCAGCCGCCGGTCCAGGTCCGGGGCAGTCGAGGTGGCGACGGATTGTCCTCCGGTCCGGGCCGGACGGAATTCCGACGAAGCATAATCTTGCTCCGTCAGACGATCAGCGCGAGGAGCTCAGGCAGGTAGCGCCGAGGGCTCGCTGCGCGTCGCCGCGGTTTCGTTGGGAGAAACCGGTGTAGGCGCCGGCCGGAACCGGGCATCTTGTACTGGGTAGAGTGGGGGGAGCGGTGGCTGCTGAGGAAGCTGTCCCATCAGTCCCATGCGCTGGGCAATGGCGGACACCATCTCCTGAAGAGGCGCTAGGGACGTGACGGCAGCGGCCAGCGTTGCTACTTGCTACTGGAGCACCCCCACTCGGTCTTCCGAGGCGAGACTCCGGTATGGTTGGCAGAGGCAGGCTCGGCGGGACAGAAGGGGCACCTTCGGAAGGCAGCATCTGCGCCGAGGCCTCCCGCGCTTCTGCTTCGCTCTTTCCGGACCGTCGGGTCACAGGTCGCTGAGACATGACTTGTTTTGTTGGTTTCCCACAGACGGCGCCACGTGATGTAGCCGAAGCTATCACGACCGGATTCCGAAGCCGGAATCCGAAGAGATGGATCCGATGCTTGGTCGGATCGGTGTTCAGGGGCCCGACAGGGATCCGGAAGGCGAAGGACGCAGAGGCGAAGCCGAGAGTCCGAAGGCCGAGGGGTGCTCGGTCGGTGGCCGGCTTGCTCCGGGAAGTCGGGGCCGAGGCTCCTTCGGCGGACGAAGGGGCGGCGCGAGACCGAGTATCCTGTCGCATGGGCAGCCGGCGTACGACGTCGAGACCAGGGAGAGGAGTCCGAGGTCGGCGGTCGAGACCGACTCGGGAAGGTCGGCGATGATTCGAACCGAGCTCCTGCAGGAGGGAAAGAAGAAGAAAACCAGTCAGCAGGAGTCTCGGGCTTCAGCCCTGGGGAACCCCCTCCGACGGTCAAGTTAGCTCCTGAAGAAGATTCGATTCAGAAGTCAAAGAGAGTAGCTTTAATGCTTTTCGGACTGTAGTCCTTAAGGGTCTCGGAGGCTTCAGAGAGCCTCCTTTTGGCAATAAATAGCGGTGTATTTATAGCAAAGGATAGAGGATGGTTAACGGTGGCAGCCGATATAGGACTAAATGCGTGCTTACTGATAAACCGTCATAGCGCCTGATCCGCCACCAGAGTGGGCCGGACTCAGCTATCAGGCCGAAGGGGGTTGGGCCGCTGATGGGCCGAAGCCTGTTGGGCCCTGGGCTGCCGCGCTGTTCCCGGGCCGTAGGCTGGTGGGCCGCTGACGGGCTGAAGCCTGTTGGGCTGGGAGCGACGGTGCCGCTTACGGGCCGAGGGCTGTTGGGCCGTTGACGGGCCGAAGGCTCCCTGAGGGCCTGGTACTGCTGCTGTTGGGCTGAACGGGGTTTGGGCTTGCTTTAATGGGCCGAATCGGATTCTGCCTCATCAATACTTAATTAAGTATATTTAACAATACTTATGTTATATATTTACTTAGTATAACTATATTTATTTTAATTGTTTAACTAATATAGTGCATAGTTAATCATGTATCTTAACTACATTTAACTAAACTAAGTTGAATATATTTAACTATATTACGAATACTAGTTAAGTAAATATTCAACTATATTAGTTACATGATTAATTAGTTAAATACTTATATATACTTAATACTTGCATAATGTTTTTATTATATTTATACTAATATATTTAACTTAGCTATACTTTTACTATATATTTACTTAGTATAACTATTTTTATTACTACTATATTTAGCTAATATATGCCTACCATATATTTATTTTGATTATGGCCATACACCTACGCACTGCTATGTAATTGCTTGAAAAGAGATGAAAGACCCAGCGAACAAAAGAGAGATGTCATTACGTGTCCGCTACTAATATTAGTTTAAGCATGTAATTTAATTAGTTAAATAATTTATTAGTTAAGTCTATTAATTATGTTGCATATTACTTGAATATATTTAATTATATCAAGTGTTTAACAAATAAATATAATTAACTATGCAATACTAAGTTAACAATATTTAACTATACTATATACTTAACTATTTTGTATTGGTTATATGGGTTAAGTAAATATTTAACTATATTGGTTACATGCTTAAACAGTTATATATATAAAAAATTATATATACTTAATACTTGCATAATAGTTTTATTAGTTAGGATAACTTTTTACACCCTAACCATATTAGTTAAATATATAAATATGATATATTTAACTACAGTTATGCTAGCTTTAAACTAATAATGGCTAGTTAAATATATACTTAACTACATATTTAGTAATATTATATTTAGTTAATTATAACTAATATATTTAATTAAATTAACTAATATACTCAGTTAAATATATTTAACTATATTTATATTATATATTTACTTAGTATAACTATATTTATATTAATATATTTAGAGAGTATATTGCATACTTAATTATGTAACTTAACTATATATTCAATTATATCATACTAATTTAGTTACATTTACCATATTATCCGGTAGGAGTTATATTTAACAATATTTAACTATAAGTAATACAATAAATATTAGTTATAACTTTTATCAATTATATTATTATAATTATATGAGAAATATTAAGTTAAATATTCTAATCATACTTTATAAATAACATTAGTTATAAGAACTATAAGTATGTTAACTATCAGTTTAATATATAAAACATTATTAGCGACGACTAAAATAGCCGTTGCAAATAGCAACTACTAGTGATGGATTAATAAATACATCACAGGGATTTTCTATTAGCGACGGATTAACTTTATCCATCGCTAATATTAGTATTAGTGATGGCTTTTATTTTAGCCGTGGCAAAAAATTAAGTATTAGCGACGGCTTCCTTTAACTGTGGCTAATATACTAAGTATTAGCGACGGTTTTCATCTGTTGTCACTAATACTCAGTATATTTGTAGCACCTAGGATCTTAGTAGGCCCGTTATGGACCCATTAGTATCTTGGTAGGTTCATTAATAGAGTTGGTTTTCAAATTTATTAGTTATTTTGTAATTTTTTTTAATTTTGTTGAGTTTCTGAAATACATCATCTTGAGCGGATACGATTCAACTAAGTTGAATCACGTCCGATCAAGCCGACGCGATTCATGATTTTCTGATCTAATTTCAATTCAACTGAGTTGAATCACATACATGGAAAACCATAACCAGATTCTCTCGATCTACTCTCGTTACTACAATTGGATTTCGTATGTTCTAATTTCAGTTCAAGTATCTTTAAAAGAAATGTTTTTTTGTAAATTACTCTTCAAATGATTTTGTATTTGTGGATAACCACTTATATAATTTGTGTTTGTATATAATCTTCTTAATTATGGTGTTTTCATCTGCTTTAAAGTCTTATTACTCTACATGAAATAAAATACTTGAAGATTGTTAAACAAGAATGTCAACAATACCCTTAAATGAAACTGCAAGCACCTATCGAACAGCATGCATTTACAAATAGAAAATCTTTATGATGCTAAATGTGTTTGTAAAGTTCAATTAAAATAAGTCTACTGGTGGACATCTATGTAATTTTTCCTGTGAGGTGTTTGAATAATATCATACATATCGTTTTTAAAAAGTCATATGCAAATACATAACATATAAGGGGTTATCTATAAATATAGAATCTTTTAAGAAGTTATTTGCTATTTTTTTTTAATTCATGAGATGTCATCTACAAATATGACACTTTTAGGATGCTATTTGTGAAAATCTCTTAAAAAAGTACTTAGTTAAAAGTACTGAGCATGCATGTATAACGATCGTAAGTATAATGTACAACTTTGGGAACGAAGGCAAGGATGTAGAGGAGGATGGATATGGAGGAGCTGGACAGAGACAATTGATCATATTTTAGCACCCCGTTAAAAGCCAGATTCTTTACCTAATAATACAAAAAAAGTATCCTTCTCCTTTCTTTAAACTTCGGATAGGGATGGATTTATAGAAGTTGTGGCTGCAATATTTGCATTAACTTCAATTCTAGATTTGGAAGTTCTTGATTTTGGGAGAACCTTAAAAAAACCAACAACCTCTAATAAACAAAAAGATGTCACACTAAAGATCCATTTGGCTGCACATAAAAACAAGCTGAGGGAAAATATGTATTGAAGGAACATGTTTTTCAGAAAACATGTAAACGTAATTTGTCCTTGCTGCGCATGTTAATTATTTTCACAATGTTTTCACTTCTTTATTCTTGGAAAGAAATTGTCTTGAATTTAAGTGTATAAACATAAATTTACATAACATTAAATGGACGTAAATAATACATGTTAGCAAATACTACGTTTAGATTAATTTTTAATGTTGAGCCGAAACTAAAATCATAAAAGAACTCTATTCAGGTGTTGATAAACCAATAACATAAACAATTTGGCGCATTAGTATAGATAAACCAATAACATAAACAAACCCCGCCTGTATCCTTTCACATTCTTACCTCGAACTATAGGATTAAAAGCCCAGAAGAAGTACTTCCTATAATTAGAAAAGAATAAGGTTCTTTATTTTCAGAATAAGACTAATTCTGATTAAAATTCTTTATGTTTAGAATGAGGTTAATCCTGATCGGATTACAGGAATTAGTTTTTCCGCACAAGAATTACTTATTCGCAGAATTAGACGAATAAGCAATTCTATACCTAAAAATTTACTACTCTGCCTTAGATTCTACTCCACTAGGTACTATCCTTAGTTTGAAATGAGTAATCCAGAATATAACTAATCCCATCAAAACTCATTATGCTATCAAAGTGCAATGGAACAATAGTCGCAGTGCAGTTCTGCGAAAGCATTGCAACAAGTATTTGTCAAGAAACATGCACGCTATGCCGTATGCAATGAAGCATCAGGCAGTTTGATTCTTGCGAGTGTGTGATCTTTTTTAAAAAAAAAAAATTTAATTATCCGATCAAAAATCATACCTAATTAAGCAAATGTTAAAAAAAAAAAAAATTCACTACACTGCTCGCTGCTGTCTGATCTAAAGGGTGTGGAGCAGCAAAGTCGGATTCTTTGTCAAAGGCCAGAGGTTGGGGAGAAGCCTCGGGAAAAGGGAGCCGGTTAGTAGGGTGTCTTCAAACAGCCACAACCTAACCACCATCAACGGCTGGCTTAATGGAGGCCCATCCTTGTCTTATTAACCGGAATTCCGGAGTCTCTATTCGAATTTTATCGAACGTCATCCTCAAATTTCGTCTGTCAAACTGGGAATAGCCGCCGGAACCCACGGGTTTCATTTCAACACCCCGCCGACGGGCCTTCCATCCGTTGGAGACCCCCGACGACGCGGCGGCCCACGTCTCGGCCGGCTTGAGCCAACTTGGGCCAGTTAAATATAAAAGAATGACATTTGCTGTGCAATGCCCCTGCAGGAATAACACTTGCTACATTGACCCTGTAATTTTTACAGATTTTTGTGGTGGGCTATACATCAATAAAGACAAACTTTAATCGGACGACTCAAAAAAATTTAAAAATAAAAAAATGAGTCTCAATAAATAGTAAAAAATACCTTTAATAGGTTGAGCCCAATGACAGTTTTTTATTTTTCATATTTTTTTGGATCATTCAATATGGATGTGTAAGACACCTGGAGACTCACCAAAAAAATTCTCAAAAAAAAAAAAAAATACCCACTGCACTAACTCTTAGTGAAGTACTAGGATCAATGAAGCATGTGTTTTCTACTGTAGTGCAGGGCATTGTAGTGACTTAAAAAAAAAAAAAATTATTTTTTGAATTATTCTCAGGTCGGAGCCCACATTCTCTATATGTCCGTATAACTTAATCTCCGATTAGATGGTACAAAAAAAAATAAAAAAACTATTATTTGGCCTGGTCCTTCACTTGACTGTTCATTGGAACTTGAATTTTAGAATCTTTTGAGTCGGACAGACTGTAGCACATGTAGGACATGTGGGCCCTACCTATAAAAAAATTAAAAATATCATTTAACTACTGTAATGTCTTATACTGCAATAGGCAGCAGACATTGCAGCAAATATTACTCAATATTAAATAGGTGTGACTTAAACCACATGAAAGACTTGAAGATGGCCACAAGCCGTGCGTATGCGATATAAGGTAGAGTAATACTCGGTTGCAATATCCTTGCAGATGTCAGATCGTATCTCCTGTACATGTAAGAGTGATTCTTTTTCAGTAGTTGTTTGTTCATTAATTGAATGGTACTGACATTAAATTCGAATAATCTCCAAATTTGACTACTTAGAGATACTACAATAAGTAGTACCCAAAGATTAAAAGACCTTGGAGGGATGTATATACCCCTTACTAATCTCACATCAAAAGAGCAACCAAAACTTAAGCCCATTAAGATCGACGTTAAACGAGATTTTAGGGGCCATTCTTCATTGCTATAGGGAGGACGTCAACATATTCGATTAGAGTTCAGCGTATTACAATCATAAATTTTAGAATAAAGATGCTTTATGACAGTTAAAAGAGGAGAATGTTTCAAAAAAACCCCTTATATGGTACTTTTTTCATTACTAATAAAGGATTTTTATGAAAGACTCACTTCTTCCTTTTCTGTATTGATTGAGTTCAGTCCAAATCTATACTTAGAGAAACTGCATTCTAAATTTTACGAAGATGTTACGGATCTATTTATGATAATACATATAAGTGAGGAATATGGCTACAAATACAACAGTTTGCAATTAATGTGTTATATACCAAAATTCTTTCGTAATTTCTTTTAGTAAGACAATATTGAAAAAAGTGAAAAGTACCTTAAACATTATTAAATATATTTTTTTTTCAAAGAGAAGAAATTCTCTCAGTACACGTTTGGACCGGAATCCAATAATACTGAGAGAGGGAAAGCCCAAATATTTGCGAACTTTTGAGATCATGTGAAATTTTTTTTACAATATTTGGCTCACTCTTCCTCTGAACTCCGGTCTAAACATTTATTGAGCCGATATTCTCTCTTTTTTAAAACCATTATTACAAGAAGCGAAGTTGCCAAAACGCACCACGGCACCAGGATCCAATTTGGGACGGCGTCGCGCCGGCAGATCGGCCGACACGAGCCCAGAAGCCTCCCCCTTCCTGCACATCATGCCACGCCGCGGCTGGAGCCGGACAAGCCGGGCTTTGTCATCACCCAGCTCACGTTCCGGTGCAGCCCAAAACCAGGCCCACCCATGTGCAACGGCCGTTATAAATAACCGCCCTCCAATGCTCTCGTGAACCTATCCCAACTCTTTCCACCTCCTCCTCGCTTTATCTTTTCTAGGGTTTGCTCACTCAGTTATACGGGGAATACATAGACCAACGCAACCATGGCGGCAGCAGTGCTTCCTCCACTTAGCTACCAGCTGCGCGTCCTCCACTGTTTCTTCTCCGTGTTTGCTGTTGCGGCTCTCCTCTCCGTCCCCCGCAACTGCTCTGCCTATAGCTTCCACCGCAGGCTCCTGCCCTCCTCCAATGCCTCCGCAATCACCAGTGCCGGCTCTGGCTGGTCGCCCGCCGGAGCCACCTGGTATGGCAGCCCTGACGGCGCCGGAAGCGATGGTAAGTTGGTAACTGCCTAGAAGACATAGACGCTACAAACATGATTTATTAGTTTAAACAAACATCCCATGCTTGTTAGTTATGTAGATGTTTAACACCGTGCGTCTCCCTTTTGTTGCTTTAATTGGATGGGCAGGTGGTGCCTGTGGATACGGCAACGCCGTGGGGCCGGCTCCCTTCTCTTCCATGATAGCCACCGGAGGCCCAACTGTCTTCAAGTCCGGCAAGGGATGCGGCGCTTGTTACCAGGTAGGGGAGTCCAAATCATAGAATCTCGCTTGGTTCTTTCTCCTCGTCAATCGGGACGGGTAACTAGTGTAACATGCTCGTGACCAAATTCAAAAGTACGCTCTAAATTTAATCGGCGGCAGGTCAAGTGCACCGATCACCAAGCCTGCTCCGGCAACCCCGTGACCGTGGTCATCACCGACGATTGCCCCGGCGGCCCGTGCCTCGCTGAGTCCGTCCACTTCGACATGAGCGGCACCGCCTTTGGAGCCATGGCGCTTCCCGGCCTGGCTGATCAACTACGCAACGCTGGGATGCTGTCCGTACAGTTCATGAGGTGCGTTCTCTAACTTGGTGACGGGACCATGCTTCTTGCTATATATATGTGTTGTAGTTAAACCCTTCTTCTAACCTTTGGCATCGATTGCTACAACAACTTCCAACTGAAAACGTTTACATCCTTGCAGAACTGAATGCGACTACCCGGGGGTGAACGTGGCCTTCCACGTTGACGCCGGTTCAAACCCTAACTACCTGGCGGTGCTCATCGAGTACGAGGACGGCGACGGGGATCTCTCCGCTGTGGACCTCCAAGAGACGGCGCCGTCACCCCAGTCGGGCTCCGGCTCGTGGCTCCCTATGCAGCAGTCGTGGGGCGCCGTCTGGAAGGTAGACTCCGGGTCTGCCTTGCAGGCACCGTTCTCCTTCCGCCTGACATCCCTCGCCTCGGACAAGACGGTCTTCGCCGGCAACGTCATCCCCACCGGTTGGCAGCCAGGGGCGACCTACAGGTCGTTGGTGAACTTCAGCACTTAAAGGACGCGTGGATAGTGGGAGATGGGGGGGCATGAAGAGGCCAAAGCATCCCCCCACCGAAAGCTACAGTTAGTTGCCCTCCTGTGTCTTCACTCGTGACCTTGTAATGTAACGTACCAATATACATAAGTATGTATGAATAAGAGACAAGGTTGTAGAAGGGAAGAGGAGGCGGTTTGTCTCCCTTCTCTTGCGCGGGAATTTCTGATCGAGAGCGACACTCGTCTCCATTGTTAGCTAACTTTTGTTGTTGAAAAGTGATCAAGAGTGAGGGAACTTTTTTTTACTGTTACTGTTACTAAAAAAGGTTCCCTCACTGTGGCGCTCAACCCCATGGTGCGGTCGAGCCCATTGAATCGGACCTCTTTGTTGTTTCTTTGTCTAGTTATAAAGTTGGATTTCTCAAAAAGATTGTTTGTTTTAGTGTAAAACTTCGTAAATCACCGATTTCAAAATTACTGATTTCAAAACAAGTAAAATTTTCTTGTTTTAGAATCAAGAAATGTTTGTTTGGTTGGTTGTAAAATAAAATAAGAAGGATGCTTCAATCTTCTTGTTTTATTTTATAGTGGGTCTTTACTGTAAACTAAAACAAAGGAATTGGATTATCAAGCGGACAGATAAGGTCCATAAAAGATTTTACTTTACATTATTTTACGTCATTTCAAACAACTGAAAACACTGTAAAATGAAACAATTATTTTAAATTACGTTGTTTTACGTTAAAACAAACAACCATTAAGTGCAAGTGACGATGGGTTTGAGTAAATGCAAAGGGGGAGATGGAGGTTTTTAAGAAAGTCCCTGGTGAGGAATGAGAAAAGTTTGTTGTGAAGTGTTGTTCTAAAATTCTCCCCTCTATACACTTATCAGGTCCCATCCTCCTTTGCACTTACAGAGGATCCTGATTCCTAATTATGCAGTGTTTCAGCTTGAGGATCTGCTAAGGCTGTGATTCCGTCTCAAGGAAAGGGCACACTTCAGACTTTGATGTTGACAACGATGTGTCAATGGTTTGTTTGTCCTACACTGGGGTAAGTAAAATTTATTGAATAATACTAGTAATGTATAGTCTAAAATATGGGGCGCACTGTAGTGAATCGTATTCTAAAATTTCTCTTTCTGTCTTCTTCTTTATATATATATAATTAAAAATTAATTATAACAAATGTTAAATTGTTGGATAAGAGTATACGTCGATCTTCATTATCAATAATATTAGTCGCTCTAAAAATGCACAATTCCTACAGTTTACGAAAAGAGACTACTCTTTAACAAATAATTGTCCGATATATAGTTAAAGTCACCATCATTGATTAGAGCCGTATCCCAATTCTTTAGGATTAGAATGAATGAATCCTATCTTTCTACTCTAATCTACCCAACTCTACATTTACAGTTAAATCAAAGGAGGAGGCTAAGCCCCTTCTTAACGTCCAACCATCATATGCTAATCATATGACCATTGTGGCAGCCAAAAACCAAGCTATGTCTAATATCATATGCGATATTTTTTACCTTAATTAGAAATGGGGAAAAGGTCTTCTAGTTGTCTTTTCAATACTCTCTAATATGGCTTGAAGATAATTTTATCATTTTATAGTTTTATTATACTTTTTGTTATCTTATCTTCGTGTCATATTAGAGCATATTGAGAGCCGTGGGAATTGCAATCACCATTTTTCTGGCTTCTCATGTCCCCGAAGAGTTGGGATCCCTTGCGTCCCATTACTTGCACAGGCAGCACATACCAATTCATATATCTCAGGAGTAAATTAAACGCCAACTCGAAGGTCCTGGATTTTGGAGGAAATTAGAAAAAAAAGAACTCAAACAACTATAAAAGAAAATTTTAAGCCACGTTATATGATTCTAATTTCTTCTCAGCAGGTTATCTTTTTGAAAATGTCCAAAATGTCAATCTCGTAGTCCTTTCCTTTCAACTCCTTTTAAAAGAAATAAAACATAGATAGTCAAAAATTTTAGTCTCTCATAATTTGACACCTTAGCCGAAATTAGTAAACCAATAATGGAAATAATCCATGCATGCCGAGTATCCATTGATGTCCTTACTAGCAATCGGACGATCAGAAGACCAGAGGTCATGGAGAAGCATGTGGATCTCGGGAAAGTGACCCCTTAGGATGTCTTAAAACGGCCATAAACCACCATCAACGGCCCATCCCTTTCTTAAGCGCGATTCCGGAGGGTCCCATTCATGTTTTACCAACCGTGTTCCCCCAAATTTCATCCGTCAAATCATGGAGGATGTAGAGGCATAAAAGCGGTAAATCGTTTTAATCCTAGATCGGATGGTATAAAAAATAAGCGTGTGCTAATAAGTAAAGCGCAACCTCTTTTCGACGATCATTTTTTTTTAAAAAAAATGACACCGTCAACACCGTATGTGAGAACTGAACAAAAAGTCACTAATTTGTTTGAGTGTCCTATCACGCAAATTTTTACGTATCAGGAACAAGATGTTGGATCCCCGGATTTCAATTCAAGTACTACTCCCGACGTGGTAGTCGTTGGTGGATTAATTAGGCAAGCAGCAAAAGAAAAACTGAAGATAAAAATGTGAATGTTTTATAATCTTTAACCAATGAATGTTATAGAGTCTACAGGATCCTAAGAATCAAGACCCAAGGGATTCAGATCTGTTTATTGCTTTGCCTAGCCCATTTATCTCTTCAACTCTAATTCTATTGTTTGTTCCACGTTGAGCAGGACCAAAAAGTTGTAAACGGTTCTACCAATATAGTGACTCCTGGCCACGCGCCTTTAAACAGTTTCCGCAAATCCGCAAAGCCGGAGCGTTATGAAACGAGCCATGGTTCGAATCGATACGCATCCGGGGAAAAGTCTCACGATGCGGCACCGTGCATTTCATCTGATGCGACAAAAGAGTCCGCTGTTCGTAAGACACGCCTTCTCCTTCCGTGTCTATCTCCTACGCGGACGCACATCAAAACGCACCAAAATTGGGCACGGCGTCGCGCCCGCAGATCGGCTGACACGAACCCGGAAGCCTTTCCTCCACAACATGCCACGCCGCGGCTCGAGCCGGACCAGCCGGGATCTGTCACCAAAACCAGACCCTCCCATGTGCAACGACCGTTATAAAATAGCCCCACTACAGCTACCCTCGTGAACCCATTCCAGCTCTTTCCTCCTCCCCCCTTGCGCCTTTCTAGGGTTTCCACAGTTAGGTCCCACAGGGAGTACAGAAGCCTATACAGCCATGGCGGCAGCAGTTTTTCCTCCACTAAGCTTCCAACTGCACAGCCTCCACTGCCTCTGCACCGCCTTTGCTGTTGCGGCCTTCCTCTTACTCTCCCACCAGTGCTCTGCCTACAGCCTCCACCGTAGGCTCCTGGCCGCCTCCAATGCCACGGCAGTCGAAGCTACTGGCTCCGGCTGGTCATCCGCCGGAGCAACCTGGTACGGCACTCCTGACGGCGCCGGAACCGATGGTAATCACACTAGAAGCCACCGATGCAACGTATACAATTACAACTAAGTTGAAATAAACACCTCGCTTGCTAGCTTTGTTGATATTTAAGACCATGCGTCTCGATCCCTTTTGTTGCGTTGGATGGATGGACAGGTGGCGCGTGTGGATACGGCAACGCTGTGGAGCAGGTTCCGTTCTCGTCCATGATAGCCGCCGGAGGCCCATCTCTCTTCAGGTCCGGCAAGGGATGTGGCGCTTGTTACCAGGTGTGGAGTCTAACTAAATCATATATTCTCCCATGCACTGTTGTAACATTCCCGTGACCAAATTGATAAGTGAGCTTTAAGTTGATCGGCGGCAGATCAAGTGCACCGACCACCAAGCCTGCTCCGGCAACCCTGTGACCGTGGTCATCACCGACGAGTGCCCTGGTGGCCCGTGCCTCATCGAGTCTGTTCACTTCGACATGAGCGGGACTGCCTTTGGAGCCTTGGCACTTCCCGGCCAGGGCGAACAACTACGCAATGCTGGAATTCTATCTGTACAGTTCATGCGGTGCGTTCTCTAACTTGGTGGCAGTACCGTGAGACAATATACATGCTGTGACTTAAGCCTCGTAACCTTTGGCATCGATCGCTATAGTCGCCGCTAAAATGTTAACATCTTTGCAGAACGGAATGCAGCTATCGGGGGGTGAACATAGCTTTCCACATCGACGCCGGCTCAAACCCTAACTACCTGGCCGTGCTCATCGAGTACGAGGACGGCGATGGGGATCTCTCCGCCGTGGACCTCCAGGAGGCAGCGCCGTCGCCGCAGTCGGGCTCCGGCTCGTGGCTGGCGATGCAGCAGTCGTGGGGCGCCGTCTGGAAGGTGGACTCCTGGTCGGCCTTGCGTGCACCGTTCTCCTTCCGCCTGACCTCCCTCGACTCCGGCAAGACGGTCTTCGCCGGCAATGTCATCCCCACGGGATGGCAGCCAGGGGCGACCTACAGGTCGTTGGTTAACTTTAGAACTTGATGGAACCGGAGATGGTGGGCGTTAATGGGGCGACCGAAAGCAACAGTCAGTTGCCCTTCCTGTGTCTTCACTCGTGAACTCGTTGTTTGTTGCAGCCACCTCTGTGTAAGAATAAGAGACAAGGTTGTCGAAGGGGAGAGGAGGCGGTTCGTCTCCCTTCTCTTACTCGGGATTTTCTGATCGAGGACGACATTTGTCTGCATGTAAGTGTGTTTTGTTTGTTTTTTCTCTGCTTGTGTACTAGTCCCACAGAGAAGCTGCTGAGGCCGTGAACCGTCGATTGAGAAAGCACGTACCCACCGACCTTTGATTTCTATCGCTCCAATTTGTTTGTAGAATAGGTTTTACTTATTAGAAATAACTTATATTAGAACAAGGAGTGCTTTACGTGGATAATTATGTGGGACTCACTAACAGAGTAAAAAGAAGAAATAATTTTTTTAATATAAAGTCGAATTGTCTATTCTCTTTATTCTTGTATAAGTAAGTTTAACACGGCATAAGTCATCTCGCTCGTCAAACTAGAAATAATTTTATTTTGAGAATGAGATGCTTTATTCTTCTCTAATTTTGCAAATAAAGTAGAGCAAAAAATAGATATTCTCAATACAGTGTTAGACAGGAGTCCAATAACACTGAAAGAGAGAGGAGGTCAAATCTTATAAAAAAAGTTCTTTACATGATTTAAAAATTTTAGAAATACATAAGCTCTCCTCGTTTCAGTACTGTTACTCCTGTCAACATTGTACTAAGAAAATTAATTTGTTCTCTTTCTATAATGATGTATCCATAATTTCTTTGCCGAAAACAATTGTAACTATTATTTATTGATGAGTAATAATATTAATAATTTAGTGTAACATGTTTATGGACGGTTAAGAGCTAAGGTAGGTGAGAAAGTTGTTATTGCTCCACTTCAACGTCATATTTAGTCGGGAAAAGAATTTAGGTAGTGTAAGAAGTGAAGGAAGCAACACTACTCGAGAGTACGAGCAGACACGTCCCTTGCGTGCACAACCGTCTCGGGCTCTTCTTTGGCGCCATGCACAGTGGCGCGGCCTCCTCTACAGTGTGCGTAGCCTGTTAGAAAATCGCACCAGGTGAAGACCAAGCCTTGCCGCTGCTAGGAACGTCCACGCATGCAGTAGCAGCAACGACACAGCAGCTAGATCTTCACGTTGCATGTGGCAGCACGTTGACACCTCGTGCATGCCCTGCCATGAGAAGGAGACCAAGAAAACACGGTAGAGAACAAGAGAAGAAGGCAGGTGGCGTGGGAGATAACGCCAGCTATTATTGAATAGTCATAATAATATATGCGTTGGGTATTATACCTCTATATACTCATAATAGTGTTATTTCTTTTAATAGCATCAATATATTCATCATAACTTTTCTCAACTTTTCGTTTTTGACTGCATCCTTAAACTTAAGGAGATTATAATTTAAAAACATGATGTATTAAATTAGTTCACCAATATCATCAGCATCAATAATAAAATTATCAAATCTAGAGGATCTTACTGCACTCCGTGAAAGATTCTTTCTAATTAGAAGAGAGGAATGAGATGTAAAGAGACTAAAGAGAGAAAGCGATGGTGATGAAAAAAGAGTAAATAGTCTAAAGGTGGAAGGTGATGGAGAAGGAGAATTAGGAGGACTTGAAACTTCTTCTCTCACATCTATTATTTCTTCTTCAAGTTCAATGTTGACTTTCTCTTCTCTTATCTAGTCTTAAGTTGCAGTCTTATCAAATTCTACATCTCTACTCAGTATAATCTTCTGAGTAGCAAGATTGTATAACTTGTATACCTTCGTATTTCCACAGCAACCTACAAAGATACACGTGACACATTTGTCATCTAACTTTTTCCTATTCTGTTTTGGCACATGCGTTAAAGCCACATATCTAAACACCCTAAGGTGCCGAACCGATGACTTCCTTCTGTTCTATGCTCTTTTAGGTGTCCTTTTAAATAGACTTTTTACAGGACATCTATTCAACATATAAACTGCATTGGTGGCTACTTCAGTCCAAAGTATTTTAAAAAGACTTTTTCTTAATCAACATGGTCCTCACCATCTCCACAATGTTCTATTCTTTCTCGCTACTATATTGTTCTGCTAAGAGATGTATGCAGTTATACTTTAGTACTTAATTCCTTACTTCCAGCAAAACTCATTAAATTGTGAAGAAAAATATTCTCTCGTATATCAGATCTTAGAACTTACATATAATAGTCACTTTGCTTCTCAACTAATAACTTGAACTAACAGAAGTCATCAAAGGCATTAGACCTATCTTTCAAACAAAAAATTCATATTTTTCTACTAAAATCATCAATAAAAGTCATAAAATATCTACACTTTCCAAAAGAAAGAGAATCCATATTATATAAATCAGTATGAATTAAGTGTAGAAGTTTCTTTGCTCTAACATACTCTCATTTAGGAAAAGGACTTTTATATTACTTTCTATGGATACAACTTTTACAAATTTAGTTTGGATGATTAATGCTAGGTAATCATTTCATCATATTTTGTCTAGCAATATTCTTCGACCCTTAAAAATTTAAGTGACCAAATCTCAAGTGACAAAGTCATGACTCATCATGAATAATTATTTTAAAACAAGGTAATACAACATATTTTATCCTTATTAGAAACATCTGATTTTTCGTCATGGATACTCTAACAATTAATCTCTTCTGCTTATCCTTCAATTCACGATTCTCTTTCTCTAAAAGCAGGCTGTAGTTCATTTCTTATACTTAGCCAGTACTTAATAAATTACATTTTAGTCTAGATACATAATAGACATCTTATACGTACTAGAATGTTTCCCTTTTCTTTAGTTGAAATTTTACTATTATTTTCAAATCTGACCATAGTGTCAACTAACTCATTTAGATCTACAAATATATCCTTTTTCCATACATGTAATTACTACATCTTGAGTCTATGTACTATAGGTTCTTATTACTCGATTCAGTTGAATCACAAATTAAAAGTATGAAAACATTGTCATTATTCTTAATAAAATTTACATTATTTTTTTGTACTGTCTTCTTTTTACACTCATATTGATAACGACCATATATATCACAATTATAACATTGGATCTGAGATTTATCATACCTCTGTTAGTTTGACCTACCTCTTCTTCTACTTTTGTCGCTGCCTCTATTATTGTTCGACTTCTCTTATTTGTCATTTGATGTTGATTCTTTTTTACTACGGCTTGTGTTGTGCCCATGGTCTTGGCCGCATCTTGATCTACTACCACTAATTCTTTGCCAAGTTTTGTCATTTATCATCGGTTAAATTTTGAGGGCTTGCTCAAGTAACTACATAATTCTCTATTGTAGCATGTATTTATGGGCTTGCAAAAAACACATAAGTCTTCTACTCTCAAATCATCAATTTCTTTTAACTTTTCAATTGCACAAACAATATGGTCAAACTTAGCCATTAATATTCTCAAAAAAAAAATTTGCAACTCTAATATCTTGGATATCCTCTCCGCTCAGACGGATCT
This sequence comes from Zantedeschia hybrid cultivar, assembly GCA_030544215.1. Taxonomy (NCBI): domain Eukaryota; kingdom Viridiplantae; phylum Streptophyta; class Magnoliopsida; order Alismatales; family Araceae; genus Zantedeschia; species Zantedeschia hybrid cultivar. The sequence continues at coordinate 77,804,290 of JARZZO010000006.1, read as the reverse complement.
GATTGAAAAAAGAGATCACCGGACCAAATAGTCAGAGATCGACTCAGTATTTTTCATCTTTAAAACTTCAAATTCACCTCTAAGTGTTTGTAAACGTATCTGTTTTACTTTTTATTCTCTTTTGTAATTCTTCTCTAACAAAATATATGCCTCATTTGCAGTGATCGTTCTTGAGATCCTCTCAAAGACGACTTCATCCACCATCAGGTAAATGAAAAAGAGTGTCTTCTTCTCTTTCTTATGACTTTCTCTCAGTGCATCCTTGCATACTTGCGAAAAGAGCATCATATTCCTTAGGCCACCTCTGTGCAGTCAGACTCTACAAGATCTCACACCTCCTAAGATACAAACAAACATCGTATCTGGGTGCTCTAATACTTGAAATTCTTACTACTAAGATGCAAACAAACATCGTATCTAGGTGCTCTAATACTTGAAGTTCTTACCAGTGAACCTTGGTAACTGCAGTTGAATCATATTGTTCGTCGTCATGATCAACCACCATTGTCGGTGGAGTACGGTTGATACCGATCTTTGTGGCATTCCACAAGAGGTCATGCAACAGCCATGTCAGGATGTGGTCGGCAATCAAAGTGACTCGGATACCACTTGTTAGAAAAGAGTTATAGTTATTGCAATGACGGTGTGTGCTGCACGCACCATCATTACAGTGAGTTGAAAAAAAAAATTATTTTTTCTAGATTGCTCCCGAGGTGTCCTAATCGTTCATATTTTTTTTTATCCGATCGGACAACCCAAAAGAATGTAAAAAATAAAAAATCGAGTCCAATGAATAGTACCTTTTTTTACTATTCATTAGGTTCGATTTTTTTTTTCAGATTTTTTTGGGTGTCATCCGATCGGATATTGTACTATACGGACGATTAAGAAATTTTAGAGACGACTTAAAAAAAATAATTTTATTTTAATTTTTAACCCAATGCAATACAGCAAGTATCACTCGTTAGAAAATCGCACCAGGTGAAGAAGAAGTCTGGCCGCTGCTAGGAACGTCCTGCCACAGCAACTAGATCTTCACGTTGCATGCGGCAGCACGTTGACACCTCGTGCATGCGCTGGCATGAGAAGGAGATAAAGAAAACACTGTGGTGAACAAGAGGAGAAGGGAGGTGCCGTGGGAGATAACCCTAGCTGTTGTTGAATAATCACAATAATACATGCGTTGGGTATTTGACCCTTTATATAGAACTCTTTTAAAAGAAAAAATAGTCCACACAAGGACAAACTCCAATGATAACTACAACTAGAGGACTAACTCTTGAGTGTAAGATAAGACTAAATATCACTAAACAAATTCTTCTACTAATCAACTTCTAATTCTAATATGAATCCGGATAACCACGTTCGTGACGTGGTGACCCCGAATCAAATTCTCATCTAACTCCAGGATCGGCTTCTGATTTGGATTAGCCAATCCCCCATCTTTTGACCGCGTTCAAAGCATACCTTTTATGAAAAATATAGAGAGAAAGAAGAAATCTTTCATAAAAAATTTTCTTTGAAAATGAAAAAAGTACTATATCAAGAAATTTTTTAAAGTCTTCTTTTCTCTATATTAACTGAGTTCAGTCCAAATTTATACGTAGAAAATCTCTATTCATTTTTCATGTACCATAGCATGATGACATTGTATTAAGTTCCTCTAAGTGCAAAGGAGGATGGGACTCAATAAGTGAAGAGAGAGAACATTTTCACAATCATCCTTCACATAAAACTTTTCCCATCCCTAGTGAGGGATTCTCTTGGAAACCTCCATCTTCTTCTTTGCACTTATCCAACCCCATCCTCACTTGCACTTACAGGAACCCAACTCTTGTATTAGCCAAGCGCTCGGAGGAAGAGAGGGCGGCAAAGGGGAAGGGTGAGCTCTCCCGTTTCTAGAAGAATCTTTCTATTTTTGAAAGATCCTAAGTCAAGCTAGTTGAGTGGAGTACGGGATAGCATAGGGTGCAGTCCCATTTTATTATTTCTTAATTTTTTTAAAGTCTGGTCTATCATGCTCAACATATCCGTAAAATATGCTTTCCGATTAGACGATATAAAAAACTTAAAATGAAAAATTGATCATCAATGAACTGTGAAAAAGTGTCCTCAATGAGCTTAACCCAATTAAAAAGGTTTTATTTTTTCGAGTTTTTTCAGTCACCCAATGTGTTATACAGACATGTCTGTCATGATCACCTTGACCATAAAAATATAATTGTACTCCCTGGCAATGCACACTACATGCAGTGCAGTAAGTATCACTGGGAGGGCAAATGATGTAATTAAAGTGGACTAATTCCTGAATTCAATTGCTCCCAATATTTCTATGCATGTCCTTAGTGTGTATAACTTTCATTTGTACATCATTCTAGATCTGTGGGCCTCTTTAGCGTAACTTTTTCGGGACTTTTGCATATATATTGTTATAAATTATCATATTTTTAGATATACCCTTGACTCCTACACACTGCTATAAATACTCGTAACATTTATATCCTTCCAACAAAATGTCATGAACTCTAACGGAATATATATATATTCCAAATTTGCCAAAAGTTTGCAAATATATCCTCTAACTACAACATAATTTAGAAATCTTTATAATATATTCTATTAAAATTCACGACATTTTGATGGAATGGTATAATTATAACCTTTTTAAAGATATATAAGAAGTATTTATACCAATATGTGGGAGCTAATGACATATATATATATAGAGAGAGAGAGAGAATCCAACCATTTATAATGTAAAAATATATATTGTTGTAATATAGTTATTATAATAGTTCAACTTGATGAAACACTTTAATGACTAAGTTTTCTGACTGAATGTATGTCATCTGCATTTGCAAGGGTCCACAGTTTCCTTTGATCCTTTTGCTTAAAAATTGTTTATCAAGTCCTATGATGGTTCCACTTTATAAACAGGGTTGAGTACTTGGTCTTTAGGCTCGGGTTAGGTGATCTGCATCTGGAAGGGTCTACAGCTTTCACAATTTCTTTTGAATGAAAAATTTATACTCCAACAACTAGCATTCAACACTATGTAACATAGTATAGTATTTATATAAGATTAATATGTTACACATCCTCCCTGATTTAAGTCTTACTGCCATTCAGTTTAGCTTATGGAGATGCTTGAGAACTTAAATGTTTGCGGACTGAAAAAGAAAACTTTTAAAATAATTACATATATACTCTCAAAATCTATTTATACACTGTTGGATGCAGAGCCATTTCTTATATCGCCAAGTGTATATTTCCACGTTTGTCTTAACTTAGGATGATTGAGTGAAAAATGTTAACGCATCCTCCTTTACCCCAGAATGGTTAGGCTCTTTGAAGTTTTTCAATGTTTTTCCTTAAATTAAAATTACATTGTCAAAATAATACTTTTCTTATATAATTTTTCTAATATCTAATCTAATATATAATATATAATATATAATCTTGAATTTTGAGAGAAAACATAATCTTATGTACACTGAAAAAATAATTTTTAATATTAAGCAGTCAGCATATCTAAAACCAGCTAAAAAATAGAAGGATTTTTAATTTTTAATCCCTCTAATCTACTTAATTTAGGAAAAACTCTCTAAAAACTATGTATTAAGTAAAAACTCCTTATATTAATTTCACCTCTATTTGAAAATGACCCTTTTTCAAAGAAGTTTTTCAAAATATTCCAAAGTATTTAGGGACTTTGATAAATTTTTGACGGTGCCTTGCAAATAGAAGTGAGATTATAGAGATTTTAATAAAAACAGAGGTTGCAAGGAATTTTTCTAAATTAAGTATATTAGAGGAATTAAAAACTAAAAACTCCTAGAAGAGAAATATTTGCTGCAACTGTCGCTGATGGATGGCAGTATAAGAGTGATTTTTTTTAATTAAAAGCAAAGAATTTGCCAAACTAGGGACCAACTTTACTTTTACAGTTGTTTACAATAAAAGGTTGTTTGTTTTAGCGTAAAACAACGTAATTTGAAATAATTGTTTCATTTTACAGTGTTTTCAGTTGTTTGGAATGATGTAAAATAATGTGAAGTAAAATCCTGTCTGGGCCTTATATGCCCACTTGACAGCCCAATTCTCTTGTTTTGGTTTACAACAAAAATCCACTATAAATCAAAACAAGAAGAATGAAGCGTCCCCCTTGTTTTATTTTACAAACAACCAAACAAATATTTCCTAATTCTAAAATAAGAAAATTTCACATGTTTTCAAATCATTGATTTTGAAACCGGTGTTTTACAAAGTTTTACACTAATTATGGGTTGTTTGTTTTAGCGTAAAACAACGTAATTTGAAACAATTATTTCATTTTCCAGTATTTTTAGTTGTTTGAAATGATGTAAAACAATGCAAAGTAAAATCTTGTCTGAGCCTTGTCTGCCCACTTGACCGCCCAATTCTCTTGTTTTGGTTTACAGCAATGGCCAATAAGAATATTGAAGCATCTCTCTTATTTTATTTTATAAACAACTAAACAAATATTTCCTGATTCTAAAACAAAAAATTTCACTCATTTTGAAACCAATGATTTTGAAACCGGTAATTTACAAAATTGTACACTAAAACAAACAACCCCTAAAACAAACAAACCCCTTGAAACGATGTCAATAGTAAACAACTTTATTTATACTTTCTGCAAAAAAAAATTACTTTCAAGAGTTAAACTTGTTGTACCACAAGGGAAAGAAAATTGGGTTGGCCCTTACAGACAACCCAAAAAAAATTAAAAGATTAGAAACTTAGTCCCAATAAATAGTAAAGAACGGCCAAGGTCAATGATGGTTTTTAATTTTTTTTTATATTTTTTTGTGTCATTGGATCAGAGATCAACTTAAGCATACATGTGAGACAGGTTGAACTCAACCTAGAAAATTTAAAGAATTTATTTTATCCCTGTTGCACCGTTAGGCAGTGCATTGTAAGTATAACTTTATTTCTAAATCTGAATCCATGACCTTTCTATCATAATAATAAATCTTATTATTGCTTTAATACTTCAAGGGACTTGAAGCAATCATATCAATAAAAATTCTTCATCCGGTTTGAAGTCTCAACTGGGTTAATCTGATTCTACATGTACATCACTCTTCTTGTGTCGTGCACCCAAAAATGTGAAACGTGAGTTGCTCAAAGGTTGTCCTCATGAGTAAGTCGTTGTTGTCCTCACGAGTAAGTCGTTTAGGTTAGTTAGCACGACTTCCCCGTACACAAACATGGACTTCCTCAAACACGAATTACATGATAGGAATATTTGAAATAAGAGTTTTTACATATAAACCCCAATAATCTTGTGGCATTACAAATAAATCTTCCTAATCTAACTGTTTATAAATAAATTCCTACAATCTCAAATTTTTCTATTGTAACTCTCTCGGAAGCTTATTTGTAAATTTTTAAGGCCTTTTGCTAATTCACAGTAGATTGTAGGGATTTATTTGTAAACATTCAAATTAAGAAGACTCATTTGTAATATCACAAAATTATAAAAATTTATATGTAAAAAACCCTTCAAATAATGGACTATCTAGTAAGACGAGAAGTTAAAAGGCAACACGTACTTAATGGCCGCCACCTAAAAGCCACAAGCAGATGCTGTCATGTTGTGCTAGGCCAAGCTTCTCGCAATTAGACAATCTCTTCTGCATCATTAAACAATTGATTGGATCCACTGTGATTTGATGATTGAACAGCAGTAGTGTTCTTTTCTCATTTTCCTCTGATTTTAGAACATCCATTATTGATATCAGCAGCTTTAGAGACGAATTCCTTTTGAGACGGCGTTCTTAGTTAAAGAAGAATGCTGATTTCACTCTCTTACAATATTTTTCACATCTTTATTCCATGGCTTAACCCGGAAGCCGCAGGCTGGGAGTGGCGTGCTAAGGAAACGTAGGATTTGGACTCGGTCCAGCCAACAATGTAGGGTGTATTAGGGGTTTAAGAAAAAGTTTTTATTCCTTGGGAAAGGAAATCTTTTTCTTCCCGGATTAAAAATTATTCCTTGCGAACAGTGGCAGATGCAGAAATTATATCCAATGGAATCACTCGGACATCAAGTTATAAGTATGATTGGGTCAGTAAGATTTTGGGCTGGACTATATGAGATCTTGAGTTGGACTAGCGAGATCTTGGACTGGATCAATATATACTACATTGAACTGGACCAATGAACTTAGTAAAATCCAGTAAAATCTCAAGACCCCACTGGATCAATATTAAATCCGCCACTGGCGAGAGGAAAAAGAAATAACTGCAAGATTACAACGAATATGTAGGAGGAGGAGAAAAGGAGGATTCCTCGGGCATCTAACATTTGCATTGACAAGAGAGAGAGAGATTTTATCCTAATCTTCTGAAGGCATGAATCTTCCCGTTCAAACGTGCTGAACAGCCCCATGATGTGGGTCTGGAGATGTTAGGCAACATGGTTGATTCATCCATGTACAATAGCATTGCAAGAAGCTAGCATTTATCCAACTATGACAGCACAGAAAGCCCCTTTCCTAATAGTCAAGTCCATCCGCGGGTTTGGTCATCCTCCTAGACGTGAATTGGGAAAGAATGGGACAGAGTAGGAGTAGGAAGTAAAATTGCACGGAACTTTTATAACATTTTCTAGTGTTTTATGTCAAATCAACAAACGTTTCAGTTCAACAAAAAGAAAATTCAATTTCAACTCTGTTCATGTACCAAAAAGGGTTCAACTCATCAACTTGATTCCAACCAGCTAAATGACTCATTCTAACAGAATTTGCGCTCCGATGCATCAAATTCGAGGTCGAATTTAAGCTCATACTCAAGTCACAGTTACATCAAGGAAATCTACAAAGTCTATGTACTTATAGGTACTTGGAGTTCTGAATCCTATTTGGCCGGCCAAACTAGTTTGCAAGCTAATTAAACCAAACATCCTTTGAACTCGACCCACTTAAGTAAATGAGCTTGTCAGGATACCTTTAAGTCTGAATGACTTAATTACTTGAATCAAGTCGAGTCAAACTTAAATTAAAATTAAACAATTCATGAAGGGTTTGCCTCATTGCTAGCCGAAAGGAGGAGGCCAGCGAGCATACGACGGTGCCGGTCTATTCCCTCGGCCCATGGATTGGGATGTGAGGGGCCGCCATGGCCACGCACGGGCTCGCCGACAGGGGAAGCGGCAAGAGCTGGTCATCTGCGTCGGGGCATGGAGTTGGGTTCCATTTGGCACCATCCATGTGACGTTCTATCCCCTGTTGGCGTTTGCAATGGGACCTTAGATCCCCTGTTGGCACTGTATAATGTCACTTAAGCATGCAACGTGGGCTGCCCCATCGCCTCCCTTTCTTTTAAGAGAATAGATCTTCTCAGTATACTGTTGAACAGGAATCCAGTAGTATTAAAAAGGAGAGGAGATCAAACATTATTTGGGTTCTCTTCCTCTTAGTACTGTTGGATTCTTATCCAATACTGTACTGAGAAGATCTCTTCTCTTCTTTTAAGGTGAGAAAGACCTGGCAAATTATAGGGTACCCAGTTAATGTGTTCTCTGGTTAACTTGTTTCCATTATGTTCTTTCCAAACAGCTATACTCACTTTAATCTTTGCTATACTTATTTTAATCTTATAATTAATGCAAATCCTATTTGAGGTTTATTGTTTTTAGCCGACCCACTTGTCGGTCATTCCACAATCATTTCAGTGCGATTGATGAAAAAGTACACAAAGATTATGTTGTTCCAAGAGCACAATCCACGTAGGACACTCCAGAATGAGAATATGCTAACCTAGCTATTATGGCTGAGTGACCCGATTTGATTTTGATTAGAATTGCAGGCGTCTCCTTTCTTAATTTTTTGAAGATGAATTTGCACTGTGACATTTTCTCCTTTACATAGCTAGGCAGCTCTTTTTGTCTTACTCAAGCGAATATATATTCTGGATCTAGAACCGTCATTAGAGAAGAAATATCACGGTCCATACACACTGTGAAAGGATATTTTTATGCATCCAACAGCTCTTGTAAGATATGGCCTGCAACATTTTTTTATGGTTATACGTATATAGCAACATAATAAAGAGAGGAAACTAATGAGGAACTGTACACCAATCTTCATATGGCATTCATATTCTCGATGTTCAGCAATCATTTTTTCATATCTTTTCTTTTTTCCGTTCTTTTTTTTTCCTTTTTTGAGAAGTGGTTCAGTGGCTAAATGTATATATATTTGTGTATGGATATGTATATCAGTGACTAAGGTTTCAATCTGGATAGAGCTCGAGAGATCTTTTAGAGTTAGAGATAATTTTAAATCTGCATGATTATCTGAGAAAGTAATCTGAAGATAATTAAAGATCTCAACAACACTATTTGACTGCATGGGATCGAACTTGAGACCTTTCGAAAAAGAGACAATGGTGAACTCAACTGACCCACTTGGTTGGTTCATATCTATTCCGTTTGTCAAGATACATGTGTGCACAGGCAACAGGTTTCGCTTCAAGTATGTCCTGTTGATTGCATGTGCATGTGCATGCCCCTCCCCCTTTTTAGACGAATCTCAATGATTGCTCAGTCAGCAGCAAATGGATCTTGAAATGCATGTGGCCTGTCAACTTGATGCACATATAGACCGACTATGAAAGGAGTGCTTCGTTTGACCAAAATTAGAGATAAACCTTTTTTTAAAAACATTAAATTACGCTGGCCTTTTCATTCAAACTAGAGATTATAAACCTTTCTATTATATCTAAACCAAGGCCAAGATGAACATAAGCTTCCAGCTAAGACCAATAAAATGTATCCGACTGGAGGTTCGTGCCGACTTATTTGGATTCCTTGAGATGTAAACTTGATTGGACGGATCTTGGATTCAAGTACGATTGGACCGGCCATGTCTCTAACTCTAAGGAATTTAAGTTTAATTAAGATAATTCTACATCCAATTAAATTACCCTTTGATTTGGTGTAACATATTATAAAGAGATAATTACATATATAACTTAGTTAAAAAAATTACACTTTTATCCATCATCGTTTTGAATAAGCTTGCTACATGTCAATTGTTGCAAAATACTTCAGTTGTTCCCATCCGTTAGTATTCTGTTAGATATCCTTTATCCAATCTTGGGTAATCTTTAATCAAAGTTAAAAGTACATAAAGTATCCTTATTTTTTCGTCAACTCGCTTTCACTCTCTTTTCATCTATCTCTCTATCTTTCTTCCCCTTTCTTTGGCACAATGTGGTAATAAAAAGAATGACTTTTTATAAGGGTGTTGATGTAGACTGGATCTATCACGACCGGATTCCGGAGCTGGAATCCGAAGAAGAGGATCCGGAGCTGGGCCGGATCGGTGTTTGAAGGGGCCCGACGAGGATCCGGAAGGCGAGGGATGCAGAGGCGGAGCCGGGAGTCCGAGGCCGGAGGTGACTCGGAGCGGGCTTGTTCTTGGATAGTGAGCCCGAAAGCTCCTTCGGCGGACGAAGGAGCGGCGCGGATGAGTTCTCCCGTTTGCTTGTCGACAGGCGACGAAGCCGAAGCCGAAGGTCCGAGGCCGAGGGCGACTCGGAGTGGGCTTTCTCTTGGATAGTGAGCCCGAAAGCTCCTTCAGCACGAGACCGAGTCTCCTGTCTTGGGGCAGCCGGCGTACGGCGTCGAGACCAGGGAGAGGAATCCGAGGTCGGCGGCCGAGACCGACTCGGGAAGGTCGGCGAAGATTCGAACCGAGCCCTTGCAGGAGGGAAATAAGAAGAAGAACCAGTCAGCAGGAGTCCCGGGCGTCAGCCCTGGGGAACCCCCTCCGACGGTCAAGTTAGCTCCTGAAGAAGATTCGATTCAGAAGGCAAAGAGAGCAGCTTTAATGCTTTTCGGACAGTAGTCCTTTTAAGGGTCTCGGAGGCTTGGGGAAGCATCCATTGCATACCTTTGGCAATAAATAGCGGGGTATTTATAGCAGAGGATAGCGGATGGTTAACAGTGGCAGCCAATATAGGACTAAATGAGGGCTTACTGATAAACCGCCATAGTGCCCGATCCGCCACCGGAGTGGGCCGGATTCGGCTACCGGGCCGAAGGGGGTTGGGCCGCTGATGGGCCGAAGCCTGTTGGGCCCTGGGCTGCCGCGCTGCTCCCGGGCCGTAGGCTAGTGGGCCGCTGACGGGCTGAAGCCTGTTGGGCCGGGAGCGACGGTGCCGCTTATGGGCCGAAGGCTGCTGGTGGGCCGCTGACGGGCCGAAGGTTCCCGGAGGGCCTGGTACTGCTGCTGTTGGGCTGAACGGGATTTGGGCTTGTTTTAATAGGTCGAATCGAATTCTGCCTCATCAGGTGTTATTGTCTAACATGAAATTTAATAGTTGGAAAAAAATATTCCCTATCCTTACTGGAAGTTTAACAGTATGGCATTTTTGAAAGTATTGGGATGCAATTATATTATTTATAACAATATGAAAATAAGATAGATAAATTTGTAATTTCATTTCTAAAAAGGTTATACATATAATTATCCCTATTATAAAATGCTGTATTTTTATGAGACCAAACTCAAGTTTAATCTGACATACAAATACTATAAAAGGATGTAGAACGTCATATTTTATGAGACATATTTGCTAATATCAGCATGTGAATTGTACCCGAATCTTATCGAATAATTTTGTGTTAAACTCAAGCAAGTAAAAGTTCAGTTTAGTTCGACTCATCTCCATCCATCTATATGCATAAACATGTGAATCAGATTTAAGTACTAAGGTACAACCTTGTAATGTTATCTTCTGGCATTAATTTGCTGAAGTTACAATTTAACCCATATTTTTTCTCTCCTTTTATCATAAATTAATGAACATAAAATATATGGTTTTTTTTAATAAAAACTTTATTTGTTCTTTCAATGGTAACAACTTTATTAATTTTTCTGAAGTAAGAAATTCTTATGCAAATTCGCAACAATTCCACTACAATTATTCCGAACTCGAAGGCTCCAATGCAGAGGGCAAATCTTTCCTATAAGTCCCGCCACTTGTAAGGAAAACATGGATATAGACTCCACGAACTCATGGACCAAATCTCCCTCCTAGCATAATAGTAAGAAATGAAACTTAAGTCAAGACCTTCTCTGTGAAGGAAGAGAACCTATAACCACTAAGCTACAAACTCTTCGGTGTGAGTTGACATGTTGATTTGAGATCTATCTTGGTCTGGAGATCGATGTTTAAAAATTCCCAATTCATTAGACTACTTAATGTTATATGTTTATATTAAATTAACTTAAATATGTTTTCTAACATACATAACAGTTTCATTAGATCAGATGATCTGAACACTAATCTTGAAATCTGAAGTGGCACCAATAACTCCTTGGATCACTGAATTTTACAAGAGTATTTGGCACACAGTTATCTGTAAATACATGCATGAATTTTTATAAGTACGGATGCAAATGGGCCAAATTTGGCATGGATTCTGAATGAATCTGCGAAAATAGGCCCAATGCGGATAAGTCACGTAAACTAAACTCTGAATTTTAGTTCTATAAAATATAATAACTGTGCTGGGGCACCTTGTTCCTTAATTAGATTTCTAGGTCATACCCAAAGTCAGACTATTGGAATTTTACTTTGCACAGTTTAAGGAGACCGAAGTTGGGGGGACATACTCACGTCTTGTTTATATATATTGGTATACATGTATTTAATACGTATGACATAAAGCTCAGACAAGGTCTGAACCTGGCCGTTGTATTTTCTACTGGGTTGACTGGGCCAAATTACTCGGCTTCCCTAGGAAAGTTTAAGAACGCTGGGCTGGACTTGGCTCGGGGCCTCAAGCCCGGCCCAAGTCCCACTAACGACGCCCTTGGACCGTCCACCACGCCGAATTAGCCAAAATACTCAGTGCAGCGCTTGGTGTGTTGCGGCAGCGCACTCGTGCGTAAGCTTTGTCTGATCGACAGATCTAATGGTGCAGAAGACACCTACCATACACTGTTTGATCTTGTCGATCGAACCACACATTTGTACTGCACCATTTAACAACGGAGTAAAGCTTGCTGCACCGCCATGAGCTATTACACTGCCGCCTGGAGGTGCAGCAAGCTTTACTCTAACAAAAATTTGCCGCAATGTCGCTTGAGCCTTGGCCCAAACGTACGATAGAATCATGGGGCATTTTCATTTAACTCTCCTTTTTGGGTGGAATCGAACTGAATTTAGTCCAATATCACAACTCTCCTTGTACATATGCAGATATGCACCTAAGGCACTCAAATTTGATTAGTAAATAGTGTAGACATTGGGAACGTGTCAAGGATCCGACGGCTATCACAACTCTCAGGTTGCATTATTGATGATTGTGATCGTATGGTCTTGCACAGCGAAAAGAAAAGAAAAAAAAGATTATGGAGTCTCCTAGCTCTTGGCGGAAAAAAACAAATCCTCCAATGGTTTAGTCAGAACTAGACGCTAGACTTATGAGCCTTGAGAGATGAAGGGCTCCTTTGGACTTCTAAGGGTGTTGAGTTGTGTTTAGTGCGTTGTGTGTTGCTTGTGTGCTTACCACTATCTGAGAGGCCCAGTTGTAGTATCTATCTCGTGCTCTCTATATAGGATACACCTATCTTGTGCATAAGATAAGGCACAACTAGAGTTAGCTAGAGGTAGACGCAATATAATGACGTGCACCTCCTTAGGTCAATGTAGACTTTATATATCTACGTATATTTTTTTATTCTCAAGTTCTTTCAGTAGCCCCCAAGCCAAATTATCTACATCCAGACTTGCCGATGAACCTTAGACATGGATTGACTTGTTGGACTTACAGATGGATTGGCTTGTTGGACTAAATGGGAGCTCCAACAATGTAACTAATGGGCCCTAATGAAAGTAGACTTTGTTGAAAGGCCGCTAGTGAATGTAGACTTTGTTTAAACACTGCGGGCACTCTGGACTTCCTCGCAGTTGGACCTTTATTGGACCAAATTTATTTATCTCATTGGCCATGTATTAAATACATCTAAATATTTCAATTTCAGTTATCAATTTCAGATTTTTGTGAATTTAGACTTGAAATCAAGTTAATTTGTTGATCAAATTAAAGTTTAAGATAAAATGAATTTACTTTACACCCATTGAAAGTTCGATGTCAAGCCTACTAGAACTAGATTCGAAAGCTGATTCACCTTGATCAATTACGCAAAACCTATTTTTCGTCAGAGACTTGGTTATGCCCATTCCAAATTTGACAATATCCAAGTTTGTATATATCATAGTTCTACCTAGGGATGCAAAGGATAACTGATTAGTACTCAATTATCTAACAGATCGACCATTAATTTATAAATTAATTAATAGCCGATCTATCTAAATCGATCTTCATAACATACATATAGGATAATATATATAGGTCCTTTCCAAAACATACTAGTAATTAGTAATCTGATCACTATCCCACTAATAGATCGATGAACATGCAATCTTCCTAAACCAATAGCACAACGATAGTTAAGGTCATGGATCTGTCTGAAAATTGTACCATATCCGAATCACTTGCATTTTTAACCTGTGCCCACATTCAAGAGCGTAGATAATTTCATCTTCTCGAAGATACTCGGAGGTCATGGACCTTCGAGCGTCCCTCGACACTCCATTAGCTTGACCCGCACACGGTTGCTGCTGAAGTAAAATAAGTGGATTACTATGTGTTTCACTTCAAAATTCCAAAAAGAAAAAAGAAAAAAATCACCTTCTGTCTACTTCTGCGTCCTAGCATTCTCCTACTAACATGCATTAAACGCCTGGGCCGCGCCGGGCCAGGTCGGGAGAGGATGCGCATCGGACTGCAGCTGCTGGCGCTTGTTCCCGCCCCCAGCGGCGGAAGTTGAGCTTCACGTGAGTTGCGACCAGATCACGCATGGGGCCATCGGCGCCAACGGCCCTTTTCACGCTTTCGCGTTGGGACTGCACCGTGGGGTCCGCCGTCGCCACATGACGGATGATCGCAGCCGTCCAATAAACATCCCCCTCGCAACGTGACGGATGATCACTGCCGTCCAGTTGAGGCGTTCATCAGTGGAGCGTGACGCACTTTGAACTATCCCTGGCGGCCACTCAGTGTGCGTCAGATCAGATGGGGGCGTGAAACTTGTTAGTCTGATTTGATTAGTAGTGGTCAGGTGTCAGATTCGCATCGGACGGCCGGGATGGCCGTTGCGTTGGTGTAATGTATGACCCTTCGAGAGCTTCGAGTAGATGCAGACCTGCCCTGTCCGTCTTGGTTTTTGCCGTGCAGTTGGCGAGGCCAGGTGGGGGGGAATTCCTCCAGAATCCTCCCCCGTGCCGGTGTCTCGTGATGTAGTGGTCTACGATAGGTTGCACGGAGGTCCCCACGCTAAAAATTTGTTATTTCCGGAAAAGAAGAGGGAGATGGAGAGAGGAGAAAACTTGATCACAATGCCCTTCTTTGCTTTTGTGGTAGTCAATTGGTATATATTTGAGTCAACTTCCGTCACATAAGAGGTTTTGCCAAAAGGATCTTTCATGTTAAATTTGTTACGTAAAGATTCTATTTTAAGGTCATCAGTTGGACCCTTCTTTGAATTTCATTTTTTAATAATATACATGTATACATCTTAGTATATATAAATATTAAATGAAATCCAGTCCAATATGTATCATAGGAAATTCACTTTTGTTCTCTGGCGTGAAGAAATCATACTTTTAACCATGTGTGAGTGCTAGCTAAATTTAACTCATCCAGCAAACCGGTCCTTTTTTAAAGCCCTAGAACATGGAAGATTCTTAGAACACCCGGTGAGAGGGGAAAAGGATGCGGGAGTGCCTTTACTTTGACCTTTTGCTTCCTGTCCGGTGGGTGCATGATTCGGTTTTAGCCTTTCCATGGCCTTTTCCTCCCCTTCCCCACTCTCCCCTCCTCACAGATTACATTACCTGCAAGGAAGAGTGAATTGCGGACGGGAGAGAAGGGCTCTCCTTCCAGTTTTGTTCGCCCTCTTCCTCCACACGCGCGGTGGCAGCGCATGGCGAAGGTGGCGGGGCAGCAGCGGCGCCACCGCTGGCACGCGTGGCGCAGAGCCGGCTTGCGCGCGCGCGCACAAGGTGACGAGGGGGGCGGTGGACTCGGTCGCATGGGGCGCGCGGGGCGTGGAGGAGACGGGGAGGCGCAGGGAGACCGGTCCTCTAAGAAGGCGGCGTTTATTCGTGTGGAAGGCTGCTCCATCGGAGCGTCCGTTTCCGCGTTTCCGGAATCCATCGGAAACCGCACAAGTATTCCATAGCCTGCTGCGCTCCTCTTTTGTGTCAAAGAAATAAATAAAAACTTACGAGGGAACAGGTAGTGAAGCCCAGGTGGAAGGTTTCGCCGCAACGAGCAGTTACAGTTGGCTTCCTTAGATGGCTGTACGTAATATCTTTAGGACTTTAATGGGCTTTTTCTCAAATGACGAAAAGCAGGGGTTTTTAGCATAAAAACTAGGTAGAAAAAAAAACAAATGAGGAAGGAATGGATGTGGTGCCACGTGGCTAGATTTTTGTAGCCACGCCAGGACTTAATTGTTCCCCGCGCCCTCCCCCCCCTCTCCCGATAACTACGTTACGTCCCGAAAACGCCCCCGCCAATTGGATCAAATGCCCTAGATCCGAAATGAGGAAAACGAAGGTTGCACTCTGATGAGAACTCGGAGTCCGGACTCTCCGGGTAAGCCTCTCTTGGCAGGCTAATTTAATTTTTATAATTAAAATAAATAAACTTCCTGAAATGTGATGCTACTGTTGAAATTTAGGCGACAAGAGAGAAAAGAAAAGAACAAGAGGGCAAACAGCGTTTACCTATTCACGCCGTTCCCCTTCCTTTAGAAGTTCGCAGGTGTGCGTCGATTTTAGACGTGAAGTATGCCGTCTTCCCACCAGATCCAGTCGGCTGCTGACGTGGCACCTTGCTTTTAGATATCTTTCCGTAGTTCCACGCATCCGACGGCGCGAAAACTCTTCCCCGGACGACCTCTCCCACGTCAAACTGCGTGAAACTGCGGGTGGCGTTTCCGGTGCATTAACATAGCACGCTCATTTTCACGAAACGGCACTAACGCCTTCTTTACTCCCCGCCTTTCTTTCTGCAAAACATGGTTTCCGTATCGTTTTGTTTCACCTAAAAAATAATGTCGTTTACAAATACGGTTATAATAGTTCGTATTTAATTAATTACTCTCTTCTCTCTTGGTGCGGCGTGGGTGACAGGGAGAGTCCTTTGCTGGGGACGGAAGAATGCTTGTCACCTACTCTTTTTAGCTTCCTCTCCCTTCTCCCACCTCCCCCTTCCCTTCTATATTTCTTCAAACTCAGTAGTTATAGAGAGGCAGGGAGAGGTAGAGAGGGGAGAACCAAACGGCGCTGTGGAGCCTCCGACGATGGACAGGCACACTTGCAAGCTCTGCTTTCGTCGCTTCTCCAACGGCAGAGCCCTCGGCGGCCACATGCGTTCCCATGTCACCTTAGCCAACGCCGCCAATAGCAAGCCCCAGCACCGGGACCCCTCCTCGCCCTCTTCCTCTGCGTCCGCCTCCGAAGCGTCAGAGCAAGTAGCCGAAGTGGCAGACCAGGCGGCGGCGGCAGCTTTAATGGCGGACAGAGAGGTTGCGACGCAGGTGGATGAAGCCAAGCAGCTTGTCTACTACGGACTGCGCGAGAACCCGCGGAAAAGCTTCCGCCTTGTGGATCCGGAGTTCTCATCCACCTTTCCTGCCGTGGACTATGGCGCTACCGCCGCCGCCGCTGGCCCCGTCGTCCTGCAGGACCGGGAGAGCGAGACGGAGTCGTCGAAGCCGCCATCGCTTCGCCGCCGATCCAAGCGGCGCCGCCGCTCATCGCCGTTGCCGGTGGTCAAGCCCGAGCCTTCGATCGAGCCGGAGCCGGTGAGCTCCATCTCCGACGCCACCCCCGAAGAGGACGTGGCTCGCTGCCTCATGATGCTGTCGCGCGATGCCTGGGAGAATAGCTCCTCCCCCGGCGCCGGCAAGAGCAAGCGCCGCAACAAAGTCGACGTAGACGAAGCAGAAGAGGAGGAGGAGGAAGAAGAAGAAGAAGCAGCAGACGAGGAAGAGCAGAACTCGGATGAGGACTCGGAGGAGGAGCTTGTCGCCGTCGTCAGATCGAGGAGGGGAGGGCGGAGCCGCTACCAGTGCGACACCTGCTGGAAGGTGTTCCGCTCGTACCAGGCGCTCGGCGGCCACCGGGCGAGCCACAAGAAGCTTAAGGTGACCTACCGACCGGAGGATGATGATGCCCATCCCCACCCGGACAACCCTATCCAGGACGCCGATTCCGAGGTTAACCCGGCGCCGTCGACGGGCTCTACCGACCGGAGGGTCCACCAGTGCCCTGTTTGCTCCAGAGTCTTCGGTTCAGGTCAGGCCCTGGGCGGGCACAAGAGATCCCATCTTTCCTACTCTCCCAGCACAGGTAATCCCTCGGTAGCAGTGGTAACCAGCGCTGCTGCTGCTGCTTCCGGTGTTGCTGCTACTAGGACAAAGGCGTCTGCCGCCGCTTCTGCTGCTTCTCCCGCTAACGCCAACCGTGCCGGGAAGCTTGCCGGTGAGAGCTTGATCGATCTAAATCTGCCACCTCCGATGGACGACGAAGTGGAGACTTCTGCAGTTTGCGATGGGGAGCAGTAAAGAAGTTCGAATTCGAGCTCGAGCTCGAGTTGGAGCAGTTCAAGCTCGTACCTTTGCTTCCCTGGTTGGACGCAGAAAGAAGCAGAATTGAGCACCTCACGGTGGCCGACAAGAGGTAAATTAAACTTTAAAGAGATCGCCAAGACTTGTACTTTGTGCCCGCGTTTTGATCGGATTAGCGGCGTGAAGCCTGATGCTTCGACGCACCCTGTAACTATTTCGCTTCTTCTTCCATCTCCTCTTCTGTTGCTGCTGCCGGTACTAGCTGACAGCAAGTTCTTTTCTTCGCCATCTTCTTGTCTTTACCAAAGTTCCAATTTTTTTGCGTAGTTACAAATTTGATATTGGTCTTTTTTTTTTCCCGTGTTGGGGATCCACAACGTGCACCGTAGCCATCTGCTCCACGGAGTGGTGGTTGTGATGGTGGTGGTGATGGTAGCGCTGTTGGGAGGGTTGGAACTGGGAATGCTCTGTTTCCAGCTGTTCCCCCACCTGTTTACTTTTCCACCATATGTTATGCTGCACCCTACACATTAACACCAATGTAGCATGATCTCATTATATGATAAACATCATGCGCCACTTTAATTAGAGAATAAGAGAAGAATAAAGGACAATAAGGAGAGAATAAATTTAATTTAACTTTGACGAGCGAAATGGTTTATACTAGTACAGAATAACTTATTCGGAGAATAAAGAGAATAAACAATTCGACTTTAGATTCAAAAATTGTTTATTCTTCTTATTCCGTCAGTGGATCCCACAGAACTATCAAAACTAAACACCTCTTACTTATTCTAGTATACTATAAGTTTTCACATGTTGGTGGTACTTTAGTTTCACCCATAATTACTCCTAGTCACAGCAACATCATGAAACTGTTGCTGTGACTAGCTCTGGTCTATATCTGATATGATAGAAAAGGGCCTAAACCCATCGCTACTTCTATCCAGTTGCTGTGCTGCCCATAGTTACCTGCAGCGAAGCTTCTTGCTCCTGCTGCTGCGTGTGGCATTCGGTGTTCCATTGCTGTTCCGTTCTCTCTTTCTCTCCCCTTCTCTCTATCTATCTCTACTTGTTTGTTTCCTCCGTCTTCTTCTCGCCTGCTTTGGATGGTAGCGCCCTTGTGCTCTACTTTGCTGCCGTCCTCTCACTTTCTCTTATCAGCATCGGAAGCGGCGGCATTCTATTCTCATTAAATCCTTCTCTCAACTCTTTATATGCAGTGATGCCATCTTGGCAGGGGGGGGGGGGGGTCATTGGTGGCCACCATAGGTTGCTTGCCGTGGTGGTGAATTAATTAAGACGGGACTTAGCGTTTAGCAGGTACTGATTAGCATATGCTTTGTACTGGGCGGTGGTGCCGTGGGGCTGGTCGCCTTGTGGATGGGCTCTTCCTGGAAGGAGTAAAAGTCTGAAAGGAACACATCGAAATAAGAACACGTCGAAGAAAGAAAAATGTGACATGATTACAGCAGCCTTTTTGGCTACGGGGTCATTAACTATTCAAAGGCAGGTTTCTATTATCTTTATTGCGTTTACGTCCTTGCTTCGAAATTATCGGCATATCTGTGATGCCCTTACCAAGTCCCAGTTGCCAGCATTTACTCCCCCAGGGGCCATAATTCTCCCTGGTTCTCCCTTCCCCAGGATGTTGTTATATACGGTGGGAAGGGAAGTATCAAGTACAGGGCTTGCAAGGACACCACTTACCAAATTGTTACCACGTGGGTGTGTTTACTTGGGTTTGTTAACTTGGACCAGAAAATCCGGTCTCAGTAGGTGGGCATCGACCCAAATACCAAATGGGCTTTTACGAAACTTGACCGTGTGACGCGACCCAGGGAGTTTTGATACGTTGTGTTAAGAGTTGGGTCTTCTACGTGGGGCCATGGGGACCGAACCCGCAACGCTGAGAAGAATCCGATGGTGGGTGCTGCTGCTTGCCCCTGCGAGTGGTTGAAAAGTGCGTCTCCGACCTGTAGATGACATGGAGGGCGTGTTTGGCGCAGTTTTCATCTGGAAATATTTTTATATTTATATTTAGTTATTTTTTATGGAAGTCATTGAATTTTAAAAATTATTTATCTGATATTTTACTTGTCTTTTAACTTCCAACCAAAAATTACAAGCAGAGAGTTTTCAAGATTAAATAAAAAGTGAGATTGTTATAAAAAAGTTGACTTTTGTGACAAATCAAAATTAATTATAATTTATCTCCCTCACTTATTCTTTATAAAAAGTAAAAGTCAAATAATAACTTTCAAGTCAAACACGCCCGTAGTTTGGTTCAACTCAGGAAACCCCAAAGCACTTCGGTGTTTGGGATTCAGCTGTGCAGGGATGCCGTTGACTTGTTCGACCGGAGGGGAGGGAGGGCGTGGGGAAAGGGGGGGTCCTCCCGGCCCCCACGTCAACACGGTGGACTAGACCTGACAAGTAGAGGCTCGGCTTTGCTGACTTCCAAATCTAGGTGAGTTTTTCTGTGAGCATGTGGCTCTATAAGATCTTACTCGGATGGGGTTTACGGTGAATTTTATATATTTTTTAGTTTATCTTAACAAACGAATAATTTATCTTTAGTCCAAAATTAACCCAAGGAGATTGACCCCCGAAGGTTAACCCGATTCCACCATTGGTAGAAAGTCTCAATGTCCCGTGATTTTGGGCTGCCGAAATGGGTTTGGACCCGTTAAGTTCCGATTGGGATGGGTGTATCTCTTTATCTAATGACAATGCGACCAAATTTCTGTGAATTTGAGCCTGAAATTGGACCCATTGATGAAGTATATTAGAGCTTAGCATAACCAAATTCTTCTATCTTTTAAAATTGAAAGAAAAATTTAGGAGTACAGCTAAGACCTGACCTGTTTCCTCATTTACCTGTCAACTTTATTGAGTTTGGTATGGCTCTGGGTATGCATGTCCTATGTATGGGGTTTATCCAAACCCATACTATTTAACAGTCCTGGATTTTGTCAAATTAAATTAGAAAATGCAATCAACACCAAAAATCTTTTCCCTTCTGTTCACGCTTGTGTGCTGATTGAATCTTATTAGTCCATTATTAAAATTTTACACTGTTACCCACTTTGGAATTCATGAAAAGGTCTTCTGTCATATTCTTTTCTTTAAAAAAAGTAAGAATAGTGAAGAAGATTTTTGGACGAGAGTAGCATTGGTCATTTAAATTTGAGGGGTCGGTTTAGATGTCAGCTAAACTGACCTCGAGGGATAATTGGGGAAGAGCAAATGTCGACCTCATGAGGCAAAGTCCTAGAAGGCAACTTATCTAGTATTCTTAGGAAATGTCCCGTTCAAAGGAATATGGTATACTGATAAAAGGAAAACAAGATACTTAATTAAGAGGAGTGTTAGCTTCGTCACGGCCTTCCCATGCTGTTTAGACATGTGATCTTGATTGGACGGGCTGAGCAGGGGGGTAGGTTTTTGGGCATCAAGTGATGTTGCAGGGGCCAACAGGGCAACTCTTCTTTTTAGCATTTTATGTTGGGTCTCTATCCAAGACCTCTCAATTAACTATTAAATTAGCGTTAGGTGGTAAAGAGAAAGAGAAAAAAAAAATTGTGTTCATATTTAAAACTATGAGATCATGGTTCATGAGGCAGTTCGGTACTCTTTATGTGAGGGTGAGTGGAGTTTCATGAGGATAATAGAACGTAGAGGCCACACGCGCCATGCACAACCTTGAGCAAGTCCAAGATTTCTGCAGCCAATGTAGTTATTATATTATTATACTTTAAATGGCAAAGATTAACTCTTTTTTAAGAGTAATGCTAGTCTGACAGGAAATTTTACCCAATTTTTTTACCCCATTAAAGGAAAGACACAGCTTGAGGGATTTCTTTGCAAAATTGTTGAAAAGTGATTAGTGATGGAAACATATCCCCTGCACCCACGTGGATAAAGAAAATGGGGAATATTTCCCGTGCGCCTAGCATTTTCCCTTTTTTAAATGCGATGGAACTTTGGATTATCTTCGCATTAATTATGAGAAAGTAAAGACTTTTCTACGACAACTAATGAACAAAATCTCATTTGGATGTTCTGGTACATTATGGATCATGAAGATACGATTCACCCTAATATTCAAAAAATTTTATTAATATGATGTGTTCTAATAATCTTATTTAGCGTTTTGAACCCTTTAAACTATCATTCCTTTCTTGAAATTTCACATAATGTTTTCAACTTTGGTTTGATTTGGTTTAGAGAGAATTTTCAAGAAACCAAATCAAAATAAATAAAACTTGAAAACAAACTAAAACTTTTTAAATCAAACAAAAATAGTTCAGTTCTGTTCAAATTGTAATTCAGCTTGGACTTTTAATAGGTCTACAATGTATAGACCTTTCTTGTGAAAATATAGGAAAAATTACTAAAAAGGGCACAAAAATTTTAGAAGTATCTAAAAAGGAGCACTATAAGTTAAAAATATTTAAAAAGGACACTCCTCCGAAATTTCATATCCAAACAAGGGTGAAAATCATATTTTCTGTAGCATACTATCCAAAAATACCCTCAATTGATTTATAAATGATTTGTTCTAATCTAGATCTATATAATATTACTTTCATACCTTTGATAAATAAACATCTAAATGGGACCTTTACTATTCTTTAATTATATAAAAGGATAATAAGACTAGAAATTATAAAAGATTATTCCTCTAAAATTTAAAATCAAGAAGAAGCTCCTAAGTTTTTATAATTAGAAAAATAAATAAAATATATGTCAAAACAGTAATATTACTTTTGAAATTTATTAAAAGCATAAAATAAGTAAAATCATACTAATAATTATTTGTAAATTAGTTTTTGATCATTCGTTTGCAATAGTAAATTTTTAAATGAGTAAATTTTAAGATAATGAATTCGTAAAATGATTGAGAGTATTTTGGATACTATGATAGAAGAAATATGACTTTGTCTCATATAGATGTAAACTTTGGGAGGGGTGTCTCTTTTAGATATTTTTAACTTATAATGTCCCCATAGATTTTTTTAAAAAAATTAGCCCCTTTCAGTATTTTTTCTTAAAATATAAATAGAGCATCTAATTCATAATTTTAATTTGGATTACTGATATTAAAAGTTTATCGAAACGATAGAAATAGTGCTCAATCTTTCTAAAATTGGAATCAAGCATTTTTAACTTTAGAAATATGTATATAACTTTATAATCAAGAAATTTGGTTTACTTGGTGCAGTTTGGTTTTTAATTAAAGTGGTTTGGATTCTAAACTTTGGAAATAAAACGAAACCAAATTATATAATTCTGTTTGGTTTCAAACCAGATCATTTTTTTTGCTTCCAAATTAAGCAAAATTGACTACTTTGATTTTTATTTTTATTTTTTAGTTTGAATCAAATAATGAAACACTTCAACCTCTCTATGTACATAAGCCAAGACATGCATGTCCCATTTGAAAACATTCATAGCATATCGGGGATTTCATTTCTTAAAATCCCTTGTATAATCATTTCCAAATAGGGAGAGCTAACGAAATGAATGAGACCCTCTAAACCCAAAGTCTAATAAATCTCCCAATGCCCTCTTACAAAACCTGAAGGTATTTTGGACTTTTAACAAAAGCTAGGACAACAGGAAGTGTTAGAGAGGGCATGTGATGATCAAGATACTCTCAGGTCATTCCATAGGATGGTGAAAGGTTTACCAAAATCGAGGTAGCTAGGAAGGATCTCATTCTAACTTGAAGCAGCTTGTAGTAACATGGAAACAGTTTATCAGTAAAATTCTAATGCAATGATTTTAAGGATATTGCATCAAATGTTATTGATCTTAATACTACATATATAACTGAAAACTTTTTCCATTAGAATACGTAAGCACCAATATGTAAACATCTACGTATTTGTAACAGTCTTTCCCACCCAACACGCTCGCGCATACACACATGCATACACCATTATAAGTTTATACAGAAACAAGAATCATTTGATCATGATCCCACAGTTTATGAAAAGAGACAAATAAAGGGGTGCAATAATTTGTCTGTCGCCGTGCGCATGCCCGCCGGCCCCTGCTAAATCTGGCAGCGGCACCGCCACCACCGCTGCAGCAATGGCACCGGCACGGCCAGTCTTTGTGCCCTTCCTCGCTCGGGGGAGCGGAGAGGAAGAGGGGTGGAGGCTGAGGTCGCGATAGCTCGAGGCCTCCCGTATCAAATTTAATACAGGGTGTTACCTATATTTAACATGATACGATTGGAATTCTAATTATGAACAAATTTTAAATTTAATATAAGGTAACCAAACACTTAAAATTGGTGCTATTAATATCAGTTTTAAAAATGATACTGATATTGACATTTAATACTGAAACCAAACAGGGTGTTAACTAAACGAGCCTGCCTCAAGCTAAATCTAGTCAGATATGAGTCGCCTTCCAGCACCTAACAGGTAGTGATTTTGGCCTCTTGCTGGTCACTAGCCGCATTGTTCAAGGAAAAGAAGAATGAGGCATGATGCATGTATACTGTGTGTAAAAGAATGCATATCAGGCCGAACAGTGGTTCGATCTTTATCATTATCTTTTAAACAATATGTGTATCCTTATCTTCTCGTATCTTTATATTTTAAAGTTATTAAAAATTATCAAAAACTGATAGATAAAGGTTAAATTATCGAACAATAGAATGTGTGAACATAAACTTAATCTTTATCCCTTCCAGAGGAAACAAAGGAATCTTACTCTCAAAATATACATATGCATTAATTCTTTCTAAATAATTCTTATAAATTTACTTGTAAATCACATGAACTCGTAAAAATGAACCATGTAAACTAGTGAATGAGAGAAAGAAGAGGTTAAAAGAATAGTGTGAATAATAAGACATGCAACTATATAAGTACATGATTAGAAATTTCATTTAAAAATGATAGTTTTAAATAAGATAGATCAATAGATAAGATGAACGAAGGACAATAGACAGACATCCAGATAATCAGACTTGAAAAAAGGCGTATCCTTATCTTAAATCATTCAAATGCGGATAGTATTATTATCCATATCCTTTAAAGTATACCCTTTTATGACCTTAAACTTTAGAAAATAAATAGATTTTCGGACACGATTTACATACTTAAGTTACTGTGTGTATAGGAAGCAGAACATTTATGGCCGGTAGTGGAACTTTATTCTACATTCATTTTCCTGGTTAATATGTCTTAGATTTTTTTTTTCCTTTAATAAATTTTTAAGTTTCTTGATGATTAAGGTAGATAGAATTTTATGGATTGAAATCGTCTGATTCATTTGTTTTCAATAAGATTTAGACTCCACACTTTTCATTGGTCCATTGTAGAATTTTTTTTTCCTTATTCAGAAATTTTATTTTCACAGTTTAAGTAAATAAAGTATAAGTACCATAATAAGTGAATCAATGAAGTGAAATAAAATATAAATAATATATAGAAAGTAGAATAGATGAACTCAAACGGAGTTTAACTGACCAATGGAGAAGCATAAGCTATGAGCTTCATGTTTGAGTGGGTGCGGAATGCCTCAATGCAGGACTTGCCACAGGTTCTTTACTTTTCTGCCCCCTCCTTCCATAAAGCCTTATGAGTGACCCACCTCTTGCCAACAAATATGAAAGGAGACCATGTTAATAATTTTCCACAAAAATACTTTTAAAACTATTCGGAGTAATAAATCGAACCTAAACATATTTCTAGAGGTATGCCCCACATGGTTCAACTTACATGCTTTGCTTGCAAATTCCACACTTACCTTAAATTATACATTTCATGTCTACATCTTATATAGTTTCATGGGTAAACGCTTCAATATTTGCATAATTTTGCATAGAATTAATTTTTTGTCGTTAAATTATTAGACCAAAATAACCCCCTCTTAACAAGTATTTGTAAAATCCCCCTTGTACACATAAATCCTCCTAGCTTGGTGAATCTACAGGGGGTTATTTATATGTGTATAGAGTTATCGAATTGGGAGTATTTACATATGCTCATTATATTGGGAACTGTTTTTGCAAACACATCATTTTTTAGAAAAAATTACCTTTTGTCAAAGTATGCATTTCCAATCTACGCGACAAATTCTTTCTATTTATAAAGTTTAATTGACAGCATTTGAATATCTTCACATAGAATAGATCTTAAAATAATTTTAAATATATAAAGCTTTTCACAAGTTTTTATTAAGAAAGCCTTGTATTATAGAAGGTTTCCGTTTTCTTTAATATCTGGCACAGAGCCTTTGACCTCCGGCCTTGATCTAGTTGACAAATCAAAGTCAAGTAGAGAAGCCTTTTTCTTTTTGTCATGTTGGAACCCAAAATAATATAAATTGTGCACCAGTCGAAAGAGATGCCATGGCTCATTCAGACGTTTGGTCACATACATTCTAACAAAATCAAATTAGATGATCAAATTTTTTAATCTAAAAAATTAGATGATCAAATTAAAGATATGTAATTGATCTAGATGTGGACTCATCCATCTTAAGCTAACGTTTGGGACATCGACGGCACGGATTTTTCCTTTCCCCATATAAAAAGTTGTCCAACCCAATCATCTAATCCATTGTGAGAGTCTGGCAAGGTGCAAAAAATCCATGCCAGTCATCTAATCTTTAAGGTCTAACAGCTAACAGAGATCAACAATTGCTTAAAAAAAAATAGACCATATAAATCATTCGAACAAAGATCAAACAATTATGAAAAATATGAGAAAACACCAAGATACAAGAAGATAATGACTCAAGTTACATGTGATTCAATTTTACAGCTGCCCATCTAAAATATAGCAAGTGTTTTCTTAGCTGTAATATTTCCAATTCCTAAATAACTAATTGCAGTGCATCAAAACACAGGAATGCAGACGCCTCAGACTTTCCGGAAAGCTTCTGAATTGGCCAAGTTGTTCTGTCTTGTGGAAGAAGGGGGCCTTGGCCATGCCCACCCCTACCCTGCCCCCACAGGCCAAAAGTTTTGTTAGCAGACCACATCAACGCCGCAGACGAGTACCAATTTCTGGTCTCTGTGGGACTCATGCTCTTCCCAAAGCTGAACACCATTCACTGATAAGATGGATCTTTGTTTGACTACCAACGGACACTACTTCCCCTGTGTCATCTAACGTTTCTTTCTTTAGAAAGGAAATATTACCATTTCTTTTCCATAGGCTAAAAGTCCCATTTTGTTTTTTGGGAAGTGGAAGAAGTGAGCAAATGCTTTTGGTGTTGCTTTAAAAATCTTTCTTTTTTAAATTAATCGCAATCGATAGAATCACTTAATTTTCAAAATCTTTTCTAAATGACACTCGCTAACCTCATACAGGAAATGGAGATTAGCATAGATGTTGCTTAGTTCTAGATCTAGCGTATGTAGATAGCTACAATTCAGCTCCGCCTACATATGTGTAAGATGTAGACGGCTAAAATTAAGCCCTCTACATATTCAAAATCGAACATGCAGATGACTTTTAAGTCGCCTACAAAAAAATATTTGTAGACTGCCAAGAGGTATCCGTCTACATATTCAAAACTCTGCCATCTCAGCATGCACACCAAATAGGGGTGTGCATATGGTGCCAACATGGAACTGGAGGGAGAAGGCAACGTAAAACGTGAGGGAAAGCGTTAATGCCTGATTTGAAAGAAAAACTCCACTTTTGCCCTTCGATTCCCTCCTTCTCCAAACCACCGCCTCCATCCTCGCCTTCCTACAGTGAGGAATCGTCCAAACCACCGTCGCCGCCATCCTCGCACTTCTACGGGTGCGCTGGCCCTTCCCCATTTTTGGCACTAGTGGCCACCTATCCCCCAAACTGCCTACAACCGCCCTTATCCTTCTCCCTTTTCGATGGCCGCTGCTCGTATCGGCTGCAATCGTTGCCTCTCACAAGGATGGCGACGGAAACAAAGGTCAACACCACCTTGACATCGCCTTCTTTCCCTAAGGTCAAAAGCATTGAAATCCCCATTGTTCCATCACCGATGATGCTTTCGATTGACACGACCACAAGTTTCCCCCCTTCCCTTCTAACTGAGAGCTCTGCATCACCTCACCTGCCTCCTCATTGGCCTCTGCATCACCTGCACCTGCACCGAGGCTCAGGTCAAAACGTTGTGTGAGATCGAATTTCATATTGACCATCATTCTATGAGTTGTAACGGACCACTCAACTCCCCCAAAAAAGAGGCCCCAAAAGAGCTCAACTGAAGAGCCAGGTGATAATTTTCATACACATAAGTTATTATTCATATATATGTAAGGATCGCACGGAGAGAACGAACAATATATATTATAGAACGATAATGCGGCAGAAATTAAAACTCTCTTGTGGTATTTCGATCTATTTCTTAAAACTAGAAGGAGGGAAGAACGATTCTTTATCTTATGCGGAGTCGAATCTGCAACCAAAAAGTCAGATTCCGTTTGAGCGATGCCGCTAGCTATGCAGATGTTCGGCCTCCAGTGGTATCCACGCAGTTCTCCTATTTAGGAATCGTCCTCGCTTCGTCTCCATAGGGATCCGCCTGATCCCTTACCCTTCTTTTTGTCACGGGTGCCCGCGACATATGAACGGTGTCTTGATCTACGTGACAGCAGAGGCAAAAGAGAGAGAGGAAGGGAGCGCTCTTCTCCAAGGGGGGCGGCCGAGAGAGAGAGAGGAGGTGGACGGCCAAGTCTGTGGAAACACTGGAGCTTGGCCCAGCGTTTCCCTCTGACGTATATTTATTTTAATCTCTAGTGACTTTTCACAAAATTATCTGAGTTAATATAAATTTTCATTTAATATCTATCGACTGAGAACCTTGTGTGTGTAACCTTCTAAACCCAAGTGCCAGTCTAAATTTCAGCCAATAAGCTCAGTAACCTCTTACTGACTTAAAGTAATTAATTAATATCTCATTATTAAATAATTACTTAATTGATTTATCTTTTCATAATAATTGACTTGGCTTCCGATCAAGTTAGGTGTCAAATACTATATGATCTTAAAAGACATTAGAGTTCAGCAACCCGCTCAAAGAATCATTCCATCATCAGTTACCGCGCGACTATAATCCTTCATTCGTACAATACCCTCGAGTCAACCTAGGATATGAAACCATAACTGGTCAACTTACTTGGATTAAATGTTTCCTTACGATATCAGAAAACTCTTCTTTCAATATTTGTGTCTGTCTTGGCTAGAGACTCCCGTATATCTTACCTAGAGCATTCTCTCTCTAATTACTGAGAGAAATCTTCCCGTATTGAACACTCAATCACCTTCGAAAATATGTCACTGGACTTGATCACTTGACTGATTAGGACCCTATGGTTATAGATCTATTAGTAAAGGTCAAACTTCAGAAGTCCACCAACAAGGTGTCTTTAGTATTTCAGGTCAAAATACCAACTACGCAACTGTAACATTGAATCAAACTGGTTGACAGTCAGATAAATTACCATCTAGAGATTCAAGTCAGATCAGTTCAGTCAACTCATTCACTAATGAGCGCCTACAAGTTCTTCTTAGTGTCTCCACATGAGTGACTATTTTTTAGACCAATCACCCTCATCAAATAAACATGAGTAATTTGTACTAATCTTATTGGATATTTGATGTCCTTCTCATATCCTCCAACTAAGAACACTTAACAATGTGCGTTTATATGTTGTCAATCTCATTATTATTATTTCATCATAATTTGACAACTATTGCACATATTTATGAATTTTATTATGAAGTAATTGAATAAAAAATAATTTATACATAATAAATATAATATCATTATTATTAAATAATTGAACAAGAAAGTATAATATACGTGATTGGCTTATAGGCCATACATAATACCAACAATATGCATAATGAAATCAGATTTTCTCCTCTGCGATTAGCATTTTAACTGTTTTAAGAATGTTATGTTAAAATGTTACATATTAAAACCTTAATTCTTAGGGTGTTAATATGTAACACATTAGTATTCTAAGAGTTAAGATCGTAATAGATTACCATAATGGGACAAAGAGAAGGATGAAAGAAAAAGAGATAATTAATTTCTTCCCGTTTTAGTTTGATCGCCTACTAGTTTATCATTTCCACCACATATTTATCACTTTTAAATTCGACTTCAAAGTACATTTTTATCATTTTCTATTGTTTCAATTTTATCACTTACTATTCAATTTTATGACTTCGTAATGCAGTTTTATCACTACCTATGCAAACATATCACTTCCGAAGTACATTTTTGTTACTTCCTTGTTGTTTCAACTTTATCACTTGTTATTTAATTTTATCACTTTGTAATATATTTTTATCGTTTCTTATGTAAACTTATTACTTCCAAGTAGAAATTATCACTTTCAAACATTTTATCACTTCATTTATGTAGGCCGGAAGTAATAATTTTACGTAGGAAGTAGTAAAAATGCGCTTAAGAGTGATAAATTTACGCTGAAAATAATAAAATTAACCTACGTATGACGTAACAAAATTAGACTTTAAAAGTGATAAGTCTGCATAGGAAGTGATAAAACTGTATTACAAAGTGATAAAATTAAGTAATAAGTGCCAAACTAAAACAACTAGGAAGTGATAAAAATATGCTTTGAAAGTGATAAAAATGCGTTTTAAAGTGATAGTTTTGAAATTAAAAGCGATAAATATGTGCTTGAAGTGATAAATTGGAAGGTGGCCAGACTAAAAAGGGAAAGAATCAATTACTCTTTTTAAAATGACAGGAATAAATCGATTACCTCTTTTAAATGGAGGTGAGTGGAAAAAAACATTAATATAAGTTGTTAAAGGACTCCACATTTTTTTTCTCTCTACTTAAAAAGTCAAAAAAGTGAAAAAGTATGTGAAATAGGTGGAGGGAGGAGATGAAGTATTGCAATTCACCTCAATCTCTCTACACCACATACGATATAGTAAGTATTACTCCTATCAGAATGGCTTGGATCGCAAAATAGAATGGGATCATTGAAGGTCTCATAACATATTACATTAATCATCCTCTCCTTTAGTGGTTATTTCCTAAGTGAATGTCCCCGAGAAGACATTGAACTGAGTATCGTGGGTGAAACATTAGTTCTCTTGGGAGTCCGTACATGTTGGTCAAAGTGACTAAAGGTAGATAAATAATATTTGCGTAGCAAGTTGAGTCATCTTACAATGCAAGATGTCATTGGTCCGCATAGACAAACATCATATAGGTTGGACAATTTTTTTCACAAGTGAACTAGACAAACATTAGATGCAAGTGCAAAGTTCTGAACATGACAAATATATGAGAACGTGACAAATACTTCGTAGGCATGACTATATCAAGTGGGGCCTTGGTGCAACCACCGAGCTTGTTGTCCATTTTGGTATAAACCTATTCCCCCGAGCCATCCACTATCCCTTGTAAAGTTCCCTTATTGAAATATACGATTTGTTGCCTTAGTGGCTAATTCTTGTGTCTCACTCTTGTAGATTGTGTGTTAACTTTGTGGGTGTACATTTGTTCTTCGTGTAGGTACGGAGCTGCACGACATTGGTTGACCTATGGTAGCTGGTTGCATGGGCTCCGCACTGAGTCACGTGATAACTTGAGATCATGACAATTAGTATGTCATGTCTGAAAAGTATTTGTCTAATCTGTATACACATGCATAAAGATGACAAATATTTTTAGTCGTGATAAATAGTTCTTGGACATAACACATACTATTTGTCATGCTCACGAAGTACTGGTTATGTGTACAAAAATATTTTTCAAACATGACAAATACTTAGTTGACATGATAAATAATATTTGTCATGCCTACAAATTATTTGTCATCCCCACGTATACTTGTCATGCCCAGAATCTTACACCCACATTTAATACTTATTTGGTCCACTTTTGGAAAAAAAATTGCCCAACCAATGTCATGTTTGTCATGTGGATCAATGGTATCTTGAATCGCAAGATGACTCAATTTGTTGTACTGACCCTCAGTACAGCAAGCATTACTCAAGAGTAAACTGCCTCAAGTCATCTGGTAGAAAGACGTGTCCTCCTATGGGCCCCTTCATGAGCATGTCTCATAGTGTTGGCTCAAATGGGCCTTTAGTGGGCTGATCCACCTTTGCCTCTTCAACTATATTTTGATGAGATATGAAGTGCAGTATTTTACGGCACTTTATGTCAAGCCAAACAGTCCTTGAAGGGTATGGCAAAGCCATAGTTTAATTCAATCCAATGGATTGTGATTGTCCATGGAGATTCATTATTCACCGCACTATAAAGTTATTCAAAACCTCATTTCTATCTAGAATTTCAAAGACAACAATTCAAAGAGTCAAATGAATTCTTTGCCACACACGGTAGCAGTCCGTAAACAGGCATCTATCATTAGGGTGATGGGAAAGTTTCTTCACTTTTCTTATCACTAGAGGAGGTTATGGTTAAGAGGTACTTTTTATAATTTAATATAAGAGGGTGGCCAATGACGGACGCAGAAATTTTATCAAGTGGGGTCACTCGGACGTTAAGTCATAAGCATGGTTGAGTCAATGGGGTCTTGAGTTAGATTATATATGATCCTAAATTAGGTCCATGAGATCCTTGATTGGATCAGTAGAGTTCCGAACTAGACTGCTTTATATTAGATCAATATATTTTTTAAAATCCAATAAAGTCCTAGGACCCTACTAGATGAACACTGGATCCGCCACTGAGGATGGCTACAGTTAGCCTACACCTACAGCTTGGTCTATGTTTTTTGGTAAGAAAAATGGGGAAAACTTTTTGTCAAATTACATGACCATAAGCAAATTGGAGCAATTTATGAAGACATGGAGAATCTCGTTTATTCCGAAATGAGGAAATTGGTGCCAATGAGGACACCAATTGGGAGACGATGTGCTATGGGAAGCACGAACTGCTTCTCGTTTTCATCATCCTTGAAACAAAAACTTCCATTTGCTATTTATAATCAGTAAGCCTATTGCTCTTAATGTGGAAAGGGTCACCTTTCCACATGCCAAAAAGATGTGCATCTCTTTATGTAATTTTTCACATATTTCATGAATTTTTAAGGTTGCTTAAAATAATTGCCATTATAAGGCACTTCTTCTCACACGAGCAGCACGCATCGAAGTAGGGCAACACCTTGGGTCAGATTAGCCTAAGTTGTAGTCAACCTTAATTTAATCCATTAAAAAGTGTTGTTAAGAGTAATAACTTGTTGTGCACACTCGTTCAGCCATCTAATTGGGTTTTGGTGGTACGGCTGCAATAGTGTGTATTGTTTTTACTTTTTTTTTGAGCGAAAGGGGGAGAGGGAAACTATCAAGAAAGCTATCCAAACCATCCGATTTAAAATCGGATGATTTAAAAAATAAAATAAAAAACCATTCATTTTTTTATTTTAATATTTCTGACCATCCGATCAAAAATCAAATAATGTAGATGGCTCCCTTAGAAATGTCCCTTCTTCTGTGAGTTTTCATAAAATAATAAAATATATACATTACTCGCTACTGCAGTCGTCCAAGTGCGATCAGATGGTTGCTCCAACCCAATCTGACTCTAACCTCAACTAAAAATACCTAGCTTGATCCAACTTCATCTGAATTCACAGATACACAGTATACAACTAATAATATTCATCTTAAGATATGCATCAACCTTTATGTAGGTTGTAGCTGAGTGAATAGCCACATCGACGTCAGTGGCGGATGCAGAAATTTTATCTAGTGGGATTACTAGGACATTAAGTTATGGTTGGGTTAGTGGGGTCTTGAGCTGAGTCATATGAGGTCCTGAGTTAGATCAGTGGAGTCCACGGAGAACAGAAACGAGCCGGCAACAGTTACAAAATTTCAACAGCAGCAGAGAAGGATGTGTTCGGAGATGTATGCCGTAATTATTATATGAAATGAGATCGTCTACGATCCATGTTGGACCGTAGATAGTCAGTAACAAGGAGGAGAGGTAAAAAATCTAAAAATCTCACCTACCTGGGCCCCCCGTGATGGCAACGTGGCCTCCCCCCCTCCTCGTTACTGACCGGCTACGGTCCAACATGGACCGTAGACGAATCGAACTCTTATTATATGATGTGCATGTATGAAAAGATGCAAAAGTATTGCAAAAAGAGATAGTACTGTTTTCGAACATGCTATCCATTAAACATTATTAGAGTATTATATAATTATTTATTTTTATTAATCTAAACGTTATTAGTAATAGTTTTCCTACGTGATATTGAGTGGGGTGCTGGACCTACCCTAATCTCAAGTTGGGTTTACGTACGACACTTGATGCCTTTTGTTATGCTTGGACTGTCCATCTATAGTGGTAGTGGATTCAAACAAGGACTCAAGTTCGAATTCTCCATCCACATTCGTAGTGAATTCGAACAAGGATGTGGAGAGTCCCTTGTGGGAAAAGGAGAATAAGAGTTGTGAATTTGTAAGAGATTTCTTTTTTTTTTTTTGGAACAACTTTTTGTAGGAGATCTACACCGATAAATATAGAGGTATTTGAGAGAGAGACCATCCAAGATATCTATTTTTTTCCTCCTCTCACTCTTGAATGCCTCCTATCCTGTTTCTCTCTTTCGTTAGAGTGCTACCTTGACCTTGAAAATTTATGACGAGGATGACTCTACTTTTGTTGCTGCAAGAAGATATCTTCACCTTCACGGCTATCTGGTAAAATTTCTTCTCCTAATGGGATATGTTTTCTGCCAACACCTCTTTCCTTTCCCTCTTCATCCCTCTCTTTAAGTTCAATTTTGAGCTACTGGAGTAGTCATGAGCTAATTTGTATTTCAAGTTTAAGATTTATACGTTCTTATATATTTTGACTGGTAGGAACTGTTTAGTAACTTATTCGTAATCATTCTTTTATCTAGATATTTCTTAAAAGTATGCTTGAATATAAGGCTTTCTATTAGTTAATTAATAGCAAATGGATGTATGCGTTTTCTATAGGATGTAACAACAAATAGTTAGGGGTATGAGATATCTGTAGCGGAAGTCATCCCTCTTTAGTGTAGACAGAAAAAGAGACGACGAAAACAATCCCCACACGTGCACGAACAGTACGAACACCGGACGCGGAGAAACGTATAATTCGAGCACGGTCTCTCTCTAGATTCATCTTTCTATCTCTCTTAATGCATATGACCTCATGGAGAGTCATGTGCTTGTTATATAGAGAGGAGGGATCAATCTCATTTAATCTAAATAGATCACACCCATTAAAAGATCCTAATGGGCACCTTAATGAGTTAAGTCCAATAACTGTATTCTACTAACAAGACCCTATGGTGTATCTGTGTGACGCAATTACCACAAGTGGATCACAATATTAGGTGAAAACACAACATTCTCCCGTTTGGTTCAACTTGTCACACGCACATCAAATCTTCCTTTTAAGACGTACATATAGTATAAATATTTATAGTTTCAAAAAGACTCTCGAAGATTTGATGTCATGGGCATACACCAGAAGAGAAAAACAAGGTATGCACGCGCACAATAAAAACAAAATTACACATCATTTTAGTTAACGAAATCTAAATAATTTAATAATAATAAATCAAATGACATGGGTCATAGCGACAAATGTATTCAATTACACACCCTCTTCTATGTACCATAATGCCATCAACTTACTACAATTGAACATCAAATATAGAACTACAGATAAACTTAAACCTAATGTTTATCTATTGGTCACCACTTAAACATATGATCTGCCAACTATAATCTACAACCAACATGTGTATACAATAAATGGAATAAGCAGAAAATAATAGAGAAATCATGATATAAATGTGACCACAAATAATTGTATGTATCAAACTGAAAATATAATAACATAAGATCTAGCATGTAGTCTTTTCGTGAGTGGGTTAGCAACTATAAGATCTGTCACAATATATTCTATAGATACCTCATGATTCTTCACTTTGTCTCTAAGAGTAAAATACTTGATATCTAAGGCTCTACCTCCCTTGGATGCTTTATTGTTCTTAAAGAAGAAGACCACAGCGAAATTGTCACAGTAAATCCTGATAGTTCTGGAGACGAAATTAACAAATGATAAACCTGTGAGTAAATTCCACAACTGAATGGCCTAAGCAATAGCCTCAAAACAAACAATAAACTCAGCTGTCATGGTGAAAGCCACTGTAATATTCTGCTTCTCACTGCACCAGGTGATAGCTCCTCCTGCTAAGAGAAAGATGTAGCATGTAGTGGACTTTCTTGTGTCAAGACAGCCGCTAAAATCAGCAACAGAATGTGCAATGACCTCTAGCTAATCTGACCTCCTATATGTAAACATGTAATCTATCGTGCCTTTGAGATAACTTATGACTTTCTTAACAGCCTTCTAATGATCTATACATGGGTTGCTCTAGTACCTGTTGTGCATACCCATTACAAAATCTATATCTAGACGTGTACAAGTCTGAATGTATATCAAACTCCCAATGGTTGAAGCATACGGGATAGGTTCCATCTGCTTCCTTTCTAAGTCATTTCTACGACACTGCAATTCACTAAATTTATCACCTTTTATAATGAGTACTTTATCAGGTGCGCAAGACTGCATGTTGAACATTTTCAAAATCTTTGAGATGTAAACTTTTTGAGAAAGACCAAGAGTGTCTAAGGTTCTATCTCTAGTGATCTCAATACTCAAAACATAGTAGTCATCACCCATGTCTTTCATCTCAAAGTTCTTAGAAAGGAAAGTCTTCTTTTCGTGCAATAAGCCAAGATCACTACTAGCAAGTAAAATGTCATCTACGTACAAAAGCAAGATGATGAATTTACTCCAATTGATCTTTAGGTACAAACATTCATCAACAATGTTTTTCTTAAACCCAAAGGACAATATGATAACGTTAAACTTTATGAACCATTGGCGGGAGCCTTACTTAAGTCCGCAAGCGGATTTTCTTAATTTGCATACTAAGTGTTTTTTTCCTTTAACACGAAACCCTTGAGGTTGCTCTATGTACACTTCTTTATCTAGGTCTCCATTGAGAAAAGTCATTTTCACATCCATTTGGTATAACTCTAAGTCAAAATGAGCCACCAAGGCCATGACTATCCTGAATGAGAGTTTCTTAGAAACTGGAGAGAAGGTCTCATCATAGTCAATGCCTTCCCTTTGAGTAAAACCCTTAACCACCAATCTGGCTTTATATCGCTCAACTTTACCTTTAGAGTCCACTTTAGTTTTGAATATCTATTTGCATCCAACAAGTTTAGACTCTTTTGACAAGTCAACGAGATATCAGACTTAATTTTTAGCCATTGAGTCAAGCTCATCCTTCCTGGCTTCAAACCAATAAGCGGATTTTCACTCTTCATAGTTTGTGAAAACATCACTGTAAGTGCTTTAAAATACTCGTGTGATTAACATGAAAAATCTAGGTTGTTTAGTGCAAAATAAACCTATTAAAAATAGCAACTAAGTGCAGTGATCGCCAGAAACTTTTGACTAAAAAGTTTCAAAAGAGAGTATGATCTCCTACCTGTTTGAACGCAGAAGATATTGAGTCATTGATTCCCCTCCTTCAGCCGGCTGAAGAAAGAGAGCCCTTCTCGTTCTTTGTTCTTGCTGTTGAATTTGGAGTTTTGAGAAGTTGAGGATCGTCCAGAAATCTTTGTGACTTTGTGCTTATTTTCCTTCTTTAATTCTCCTTTTTGCAGCTCGCAGAAATATAGAAAGAAATGAAGAAACAATGATGATGAGAATTTAAGTAGAAGCAGTATCCATACTAATCATAGTTTTAAGCATGCAACTAAACAGCAAACTTACTTGTTGGGATGGCTTTCAAAACCCCTTAATCAAATAGGTTTTGAAAAGATGATGTTGTGGTGTGTGTATTGCATAAAGTGATGATGAAGAATGAGAGATTAATGAAGATGTAAAATGAAAATGCAGAAATGAAACACTTATGCCGATTGATGAAGCCTTGAATTGGATGAAGAACGGACGCCGACTTCTGGAAACAGCAGCGCTTCGGCGTTTGGACGTCGTTGCTCCGATCTTCAACTCGCTATCGCTCAATTACCTCAAGATTACGCTTCTCTTTTACTCTTCAACATGTAAGGTATTTATAGGCTTTTTATGCGTTCGTGATTAACATAGAAAAATCTAGGATTTATCCCTCTTAATCGACAGATAAATACTTATTAATTCATCTTTATCTGTAATTATCTAAAACGCGTCCACCATGGATGACGCCTTTCAGATTAATTAAGATAAATATCCGGAAAAACTTATCTTTATCTTTATTAGCTAAAACGCGTCTACATGTGTAGACGTCTTTTAAACTAATTAAGATAAGGATAAACATCCGGAAGAGAAGTTGAAATAACTTAGGAAACCTAAATCGCGTCAGCTTCCACAGACGCCTTTTAGCTAATTAATCAATTAATTAAAATTCAAATTTAAACGTTAAAATAAGAATAAACTCTAAATGGCGTCCACACAGGTCGACGTCTTTTAGACTTCTTCATATTTTAACTGAAATTTGAGCTAAAATCAATTCAATTGATTAACTTAAACATATCTGTTAAACCCGACACTTAAAAAGATCAATAAAAATTAATCAATGATTAAATATCAGACCATTCTGAGGCATTATTATATGATATGAAATTTACTCAAAATGACATCAAAATTAGTGTGTCTACAATCACTAGATCATCAATGTCACCCTTGTCTACACTATCCTCATGTAGGTGTGTATAAACTTATCAGATATAGTAGGTCTCCTTATTCTTTCAGATCGACGCAGTGTTAGCCCCTAATCCACCTGAAGAGGTGGTTGGTCAACTACTGCCACATCCACTGGCTCTGGAGTAACTTGAGGTGGACCAACTGCAACTACTTGCTCTCCCAAAATATCATTTCGATGAATGAATATGGGAATAATGTTATCAGTTGTTACAGGTGTTTCATCTTGATCATGTAAGTCCTCAAAAGAAATCTCTCAACAAGATCCACTCCCACTAACGCCATCGTCTTCAAAATACCTTACTTTATCTGTCTCTATAACAATGGGAACATGTGATAGACAATAAAACCTATACCCTTTTGATCTCTTTAGATAACCAATGAAGAATTAACTGATTGTTTCGAGATCAAAAGCATTTTCCTGTGATTATCCTCGCACGTGTTTTGATTGTTTTAGCCCATGATTTTTCGCTTTAAAACATGCTATAGATGTGTAAGAGATTTTGAGTAAAATTGAGCATATTTTAAGAGATTTTTTATTGAAAATGGTGTTTTTGAAAATGGGAATAACATGTTATTGTGGTTCATAGATTTTCCCCCTATCGCTATTTTGTATTTTCATGCGTTTTAGGGGGAGAGGGACCCAGTGTTGTGGCTCGGTGGGGACTGGAGGGGAGCTTGGTTTCAGGCATAAAACGCGTCCACTAAAAGTGATGTGATTTAAAAGGCGTCACCCTAAGTCGACGCGAATTGCGGCCCGTGCCCTTGGGTCCCGAGGCCAGAGAGTGGGATAGGGCGTTGAATGATGTCGGCCATGGGCAACGCGATTCAGGCCAGTATCTCCGGATCCCGAGGCTTGAGAGTGAGGAAAACCAGTTTTAAAGCCATTGAAAGGCGTCGACCTGAGTCGATGCAATTTAAGACAAAGCCCTATATTTCCTGTATTTAAAATGTGCAATTATTATACATTATGTCAATTAAATTCTTGTATAATATTAGAAGATCATGTTAAATGCATGCTCAAAATCACACATTGGGGCGGGGATTTTCCATGTGATCGAAATCGTATTGTGTTATGTTTATGCGATCGTAGACCTAGATTGATAATTGTTAGCTCTTGACACCCTGTATCGATGTGGGAGTGATGCAGTGTCGGTGTGCGAGTGACAAGGTGGCGCCTAGAAGGCGAGGGCCACTTGGTGTACCCCAAGATAATAACTAGTACCGGTGTGGGAGTGGTATACTTCGGAGTGTTACTCGTGACTGGGAGGAAGCAGAACCACCTAGAGCTAGATAGGTCGGAATAACCAGCGCGCTATCTGAGGGATTATTGTTCCGTCCCAGCAGATTGATGTTTTCCTGGTTGACTTGACAGTTTCTTGTATGTTCCTTTCAGTAGTCGTGTGATTTATTTAGCATTTTACTTGCACATATCTTACCTGTATATTGTTGTTATGTTGCGATTGTGTATGCATATGTGGGAGGTGGGGATCGAGAGATCCCTACTCATTCCAATGTCACTCCCTGTGGTTTCAGGTGAGGGTTCTCAGCAGGCATAGCAGCTATAGGGTTTCATCTCGAGTTGCGTGCCAACATCTATCGTTCCGCGATATGCCTCGATGTAGTCGTATTTTTAATTCAGGCCGATACGCATAATTATTTCATTTCAATTGTGGACTATGTAATTATTTGTTAAGTTGAGTCGGACTGTAATAATTTTTAATTCCTACACTTTCTTTACAGTTCGATGATGCGTGGAATATTTAGCTTAGTTTATGATTTATTTTCCAGACTTATTTGAAATCCTAGTTTGGCTCCTAATTTTAATGATTCAATACCCATTTAGTAATCAAATTCCCGATTATAGGGTGGCAGGTCGTTACATCATTTGTATGTAGGTACAACTATAGTTATATCTAGTTGATATCCACTAAGAACTAGTTTAGCAACCCGGTTCAAGTCTAGCTTCCAAAAGAGCTTCGTAAGAGCAAAGGCCCTCTTCCAAAGTTAGGAATGTGCTTCCCTTGACCTTTGATAGCCTTTAAAACTAGAAATTAGGCTGAGGTCTATGTCGATCACAAGGCTACACAAACAGCACAAGCTTTGATGCCCTCGAGAGTCTCTACAAACTCCCTAAGAGCCATAACTCTCTCTTAAGGTTCAAACTTGCTTCGCTTGATCGTCATAATGGCTACGCTTCATCTAGACTACGATATTAGCCCTTTGATCCCTCAAGACATCAGAAGGTCAAAGGCAAACACTCCCCTGAGGCCAACCCGCTACATGATAGGACCACGGGCAAATTAAGCTCATTCCAAAAATGCGCACTCATTTATTACCTCTCCACCTAATGACGAGGGCGATTGTCATCATTTCCACTAACCCAATCTTACACTTTATCTTTTTCACTACATGGAGAAATGTATGCCATTAAAGGGCATCTAATCTCCTAGCAGAATAGTAGTATGACAAGGTAACTGAGTTGGATACGAGCAATCCTCCATCACCACTACAAATACCATATTGGCCTACCCTAAGACCCATTTAATGTACAAGTATCCATTATGTGACACATATCCCCTCTCCTCTCTACTAAGAGAGCAATATTAACACCTAATCTAGGCCTTCAAAGAGGTAGGCTTAATAAATCCCGAAAAGTCCCCTTTCTTTGCTAATCTCCAGGCCCACTTCTGGCTTAGTCATCAGAGGGTTATTCCCCACTAAAGGTTGGAGACCTTGGATGCTAAAAATTTGGAGACCTCTCTCTCTCTCTCTCTCTCTCTCTCTCTCTCTCTCTCTCTGTGGTCCAACAATCTACACCATCCAACTAAGGGCAGCAAGGGGAGTAGTGGCCATTAGATTCTTAACCCATTCCCGGCCTCTAAACTTTTGGCATTTCCTATGCGAATTCAGCAAACGGACATATATGGCTCGACCATGATGCAACAAGAGATATAGGGAACCATCACGGTCACCAATGACACCAAGATACTACAAAATCATGGAAGTTTGTCAAAACTAGGGATTAGAGACTCATCCCCCGCTATTGGCGATCCCCGGTGTGGAGCTTAAGGAGCAAGTTAACACCCTGGTCAACACTATAAATGAGCTCTGGCAGGGCAAGAGTCACTAGGGGTGTTACTAGCACATCACCACCCCATCAAGATGTGCCAGCCATTGTTGCTTAGTCAATGACATGCCCTCCTAGCCACGACTCATGGCAAGCCATTTTCCACTTCATCACATCCTATCTTCAGTATTCACATATTGATTAAGGTGGGAATAGGAAAGCCTAGTGCCTAGGCTCCCTCTCGTAGGCCTCCAACGCCTCCTACACCTCTCTTATAGACACAACCCAAAGACTTCATGCAAAAAACAAAAGTTTGATTTGTTAGCTACATATCATTATGTAGTTTGAAATAAGCATTGGTAAAGATGATTTGACTCATTTATTTTGAGCTTGGGCTTTCATAGATGTGAATCTAACCATTGCGCTTATTTTTGTGATTTTAGTGAAAAATGTTATTGTATTTAATAGCTATGTGTTGATGACATTATTGTTGTGGGTAACAATATGGAGTGAAAAAGCTCAATTGTGTTGTAGGGAACAATATGGAGTGCAAAAGCTCAATTGGCTATGGAACATGAAATGAAGGGCTCATGTTCTTATTCGACATATCTCCTTAACTTGAGCAAGTCATTTTTGTATTAGAAATATCCATTATTTCTTGATGTAGTAATTTTAAAAGTGTACTGCTTGTTTAGTTGATAATGTCTAACTTGCCAAGAAAAGGTACATCTAATTTAGTGCTTCTTAGCATATCCCAAACTTACATATACATGTAAAGAATCCAACTGATTGAAGTAGCTTTCAAATTCATGATAGAACACGAGTGATGAAAGTCTATTATGATAGTCATAGTACATTGCAACTAGCTAGGAACCATAGCTTTTCTTTTAGGACCCACAAACTGATGTTCAGTATCACTTTATTTATGATGTGGTAGATGATGTCACTTTTTATGTAGAAGATTTATGCAAAATAAATTCCAACAAATAATTTGACGAAACCAATTACTTGAAAGATGTTCAATACAAGCGAGAGCTTCTCTTCAACTGAGAAATGTCTAATAAGGGACTCATATTAGGATCTCTTGACAATAATTTGCTTGATGGTCACCCAAAATGGGAGAATGTTGACGTTTGCATGTAAGATGTTCACGAGAAAGAGAATCAATTGTAATGTAAGATATATTTAAATGTGGGCATTACATTCTTAACCTTTAATTAGATAATTAAGGGAGACCATCCTAACTAATTTAGGTGCCCTCATCTTTGAGTTAGATTTTAAAAATTAAGAAATGTCGTGGACTCTTATTTACTCCATTCTTTCTCTGAGAATACAAGGACTTGGTCTTTAGAAAGGCCTAACAGCTTTAAGGTTTGTACTGTTGCCATTAAAATTAAAAGACAAATGAAATGATCTCACTCGTGTACATATACAATTTACCAACCCATGCAAAAATTCAATTTGCCTTTTTTCCTTTGTGCTTATTCTATTGCTCACTTATTTGTTCTTCTTAATGTTTTATGCATTTCATCTCTCTAATTTCTATGTTTCTATATTATCCACTTTGTGGAGGCCTCCATCATCTCTCATTTTTAGTTTAAAGCCTTATGTTACTAATAAAACTCTCTAACTCCAGTAGAAAATCTTATGATCCCATGACAAACACACAAACATTCCCTACCATACGTTTTTTGTTCTCTTGTAAGCCATCTATTGCTTATTGCTACTTTTCACCAAGTCCTTTTTTTATATGATAAAACTGTCATTAGATTTCAAAGTAAAATAGTACAGTAATACACAAGAGGAAGAACAAAGAATGGGTCACAGAGAATAGGAATCCCATACTGACCCTACCCCATACATTAAGTAAAATGCAAAACAAAGAATCATACATATTACAAAAATGCCATAGAAGTACAGTAAAAAAATTGTTGAGAGGCAAAAGTTTCACTAAAGGGGAAAAAGCTCTAAAAGCCAATGTCCACTTCATGTCCTAATAGACGAAGGAAGAACACTACCAACAAAGGCCAAAGATGAGTTGCAATTAAGAAGCAAACAATACAAAAGGAAAGAGCTCAGATGAACATGCTTCTGAGATGGCATGTAATATGCATAAATCTACAAGCCTCCACAAGAGATTCAAAGACTTGATAAGAATCTTCCATAAGGCTCAATGCCAAGCACAACTATAGTTGGAGATGGCAGGCCATCGAAA
The DNA here is from genome assembly GCA_030544215.1 of Zantedeschia hybrid cultivar. Classification (NCBI taxonomy): domain Eukaryota; kingdom Viridiplantae; phylum Streptophyta; class Magnoliopsida; order Alismatales; family Araceae; genus Zantedeschia; species Zantedeschia hybrid cultivar. The sequence continues at coordinate 77,760,570 of JARZZO010000006.1, read as the reverse complement.
CCTGGATAGGAGAAGTTCCCTAGGTAGGAATGGCTTCTCAAATACAACATCGCCAAACTTGGTCAGGAGTTAGGGAGAATAGAAATGGTAGAAGATGAAAAGTGGAGACACCAAGTAGAGAAGAAAACACCTGAGGGCACTATAGTTGAAGCCGACACATCGCAAGGCCTAAGGGTTTGTCAGGGGGGATCACCCACAAGAAAAGGTCAGCGGTTTGGAAACCACCTAATGGGGGATCACCTAACAACATTAGGAAAACAAGGTTGGGTTGGTTGGGGAGGGTGAGGAAGGGGGCAATGCCGGGTGGTAGCTTGATTAGGGCAGATCTGCGAGGGCGGTAAGCGGCAGTGGCAAGCATGGTGGAGGAGGGATGGCAGGCATGATGAAGGGGAATGGTAGGCAAAGGAGCAAGAAAGTAAAAATCTGCCTGGTGGGTAAAAGGTAGAAGGCAATGGGCTACAGTAGGCAAACAATAGGAAAATTGTGGAAATAAATTAGATGGAAGAGAACGGGAGGCGAGCAGTGGGCTATAGCTATCGAGGACAATGAGGATTTTATTAGAAATCAAACGAGGTTTCTGTGTTTGGGTGAGAGCTCCCACCTATCGCGAGTCATTTTCTCTCCACCATGTCCTCTGTGGTTTCCCACTACTACTATTGACATCCATCTGTTTCAGTCCCTCTTATCAACAAGCCTCCCATCTATTGATTTCTTTACTCTACATTGCACTCTCTCGCGACCCAACATGAGTCCCTTGTCTACAAGTCTCCTACACATCAGTATGCCTCCTTTCCTTTCCTTACTCTCTTCCTTGCTATCCAAGCCATGCCAAGCTTTTCTAAGCCTCACTTAGGCCAAGTCAAGACCTCCAATAAAGACAAAACCTTAGACACAAATTGAAGAGTCCGAATCGTCTACGGTCCGCAAGGCTCCACACAATGTTCATAATAAAATTGTTCTTTTATTAAAAATGAGTGATACTTTACTGCACCGCATGAGATGTAGCTCTGTTTTATGATTTGATATTTTTAAGATCGGACTCATAATGTCCAATATGTATATTTAACTTGATCTTCTATTGGTTGACGCAAGAAAAAATCTAAAAAATCAAATTCCGAGCATCCTTTTATTGGTCTCGGCCCCTTAGGGTTGCAACCGGGGCATTGCAGGCCAGGGCCTACAGCACCCCATGTTTATTGCAGGAAAGCCCACTCGACATTCGCTAATAATAAAAGTCATCCAGAGATATCGATGCAAAAGGAAAGGTGGTTGTGAGAAGATGCTCAAGCCTCCGTCGCACCTCCCCTCGGCCAATGGTCAAAATATTGCTCTGTGTCCAACCCATGGTCTTGAAGCAGTTTCAGGAGGGCCTCGGCCTCCCCAAGCGAAAGCGCCGCGTCCCTGACGGCCTTCTCCCTCCCCTCCACTCGGTTGCTGGAGCATGCAACGTATATGGCGTGGGGCAGGTTGGTCAGGCAGGCGCCTAGTATATCAGAGATGGCCACCCGCAGCCTACCAAACAGGTCGGCATCTGTCTCGTAGTAGCCTTGTCGAACGCTCGCGCACACCCTGTACATGCAGCAGGCTGCCTGAATCCTCTCAGGCCATTTGCGGGGTTCCCTCTTGTCCTCGAGCAAGGACGGCAGCTCTTCCTCCACGAACGTCCGGACAACACTCTCCGCAAGCCGTGCTGTTTTCTCCGCCATCTTCTTCCAGTCTCCATCTGAGGCCATGCTGCGAAGATCGTGGTCAAGCCACTTCCTGTGGAGGTCTACACCCATCCACACGATCTCCGCTGCTCCCCTGGAGCACACCAAGCCCATCTCGTCGAGGAAGGTCTCCACAAGCCTCACATACCCGAGGCCTTCGCGGACACCGTCTAGCAGCCTTTCAACCTGGTCTTTTTGGATGCCCGGGAGTGAGGCAGCGACGGCGGCGAGGGTCACCAGCGGCAGAGCCCAGCAGTTGGGGGGGTCTGCGTAGCCCCAGGGCGCGACATCGGTGGCGCTGTGGAATGCGTGCACTTTTGTGAAGCCTTGGGCGATGGTGGAATGGGTCTGTATGAGCTCCAACAGGGCTTTGGGTCGCTTCCTCCAACCCTTCCGCATCCACTTATCCGTGTCTTTTCTCTCCGACTTGGTGATGTGGTCAACTAGGTCCTCCTCCCCTTTCAGGTGCAGCACATAACTGCTCAGCGCGGTGTCGTCGGTTTCTGGTCTTCGGGATGAGGAGTCCGGCCGCTTCAACAGCCGGCTGCCCCTGTGCAGCCAGCTCACGGGTAGTACAGAGATGAGCCGGACAAGCTTGCTCGCCAGCACAACTCCCTGTTGCAGCCGTGTCAGCACCTCCATTACAGTGGTGTTCAGCTCTTGGGCAGCCTTTCGAAGCCACCTCCCCTTGATGTGAAATGGCAGAGGGGCCTCCTTCCTGTCTTGCAGGCTCTTGACCCAGTACTCCTCCACCGTGAACTCGTCCTTGCAGCGCCACCCCTCCTTGTCGGGCCTCCTGAAGTTGGGGGCGTAGAACCATCTGCAGGCCGGTGCAACCGTGCCGATCACGACTGCCGCCACCTGAGAGATCAACACCAGCGTGGTCGACCACTTGTAGTCCGAGTCCCCGCTGCAAAACCTCACGGCTGGACCTCCGAAGAGGGAACGCAGTACGGCCTGCGCCAGAACCAAAGCGCTGAGAAGGGAGAAGGCCCCCGCAGCAGTGCAGGTCGCCGAGCGGCCCAGCACGAACTGGGGGTTGCCACTATGGGCCATCACCCAGTGCCTCTTGACATGAAACTTCAGCCTGTCCACGGAGTACCTGCCGCCGCCGTCGGTTGTCTCCTGATCAGGTGGAGCATTCCCAGACTTGGAATTATACTCCTCCTCCAGGAGATCCTTGGCGGGGGAGACGGCGAGGGCGGAGGAGACCATGAGGACCAGCAGCACCATCATGAGGAACATGACGATGCCGTGCTCAGGCTGGAAGATGTAAATGACGAGGGTGCCCATCTGGATGCCCACGTTCACGATCACGGTGATGATCATGATCCCCAGGGCCACCACGTTGGAGACGATCTCGGGGTCGTCCATCTCGCCCAGGGACGGCATCAGGTTGGCCGTCACGGTGCAGATGAGCACGGTGCCACTGAGCTTGCTCAGCTGGTCGGCGCGCCCAGGCATGGAGGTGTTCAGGTCCACGGGGAACTTGGTGGCTATGCCGAGCAAGGTGAGGGTGGTGGCGTTGAGGGAGAAGAACCTGGTGGGGAACCAGAAATTGCGGCGGCGGAACCCGGAGTAGGCGTCCAAGGCCATGGCCAAGGCGCAGAGGAGTGAGCCGCCGGCGATGTAGACGCCGATCCATGGCAGCGGCTTAGTGTAGTGGGTCACGTCGAGCTCGCCATTCGCGCCGCAGCCCGGCATCGTGGGAGCTCCTGGTGACCCGTGGAACGGGAAAGGCTCGCTATCTCTAGCTTCGGCTAGTGTTACTAGTCTTCTCCTTCTTTTTCTCTGTGTGCCCCTCCATGGCTGCAACAGCCGGCCGTTTTATACTGCACTGTGGATGCAGACTTGCGGAGCTTGCGCTTTGTGACAGGTTGGGTTACCTGTACCCTCCTGCACTCTTAGCCCTTAAACATGATTAGATAAAGAGTCCGGTTCGAATACGTGCAACAGTGGACGGGACGGGGTAAGTGCAACATGAAAGAAAAAGCTTTTCTAAAAATTCTTTTATTGGGACTGGGAAAAGTTTTCTACCAATAGATTATTTAAAAAAATCTCTTTTACCCACTGTCTAAGTACAATCTAAACTTGCACTTAGAAGATCTTTAGTTGATAATTGATATAAGAGACTTTAGTTGCGGGGATTTGTAATTTTCCTGATCCTTCTAATTCCTTAAATTGTAATTGGAATGTTTAATTCTCCTAATTCTTTAAATTCTCCTTTTTATTTCACTCTTTATTATACTCTTTCTTATCAAATCACTTGAAATAACTCAGTATAATTATCTTTATTCCGACTGGTACAAATAATTTATCAAATCAAAATATCGCTTATTTTGATTTCAAAAATCTCTAAAACCTTATTCTATAATAAATAATTATGCAATCTCTTTGCGACAGTGACAAGCAAGGGAGCAGAGAAGGCGGGCGCGTCAAGGCAGGATGCTTGCCCGAAAGCGGAAAGCAGATTCTGTATTTCCCTTTTTCGCTTTTTGGAAAGCTGATGCGTAGCCTATGCTTGGGAAAAGGTTCACATGGTGTTTGGATGAGTTTTTTTTAGGCGTTTTCTCTCTCAAAACTAGGATTAGATATAAAAAGAGGATGTTAATTTCCACGTTTGGCAGGACTTTCCCAGTTTTTTTGGGAGGAGTCCTTCTCCTTTGTTAACTATTCTCCGAACGAAAACAACCTCCTACATGTTTTTAATTTGAGAGAACCTCAAGCAGGGGTGCAAATTAGCCGAGTAGAGCCGAGTTTTATCCTGAGCAAATTAATTAGTTTAACTAATTTTAATTGAACACGAGTTCAAGTTGAGTTTTCATGATGCAAATTAATTAGTTTAACTAATTTTAATTGAACACGAGTTCAAGTTGAGTTTTCATGATGACTGTTCAAATTTGACTCGTTTAAATAGTAAACGATCTCGAGTTGAGTATCCGGTAGCTGACGAGTTCAATGAATTTATGATAAATTTAATTCAATTTTTTTAATTTAAATATATAAATTCAAATTAAATCATCGTAAGTTGCAAGTTATTTGCACCTTGGTTATTTCATAACTTTTTTACAAAAGATCAAATATATCTTATTAATTAAATTTATTCATAAGTAACATAATTAAATGAATACTAAAAAGATTACTTAAACACAAAATTAAAACAAGCTTTTAAGGAGTTCTTAAACGAACTTGTTCGCAAGCATAGTCGAGCCGAATTCACATATATTCAAACTTATCTTGTTTAATGAATCGAACTCATTTTTTTGTTTAAGCTTATTTATTTAATTTAATAAACGAGTCGAATTGAATTCTTATCGAGTAATCTTTCAAACTGTTCATCAAATTAATATATTGATTCGTTTGTAGCCCTCGTGCAAGAGGGAAGTTCCAGGAGCTGTTATTCCTCTACCAATACCTTTCTTCCTCCCTCCCTCTCGCCTCCCGCAACACAGGTGAGAAACCCTCCCTGTAAAATCACTCCCCCTCCTCTCATTCTCGGTGCAGCCACCAATTTACCGAGATATATAGATCAGGAAGAAGATAAAAGGAAGGATGCCAACAAAATGCATTGCCAGATCCCTTTTTTTAATGTGTGAACCATTTCTCTCCCGCAAAGGGATCAGGATACAAACATAGCATCTCTGCTGACCTGATATGCGAGCTTATACTACCCACGTCAAGAGATTGCGTTTTACATCTCTCTCCCAAATTTTCAGTAAAATGATGTAGATCTGATGGAGATGGAAAGAGAAGGAACCTTGAGCCGTCGGGTCAAGGTTGACCGAACCCCATTATTTCTTCCCTCAGCGTCCCAACTTCATCCTCTACGTTCCTCTCTCTCTCTCAAACAACATTTGTCAAACACGTCAACTTCATTTTAAAAATTTATGGCAATATTGCCAAACAATCCAACAAGTGATCATTGTTATTTTTAAAAATTATATATGATAGGTGGGAGTTCGGCATGGCCCAAATACCAACAGACCTGTCCACTAAGCAGAGTCTCAGGCCCATTTTAGTCCTCCTGAGGAGGGAAGCTCGGAAGCTGCGGATGGGCATAGCCACGTACCAACCCAGTTACGATCAATTTCTCCTACGGAGCCCAAAGTCGGTTATGCTCTAAGAAGAATCCCTCTTGTTTCTAAACTGCCCTCAAGATGATCTTCCTTTTCTAATAAGGACATGATTTGACGAATTCTCCGAGACCTACTCTCTCCGATCAGACTAGGAATCGCTCCTCGAAGGGACTCCCTACCTAACTATTACATAAGGCCTCATACCCCTATGGGCACAGATATGCTCTCTAGCGTCCATGCTCTTGTAATCTTCCCTCCAGCATTCTCGGCATTTTGACTTAGACTTTAGAAAGGACTCCCCCAGACTGCCGCCCGGAGGCCCTCTAACGATATTTTTTTTTTCTAGGGACTACCTCGTGAATCCCTCTGATCAGAGATTGAAGGTCCTGATTGTGGTGGACGAGATTTTAGTCCATCATCTTTTGGCACCGTATGCGAAAAATCAAACTAAGAAGCCATGGCGAAAGACGATCACGGTAAGATATCTGGACAAAAGAAAACTACAAGCAAAAGGGTAAATCTCCCTCCCCCGCCTTCACCTCCTCCAATTATTGATGTCCTCCCTCCGTTAGGCCTCCTAACAGCAAGAATTGCTAAGCGAAAGGCCCTGACCTTCAATATTTGGTCAACCTAATCCATCGGCTAAAAGCAAAGGTCGACCGCCTCGAGAAGGAGATGCGGCGTAGAAGGCGCAAACGGATAGCTAGCCCTATGAAGAGTCGCCAGAACGTAGAAAATCCGATACAAGTTGTAGTGCCACCCCCGTCAGGTGGTCCTGTCATTCCCACAGAGAGGCGGCCTTTACTCCCCGACCCTTTAGAGCGAGGTCGATCGCATGAGCGATCGGCCCAAGAACGGCCCTTGGTGCGAAGGTTACATGCCCTAGCTAGAAGCCTCGCCCGGCCCCGGACCAAGGGTTCATGTTGCCAACGATAGGATGAGGACTTTGAGGACAGCATCACTTCCCCTCAAAGGTCCTCCGATCGAGACTCCTCTTCCTCAAGCTCGACGGCCTCATCTCGAAATAGGCATGCTGGGACTAGCCATCACTCCCACCGTCTGTCTCTGGGAGAGAGGAGGGTGCGAAGGTTAGAAGAATTGGTAGAAAAGTTACTCTGATGAGATTGAGAGTCCATCTTGGAAGATTTAGAGGGGCAGACTTCATATTTTAGTAGGTGGGTGTAGAAGGAACCACTTTTCCTACGGTTCCGCATGCCCACCTTGACTTACGACGGCACGAAAGATCCAGATGATCACATGTAGATGTTCAAGAGCACGTTTTCGCTTCTAAACATGCCAGACAAAATCAAATGTCGAGCCTTCCCGACAAAGTTGAAGGGAAATATAGACAATGGTTCCATTAGCCTAACGCCAACTCCGTTGACAATTTCAAGGAGCTACGGCATTCCTTCCAGAATAATTTTGCAGCAAGCAAGCGTATGCCGATCATGGGCTCTCTCTCGGCCAAAAAAGGGATGAGTAACTACGGAGGTATTGGGTACGTTTCCATGAAGCTTCCCCAAAGATCCCTAATGTGGATGTGCCTAACTCGACGCAGTATTTCACAGTACAGACAACCAGTCAACAGGCTCAGTTTGAGTTGAGAAAGGAACTTTCAGTCGACCTTCCTGACTTTGTAAGGAAAGTTAAGCAATTCACTTTACTTTTTTATTAAGATTTCATCTATTGGAGTCCGAATCTACAACAAATAGGACTTAATTTGGATGGTATTACAGAAGAAAAAAATCTATAAGTAGAACCTTAGGGTCATGCTTGAATCCCTTTACACGCATCTTCAATTCTAAGATAAGTAATATGGTGTTCTTCATCAAGAACTATAAGAATCATTAATTTAATCTTTTGAAAGTTGATACTAATGAATGAATTGTGTTCTTGGATAATTAGAGGACGTGGAAGGAGATTTGGAGTAAGAAAATTTCGTGGTTAGAGTTCAATGGAAGGATTAAAAGGGATTGTTTTTTCTTTATTCTTCCTTCAAGAAGAGGTAGGCTATAATAATCTATTAAATGATACTTTCTTTTACATAAAAAATATTTTTTTCAAAAATGATGAAGTTGATATGTTGAAATCATGATCTTTAAGTTTAGATCCTTGGTCTTTGATTAGAACTTCGAACTCAATCTTAATTCTGTGATTTTCTTCAAATCTGGAAAATTCTCTAGTAAAACATCTAACCATTTCTACACCTATTGAAAAAAGTCTAGCTGACTAGACGTCTATATTATAAGGCATCCAGGCCATTAAAAACCTTTTTGTTCAATTGGCTATTCTTTTTTAAAACATCCAAAACCTAGACGTCTAGGTCCCTAGCAGTCTTGTCAATTTTCTAGACAGAAATCAGTTTAAGTTTTGAGGTGAACTTTGATTTGCCAAATTTCGATCATTTCAAGTTCAAATGATATAAAATTTTAACCACAACTTTGTTTTGATGATATCTATTTCCCTAAAAGATTTGATAACTTTTTGAAAATCTATTCATCATTTTTCTGTTATTTATTATATTGGTCAAAATCTACTCAAGTTCTTCACATGCAACTCAATGCTCTAAATCACTCATTTGATGTCTGATTTTATTGAAACTTTGTCCACATATTTAATTTGGTCATTTGACATGTCTGCCAAGTTTGAAAATTTTCTAAATCTGTTTGCTATTTTAGGCCTTATTTGTTAATTTTTTAGCTCTAAAAAGTAATTCTATTGGCCGAAAAGTATAATTCTTTATCTGAAAACCAGCAACCTATTTGGATCAGTTATACTCTAATTTTTTTTGCATATATGGCCTATTTGACTCTTAAAAGGTTATTTTATATATAAAATAAGTCTATTTTGACTCATATGTATATGTATCATTTTTTCTATTAAAATTACAGATCTATGATAAGTTTGAAATCTATGAAAATATGTTTATCTCATATTTGTTTGTATATCTTTAAACATTGTCATCTTAATGAGACTGTGGCTTATTCCATAAACATCCATAGATTAGTTTTGTCTGTGGACAACGAGAAAATCCTAGTAATTGTAAATTTGTAGTCAGTTATTCGCGTGGGTCATGAAACTCCGGCTATGTATGTGTCATGACCTTAACATACTTATATATATGCTCTTGTATTTGTTTATTTTGCTTCTTATATGGCGGTTGGATGCATATCTATTTGATATGTTAGTTTGTGATTTATTTAGCACATAATTATGAAACATAATTCGTTGTAAAGATCATTTGAATTTAACTTATACTCTATTTAACTCATTCCTTTGAAATCTATGTTTAGTTATCCTTTGAATTCTTCATAATTCTATGATCTTTGATCTGTTCATAAGCAAAATTTGATTTGCTATGATAAGCTACTATGCTATGATGATTTGATACGTGATATATTCAGTTCGATATATGATTTGTTTAAATCATGACTAGTAGATTTGTTCAGTCAGATAAGATTCTGATCATATTATATATAACTATATATTAGTTGATCTATTTATACTTTTAGAAAACACATTTGATTTGATATATTTATATTAAATCATACTTTTTGTATCATGATCTTATTTGAACTATGTGTAGATCTATGAATTATATATATATTGGATAACATCATTTTTTAATTATTATATTGTTAGCATTTGGTGAGTTTGATTTGCCTATTAAGGATTGAAGCTTTGATATCTTCATAAGGTTATCAAGGATTAGTTTTACTATTTTTCTTAGATTGTTGTAGTAGAGATAATGAGTGAGTTATGTACTTCTCTATTTATTTAGTGAGATGAGGGATTTTACTTTTGCAAGATATTTGATGTTATTTGAGGATTATAATATTGATGATGTAATTTTGTAAAATAATGGTATTGACAATGAAATATTTTGGTATTTTGATGATAATTGACATGTTTATTGCTTTACTTATTTGTCTCTCATCATTTATGTTTGGTTTGTATGCTAATTCGATTATGTAGTTAAGTAACTTGAATCCGAAGTGAGTCCAAATGACTGAACTAGATTAGGGGCGTAACAAGTCTTGAATAGGTCCAAAAATTGATAGTTCATCTGATGAGTCAAGTACAGTCTGTAAACCTAAAATTTCTTCTAAAAGTACTTTACTCATATTGTCCTCCTGAATGAGGTATTCTTCTTTCAAGAAGGCAACTCTCTTAGTGACAAACACTTTTTTATTCACTAGGGTGGTAAAAGTAGTATCCAAAAGTCTCTTTAGGGTATCCCACAAATTTACAAATATTGGTTCGTGATTCAAACTTGTTTGAGTCGGTCTCTTCACATGGGCAAGACAGCTCCAAACTTTAATATGCTTAAAGTCGAGCTTCCTACCCTTCCATATCTTACATGGAGTAGCAAGTTACAGACTTGCTCAAAAACATGTTCAGTAGATATACTACTAACTATAGCGCATTTCTCCAGAGAGATATTGGTAATTATGAAAAGCTCATCATAAAATGCATCATGTCGAAAAGATTGTGATTCATTCTTTCTGATACACCATTCATCGGAGGTGTATAAGGAGAAGTCCACTGCAAAAGGATATCATTATCTTTTAAGAATTGTCGGAACTCTGTATTCAAGTATTCTCTCCTTCGATCCGATCAAAGAATTTTAATATTCTTTCTAATTTGCTTCTCTACTTTATTCTTAAATTCATTAAACTTCTCAAAAGCATCTGACTTGTACTTTATTAAGTACACATAGTTGAATCTTAAGAAGTCGTCTATATAGGTGAGAAGTACGAGAAGTCACATTTGGCTTGCATAAACATTGAACCACGTATATCAGAATATATCATCCCTAATATGTCATTGGCCCTCTGTAAGGATTGAGGTTTCGGATCCGGTTATCGGGTCAGTTTCGGGTTCGAATCCCTTGATTGGGGCCCCTGTGGGGCTGGGGATTGTGAGTACTCAAATCAAGTGTGTGATTATCATGAAACTTTATGTTAATTATGTGACAAATAAACCTATTAAAAAGAAACTAAGTGAATGTGATCGCTATAAACTTTTAACTAAAAACCAAAAGAAAGGATTGATCGCCTACCTGTTTCAAAATTGGGAGATGTTGGAGTCCTTGATTCCCCTCCTTCAGCCAGCTGAAGAAAGAGAGCCTTTCTGACTTTGTTCTTACTTTGAATGTTTATCGGACTTTGAGGATCATCCAGCTTGATTTCCTTGTTGTTTCTCTCCTCTTTATCTTCTTTCGTACCTTTGAACCTTACAAAAAATGGAAAGAAAGAAAAATGGAACAATAAGAACTCAAATAGATGTAGTATCTATCCCAGTAATAATTCTAATCATACAACTAAACAAATAAACTCACTTGTTTGTGGTCTTTGAAACCTCTTAAAAACATGGATTGGAAATTATATGCTAGTGAGTGTGTGTTGTATGGAGTGATGTAATGAAATTGTGATGCCAATGTGATAAAAATATGAGAAATATGCAGAAATCAATTAAGAACTAAGTTGGGTGGCCCCTAGAAAACCTTGGTCTTGAATGGATCTTGAAAGGACGAAGAGAAGACGAAGAAAGAATGAAGCTTGCTTCAAGACTCCTGGAAGTAGTAGCAGCACCTCGATCCTTCAACGTTTGGACGTCGTCTCCTTCACTTTCGCTAAGATTCTTTGCTCAATTTTCACTCAATTATCGCTATCATCACTCAAAATTATCACTAATAATCACTATCGTCACTCACTTTTTAATGACCAAGGGGTTGGGTATTTATAGGCTTAAGTTCACGCATCCGTTGTTACTTAAAGATTAACATGAAAGATTTTGAAGTTTATCCAACTAATAAACAGAGAAATACAGCCTAATTCATCATTATCTGTAATTATCTAAAACGCGTCGCCCACGAGAGACGTCTTTTAGACTAATCAAGATAAGGATAAGCATCGAGAAGAAGAAACATAAACAGCTTAGGAAATCTAAATGGCGTGGTGCATGGCAGACGTCTTTTAGCTAATTAATCAATTAATTAAAATTCAAATTTAAATATTAAAATATGAATAAACTCTAAATGACGTCTACACATGTCGACGTCTTTTAGACTTTTTCATATTTGATTAAAATTCGAGTTAAAATCAATTTAATTAATTAACTTAAATTATGTATGTCTAACCCGATACTATTTAGATAATTAATTCAGAAAGATTAATTAATGATTAAATATCAGACCACTTTGAGGTATTATTATATGATATGAAATTTACTCAAAATGATGTCAAAATTAGCGTGTCTACAGCTGCCTCACCTTGGCATTGTCTTTGCAAGGGAATGAAATGAAATAGAATATACTGAAAAGGTAATGTCAAGATGTGATGAGACATGCTCTTAACACCACATGAATGTAATTTTTCTCAAAATCATCAATGAAGATAACTCAAAGATATTGATGAAATCAATACTGTCTGGATGAGATAGACAAGGAAATAAAATAAGGTCGATCAACTTCTACGGATTGGGAAGTACCCCAGGTCATAAACACTACAGGTTTCATCATAGGGAGCGATTGCCAGCCAATGTGGACGTGCTGCAGCCATGATGGATCTTAAAAAGAAAACGAGAAATATTTGATAAAGAATTCAAGAAAGGATAGAATTATAAGGATATCTTCAAGCGAACCTCAAAGATAATCAAGATACTCAATTCAGAATGGAATATTTCATATCATGTTGTAATTATTTGATCAATGGTCTGAAACTTAATCAATAATTAATTCTTTTCACAATTATATCAAAGTCCTACATGATGCATGCTGGGCTAAAAGAAAAATATAAAGTCAAATGAAATATAAATTAATCAAAGATAATATTGTTAAATTGTCATCAATGAGTCAAGATACCAATTCTTGCAATTCAGTGCTAAGCCGAAGCTCGTTTATCCACGCACGGTTTTACAAAAGCGGAACCATCGTCCTCACTAATTAACAATCAAACGGCCTATCCGTGCGATTAAGAATTCTTTGAAATTATCACTGTTTTTGTTAAAGGGGAACTCAAATTCCAGTTTCATCAAAACAACACGGTCCTTGACATAGTCTAATAAATATTTAACATATAGTAATGATGATAACACAAATTAATTACATGAAAGAATACAGAAACAGAGATAACCGTCTTTTTAGCCACGGTCGAGACTCATAAACTCCCACAGTGGGATCTTCTTTGACATTTTCAGTTTCATTTGGATTTTCTTGAATTCCTGCACTCAAAAATTCATCAGTAACTTCAAATAAGTGCATTAAAATCTAGATAAACATGACTTTTCGGACAAATAACAGAAAATCCTGAAACGCGTCGTGTCGCGCCGACGCCATTAGGTCCAGTTAAAACACGTCGCTGTTCTACGACGCCTTTTCAGTCGCAGAAACAGGTTCTGGCTAACTTCTACCCGAATTCCAACTCTCTCTATGCTTATCCCTTCTCCAATCCGGAAAAGCCTTCTTAGAATCGCAAATCCCTCTATATAAACTTCATTAACTTGTATTAAGGCAATTTCAACACAATCTAGAGATCAAAGCTAGAGATTTTCTTCAAAGTTCAAGGATTTTCAAGGTTTCAAGACTTCAAGAAGGAAAAGCTTCAAGAACAAGATAGATTCTGCAAGTAAGCGGGTGAAGAAGACGCTAGAGAAGCTCTCCGACGTGAAAGATCATCTAAGTGAAAGAGGTCCTAACCTCCAAGTTAAACCCTTTCTTCCTTCAATTCTTTATGTTCTTCATGTTCTTCAAGTTCTTCATAGCAATTTCCCCTTCTATTTTCTAGGCATATCCTTTGTTTTCCGGTCCGAAGAAATTCACATCTCTCCCTTGGATTCGTAAGCTTGCTAAAAGTATTACTATTTCCATGCAATCCTTTGTTTCCAAGTGAAACATCCAAGGTCTAGTAGTCCATGCAAAGCATTACAAAAGTTCAAACGTGGACTAGGCGGCTATGGGTACTTTGATTGAGTTGTGGCATCCTCAAACCCATACTTTCCTTTTTCCTAAATTTGAATGCACTATTCTTTTAGAGGAAGTTGAACTTCTATTGGGCCTTCCTAAAATCAAGTTGAACAACAATAATGAAGTGATGCAGAATAAGATGGCTCTGATGAGGGAAAAGATCACAGGTCAACAATTGTTGATGAAGATCATGAAGGATCCAAAAGAAGTTAAAGGATATCTCACTAAGAAAGGAATCAATCTTGCAAAGCTTGCAGAGTAGACTTTGTACGAGATTGAAGATCTTAGAGAGGATGACACTGAGAACGTGATGAAAGCTTTCACCACGTGCCTAGCTGGAGCTTTGCACTTTCCTGCTCAAGACATCATACTAGAAGATGATCAAGTCAGTGCAATCTGCGAGATCTTTGAGGGAAGACAGATTGGCACAGCGATTCTAGCCTATCTCTACAGTGGGCTCTCTGCAGCGTCTACAGGTCATCCTCCCTATGGTTGCATGCTACTCTTCGCTCTATGGGTCGAGTTGCACTTCAAATTTGAATATCACACTAGAAATTCTGCAAGACCATCTCAAATCTATCAGAACAGTCCAATCTTCCATATTTCCAACATAGTGAAATTTAATGAAAAGATGATCAACTGAGTGTCAAAACTCAAGACTCGAGCTGATTGGAGAGACTATCTGAGAACAATGTCAGCAAATGGGTTCGACTCTTCACCTTTTGCTCTCGTAGGGAAACCCAATCGAGTGCGCCATGGAGCGGGTGCAAAACTTAAACTAATCGGGGCAACTGAGTTTGTGTTGTACAATCCTCATCGATGTCATATCCAACTCATCCTGCCTCGCTATGAATTCCTTGAATTTTCCAACACTTCCCCAATCAAGAAGCGTGCCTTGGAATCCGATGAAGATTATGAAGCCACTGAACTTATAGTCACACTATAGAATATTAGCTTCAATCATCGTGTAAAATCCTCTGAAAATAGAGATAGAGGATTATCTTATCCATATATAATGGGACTTCGGGAATTTCTTCCTTGAATGTTCCTTTTTCTTTTCCTTTCTTTTTATGATGTAATTAAGAATTTATTTCAATAAAGAATTCATCATTTATGTCTTGAAAATCATCCTTAATCTTCTTGAAATTCATCCTTAATCTTCTTGAAATTCATCCTTGATCTTCTGTGACTTGTCCAAGATTTTTCCTTAAGTAAAAACTTGATTTTTCCTTAAAATATTGCAATTTGAGTTTACTTAATGTAAAACGCGTCTACTCAGAAAGATGCCTTTCAACCATAATTCATTTTTCAAAAATCAGAGGTTAATCCTTAAAATCCTGAATTATCCTTGAAAAGCGTCCACCTGTGTAGACGCCATTAAACCAAAATCATTTTCCAAAATCAGAGATTAATTCTGAAAACTCCGAATTATGATGAAAACGCATCTAGATGTGTAGACGCTATTCTACCGAAAATCAGTTTCCAAAATCAGTGATTAATCTTTAAAACCCCGAATTATGCTTTAAAACGCGTCCACACAGGTAGACGCTATTCAACCAAAATCCTTTTCCAAAATAATCTGAAAACCCCGAATTATGCTAAAAACACGTCCATATATGTAGACGCCTTTCAATTCTCTCTCTTACTTTTCTCCAGAATTCTACCATTAATTCTGTGATTAATCCTATGAAACGTGTCGTGAATTGTAGACGCATTTAATCATCATGCCTTGTAGGGCTCTGTGCATAATTGACGGTTTAAACTGAAACGCGTCGCTTTGTAAAGACACCTTTTGATCAATTTCAAACACCTGTCTTGCCGCCTCAGTTTATGCGCCCTGAATGGCGTCGCTGTACCCCGACGCGTTTCAATTTCTCCAAACAGAAACCGCGAAGGTCCCTCTTTCTTCCTCATTCTCCCAAACAACCTCTCTTTCCTTCTCCACCTCCAGCGATATCAACTCCAACGATCTTCCTCTTCCGGCAACCAAGCTCCATCAGCCTTCTTCTCCGACCATCTCCCTCTTCCTCTCAAGTTCTCTCTCTAGTTCTCCCTCCGAACCCGAGCTCCCTCTTCCTCTAGCTTTCTCTCCCTCTCAAGCTTTCTTCCTCGGCCATGGAACAAGGCGAAGGGTCATGGAAGGCTAAAGCCGTGGCAAAGCCGCGGAGGACGGCCTCCTTCGCGGTGGTGCCAGCGGAAGAGGTCCACGAGGAGGTGCCGGCCGAGCTAGCGGCGGTGGCGGCGTTTTTGGAGGAAGAGGCACCTCCGGCGCCCGTGGCCGAAGAAGAAGGAGGGGAGGGCGACCTCCACCTGATAAGCTCTCTATGGATGTGTTTGGATGAAGAAAAGAAGGAGGAAATGGGCCTTTTAGAAAGGTCCGATTTCGGTCTTGAATGGCGTCCAGACCAGGTGACGCCTTTCAAAGGGCGTCGCCATGGTCTGACGCCATTTAAGGCAAAACTTGATTTTTTAAATAGATTAGAGAATGGGTTCAAATGGCGTCAGGGCTGGTGGACGCCTTTCAATGGGCGTCCACATAGCTCGACGCCTTTTAAACAGAATATTTCATTAATTTATTAAGTCCATTAACTGATGAAATCTTCTTATTTTTATTTGCAGGAGACGATGAGGGCTCGCATCTCGTGGACCTAGTTATAGGAGCCTACCAGGGACTCCCGGACTTCCAGAAGGTGCGCCTGCGCCGGATGTGGTTTGGCGAGATCCTCGAGATCGAGCCGTTCTGGCTGGATCTGGTACTGTTGCAGGCGCTCAGGGAGCGTTGGCATACAGAGAGTCGGGCATTCCTAATGCTCTGGGGACATATGATCCCCACCTTAGAGGACGTGGCCATGATCACTGGCCTCAGAGTAGATGGCCTACTGGTGAGCGGGGTGACCTACCCCGATTACCGAGGGTTAGCTGAGGCTTTACTAGGGATCGAGGTGTCGACCCTAGATAGAGAGTCTATGACAGTCTAGGTTTAGGAGGTAGAGGCCGCTCTAGGTTTAGTAGAGCCCCGGTGTCGGTCTGACGAGACCCAGAAGAAGTTTAGGAGTAGGCTAGCTGAGTCTTCCTCCTCTGTCTACTATAGTGACCCTAGCCAGGCAGATGAGGTAGATAAACAGTTGAGAGTCTTTTTAGTTTTCTTTTTTGGTCGGTTGCTCTTCGGCACGAAGGGCGACCATATCCATTGTAGATTCCTTAGCCTTTTAGATGATCTAGATAGCCTACATGAGTATGCGTGGGGTGCAGCCCTCTTGGCCCATCTCTTTGCTGATCTTTCTGCGGTCACGCCGGACCGCGAGACCACCGTCAGCGGCTTTTCGCCGTTTCTTCAGGTATAACTTATTTTATTATTTGTTCATGATATGAAATGCAATGATATGATGCTTTTCTAACTTACATGTTCATGTATGCAGGTGTGGAGTTATCTCTACTTTCCGCTCGGCAGAGCGAGGATTGTGAGGCCGAATGTTGTCCCTTTTGGCTCGCCCCTGGCAGCCCATCGTGGACACGACCCCACAGCACCATCAGCTGACGGCCCTCCGCGGTCAGTTTCTTGACTACCCGGAGCTCTTGGTGAGTCTTTTAATTTGTTCAATTTTGTTTATTAAATGCAATCTTTCGTTTATTAAATGCAATTTATTTATTTGAATGCATCTAACTTGTATGCGGGTGATCTAGCGCCCGTACCTGGGCATGGGCGAGGAGGGCCAGCCGTGGGTGACGGTTGGCCGGAGGAGGTTCGGCAGGCAAATGTGGTTGCATTGCCTGAACGAAATCGAACCCCTCCGTCTCCGCCTCGTCATGAGGACACTGGGCCTCCACCAGGAGTGGATGGATGAGGAGGTCCCGGAGGGCGTTGGGAGGAGCATGAGGGGAAAGCAAGCCCTCACGAACTGGCGTGCCAAGTTCCCGGAGCAGTACGAGGACTGACACCGCCGCGGCGTCCGAGTGGAGTCCCATGCGGAGAGCAGCGAGGCTTATCTCCAGCAATACCGGGCCCACTACGCCGATCAACTACGGCTCCTCCGACCACTTGATGTATGTATAATTTATGCATCTTTCATTTTATTATTATCTTTAACTTATATTTGTGAATGAATATATGTATGTGTGGTATGCAAGATGCGCGAGACACGGTCATCATTGACCTCTGGGCCCGCCTCCAGGATGCTGAGGCCTAGCTTGAACAGGTTCATAAAGAACTTTTTGACTTGGTATGTATGCATATGTATGAATATTTTATTAATTAATTTGTTTTGCCGATTAGCCACTGACGGTTGTCTTTTGGTGCAGCGAGCCGTTATACCCAGGCGGCTCCCCCTTTATATGGTGCTTCGTCTTCTACCTCGGCTGCTCACGAGGCTACCCGTGTCGACCTCCAGGGCCAGCTTGCCTCCGCCATCCATCGAGCTTCTCTCGCGGAGGAGGATCGCGCTGCTCGAGTAAGTTCCATCATTTCCCTTGACTTTCTTTTTCTGAATTTGATTTTGATCGCTTGATTGCCTTGGACTAACAATATCTTCTTTTGCAGGTTGTTGAGCTTCAGGAGGCCCTTCAGAGGGCTGAGATCAACACAGCTCGGGTCCGTGAGCTCGAGGAGCAGGTGGCCCGTCTCTCCACCGGAGATCTTGCACGACTCCAGGTTCGCCTGGAGATCTTGACTGAGGAGAGAGATCGCGACCGTCTTCGGCTGGAGAGTCTTCAGGGTCGCCTCTCCATGGCAGAGCACGAGCGCCGGTTGGTGGAGGAGAGATACCAGCGAGTCCGCCAGCGGGCTATCGATCGTGGTCAGGCGAGTGCTTTTACAGCCAGCATCGCCATATCGTCCGGCCAGGCAGGGCCGAGTGCGATGGGACCACCTCCACCTCCTAGCCGAGGACTGGCACTAGATGCTCCTGATGAGGCTCAGAGCCAATTTGATGAAGGGGCAGGGGAGAGTCAACCATGAGAGTTGCATATGTACTTTTCCTTTCCTTTTTTTTTTGTATCATGTACAAACACCTTTTGATATATATATATATATATATATGAAATTTTGTCTTCAGCTTTGTGTCTCATGTGTTTGACCTGTGTCCTGTACATTACTTAACAAACAGGTTAAGTATCTATTTAGGCTTAGCCTCTTGCCTAGTTAAGTAACCGATTAATTGATCATTTTCTTGGTATAAGGGTCAAGAGGCATAACCTTTATTAACAAAGGTAGCATGAATAATCAAACTGTAAGCAAAAATGCAACATGCAAGCAAACAGATGCTCTCTGAAAATAAAAGGAATGAAACAAACTAGATGCGATAAGCAGATGCTAATTGAAATATTTTTATTTTGAAATATTCATTTTTGTTTGGGTTTTGGAACATATATTTTTGGATTTTGACATTTCTATTTTTTTTGGATTTTGAAATATGTACTTTTTTTGGATTTTGAAGTATGTACTTTTTTTGAATTTTGAAATATGTACTTTTTTGGATTTTGAAATATGTACTTTTTTTTGGATTTTGAATTAAAAGACCAGCATGATACTCAGATCAAAAGAAACATATTCATTCATTAACTTAATTCCCAAATTGTTCTTTAATAATCTAACTTAGACCCATCGTGCTTAAACTTGTGTTTTCATTCGTGATCCCATTTGATGATTTGATCCTTAGTCAATCTAGGTCGTTCCTTAAGCTTGGAGTACGCTTCTTCAGAAAGAAAGGAAGAATTGGTTTAGAAAGCCCACAAGAAGGTTCCGAAGACCTAAAAAGATGTTCCTTTCTTACCCTAATATCTGTTGGGGTTCGGTCATTTTATTTCTGGGGTATTTATCGACCTTGTGTTCCCTTTTATTTCATTTCATGGCCTTGATGTAACGTTTGTAGTGTAATGACATTTTGATATTAACATTTAGCTTTTGCCTTTTTGCTTTTGCTTCTCTTTTCTTTTTTCTTTTCTTGGGACGGATCTCCCCCTTTTTTTTTATGACGGCCTCCTACAAAGATGGCGGGTATTCTTGGTAGTCTATTCTAAGCCTCGTTCCGACATCGTAGGCCAAGTGTAAAAACAGAATTTTTGTTTAAAAACAATTATTTGCACTTTACACTTTTAGTCAAGCTTTCGGTATTTCCTCAGACTTGGCATCTCTTGTTACTCACGAACCAAACGTGTCAGTATGTGTAGTAATGTGTTTGAATTAAATTATTCAGACTGATAAGAGAATTTGAGTTTCTAAATTTTTTGATTCTACTGGTCTTTGCACCATGCTGATCGACTCTTTAACCTAAGGGTAGTATTTCTTAAGATACAAACCGTTCCAGGGGTGAGTTAACTCTTGCCCTTCTACATTAACTAGATGGTAAGCGTTACCAGGAAAAGCATGCGATACAACATATGGTCCTTCCCAATTGGATTGGAGTTTAGAACGCGGACCACCAGGTTTTACAAAGATTTTTTTGACGACCATTTCACCTACTTTGAACCTACGTTCGATGACTTTCTTTTGACAAAAACGTGTTAATCTATTTTGATAAACTCTTGCATGATTAGCAGTTGACCATCTTTTCTCGTCTAAGAGTTCCAATTGAGAAAGCAGTGTTGAACGGTGTTCATCAATAGAAAATTCCTTATTCAATTGTACTTTTAATGACGGTATAAGGATCTCGTATGGAACTACCGCCTCCATTCCAAATGTTAAGGAATAAGGAGTTTGCCCAGTGGGCGTGCGGATTGAAGTCCGATAGGCCCATAGAGCCTCAATCAATTTTATGGCCAGTCTGTGAATTTATTAGACTTGCACGTCTTTTTGATAATTTTTATCAAAGTCTTGTTAGTTACCTCTTCTTGGTCATTGCCTTGCGGATAATAAGGAGACGAATGATACAATGCAATTTTGTACATGTTGCAGAGGTCTTTCAGTTCTTGTGACACGAACTGCGGTCCATTGTCGGTGACGATGGTGCTTGGAATTCCAAATCTCGTGATGATGTTCTTCATGATGAACTTGCATACAGTTGATGCTTTGACTTCCGTGTACACTTCAGCTTCCGCCCACTTGGTGAAGTACTCCGTTGTTGTGAGGATGAAGTACTTCTGCTTAATGGCGGAATCAGGATTGCCAAGGTATCCAATGAC
Source organism: Zantedeschia hybrid cultivar (assembly GCA_030544215.1). NCBI lineage: Eukaryota > Viridiplantae > Streptophyta > Magnoliopsida > Alismatales > Araceae > Zantedeschia > Zantedeschia hybrid cultivar. Next base: position 77,739,703 of record JARZZO010000006.1, on the reverse strand, counting down.
ATCGAAAGCCCACATGGAGAAAGGCCATGGGGAGGAAACATGATGGAGTGAAGATGCAGGAGAATGAATCTTATCGGCGTGAAGTTGACACTTGGCACACCTACGGACATATCCTACACAATCTTCTTCTATGGTTGGCCAATAGAATCCTTGTCTAAAGATTTTCTTTGCTTGCATCTGTCCATTAACATGGCCACCACAACTTTAGCATGAGCTCCTTCCATAACCTTCCAAAGCTCATCTTCGTCTAAACATCTTAGAAGAACTCCATCAAAACCTCTTTTGTATAATGCTCCTCTAACTATGGTGTATCTTTGAGCAACTCTCCTGATAGCCCTTTTCTCCTCAGCTGTGCCTTCTTCAGGATATGATTGATCTTCACAATATTTAGCAATTTCATAGTACCACGGTTTCTGTTCATCATCCATCTCTTCTAACAGCTCCATTAACATGATCTCTCTCTTTTCCACAACATTTCCATCTTTGACTTTCTTCAGCAGCTTTTCCTTAGTCTTAAGGAATGAAGGGTCTTTCACGGCGGGTGAAAGACGCCTATGAACGATAATCGACTCGGATTGTCTGCTGATGGAGAAATTTAGGAAAGATGCAAGTGAAGCTAGAGCGTCAGCTAAGATGTTTTGATTCCTAGGAACATGGATGAAAATCAACTTTGTGAAAAGCTTAGCATAAGCAGAAGTGAGTTCTTGATAAGGCTTGAGCTTGGGATCAAGAGTTCGATATTTGGTTAACACCTGGCGGAGAATCAATTGTCTATCACCTACAATTCTGAGTTTGGTGGAACCATGGAGATGAGCAGCCTCGAGGCCAGCAAGGAGTGCCTCGTATTCAGCTATATTGTTAGTGACTGGAAAGTCAAGCTTAAAGGCTTGTGGAATGGTGACACCTTCAGGTGATAACAGAACAATGCCGATACCCTTTCCATAGGAATTCAGAGCTCCGTCAAAATGCAGAGTCCACATGTCATCTTTGATTTGGTCTATGGACATCAGTTCCTCATCTGGAAACTCCGATCGGACTGGATCAAAACGAGGAATGGGGTGATGAGCGAGATGTTCTGCTATGGTATAGCCTTTGATCACTTTCTGCTGAATGTAAGTAATATCGAATTGAGATAGAAAGCTTTGCCATCGTGCTAACCTATCAGTAAGGACAGATTTCTCAAGAAGAAACTTGATCGGATTCATTCTAGCGATAAGATGGACTTCATGGGCTAGAAAGTAATGCTTCAATTTCTGAACCACCTATACAAGTGTTGCACATGTTTTTTCCATCGCTATGTATCTTTATTCAGCGGGCTTGAGAAGTTTAGAGAGATAGTAGGCTGCCCTCTCCTTTCCTTCTTCATCCTCTTGTGCTAGGACAGCCCCCACTGCATCATCCAGGACAGAAATGTATAGTATCAACGATTTGCCCGGAGATGGTGGTCTCAAAACAGGGGGACTTGCCAAATAATTCTTCAGTCCATCAAAAGCCTCCTAACACTTATCATCCCAATTGAATTTGACTCCCGGTTTGGTAAGCTCGTAGAACGGCTTACACCTTTGTGAGTGCTGGGAGACAAATCGACGAATAAACTGCAACCTCCCGATTAATCCTCTCAACTCTTTCAAGTTCTTGGGAGGTGGCATTTCTCTAATAGCCTTTGCCTTATTGGGGTCGATCAATTCCCCGTTTACTAACAATGAATCCAAGTAATTTCCCTGAGGATACCCCGAATACACATTTCTTAGGGTTCATCTTTAACTGATATTCTCTTGATCTGTCTAATACTCTTGCCAAAACTTTGGCATGCTCAGCCTTAGTCTTAGATTTTACCAACAAGTCATCCACATATACTTCTAGATCAATATGCATCGTGTCGTGAAATATTGCCATCATAGCCCTTTGATAAGTGGCTCCAACGTTCTTTAATCCAAAAGGCATCACGACATAGCAATATGTTCCCCAAGGTGTAGTGAATGATGTCTTTTCTTGATCTTCTTATGCCAATTTGCTCTGATTATATCCTGAAAATCTATCCATAAATGATAAAGTTTCATAGCCAACCGTGTTATCGATGAGTACATCAATGTGAGGCAATGGAAAATCATCCTTAGGACACGCCCGGTTCAAATCTCGGAAGTCAATACAGATTTTGACATTCCCATCTTTCTTTATAACCGGGACTATGTTGGCCACCCATTGTGGATGGAGGACAACTCTAATGAATTTGGCTTTATGTAACTTATCAACCTCTTCTTTCATCTTTAAAGCCATTTGTAGATGGAATCGCCTTAACTTCTGTTTAACCGGGCTAGCTCCATCCTTTAATGTCAACCTGTGTTCCACTAGTGATGAGTCTAACCCCGGCATATCCTCATAACTCCAGGCGAAAGTATCCTTATAATCTTTAAGAACTTGTACCATTGCCTTCTCATCAATTTCAGAAAGATTCTTGCTAACGAGGACAACCTTAGGTTCGTCTTCGGTCCCTAGATTGATTTCTTTGGTGGGCTCTTCTACGGCAAGCTGAGGGTTCATCGAATCTTTTTACTCCACTGGCATATGCCTCAGCCGCGTCCTCATCATCTTCTTCATCTTCAACAATGGGGTCTTTTTCATGTATCAATTCATACACCCCATATCCATCATTAACTGACTCATCATCTACACAATCTTCTGGCATCTGAATATGATTCTCTAATAGCTGAGGGATCAAAGAGCAAGAAAGGCATTTATCAGCTAAATCCTGGAGGTATCTATCTAGAATTTATTTACCCTTAGATTTTCTAGACTTCCTAACCTGACTAACCTGCCTAGAACTAGACTCCCTAACTTCGCTAGACTCCCTATCCTGACCTAATGAGGACGAAGTAGAATGAAAATTATAGGATACAGGCGGAAATACAGGAGAATCCTCCCGAGGGGAGGGGCAGAGTAGATCTAGAAGAGAATCTTGACCGAACAACCCGCGCGATGGGGTACAATCGGACAAGTAGGAAGTTTCCTCAACAAGGATCTGGGAGAAATTTGTTGCCAAATTGGCGTTTTTTTTTTAGAAAAGATGAATTAATCATAAAACAAGAATGAAGGTGAATAGGAGGAGAATGGGATGGAGGAAGTGGCATCAAGGCCAAAGGATTGGGGGGATCATACAGTAGTATGTCCCCGATTAAATCATAAAGCCTCTCTGGATCGAGAGGAGGTTGGGGAATGAAGTCCCGTGGGGACAGGGTGATCATGATGGGCGGAGCCCGTAGAATATCTTCAGTAATGACCCGCGACCAAGTCGGAGTCAGAAGCAGAGTGCGGAATAAGGTATGGAGTGTGAAAATGTGAGAGGGATAAGTCCCCCTCCAAAGAAGATCCGTGGTATAACCAGCTTCGTAAGGGTCATCTGGCTCCCCTTCATCTGTTTCCTCAGACAACAGGATTCTTTTGTCAAAAATGGCACCAGGCCCTTCAATCAACTCATCTATTTGTGGCGGCCACTTAGGTTCTGAGGGATCAAGAAACAGTCTATTCAATGCAATATACAGATCCCTTAAGTCAAACCATCTGTACCATTCACACTCAGGGTCTTAGAACTTCCTCCTTTTCATTGGCCGCAGAGCCTCCAAGGACTGGTATGTTAGTAATTCTGAACAATGTCTGGTCAAGTCTCTTCCATATATGTCATGGAGGTCAAAACAGGAAGTAATGACCACTGTGTTATCATGACTGATCACGGGCCCCTTGACGAAATGTGTGTATAGGGTCCATGTTAAAGGGTCCCGACCTTCTTTGCATGGTGTAGACATTGTCTCCCACACCTTCTGGCCGTCTTCATTTTCTTCCTGCTGAATAATGTCGTGCCTCACTTTTCTTGGCCTATAGCCCAGGCCATTTCCAGGTGTCCTTCGATTGTCCTTGAGGGGCGTGGCTCTGCCTTGTAATTGCGTGCCTAGGCCTTTTCCAGGCTGATAACCACCCTTCATCATTATTTTCCAACCAAGAGTACTCATGCACTTCCCCCGCTTTATGGCATTCAGTGAATAAGGAGTAAGAGTGGCGGCCTTTAAAGGATCAGCCACCGAACGGTAGACCTGTAATACCGACAGAAAAGGTTGTTGACCAGGTGAAGAAGTTGACTTGATATTCAAGGAGTGAGCAGCAGCAAGGATCGGCATGCTTGTAACTTTAATGATTCGCCCCTTGTAGGGAAATTTGAGGCACTGATGATTCGTAGAGGTAATCGCCTCAAGGGTTTTAATATAAGGACGACCCAAAATAGCATTCAAGGAAGGATCGATTTTCAAAATGTGAAATTCGACCTCAGTATGACATATAGGGCCTAACTCTACTTTTAAATAGACCATTACCAGCGGGGAACAGGTGGAGTTATTATATGTTGTAACAGAGATAGGGCTAAGCAGCCATTTTTCTTTGGGTACACCACACAATTCAAGGGTCTTCGGAGGCAGGACATTAATTCAAGCCCCCGTGTCGACCAGATATGCATCTACGGCCTTCTTACAGATATTGACCGTAATACTCAGAGCCATGCTTCTGGCTGCTAGTGGTGCTAGTTGCAAGGCATGAAATAAGATAGAGGGTTGATCCCCTTGAGGAACTAGTAGTGCGGCGATCTTCTCTATCGGCACGTCTTCGTTGACCATCACTTTTTGTAGATACTCCATCAGAGCTTCCTAATGGGTCTTCGATCTTTTGATCAACTCAAGCACAGAGATTCGTGCCGGTGTTCTGTCCAATTGTTTCAGTAGGTCATATTGAGTGCCTGGTGCACTCTCATCATTATGCGCTTCCTCCGGCGGCTGTGATGGGTCGTCTCTAACTGTAGATTGAGGAAAGACCTTATTGAAGATCCTCCCACTCCGAAGTGCATGTTCTTCAGTTGTGGAAGGTCCGGGCGATAACTTGAGCACCGTAGGGTTAGTGGATGATGTGGATGGTGCAGAGGTTTGGTATGTGGGTGATGGCATGGAGTTACTTGGTGGTGGTGGCATGGTACGGATGAGAGGCTTAAATGGTTGGATGGTGGAGGGGTAATTGATTGGTGCGGATGAAGTGGGGAATGGCATGCGGAGTAGAGGTTTAGATGGTTGTATGGTATCTGGGTAAGTGGTAGTGGTAGCAGGTGATGTGGGAAACGGTATGCGGAGTAGTGGTCTAGATGGCATGAGGGGTGCGTAATTAGCTTGCGGTAGGTTGTTTAATGGAGGCGTAGTGGCGTGGGGGGTAATGGGTTTAAGGAAAGCGGGCGGTGGTGAAGGGTTAATGGGTGCGGGTAAACGGTATGCGGGTGTTGGTACTGGTGTGATGGTAACGAGTCGTGGTTTAGGTATATGGAGGGTGCGGCGTGATGGTTGCTCAGTGGTGCTCGGAGTGTGACCCGTTGAATAAATAGAGGAAGTGTCCTCTATCTTCCACTGTTGCCCTCGACTATTTGTCAAAATAGGGACAATTTGATTCTGCAACTGGTGCTCCGAGAGTGGATTTTGCACTATACCCATGTTTGGAGGCGCCGCTGCCTGCGCCGGCACTCTTGGTTGTTGTTGTTGGTACTATTGTTGTTGTGGTCTTCTCACCTTCAAGGCGGATATATACTTCTTCATTTCTTCCCAATCAATGCCTCCATGCTCGTTGAGATCATGATTATAATCTCGGAATTGGAAGCAAGTATCTATGGTGTGTCCAGGTTGTCGGTGGAAATAACAATACCTAGAATTGTCGGCATTTTGGGGCCAAACTGTTTTTTCTCTTGGCAAAACCAAGACATTGGCTGCCATTAAAGCACTGAAGATATCTGATAAGTATTCTGGAAGGACTATGTAAGGACTGAGGTTTCAGGTTCAGTATTCAGGTCGGATCCCCTGGGTTGGACCCCCCGGGGAGGGGGGGGGTCTTGAGAGTTTCTTCTGAATGACGTCTGTCATGCACGACGCCTTTCAAACGGCGTCTTTCTGGGTGGACGTCATTTAGGTATGTTGCCGTTGTGCCACGTAGGCGCCACGTGGGCGGGTTTCGGGCCGCGAGAGTACGGCCCCTGTCTTGTCGTCTGAACGGCGTCCGTGATGGACGACGCCATTCAGACTGCGACCCTACGATGTCAGTGTACGGTGCCGGTCTTGTCATCTGAACGGCGTCTGTGGTGAGCGACGCGTTTCAGAGCTTCTGTCAGTACGGCCCGTCCTGTCATCTGAGAGGTGTCTGTCTTGCACGACGCATTTTACTCTGTTTCAGATTGACCCTGCGAGCCTTCCCTTCTTTCCCTCATTCTCACCCTCTCACTCTCTCTCCTCGCCCTTTTCACCCTCCTACCCCTCTCTTCCCCTTTCCTTTCCCCTTCTTCCTCTTCCACCACTCCACTACCTCTCACCACTACCACCACCACTTCCTTCGCGGCGTTCCATTCTCCGGGCGGCGGCCGACGTCCCGGCGGAGTGGCTACGTCCTCGGAGTACCGGCGGCGGTCTGCGGTGCGACGGTTTGGTGGCAGAGCCAGGAGGAGTTCAAGAACCGGTAGGGTGACGATTCCCGTAGTGTTTCATTTTAAAACCCATGTTTTCCCGCTTTGAAGCATGATGCGTGCAAGGGATTTTTGGGTAGAATGAGCATGTTAGGGGCTTTTCTTGATGAGAATGGGGGTTTCTATGAATGTGGAATTGTGGGTTTCTCATGGTAGTTTGGTTTCCCCTCTTCTTCTTCTGTTTTGGTGTGTTTTTTGGGCGTTTGGGGCGAAAAGGGGGACCCTTGGGTAGAGTTGCAGAACCTGGTTTCTGGCGCTAAATGACGTCGCGCCTAGACGACGCCATTTAGAATGGCGATGGGCCAGCACGACGCCATTTAGGCAGAAATCGCCCCGATTGAGGTTTCTGCAAGTTTCGGGTTTCTGTTGTGAATAGCGTCTGAGGACAGCGACGCCTTTCTAAAAGGCGGCTTCCCAGGACGACGCGTTTTAGGCCATGTTCTGAGGCCGGGTTTAAATGAACCAGTTTAGGAGGCTTGAATGGCGTCGGCCTTGGGCGACGCGATTCAACACAGAACCACACTAATTCATGCCATTAAAATGTGTTTACATTGTTAGATAAGTTGGTTAAATGCAATGCTTTAAATATACTCGACGATGATGGATTCCTCGTGACCGGATAGCACTGCGTTGTGTTTCGTGCGACCGTGGACTTTTCACGTGACCGGATCGCACTGTGCCGTGTCTTGTGTCACCGTGGACCTAGAGTGACAGTTGTAGCGTTTGACACCCTGTGTCGGTGTGGTTGGGACACAGCACCAGTGGGAGCAGTGGCGGGGTGACGCCTAGTGAGAGAGGGTCACCTGGTGAACCCCGGGGTTAGCTTGTACCGGTGTCGGAGTGGTACCTGTGGACTGTCACTCGTGCTGGGGGAAGGAGTAACCACCTGAGCCAGTTGGGCCGGAGTAGCTAGCGTGCTATCCGAGGGGTTACTGTTTGGTCTCAGCGGGTCGGTGTTTCCCACTTTCGAAGGCGTGGTTGGCGTGTTTTGCCGAGACGCGAGTTGTAGGCTCCTTGATAGAATGATTCTAGAAATATGCATGTTATATTTTTGAATGCATGTGATTCATATCGAGATTTAGGAGTAGTAATTACTGCTTTACTTGTTTACTGTACCTTCAACTGTGTTTTACACTTGTGGGTGTGTGAGTGGGCAGTGGGGATCGAAGGATCCCTACTGAGTCTTTTCGTTGAGACTCACCCCTGCGGTTTTTAGGTGAGGGTTCCAGACAGACTTAGCGAGGTGTGTACCGCTGTGAGTCGCGCGCCCTCAGCTGTTGTTCCGGGGTATGCCCCGACGTAGTTGTTATCTTTATTTCTGGCCTGTACGTTTAATTATTTCTTTTCTGTTGGAGTATGTAACTATTTACTATATCGAGTCGCATTGTAATAACTTTTAATTCCTGCATTTTCCTTTCAATTCAATGCGATGTGAATGTTTAGCTTAGTTTATTGTTTATTTCCCATACTTACTTAGATCCTGGTTTGGTTCCAAATTAATGATTCGGTACCCATTTAGTAATCGGATCCCCGATTATAGGGTGGCGGGTCTGTAGACACCGATTTTGGACCACCCTTTTGGTCATGAACCCCATCCATCATTAGCCCATCATCACCAAACCCCTCATCTTAGCCATCTCAGCCCACTAATAACTAGGCCCATTAACCAAATCCCGACTCTAGCCACCTTTTCGTGGAAGGCCAGCCAGTCTGCCTTCCACCATCCTTCGAAGGCCAGCCAGTCCGCCTTCCACCACCCTTCGAAGGCCAGCCAGTCCGCCTTCCACCACTCTTCGAAGGCCACCCCTTGCCTTCCACCACTCTTCGAAGGCCACCCCTTGCCTTCCACCCCCTTCGAAGGCCAACCGGGCTGCCTTCTACGGGATTGGAAGGCATGTTGGCTGGCCGTCCACTCCCCTAACTACCACCTTGACCTCGTCTTCCCCACGATATCCTCTACTCGCTGCCCTCACCTCCACTACTCCGATCACTTCCACTCCGGCGACTGCCGCGTGCACCACCTCCGATCCTTGACCACTTCCCATTGGCTCCGGGATGATTTATGGGGATTTAGACCCATGTTTTCTCATATTTTCCCTTCACCTATTTAAACCCCCCATATCCTCTCGAGCAACGGGGGTTAAGGAGTTGATTTTGGAGGGAAGGCTAGGAGGAGGAAGGCTCAGACAAGGCTGGCAAGTGAGTCCGCTTTGAAGAGTCGAGCAGACACAGAGTCAGAAAGCTTCAGGAGGAGCTTCGAGACGAATCCTCCGCACTCCAAAATGGGCTTGTCTTCTTAACCCTCTCTTTTCTTTTTTTTCCTATTCACCTCATTGCATTCTCACTTTTCATCTCTTCCGTAACATTTCTCTCTCTCACTCTTCTGTCCACTTTTAACACATCACCTCACTTTTCACACACGAGCACCTACCTGCATGCATGCATCTTAGAATGACCTAGCAATTCTTATTTACCCCCAGAAGTTTCTAACAAAAAACGGGAGGTGGGTGGCCATAACATATGGTCACCTTCCCTCCCCACCACTCATCCGGTGCGTCTCCCTCCGATTTTAATTAGTTTTTTGTATCTTCATGGATAGATTCTGCATATTATAGTTCTAATCGGGTCGTTTTCTGTCTTGTCTTTTCTTTTCAGGGATCCTTACCACATTTCCACGTGCAGACTGTCGGGCTCTCCTCCTCTGGCCGGCCGGAGGAAGAGAAGGAGAAACCAGCATTTCCCGCTCCCTCAGAACGCGATCACTCTTACACTCCTGCGGAGCACAGGGACCGAAAGGTAATGCTCCTAGCGATCACACCTTAATTTCTAACCCCCTTTAAATCGCCACAGTGCTGAGACGAACGGAGGAACCCTCGATCCGAATCCCGTAGCAGCGGCGGGGGACGTTCCGGGCCCCTACAGCCCTCTGGCAATCACAGTGGGAGACCTATAGCCCGCTGCACGCGTCGCGATCAAAGGTAAAAAGGTAAGGACATGAGATATCCTACTTTGATTAAAAGAAAAAAAGCTGCCAAACGGCCAGGCGACTGGCCGTCCAACACCTTGGACGGCCACTCACCTTGCCGTCGCCTGCCCCTTGGACGGCCAGTCCCTGGCCATCCTTTCTTCTGGATGGCCAACACCCTGGCCGTCCTCCCTATTGGACGGCCAGCACACAGGCCAGCCACCTGTACTGGACGGCGGGTCCCCAGGCTGTCAGCATGTACTTGACGGCCAACCCTTGGCCGTCCTCCGACCTTGACGGCCATAATCTTGGCCGTCCACTGCCTTTGACGGTGAAGCTTCCGACCGTCCTTCCTGCTTGCTGTTGTTGTTCATATATGCTTGTTTTGTTGAATTGCTATATGTTCTGACCTGCTGGTTGTTAAAATTCTGGGTTTCTTTTGGGGTATTCTTCGCGGGGGTTTTAAGGAAGAGTCGGCATCACATCTCTAGTCACCTCTCCCGCAGGATCTGACTCTCCACCTGAGGATTCCCACTCGGGTGTGACTAGTCTTATTCTGTTGGGAACCTCCGTCAGTCTCCACGAGCCAGGGATTCCCACTTGGCCGCCGAGCAGGTTGTACCTGAAACCATCCCATAGGAACCTCGGGTTTGTGTGAGAGATTAATTAAACCTTTCCATTCACAATTATCCACCTATAGGTGTCACTGAGAGAATTATTTCAAAATTTAAAGACACCTGATTAAACCTTGGTGGAACAAGTTTTGAAAAGTGAAGGGTCGTTAAGGGTTTAAACTTGATTTGTTAGAAACCAACTCTTATAAAACATTGTTAATATTTCAACTGAAATATAAAATCATTTAGGGTCTGTGTTTCATAATGAACCGAGTGTATGTTAACGTTGTGTATGATGACATAGACGAGTTTGGTAACAATGTTATACACAACCCTCTAATCGAAATCGAAGAGGATCCACAACAGACCTTCATAGGAATGGTCCAAGCATCCAGAGAAGGGCTTCAGAGGAAGGATTCTGATGAATCTTCTACCTCACAGGGAGAAGATGAGCCAGTAATTTCCAGTAGGACATTCTAAAACCCTGGAGAAGATCTGGAACTCATTGCTGTGCTATCACGCTATACTCCGGATCAACTCATCCAGTTGGTTTCCCGTGGCAAAATTCAGGATGCCACTCCTCGGAAAACCCAATTCCAAGGATCTTCTAGCAGACCCCAGACAAGTCAAGCTATGCCCACTCACACAATCCCATTTAATCCCATCAACCAGGCCACACCTCCCAAGCAGGAGGAGTTCTTCTACAAGAATGAGGTTGAGAATTGTGTGCGGCAACTCATGGCCGAAAATATCAACCTTAGGCAGCCTCATTCTCCCTTGAGCTACTGTAAGCTCCTCCTGGCCTACTTTCCACCAGGGTTTAAAGTACCTAAGTACAGGAAGTATGATGGTACTACTGACCCACATCATCATTTATCCGGGTTTCTCATGGATTCCCACCAGTGGCTCTTCGATAGAGACCTCCTTGTCCACCTTTTTCAGAAGTCTCTCGAGGGAGAGGCCTTGAGGTGGTTCTCTTCTCTATCAGCCACTGACCTAATCAACTTTGATATGGTCTCTGAGAGGTTTATTACCCACTTCAACCACATGGCAGCCTTGCCCCCTACCTTGTTTGATCTGGTAATGGAAAAAATGAAGTCCGATGAAGACTTCACTCATTTTGCTAATAGGTGGAGAGCTATGGCTTCTAGAGCAGAGGTTGTTATCCCTGAAGCACAAGCAGTCACTATGCTTGTTAACAACGCTACCCCCCAGCTTTGAGCTATTCTCATGCTTAGCGAACTTCAAACATTCGCTCAGCTGTACAACCGAGCTAGGGTAGTTCAGTCCCAAATCCGAGACTCCACTCTGCCTTCATTCTTTGAGAACAGAAAAAGGAACTAGAAAACCACACCAGCTCCTACCACAGAAGGAGTCACCATCAATGAACAGGTCAGCATGCTGGCACAGCCGACCAGGATTCCCAATCCCCATCCTAAGTCTGACACTCAGCCCAACCAGAAGCAATATGCAGTTGTTCCTCCCCCGACTAATTACAGTCGTCCTATGGCTAAGCGAGCTTCATATCCACCTCTGCCGGAATCATTGGCAGACATTTTTTATGCCTTGCTAGCTTGTAACGCCATTCAACTCCCACCTCAAAGAGAAGGTGTCTCGCGCAATACGGACACGTCCAGGTATTGCCCCTACCATAGGATCACTGGACACACAATCTACAATTGCTTCACCTTCAGGGATTGGGTGTATGACTTGAATGATGAAGGGCGGATAAACTGGGAGGACATGAGAAAAGCCATTGAGGCTTTGAAGGCTAAAAAGGAACTGGGAATTGTGAAGGACCCGTTACCTTCTCAACAAGTAGGTCAAGATTCCTCCAGCTCTCAAGTAAAGGTCAACACTTTGATCAAAAACTTGGAGCCCGTAACAGTTCGCAGGTAACAATACTGGGAGTACGAAGGGTCTGGGATAAGACATCAAGATCCCACTTGGTCGCGTGAAACTAAAGGAGTTACTCCGGAAGTCTCCACGCTTTCCCCTAATGAGCCTTTGGTCCTAATCCGGCCCAAAGAGCAACAAGCAACCCCCAAGCCGGTCACTCTCATTCAGATCCCTCCGATCACAGCCGAGGGGCCCACTCTATCTATCTTTTGTCCAACCAGGAACCAGGGTTCGATGACTGGCTTCAATCCCATTAGGTCACCATTGGAAGCAGATCCAATCTCGGTAGGAGTAACGCTCAGGAATCGCATCATTCCTCCAAGCCAGCCCTTGGACTCTCAAGGTAACTCAATCCCTACCATGGGGAATGCCCAGTCTGAGTATGACATCCTCCAGCATTTAGAGAAGACCCCCGCTAAGATCTCTATCCTCGAGCTTATCCGGAAGTCTCCCACACACAGGGAGACGTTGTTTAATTTCCTACAACAAATCACGGTCAATGAGGATCTTCCTAGTGGTGGGGTCACTAATGCTATCCTCTCAGTTACTCAGACCCCCATGATCTCCTTCTCGGAAAAGGATCTAGCTCCCCCTGAGTGCCGATCCCTTCCTCTGTGCCTAACCGCCATTCTCAATGGTCATTCAGTAGACTCCATTCTACTGGATACCGGTGCCTCTATCAATGTCTGTCCCCTTAAGACCCTCAAAAGGATAGGGATAGACCCAGAGAAGGTTGAGTCCACCTCTATGATGGTCTCAGCTTATGACAATTCCCAGAGACCAGCAGATGGGAAGATCTTCCTGCAACTAGAAATCTGTCCGGTATCCATGATTTCAGAATTCTACATCCTGGATGTTAAGCCAATCTACAATGCTATTCTAGGGAGACCATGGATGGACCAAACCTTGGGAGTCCCATCCACCAACCACCAGTGCTATAAGTTCCCGTATAACGGGAAAATTGTAAAGGTCAAAAGCACTCCCTACATTGAGTCATTGGACTCAGTGACAGCAGAGCAAATTCCGTCCATGATAACTTCCAGGAAAGGCAAAGAGTTTGTTCTTTCATCAGTAAATTCTCACCTAAGGCCTAGGTCTGGCATAGGTTGGTAGCTCATGAGTAAGATGGGGTATAGCTCAGGCTCCGGGTTAGGGAAAGAAGAACAAGGCATTCGTGACCCCATCTCAGAGAACCCTGTCAGTGGGGGATGTGGTCTGGGTTATAAGTTTACTTAACCACCAAAAGGAACAAATAAGTGGTCCCTCATGAACCACTTTGTGAGAAAGAAGCAGGAATTGCCCAGGATAGAGGAGGAAGTGCAAGAATATCATGAGGGTAGTCAAGAGGAACACTTTGGCATATCATCCTTGTTTTGTGAGTCAAGCAGCCCGCCGATAGGGCTTTTCTTGGCCATGAATGAACCGGCTCCGGCTACGTTTATTCCTTTCTTATTCCACCCATCTTCTGTCCCGATGCTCTCAGCTCTGATCGATGCCATTTCTTCGGAATGTTTCATGTTACAGGCGTTCGGTCACGAAAAAAAAAAGCCCAATTCCCATCCTGAGGGAGGGGAAATCACTTTCGAGGAGCTTGCGTGGTGGGGCAACCCCGCCTTCATTGAATCTTTGTCCCAAGGGTCTACCCTTGTCCCATCCAGGACAAAACTGACCCATTCTCCAAGCCATGTACATAGCAGTTTAGGAATTAGGATAGCTTCCTCCCTGTCTAGAAATTGTAGGGCTAAGCAAGTTCCTTCGTTCTTAGTTCAGGAATTAGCAAATAGGTGTAAAGCTTTGAAAAAGTTGGATAAGTTTTTTCAGGTAGGGGTCATCTCCGAACCATTGGAGTTAGTGAAAAACGAGTCTTGCAGTGATGGTCTGGGAGTGTTTGAGCTTAGTGAAGAGGAAGAGGTGGATGACTTGGCCGAACCACTTGTCAATGGGACGAGACGGTTTGATGAACCTTCATCAGCCATCGACGAACCCACTAAAGAAGTCAACCTTGGAACAGAGGAGGATCCGAAGATAGTGCTAATTAGTGCCCGTTTGAGTCCAGAAGAAGAAGGGTCCATAATAGCCGTGCTCTAAGAACACCGTGATGGGTTCGCTTGGTCAAACGAGAATATGCCCGGAGTAAACACAGAATTGGTGGAACATCGGCTAATCCTCAAACCTGACGCCAAACCCGTGAAACAAAAGTTGAGACGGCTACAACCGGAATTAGCACTCAAAGTAAAAGAAGAGGTTGACAAATTACACAAGGCCAAGTTCATCCGGGTAGTGCTCTATCCTAAGTGGATGGCTAATATCGTCCATGTGGCAAAAAAGGACGGAAAGGTTAGAGTTTGCATAGACTTTCGCAACCTCAATCAAGCCTGCCCAAAGGATGATTTCCCACTACCTCATATAGACTTGCTAGTTGATAACACGGCTGCATTTGAGATGTTGTCTTTCATGGATGGTTTTTCGGGATATAATCAGATCCAACAAGCTGAGGAAGACTAGGAGAAAACATCTTTCATAACCCCATGGGGAACTTATTGCTACATGGTCATGCCATTTTGGCTTAAGAATGCTGGAGCCACCTACCAGAGGGCTATGATGGCAATTTTTCATGACATGATTCACATCGACATGGAGGTTTATGTGGATGATATCTTAGTAAAGTCCAAAACCAGGAAGGGACATGATCAAATCCATAGGACTGTAATGCAGAGGTCAAGGGAGCACCAACTGAAAATGAACCAAAAAAAATGCGTATTTGATGTTTCTTCTGATAAATTGCTAGGGTTCATGGTGAGTAGAAGGGGGATTGAGATTGATCCAGACAAAGTGAAGGCAATAGTGGAAATGCCTCCACCTAAAAATGTCAGGGATATAAAGGGTCTCATCGGCCGTTTGCAATTCATCAGACGGTTCATATCTCAACATTCTGTGAGATGTAAACCCTTTTACGATCTATTGAAAGGAGGGGCAAAGTTTATTTGGAGCGATAAGTGTCAAAAGGCCTTCGACGAATTGAAAAGCTATCTCCTCAATCCACCAGTCCTTATGGCTCCTATCCCGGGGCGGCCTCTATTGCTATATGTCTCCACCACTGAAGAATCAGCTGGAGCAGTATTGGCCCAACTTGACGACGAGAAGAAAGAGAGAGCAGTGTACTATCTTTCCAAGCTTTTCAACGATGCCGAAAAGCGATACACTGCCATGGAAAGGACATGTGCGGCCGTCATCTGGGTAGTGCAGAAATTGAAGTACTACTTCCTCGCCCATGAGGTCAAACTTCTAGCAAGAATGGACCCGATCAAATATTTGCTAGAGCGGCCAGTTGTAACAGATAGACTGGTACGATGGCAGACCTTCTTGAACCAATTTGACATCACCTATGTAAATCAGAAGGCTGTGAAGGGGCAAGCAATTGTCGAACACCTAGCCCATCATCCACTGCCTACATTTTCACCCGTCAACGAGGAATTCCCGGATGAGGAGTTGGGTCTAATAGTGGATGATACTCCATCCTGGGTCCTTTATTTCGACGGGGCATTTAATTCTCAAGGCAGTGGGATAGGAGTGGTCCTCGTATCTCCAAAAGGGGTAAGTATTCCGCACGCTTGCCAACTCTCCTTCTCAGTGACCAACAATGTCGCTGAATATGAGGCCCTCCTTGCTGGCTTAAAATTGGCGCTGGTTCTTAACGTCTTGGAGTTGAGGATAATTGGAGACTCTCAACTAATCCTCCGCCAAACCGTGGGCAAGTACCAAACCCGGGATTCAAAATTGAAGCCATATCAGGAATTAGTGAAGTCGCTAGCCAGGCATTTTAGAAGGATTACCTATGTACATGTGCCTAGGTCTCAGAATATCCTAGCAGATGCCCTAGCCTCCCTATCTTCAGCATTAAAGATTCCTGTCACCAAAGGTTCAGCCACCATCACTCTGCACAAGCAAGACTCGCCCTCCTTCCGGGACTCCTGGTTCCAACAATTCCTCCGCCCATCTGAGCACATCTCTACTATCACAGATGAACTCACCCCCAATTGGGATGATGGGAATCCGTGGTATTTTGATATCATGAACTATCTCCACGATGGGTCATTCCCATCTTATGTCACATCTTCTGACCGTAAGGCTATCCGCCGTGCATCTCAACGATACTTTATCTTAGGCGGTCGCCTTTTCAGAAGATCCTTTAGCGGAATGCTTCTTCGATGTCTAGATGATACCGAAATTCACCATATCATAGAAGCAGCTCACGCCAGTGATTGTGGCGTTCATATCTATGGTCGTGCCTTAGCTCAGAAGCTCCTCATGTCCTATTATTGGCCTTCAATAGAGGCTGATTGTTCCATATTTGTTCAGAGGTGCTTGAAATGCCAGTTACATACTAACAAGGTTCATGCACCTTCATCATCTCTCAAATCCGTCATTTCCCCGTGGCCCTTCGCCATGTGGGCATTCGACGGTATAGGATCTTTGGAGGATCCATCAGGAGAAATAAAAAGGAAATCATTTATCTTAACCGCCACTGAATATTTCACTAAATGGGCTGAAGCGGAAGCATTTGCAGAAGTCAAAGCATCCACGGTGGTGAAGTTCATCAAGCACAACATTCTTGCCAGGTTCGGGACACCGCGCGATCTCATCACCGACAATGGACCACAATTCATCTCCCAAGAGCTCCAGGACATGTGCAGTAAGTATGGCATTAATTTGCACAATTATTCGCCTTACTACCCACAAGGAAATGGTCAGGCTGAAGCCACCAATAAAACTCTCATTCGAATCATCAAAAGAACTTGCAGATCACACAATTATTCAAACTGGCCGGATCGCCTAGTAGAAGCTCTTTGGGCGTACCGTACTTCTGTCTGAACCCCCACCGGACAAACACCTTATTCACTAACATTCGGAACAGATGCGGTACTTCCATATGAGATTCTCTTCCCTTCTCTAAGAGTGCAGTTGGACAATGGAATTAGCGACGCCGAGCGTCATAAGGCCATGTTAACCCAACTGGAACTATTAGACGAAAAAAGAATGATGGCGGCAAACCATGCTCAAGTTTACAGAAATAGGATCGCAAGATTCTACGCAAAGAAGGTTCTCGAAAGAAAGTTTGAAATTGGAGAAATTGTACTGAAAAGAAAAATGATCAAAATTCCTGGTCCCAGGAGCAAATTGCAAGAAAATTGGGAAGGTCCATTTGTAATCAAGGAGGCATACTCAGATAATGCATACCGCTTAATCAATGAAAAAGGAGAGGAATTACCCCACTCATGGAATGGGGTGTATCTGAATAAGTTTTATCCATGAAAACACAAAAAAATCAAAAATCAAAAATCTCAAAAAATTGAATATCCAAAAAAGCATCCAAAAATATATGTAAATATGTGCATACTTCAATGAAAATGACCAAAAAATCAAAAAGACACAAAATCCAACTGTCTGGTGACTGCCATGTAACCCCCTGTCTAGGTCTAGTTGCATGATAGATTGGGTTAACATTAAGGTTTGGCTAAGACTTTGGTCCACCAAAACCTTGGACGTGTCTACTTTACTTTCATACGGATCCCCATGATCATCCTGAGATGCACACACTTACACGTTTTTTAAAAGAGAACCTTTTAAAATGAGTTCAAAGTCTTTAATATACTGTCAAAATGCAACCTTTTGCTCTTCGTCTCTCGACCGATCAGGACAATTGACGCCCTTAAACAGTCGAGCTCAGCAAATTGCGGTTCCTCCACAACCCGATAGATGTAACCCTTCAAAAGGGCCCAAAAATGAAATGTAAAGGACCAGAGCACGTGAAGAGGGCAGTGTCCCCGCAGATGGAATATCAAATAACCCCGAAAAATGTCAAGAGAGGAAAAGAAACACAAAAAAAGAAAAGGGGTTCAAGCAATCATACAAAAAAGTCTGGTCGTGACCGTGCCTGGCCATGAAATCTACCAAAGGCCTGAAAAGTCAAAATAGGGGCATCTAGGAGGTTAAAAGGGGTCCGTTTTGTCACAGCTCGTCCTTTTAATGGTTTTGTCAATCCTCCTGTGAGGTTTGTCTCAAACTTTCTTCACTTTTTCCCCCTCAAGGGTTTAGCACAAGATAGCTATCTAAAGACTGAATATCATTTTATAATGGTTCGTTTTTCAAAAATCGTCATATGCTCACATGATCACAGGAGTCCGAAATGGGTGAAGAGTAATGTCAGTGTTTCTGGTGAACTAATTTCTTAACCATAATCTTAATGTGTACTCTTAAAACTTCGGGCTTAGGTCAATGCATGCGCGTCACCAATCGGTGCGACGGCGTCTGATTCCGGGTCAGCGTCGCGCGGTTGACCGTTAGGGTTCCAAGGTGTTCCATCATATACCTTCTAAATTGTGAGGAAAGAGACTCGGGTCGGGCAAATCATTTACCTCGAAAACGTTTTGGGCAAACTTGGTGGTCGGGAGCAGCTGGGAGCCTAAGCATGGCATGACGGTATTGTCATCAGTATGAGTCTTAACCGGTCAAGGTTAGTTTGAGGAGTCTAGAGGCCCAAATCAATCTAGATGCGTGCTTAGGATACTTGGGAAGTTGAGTGTGCATTTCCCTTTCATCATTCGACCAAACTAAGTTTGGGCAGTCACCAGATGGGTGGAATAAAAAAAAAACACGTTTTCATTCATCACACACCTCATTTGTTAAATACCCACAAGCATTTGGATATTCACTTGTCGCATTAGTTTCGATATTCTTCCTTTTGTCTGGTTAGTAGGATACGGCCCCTTGACCCTATGCGAAGGCTAGGGAAAAGGTAGTTGCTCTTTTTGGGCAAGGGGCCGAAAACAGATACTACTAACTGTTTCTCCTGATGTTGTGCATGCAGAAATAACAGGTTTGGACAGAAAGCAGAACAAGAAGTGCCCAGATATGAACAGTGAAATATGCAAGCATAATATCATAATCATACATCACGACACAGGGGCATACCCCTCCATCAGCTCCCAATCCCTCTTCCTCTCAATCCCTCTTCCTTCCCTCCGCATCGTCATCTCTCCTATCTCGAGAGGGGTGCCTCATCTGGCTCTCAACGTCATCCTCACGAGCACGGCGATGCCCTGACGCCGGTCGCATAAACCCCGATGAGCCAGCGGGTCGCAATGCTCTCCACGCATCCTCAGCTAGAAGGGAGTCAAGGTCTCTGAAGACAGAGCTCCCAGCAGGTGCCTGGCCAGCCGACGGGGCAGGAATGGGGGGACGAGCTCCTGGACTCTGTGTGCTGGATCTCGTAGCTCGCTCTCGCCCCTTCTTTATCACTCGGTCCCACAGGGTTCGGTACTTGAAATGAAGCTCCCGCACCTCTACCTGCGACCTCGTCAGTTCCTCCCGTAAGCCAGCCATCTTACCCTCCCAGTACACGTCCGGGTGGGATCCTTCTCTCGCCCTGGCCCGAGCTGTCCGCTCCTCTAAGACCTGGTCTCTCAACTGCTGATTAAGGCTCTCCAACTCTTGCGCCCTGGCTAAGGCGGTCTCCACCTCCTGGCGCTGCAAAGGAACTCAGGGTCAAACAAGCTCAATCATTATAACACAGGAGCAGAACAAGTCTCACCTGCTGTGCCAAATCCGCCTCTCGGGCCTCCGCACGACGGAGAGCATCTTGCAGTCTCGCCTCCCAATCAGCAGGGGCAGCTGGCCCCTGGGATGATGAGCCCGCACCAGGATCTCCTCGCAGCCCGTGACGGGCTAGCGTCTCTCTCTGCATCACAAGGGTTTTTCACAAAGATAAGATGGATAATCTCACACCCGAATTTAGAAATCAGACTTCTCACCAATTCCCTAATCTGGTAAAGCAGGTCACTCGTCTGCAGAACCAGAATCTCATTATAATTCTTTAGGACCTGCACGGCTTCAGTTTCAGGCATCTGTTACAGGAATATCACTAAGGTTAATCCATGGAAAATTTAAGTGAAATAGACTGAAGGGTTTAAGTGACGTACCCGCCGCGCATCCAGAAACATGCGGTTTGAGTACCGCCGGGCATAATCCCCCATGTATCTGAAGCTGTTTTGCAGGGATTTATCCTCCTGCAGGGCATCCCCGGTGCGGTGCCACACTTCAATCTCAGCCCGCCTCACCACTCGCCAATCCTGACCAATAGCAAAAGATCGGCGACGACTGCGGTTCATATCAGGATAGGTCGAATAGGCGAGTAGAGGCTGATGCCATCCCCATGTGCGGTAGGACATCCGGACAAAGAGGCCGTCACAAATGTTCACGCACAGCAAGGGCACTTCCCACCGGAACTGAGAGAGGCTCTGGGACACCCATGGATGATCGGCCAGGTCCTCCTCTGCATATGGCATCCACACCACCTGAATGAAACAAAGGGTCAGACCTAATCACTTGTTCAGATGCACATATATCTCAAATCACTCACCATATGAGGAGGAAATGTGTTGAGCTGGGCACGGATGTCCTCCACGTGGTACATCACGGGGCGATAATCCCGGATCATTTCCCACCGCGCCATAAGAGGGGTCCATCCCTCACGATCTGCAGAAACGGTCCCTCGGCCGATGGGGAAGCGGGTATAACCCCAGATCTACAAAGGACAACACAGTCAGTGCCAATCAACATAAGTGAGGATGGAGATCCACAACCAAGGGACTCACCTTCTTCTTCTTCGGGGGCACCTCTCCGTTGCCACCGCCTTCCTCATCACCTTCTCCTTCTTCTTCCTCTCCATCAGCTCCGTCTTCTTCCTCTTCATCCTCCTCCGTTGTCGCCGCCCTCTCTTCTTCTTCTTATTCCTCTCCTGCGCGAAGCGGCTCCTCGCCGCCGCCGCCGCCAATGTCATCCTCGCCGCCGCCGCCGCCGACGTCCACCTCGTCGCCGCCGCCGCCACTGGAGCTCGCTCCATCGCCACCGCCGGTCCTCCTCCTCCTAAGGGAGCGGGGAAGCCAAACTCTCGCCATGGATGGAAGGGTGAAAAAATTTTGGAATCAGAGAAGAGGAAGAAAGGGGTAGGGGTGGAGAACAATAGAACCCAGGGCTTCTTAAAGCCATCCGCCGGCGTGGATGGCTAGCCACCCGGCCGTCGGCCAGCGTGGACGGCCACAGGCGTGGCCGTCGGCGGACGGCCAGCCGCCTGGCCGTCCGCCAGCGTGGACGGCCACGGGCGTGGCCGTCCGCCTGCGTGGACGGCCAGCCCGTGGCCGTCCGACGTGTACGTCAATGTGGGTGGTTTGCTTACATCTTCGGAGCGAAATTTCCAAGAAAATAAAATTTGTATTATTCACTAAAATTTCAATGGATACATTATTCCAGTGCTCTACGGCCCATGAAAAAGGCACATACAGCAAGTCGTACATGGGTTAAATAGTTCACATATCTTTTGACTTCCTCTAAAGTCTCTGGTACATCAAGACGAGCTTTTGTGAATCTGGAGTGACGACGCCATGCACGTCGGAATCGCTCTATTGCTTGCGCCTCTCTCGCGTACCCTGTATGTCTCGGCACGATCAGTGTGTCATGCAAAGCAGGGAGCGGTACCTGTCTGGGAACCCCGATCTGAAGATGGCAACGATGTCCTTGGTACACAGCTAACTCGTCAGGGCCAATTAGCCACAACTCACGCTCACGAGAAGCCCTTGTGGTGAACTCCATATCTCGAAGGATCATCGGGACAAAGATAAAAATTTCCACGGGCAGGAAGTTCAGGTAATCACGCCAGTCGTCCCTCATCTTGAGATGAGCCGTGAGACACCTAACTTGATCTTCGGGACCAAGAAGCGAGTGTGCAGGATACCATGCGCTGTGCTGAAAAATCCAGGAGGCAGAAGTTACTTTTTCATCAAAATCAAAGGATAAATGCATCTCCATCCACAATTGTAAGGTGAACAACCTTCCCCTCACAGATCGCCCCATGCTCATGTGGTTACGCCCTCCATGCATATGTGACAAGATCACCGGGGCAAGAGAATGACCCTTCCACAACAAGCTCAGCACGCTCACATACTCCCTCTCTAGCACAGAGCCTGTAGTGGGAAACCATAAGACTCCCCCGAGAACTAGGCATAAGCCTCGCATCAGCCTCTCAGATTCGACCGTCTTGCACTTAATCTCTCGGATCAACCAGTACGCAAGGCGATCGACGAGGATTCCTCGACTGTTAGTCATGCGGCATACCTCCCGTTTATCCTGCACTATATCAACAAAGATTTCCTCCCATGCAGGCAAACCAGAGGGATCGCCGGTGGCTAGGCCCTCCCAGCCATAGAAAACTTCTACCTCCTCCACCAGTATTGTTGCCTCAAACTCTCGGAATACGAACGTGTGCGTCTCCGGATGCCACAGTTCGAGCAGTGCACCTAGCCCCTCCCAGTGCCAGTGGATAAAAGCGAACCACTTTGCAAACACAATGGAACGGGTCAAATTCCACCGATGCATATATACCCTCATGCCTAGGGTAATCACGTCCAGCAGGGCCGCAAGCCATGCATACTTGCGAGTATGCCTAGCGTCAGGGAATTTGGGAAGAGGCTGCAGGATAACCGAGAGTCAAGAAAGAGAGGAGAGAACTAAAGTGGACAACATAAAGGTTTGAGCATACCTGTCCATGGGCCACTAAGTTGCTGAGGTGGCCTTCCACATCGGATAGAACCTGAGGTTCCCTAGCAGTAGCGCGAGCAGAAGGTGAAGCCATCTTTCCACAGAAAGTTTCAGTTCTGGAAGAAAGCCCCACGACAACCCTCCCCTTTTAAGGCCACGGGATAACTACAAACTTTTCCACGTCCCATAAGAGACGGAAGGACATGCATATCCTTTTCTTTTCCCCTCTTATGGACGGCATACCCCTTGGCCTTCCACCACTTCATGGACGGCACATCCTTTGGCCTTCCACCTTTTCATAGAAGGCATGCTAGTTGGCCTTCCACCTTTTCGTGGAAGGCATGCTAGTTGGCCTTCTACCACTTTAGAAAAGGCCCATCCGAGAAGGCATATTGCCCTTCTCCCTTCTCTACTTTGATAAGGTAACCTCACCACCAAGGTCAGGAGACCACTTTGCTCAATATCAACAAATTAATAGTTCTTCCTGGCAACCGAGTCGAAGCCATATCGGATTGGCATTCTACCATTAGAATAGCCATATCTTCCATATTGGCTTGGACTAGAAACTAAACATTTGCTTCTCATCCTCCCGCAGTTTAATGCTTAAAGTTGTGATCATTGAATATGTGAACGTTGCTAATGTGTGTTTTTTGCAGCTGCAGGAAATCTGAGGCAAGTAGGATTGAAGATATAGGAGGCTAATAACTTTGGGCATATAGACTCTGAGTTCCTCTTTAAACAAAACAATGAGGAGTCTATACACTCCAAGTTATTCGATTGGCCAATAAATCCCTCATGTTTGCATTAGGAATTTGTTTGTTAATTTTAAATCAGCATGCATTTGCATAAGCATCTACCCTCACCCTAGGGGCAATGACCATAATTCATCATTCTGCTTAACCCATTGTTGATCTGTGAGTCTGACAATTGTACGTATGTTAGCCCTTTTGAATTGCGAGACCTCATCCTTTTTCCAATACATGTGCTTGAGATTCTCTCACTTAGCGATCACCCGATGCGCCAGGCCACCGCGCGCCCGTTGTGTCGAGAGTTCTTCAAGTCACACTCCTACATCTTTCATGCTTGAGATCCCCTTGGGCCAGATCGTTGCATCCTTGTGCGCCAAGGCCTCGCGGTTCCAGCACCCGAGGGTCCCACGGATTGTGATTCTCTAGCCTGAATTTGGTTCCTCTTCTCAGTCACCTTTGCAATTCGAATAGCTAGATTTCATGCATTTGCCGCACTCTCATACCACCTTTGGATACATCTCATCTCTTTATTGGGCCGTCCAAAATCAGGTTTGATTTCCGGAACACCCATTTATCATTCCGTTCCACTCCACTGCAAAACAGGTGTCCCGGAGGGGCATTTGTAGACACCGATTTTGGACCACCCTTTTGGTCATGAACCCCATCCATCATTAGCCCATCATCACCAAACCCCTCATCTTAGCCATCTCAGCCTACTAATAACTAGGCCCATTAACCAAATCCCGACTCTAGCCACCTTTTCGTGCAAGGCCAGCCAGTCCGCCTTCCACCACCCTTCGAAGGCCAGCCAGTCTGCCTTCCACCATCCTTCGAAGGCCAGCCAGTCCGCCTACCACCACCCTTCGAAGGCCAGTCAGTCCACCTTCCACCACCCTTCGAAGGCCAGCCAGTCCGCCCTCCACCATCCTTCGAAGGCCACCCCTTGCCTTCCACCACTCTTCGAAGGCCACCCCTTGGCTTCCACCCCCTTCGAAGGCCAACCGGGCCGCCTTCCACCACTTCATGGAAGGCCAGCTACTTGGCCTTCCACGGGATTGGAAGGCATGTTGGTTGGTCGTCCACTCCCCTAACTACCACCTTGACCTCGTCTTCCCCACGATCTCCTCTACTCGCTGCCCTCACCTCTACTACTCCGATCACTCCCCATTCCGGCGACTGCCGCGCGCACCACCTCCGATCCTTGACCACTTCCCATTGGCTCCGGGATGATTTACGGGGATTTAGACCCCTCTTTTCTCCTATTTTCCCTTTACCTATTTAAACCCCCCATATCCTCTCGAGCAACGGGGGTTAAGGAGTTGATTTTGGAGGGAAGGCTAGGAGGAGGAAGGCTCAGACAAGGCTAGCAAGTGAGTCCGCTTTGAAGAGTCGAGCGGACACAGAGTCAGAAAGCTTCAGGAGGAGCTTCGAGACGAATCCTCCGCACTCCAAAATGGGCTTGTCTTCTTAACCCTCTCTTTTCTTTTTTTTCCTATTCACCTCATTGCATTCTCACTTTTCATCTCTTCCGTAACATTTCTCTCTCTCACTCTTCTGTCCACTTTTAACACATCACCTCACTTTTCACACACGAGCACCTACCTGCATGCATGCATCTTAGAATGACCTAGCAATTCTTATTTACCCCCAGAAGTTTCTAACAAAAAACGGGAGGTGGGTGGCCATAACATATGGTCACCTTCCCTCCCCACCACTCATCCGGTGCGTCTCCCTCCGATTTTAATTAGTTTTTTGTATCTTCATGGATAGATTCTGCATATTATAGTTCTAATCGGGTCGTTTTCTGTCTTGTCTTTTCTTTTCAGGGATCCTTACCACATTTCCACGTGCAGACTGTCGGGCTCTCCTCCTCTGGCCGGCCGGAGGAAGAGAAGGAGAAACCAGCATTTCCCGCTCCCTCAGAACGCGATCACTCTTACACTCCTGCGGAGCACAGGGACCGAAAGGTAATGCTCCTGGCGATCACACCTTAATTTCTAACCCCCTTTAAATCGCCACAGTGCTGAGACGAACGGAGGAACCCTCGATCTGAAGCCCGTAGCAGCAGCGGGGGACGTTCCGGGCGCCTACAGGGTCGTTACAGTTGGTATCAGAGCATTCGGTCTGGCAAATAAATGAATAACTAGGTTAAATGTCGTAAGTCCGGCAAATAATTACATTATCCCGTACAGGCATGGAGGTAGTATAGGTTTTAGGATTCTAATTAGAACTTTTCGATTCTGTGAATGTAGGCGATTAGATGGCTCCTAGGAAGAGGATGCCGGTTAATAGAGAGCGTGGAGATGTCCCTAGTGGGTCTGAGGCTGGTAGGCCGAGTGTAGAGCATTTCATGGAGGCTATGATGGACACGATGGCTAGATATCAGACCCGAGACCCTAGTGAGAGTTCCAGTGCTCGGGGAGGTTCTTCAGCTACACTAGAGAGATTCCTGAAGCTGAGGCCGCCTCATTTCACCGGTCGTCCCGACCCTGATGAGGTTGTTCACTGGTTGAGGGAGATGGAGAAGACTTTTGATACTATGGATTGTGCAACAGTTGAGAGGACTCCGTTGGCTACCTTCATGTTGAAGGATAGCGCCTACGATTGGTGGACCACTTTGAAGAGTCTGTCATATGCAGATAGGAGCCTCAAGGAGATTCCATGGGAGACTTTCGTGAAGGAATTCAATGAACAGTACTTCTCTAGGCATGTTCAAAGGGCAAAAGAGAGGGAATTCATGGAGCTGACCCAAGGAAGCATGATAGTGTTGGAATACCAGGCGAAGTTTGTTTCGCTTGGGAGGTCTGTACCTTTCATTTCAGGGGACAAGGAGCGTCGGACTGAGAGGTTTGTGGATGGACTAAGGTCCAGTTTAAGGAACTTTGTGGCATCTCACTGTTGTACAGATTTGGCATCGGCGGTTAGGTGTGCAGCGGCAGTGGAGGCACTGCAGAATCAGTCAGCCCGGGAGAGAGGACTGACTACTCAGGGACCAGCTCGTGGCAGGGGAAAGGCAGCGGCAGCAGCTCCTTCGTCCGGATCAGGATCTTCGTCACTTGGCTCCAGATTCAGGAGATTCTTTCGAGGCGGTGGCAGTAGTAGCAGCAGCAGCAGTAGCAGCAGACCCAGGCAGGATCAGCAGAGCCAGTCGGTGTCTAGCGCTCAGCAGGAGACAGCTCAGAGGCTTCCAGCAGTTTGCCAGCATTGCGGTGGTACTCACGGTGGGACTCAGTGTCCTGCTTTTTCCGGGAGATGCTATACTTGTGGCCAGCAAGGCCACGTGGCTAGGTTTTGCCCGCAGGGGCGTGGTCAGAGGCAAGGGCCAGGTGATCAGAAGAAGCCGAGGACCCAGGGGAGAGTGCTAGCTATCACCAGGAAGGAGGCTCGTGCATCCAACTTGGTGGAAGGTACACTTTCTGTCCTTGGGAACTCTGCACATGTGCTAATTGATTCGGGTGGTTCGCATTCTTTCATTTCTGAGCAGTTCATAGATGTTCTTTCTGCACCTGTTGATGAGCTATCTGATGGATTGATGGTAGAAGTGCCTTCTGGGGATTTCATGTTATCTTATAATTGTTTGAGGGATATTCCCTTGACCATTGAGGGCCATGAGTTACCTGCCCAGTTGGTTGTGCTTGCCATTCGTGACTTTGATATCATCCTGTATTATGCTGAGGTGGACTGCCACAGGAAGAGAGTGCGTTTCTCTATTCTAGACATCCCGACCTTCTACTTCCAAGGTATTAGACTCTCTTCTCGAGGTATTCTTATTTCTACCTTTAAGGCCCAGAGGTTGCTTGTTGGTGGTTGCGAGGCCTTCCTTGCCTCTGTCGTTCTAGCTAATGTTAGTAGAAGTCCCAGTCCTTGGGAGGTGCCTGTGGTGTGTGACTTTGTAGATGTGTTTCCTGAGGAATTTCCTGGCCTTCCTCCTCAGCGAGAGGTTGAGTTTACTATTGAGCTTGCACCGGGTACGGCGCCCCTGTTTAAGGCCCCGTATCGGATGACGCCAGCTGAACTCGCTGAGTTGAAGGCGCAGTTGCAGGAGTTGCTGGATAAGGGTTTCATTCGTCCCAGTACTTCTCCGTGGGGTGCTCCAGTTCTATTTGTCAGGAAGAAGGATGGTTCTCTGAGGTTGTGCATTGATTATAGACAGTTGAACCAGGTGACGATAAAGAATAAGTACCCACTCCCGAGGATCGATGATTTGATGGATCAATTGCAGTCTGCGAAGGTGCTTTCAAAGATTGACTTGAGATCAGGGTATTATCAGATGAGGATCCGTGAGATTGATATTAGTAAGACGGCTTTTAGGACTCGGTATGGACATTATGAGTTTTTGGTTATGCCTTTGGCTTGACCAATGCTCCGGCGGCTTTTATGGATTTAATGAACCGGGTCTTCAAGGCCTATTTGGATCAGTTTGTGGTTGTATTTGTGGATGATATTTGATATACTCTTCTTCTGAGGAAGAGCATGCCACACATCTTCAGATGGTATTGCAGGTTCTGAGAGAGCACCAACTCTATGCCAAGTTTAGCAAGTGTGAATTCTGGTTAGACAAGGTACACTTCCTAGGGCATGTCATTTCTGGCGAGGGCATCGCAGTGGATCCAGCCAAAATTGAGGCAGTGATGGATTGGAGCAGGCCAACAACAGTGACTGAAATCAGGAGCTTCTTGGGGCTAGCAGGTTATTACAGGCGGTTTGTCCAGGGGTTTTCTTCGATAGCGGCCCCCTTGTCGAGGTTGACTCGTAAGGGAGTTCGTTTTGAATGGACCGAGGAGTGTGAGCGGAGTTTCATTGAGTTGAAGACTCGCCTCACTTCGGCTCCAGTGTTGGTAATTCCATCAGGATCAGGTGGGTTTGTAGTTTACTCAGATGCATCACGTCGAGGTTTGGGTGCAGTTCTAATGCAGCATGGTAGGGTCGTGGACTATGCTTCTAGACAGCTAAAGAAGCATGAGGAGAACTATCCTACCCATGACTTAGAGTTGGCAGCTGTAGTTTTTTCACTGAAGATCTGGAGACATTATTTGTATGGAGAGAAATTTCAGGTTTTTACTGATCACAAGAGCCTGAAGTATGTGTTCACTCAGAGGGATCTGAATTTGAGGCAGCGAAGGTGGATGGAATTCATCAAGGATTATGACCTCGACCTTTCTTACCATCCAGGCAAGGCGAATGTGGTGGCAGACGCCTTGAGTCGGAAGACGGTCGTGTCATACCTTATGATTCGAGAATGGAGATTATTTGAGCAAGTTGTGGAATCTTCCTTTCGGGTTCCACGTGAGGATGATAGAGCCGTGTTGGCCAGCTTGACTGTGAGGCCAGCAGTATACCATACTGTGATTGAGGCTTAGAGGGTAGATGTAGAGTTACCGCAGATTCTCCAAAGACCAGAGGTGGAGTTGTGGGATGACGGTACAGTCAGGTTTAGAGGCAGACTCTATGTTCTGGCCGAAGAGGACGTGCGCAGGAGTGTCCTTGATGAGGCGCACCGTTCTAGATATGCAGTGCATCTCGGGACAACTAAGATGTATCATTGTTTGAGAAGGCACTTTTGGTGGCCTAGTATGAAGAAGGATGTGGCTGAGTATGTGGCTAGGTGCATGACTTGTCAGCAGGTTAAGGCCGAACATCAGAGACCAGGAGGGTTGTTGCAGCCCTTGCCGATCCCGGAATGAAAATGGGAGCATGTGACTATGGACTTTGTGATGGGATTACCTGTATCCCCTAGCAGAAGAGACGCGATCTGGGTTATTGTTGATCGGCTGACCAAGTCGGCACACTTCCTGGCTATTAGGAAGGACTGGTCAGTCGGGAGAATGTAAGGACTGAGGTTTCGGGTTCAGTATTCGGGTCGGATCCCCTGGGTTGGACCCTGGGGGGGGGGGGGGGGGTCTTGAGAGTTTCTTCTGAATGACGTCTGTCCTGCACGACGCCTTTCAAACGGCGTCTTGCTGGGTGGACGCCATTTAGGTATGTTGCCGTTGTGCCACGTGGGCGCCACATGGGCAGGTTTCGGGCCGCGAGAGTATGGCCCATGTCTTGTCATCTGAACGGCGTCCGTGATGGACGACGCCATTCAGACTGCGACCCTGCGATGTCAGTGTACGGTGCCGGTCTTGTCGTCTGAACGGCGTCTGTGGTGAGCGACGCGTTACAGAGCTTCTGTCAGTACGGCCCGTCCTGTCATCTGAGAGGCGTCTGTCTTGCACGACGCATTTTACTCTGTTTCGGATTGACCCCGCGGGCCTTCCCTTCTTTCCCTCATTCATACCCTCTCACTCTCTCTCCTCGCCCTTTTCACCCTCCGACCCCTCTCTTCCCCTTTCCTTTCCCCTTCTTCCTCTTCCACCACTCCACTACCTCTCTACATCTCACCACTACCACCACCACTTCCTTCGCGGCGTTCCATTCTCCGGGCAGCGGCCGACGTCCCGGCGGAGTGGCGACGTCCTCGGAGTACCGGCGGCGGTCTGCGGTGCGACGGTTTGGTGGCAGAGCCAGGAGGAGTTCAAGAACCGGTAGGGTGACGATTCCCGTAGTGTTTCATTTTAAAACCCATGTTTTCCCGCTTTGAAGCATGATGCGTGCAAGGGATTTTTGAGTAGAATGAGCATGTTAGGGGCTTTTCTTGATGAGAATGGGGGTTTCTATGAATGTGGAATTGTGGGTTTCTCATGGTAGTTTGGTTTCCCCTCTTCTTCTTCTGTTTTGGTGTGTTTTTTGGGCGTTTGGGGCGAAAAGGGGGACCCTCGGGTAGAGTTGCAGAACCTGGTTTCTGGCGCTAAATGACGTCGCGCCTGGACGATGCCATTTAGAATGGCGACGGGCCAGCACGACGCCATTTAGGCAGAAATCGCCCCGATTGAGGTTTCTGCAAGTTTCGGGTTTCTGTTGTGAATAGCGTCTGAGGACAGCGACGCCTTTCTAAAAGGCGGCTTCCCAGGACGACGCGTTTTAGGCCATGTTCTGAGGCCGGGTTTAAATGAACCAGTTTAGGAGGCTTGAATGGCGTCGGCCTTGGGCGACGTGATTCAAGACAGAACCACACTAATCCATGCCATTAAAATGTGTTTACATTGTTAGATAAGTTGGTTAAATGAAATGCTTTAAATATACTCGACGATGATGGATTCCTCATGACCGGATAGCACTGCGTTGTGTTTCGTGCGACCGTGGACTTTTCACGTGACCGGATCGCACTGTGCCGTGTCTTGTGTCACCGTGGACCTAGAGTGACAGTTGTAGCGTTTGACACTCTGTGTCGGTGTGGTTGGGACACAGCACCAGTGGGAGCAGTGGCGGGGTGACGCCTAGTGAGAGAGGGTCACCTGGTGAACCCCGGGGTTAGCTTGTACTGGTGTCGGAGTGGTACCTGTGGACTGTCACTCGTGCTGGGGGAAGGAGTAACCACCAGAGCCAGTTGGGCCGGAGTAGCTAGCGTGCTATCCGAGGGGTTACTGTTTGGTCTCAGCGGGTCGGTGTTTCCCACTTTCGAAGGCGTGGTTGGCGTGTTTTGCCGAGACGTGAGTTGTAGGCTCCTTGATAGAATGATTCTAGAAATATGCATGTTATATTTTTGAATGCATGTGATTCATATCGAGATTTAGGAGTAGTAATTACTGCTTTACTTGTTTACTGTACCTTCAGCTGTGTTTTACACATGTGGGTGTGTGAGTGGGCAGTGGGGATCGAAGGATCCCTACTGAGTCTTTTCGTTGAGACTCACCCCTGCGGTTTTTAGGTGAGGGTTCCAGACAGACTTAGCGAGGTGTGTACCGCTGTGAGTCGCGCGCCGTCAGCTGTTGTTCCGGGGTATGCCCCGACGTAGTTGTTATCTTTATTTCTGGCTTGTACGTTTAATTATTTCTTTTCTGTTGGAGTATGTAACTATTTACTATATCGAGTCGCATTGTAATAACTTTTAATTCCTGCATTTTCCTTTCAATTCAATGCGATGTGAATGTTTAGCTTAGTTTATTGTTTATTTCCCATACTTACTTAGATCCTGGTTTGGTTCCAAATTAATGATTCGGTACCCATTTAGTAATCGGATCCCCGATTATAGGGTGGCGGGTCGTTACAGACTGGATATTATGCCCTTTTCGGGCCTGGAGGCTTCCTCTACTGGTTATAATTAGCAGGAGGAGGTACATTATGGTACACCGGCGGTGCGCGCGGCTGGTACTATTGTTGTTGTGGGGGCTGGTACTATAACTACCGTTGTGGCTACTGCTGTGGTGGTTGCTAGTTTGGTTGCTGAGGCCGCTGGTACTGAGGCTGCTGATATTGTGGGTTTGGCTGCTGCTGTCTGTAACCCTGCTGGTTTGGCTGTTGCGGCCGCTGGTACTGTGGTTGCTGATTCCTCACAAATTGGGGCGAATTGTTGTTCATGGTACTAATCTACTCATGGGAGAGCGTGCCCTCAGTGGTTGGACCCGTGCTAGGAGAATTTGGCACGACAGGCTTACGAGGTGGGGGCCTGCTAGGTCGATGAGGATCAAAGACACTAGAGAATGTAGCATCCTTGAAAGCATTTTGGCAATACCGTGCTCTTTCATAGAGCTCTGCCATGCTGGTCAAATTGTTCAGGGCGAGGACTAGCTTAAACTGAGGTGTGGCATTGGAGATTAACATTTTTACTTGCTCTAACTCAGACAAATGATCTTTCACTTTTTCTGCCATACCCCTCCATCTATCAGCAAAACTAACGAATTCCTCGTTGGGCTTCATTTTTTCTGCTATCAAATCAATAATGGACAGAGAGGGGGCAACTATATCCTGGTATCGTTGAATAAACTTTCGTGATACGATACCGTAGTCTTCTACTTTAGATGGCTCTAAGGAAAAGAACCATTCGAGGGCTGGTCCCTCTAAAGATTTCTTGAACAAAAATGCTAACGACCTCTTGTCGTTCTGCCAGAAAGATGACTCGTACATGAATTCCTTCAAATGAGTGAAGGGGTTACCAGTACCGTTGTATTTTCGATACACTGGCATTTCATAGGGCGGCAAATAGAACACGGGCAAACTTGGCAGATTAATCTAAGGTGTAGCTTTAACTCCCATCATTTTCTGAAAATTATTGAATTGTTCATCCATACGCTCAATCTTTGCGAGCAGAGCTTGAGTCGTCGGATCGACTTGAGGAGGGGGAGGTGGAGGGACATGATAGGCCTGTTGCCTAGAGTATGTAGGGCAAGGGGGACAATAGGGTTGAGGTCCGGCAGAGCTTCCGTTATGCCCGAGGGCATTTTGGTAAGTAGGCGTCGGCGGTCTGATCGGTTGCCTCGAGGAGGACAATTGTTGCCCAGTTGGTCGAGAAGTTGAAACCTGAAGGCCTTCTATGGCCTGGTGAATGAATGAAGCATGATGAGGAGGTGGTTGAGGAATAACAGGGGGAAACGCAAGATTCGGCTCGGCAGACTGCATGGGCGTCTTCCCCTTTAAGATGGACTGAATGGCCTTGAACTGTCGAGGGTCCAGACAGGAGGCAAGAACTCCCAAAGCGTTCACTAGATCCGAGGGATCGGAGGATGAGAGATCATTCGGATTCATGCCCCCCTCAAAAATAGGATTAGAAACCGCATGCACATGCGGAGGAAGATCAGAATATTGATCATGAGCACAAGGAAGAGGGGTTTGGTGGTTTCCCTCATATCGAATTGGACAAGAATGGAGATTACGGGGGGCATCAGCATCTCCCCCGCTTTCAAAGTGGTAATCAGACTTAAGAGGGGCATTAGCATCTCCCTCGTAGTTGACTAAGGCATCTGGAGCCATGCTTAAATCCCTACCTGATCAAAGTAGCATGATATTAGATTTTTTTCAAAGATTTGCAGACAAGTTGCACAGAGATTAAGCAATCAAGTGGATGTTTAACGTTATTTCAGGATTCCTTGTTGGGTTATTTGGATTCAATTAATCACAAATTCACTCAATGGGTAGGATCCTAGTTTCAGTTCAATTTCCACCGTTATACTCTATGGCTTTCTCTCACAATGTTATGAAAATCTAACCAGGACTTCGATTGGTACAACCAGCCCGATGAACAAGGAGGAATACCTTGATTTTGGGGACTTACGGAGGTCTTTAACGCCAACCACTCTAGTCTGATCGAAGGACCGACCTAATCAGAGAGAGGTGAAGACGTCAAGAAAAGTGTTCCTAAGAGAAAAGGGGGGTGTTAGCCCCAGTACGTATGACCTGTGGCCGGGATGGCCTCTAATACTTATTACGTAATGTGTAGTAGCAAGCATATCAGAAATATGAGAACTGAAGAAAAAACAAGAAACTGCCTGAATCGCGTCACTGTGCCTCGACGCTATTCAAACATAACCTTATTTTTTTTCGCAGAATCTCAGGCAACAAACAGCAAAGAAAATCGCCTGAAAGGCGTCAAGTACGGACGACGCGTTATGAAACGCGTCGCTGTTCCTAGACGCTTTTCAGGTCGCAGAATCAACAATTAAGGATAAATTTTTGGATCTATTCTTCCTCCAACAAACAGGATGAAAGCAGTAAATAATCGGCTCATGCGATTCTTTTTTTATTTCAATTTTTTAACAGGATGATTTATCATATAAACAACAAAACATTCAATCAATCACACATGCTTCTTATCACAATCACAACTCCTCAATCAATCAAATGGGGAGGGCAAGATCTTGCCGCAAGGGTGTGCACGTGGTGCACGTGGGAATAACAATTAAATTAAAAACTCACCGATCGGTGAGGGCGTGTCGAGAGACACAGGTGGTGCACCGTGGGTGCCTGATTGATAAGAAGCAAGAACAAAGTTTAAAAGATGGCAAGACCAAGTCCCACCGTGATCGCCAAAAAGCTGTGAGTGCTCAAATCAGGTGTGTGATTATCATGAAAATTTATGTTGATTATGTGATAAATAAACCTATTAAAAAGAAACTAAGTGAATGTAATCGTCAGAAACTTTTCACTAAAAAGTTCCAAAAGAAAGGATTGATCGCCTACCTGTTTCAGAATTGGGAGATGTTGGAGTCCTTGATTCCCCTCCTTCAGCCGGCTGAAGAAAGAGAGCCCTTCTGACTTTGTTCTTGCTTTGAATGCTTATCAGACTTTGAAGATCATCCAGCTTGATTTCCTTGTTGTTTCTCTCATCTTTATCTTCTTTCGTACCTTTGAACCTTGCAAAAAGTGGAAAGAAAGAAAGAAGGAACAATAAGAACTCAAATAGATGTAGTATCTATCCCAGTAATAATTCTAATCATGCAACTAAACAAATAAACTCACTTGTTTGTGGTCTTTGAAACCCCTTAAAAACATGGATTGGAAATTATATGCTAGTGAGTGTGTGTTGCATGGAGTGATGTAATGAAATTGTGATGCCAATGTGATAAAACTATGAGAAAGATGCAGAAATTAATTAAGAACTAAGTTGGGTGTCCCCTAGAAAGCCTTGGTATTGAATGGATCTTGAAAGGACGAAGAGAAGACGAAGAAAGGATGAAGCTTGCTTCAAGACTCCTGGAAGTAGTAGCAGCATCTCGATCCTTCAGCGTTTGGACGTCGTCTCCTTCACTTTCGTCAAGATTCTTTGCTCAATTTTCACTCAATTATCGCTATCATCACTCAAAATTATCACTAATAATCACTATCATCACTCACTTTTTAATGACCAAGGGGTTGGGTATTTTAGGCTTAAGTTCACGCATCTGCTGTTACTTAAAGATTAACATGAAAGATTTTTAAAGTTTATCCAACTAATAAACAGATAAATACAGCCTAATTCATCATTATCTGTAATTATCTAAAATGCGTCGCCCACAAGAGACGTCTTTTAGACTAATCAAGATAAGGATAAGCATCGGGAAGAAGAAACATAAACAACTTAGGAAACCTAAATGGCGTCGTGCATGGCAGATGTCTTTTAGCTAATTAATCAATTAATTAAAATTCAAATTTAAATATCAAAATATGAATAAACTCTAAATGACGTCTACACATGTCGACGTCTTTTAGACTTTTTCATATTTGATTAAAATTTGAGTTAAAATCAATTTAATTAATTAACTTAAATTATGTCTGTCTAACCCGATACTATTTAGATAATTAATTCAGAAAGATTAATTAATGATTAAATATCAGACCACTTTGAGGCATTATTATATGATATGAAATTTACTTAAAATGATGTCAAAATTAGCGTGTTTACAGGGCTTATGTTATTTTTCGCGTCGAGCTTGCTCGACGCGGTTCAAACGACGTCCAGTGAAGTGGACGCGTTTTAGATTGCACCACGTGGGCGGGTTTTGGACCGCGGGAGTACGGCCCCGGTCTTATCGTCTGAACAGCGTCTTGAATGAACAACGCCATTTAGAGTACGGCCCTCGTATGTCAGCGTACGACCCGTCTTGTCGTCTGATTGGCGTCGACCTTGGACGACGCGTTTTAGTTAGTTCTGTTTGACCCCGTGAACCCTTCCTCCTTTCCCTCCATCTCTCTCTCTCCTCCCTCTCCCCTCCGATTCCGATCCATTCGTCGCCCCTCCCCTTCTCCTTCCTTTCCTCTCCCCACTCCTCCTCTCCCTTCACTCCATCAACCTCCTAACTTCCACCACTACCACCACCATTTCCTCCGCGGCGCATTTCTC
This sequence comes from Zantedeschia hybrid cultivar, assembly GCA_030544215.1. Classification (NCBI taxonomy): domain Eukaryota; kingdom Viridiplantae; phylum Streptophyta; class Magnoliopsida; order Alismatales; family Araceae; genus Zantedeschia; species Zantedeschia hybrid cultivar. Next base: position 77,703,720 of record JARZZO010000006.1, on the reverse strand, counting down.
TCCGGACGGCGGCCGACATCCCGGTGGCGACTTGTGGGGTGGCGGTTCGGCGGCTTGGAATTCGAAGGAGTTCAAGTAACCGGTAGAATGACGATCCTTGCAATGTTTTATTTAAAACCATGTTTTCTCACTATCAAGTATGTTTAGGGGATTTTCGGGGTGAAAATGCTTATATCACGAAATTAGGATTGGTGGTTTTTTTTTTATTGGGTATTTGGGTTCTCCTTCTACTCCTCTATTTTATGGCGTTTTTGTGCCATTCTGGGGAGAAGATCCCACTTTGAGAATTGGGGGGAGGTGGAGGGAGAACCTGTCTGTGAAGGTTAAATGGCGTCTGGGGACAGGGATGCCATTTAAAAGGCGGCTGCCACCCACGATGCGATTTATCCCAGATAACAAACTTTGTCTCTAGATTGAATAGTGTCCAGGGACAGCGACGTCATTCAAACGGCGACCTCCGTACACAACGCGTTTTAGTTCGGATCACCCCATGGCTTGATTCTGTTTCTGTCGTAATTAGGCGACTATGGACAACGATGCCTTTTAAAAGATGACTACCTTGCACGACGTGTTTTAGGCCATCTTCTGAGACCAGTTTTCGCATAAACCAGTTTAGGGGTCTTGAATGACGTCGGCCTTGGGCGACGCGATTCAAGATAGAATCTCATTAAAGCATGCAATTAACATGTCTTTACATTGTTAGATAGTTGGATAAAATGCATGTTTGAAAATATACTCGAGGACGATGATTTCTACATGATTGGATTGCACCGTGTTGCATTTTGTGTGATCGTGGGCCTAAAGTGACAGTTGTTAGTGCTTAAGCACCCTGTGTCGATGTGGGAGTGACACGGCGCCGGTGTGAGAGTAGTGAGGTGACGCCTAGAGAGAGGGTCACCTACTGTACCTCGGGGTATAGCTAGTACCGGTGTGGGAGTAGTACATTCGGAGTGTCACTGGTACTGGGGGAAGCAGAACTACCTTGAGCCAGGTCAGGCCGGAGTAGCCAGTGCGTTATCCGAGGGGTTGCTGTTTGGTCTCAGCAGGTCGGTGTTTTCTGCGTCCGACTATGTGACTCGTGTGTTTAGCCGAGACGCTAGTTGTGGACTCCATGGTAAGGTGATTTCAGAGTCGTGCATGTTACTATTATAAATACATGTGTTTTATATCGAAATTTGGGAGTTATGTTTATTGCTTTATTCAGTTAAATTGCCTATATTTGTGTTATTGCACTTGTGGGTGTGTGAGTGGGTGGTGGGGATCGAAGGATCCCTACTGAGTCTTTTTCGATGAGACTCACTCCCTGCGGTTTTCAGGTGAGGGTTCTAGGCAGGCGTAGCGAGGAGAGTGATGCCTTGGGTTGCGCGCAAGCAGCCGCTGTTCCGGGGTATGCCCCGATGTAGTTGTTATTTTCTTTTCTGACATGTACACTTAATTATTTCTTTTCTGTTGGAATATGTAATTAATTGATGAGTCAAGTCGAATTGTAATAATTTTTAATTTATGCACTTCATTTACAATTCGATGTGATGTGAATGTTTAGCTTAGTTTATCATTTATTTCCCAGACTTATCGAGATCTTGGTTTGGCTCCAAATCTAATGATTCGGTACCCATTTAGTAATCGGATCTCTGATTATAGGGTGGCAGGTCGTTACACCCTCTCTCTATGTCCAGTACATAAAGACTTACCCAACTTAACCATCAAACAAGACTCATTAGTTGCAAATGATTCATAAGCGAATGGATCGAAATATTCATCTTTATACAACTTTTAGAGTCTATTCTTGTCAACGTGTCGAAGTCTACAATGCCACAGGTAAATTTGATTCACACCATTCTTGCTCATCTTCGAAGCTCTATCAAGGTGAAGAGAATCATAAGCAACATCTAATAGGTACAAACCATTAATCAAATGCGCAGAAGCATATAATTTATTTTTAAAATACCTAATTTGTACCCTACTATGTCCAAATATGAAATACAAATGATGTTCTTAATTATGCTAGTAACATAATAACAATCAATTAATGTGATTTTTTCTCTGGATGGAAGCTTGAGCTCCATTATCCCCACAGCGAGCACTGTAACCTTTACGTCGTTTCCTAATCTTAAGTCCATCTCGCCCTTGCTCAGCTTCTGCTATTATATAGATACATGAAGCTTCTCCAAGCTTTGCCTTTTTCTGAGCTTCTCCTTAAGGTACTCCTTGCAGTTTCTCTTCTAGTATCCCTTTTAGTAGCAGTAGAAGCATTTGTCCTTCTCTACTCATTTGCCTTTGTCCTTCTTGGGAGCTGGCTAGTGCTTGTTCTACTTCTTTCTTTTTCATTTGTTAAAGGCCTAAATTACTTTCTTCTTCTTGTTGGTCTTACCAATTATAAAGACAGGAGAATTTTCCTTCTGAAAGTTGTCTTCTATAGTCTTAAGTATATTATGCAGTTCAGTCAATATAGCGTGAATTATGTTCATGTTAAAGTTAACAATAAACTTAGAATATGAATTTGGAAGTGACTGAAGAACAAGGTCGGTACTCATTTCTTTGGGAGTTCAACTTCGAGTACAGCCAACCTTTCAATCCACTCTATTATCTTCAGTATATAGGTATACACTGAAGAACCCTCTGCCGTTTGAGCTCTGAACAGGTTCTTGGGTATCTCATATCTTTTAGTCTTACTCTGCTCCTCGAATAGCTCCTCAAATGGAGCAAAATAGATCTAGCATCTATCTTCTCATGTTGCCTTTGCAACTCATTGCTCATAGAGGCTAACAGTAGTATTAGGCTAGAGTGGAATCCTCCTTTCACTTCTCGTAAGTAATCATATCCTCTTTAGGGGCATCTAATGCTAGTTCATGTGCAGCCTGATCCTCTAAGACATATGCGAATTGTTCAGACATGAGAACAATCTTCGAGTTCCTAAGTCAGATAAAGTTAGAGTAGTGGGGCTTGTCAGCTTGTTGGCTTCCAAGATGTCAAGAAGTGGGTTGTTTGATGATATTTTTGCCTACATGAAAAATATAAATGAAATAAGCAAATGTTCAATTATTAATTAATAATAAGATACAGACTTTTATCGAATTTAACTCTCACTTTGTTTTGATGGACTGTACAACTCTCAGATATTTAAAACGGCAGACATCAACAGTCTCTTGGTGGGGATCATAATATGACTGACTCATAATGTGATATTGTAGATAGCACAATAAATCACACTATGATCAACGAGAAACCATCTCTTGGCACTTATAACTTCGTGCAATATTCGAGTATGCTTTGGCCCCCATAGCATTAATAGCGTTGTAGATAGCACAACAAGCTATTAATTTTTTATTTAAGTATTACCATCATTACCTAACGGGCATATATTAGAATATAGTCTTTGTGGATAGCACAACAAGGCTATACCATACCTCTATCCCATTTAAGACTATACCATAGCTTTAGTTTGTTCTCAGAATTTGACAAATCTTGTGGATAGCACAACAAACTTGCTCGATCTAATTCCAATCATAAAACTATAATTTGATAGAAATGTATGTCCTGCAAACCAATCACACGAGATGTAATAGTATCATTTCATGTAATTATCTCATTCTTATTAATAATAAATGATAATTCTTCATTACGTCTTATCATTTCATGTGCGTTTACCTTTTGATGTGATGAAACCCTGCAACACATGCAATGATGACTGAATCATAATGAGATTACGCTAATGAGATCAGTTATCTAGATGCATGTGTTCGATTGTTCCTAGTCATAGGATCTCTAAGACGGGACATTGAAGATCCGGATAGACCAATGTACATGATACTTACTCATATGATGAGGGTAACTGATCTCATAGTCACTAGTGTATTGACACCAAGGTACATGTGCATGTGCTCATTAGTGGAATATGTTTGCTGAACTGATATGATCTAGAATTTCCGAATGGTCATCATATTGGCTGTCAATCGGGGCATTTTATAGTAACAGTAGCATAGTTGGATCATAGAACTGAGTCATTAAGAATGTATTATTTGAGTAACAATGAGTATTTGATTATTGACTTAAGGATCTCAAATATGTGATGCTGTATAGTTAGTTATTCGGGCTCAGGAGGATTCGCGCGAAGGCAATTGAGTTGACAACATAGAATCATTCACTCGATATGTCATCGGAAAGAGAATGTCCTATGGAGTAGTACTCAAAAATCTCTAGCCAAAGGTTTGATAATCAAATAGAAAAATAGTTTTCTATTTAATTTAATATTGAGTACAAGATTCCATTAGGTTAAGATATATCAGGCTTTGATAGTTAAACCATACCCTGGTCTGACTGGGACATTGCATGGATGATTATATGGTATATGTGGACAAAAGGCTACTATTAGTGGGTTGCATATTCCCGATGTCTTTGGGATCATGAGGTGTAGCTTGGTGTTGTTCATGATCGAAAAGTTCAAAGAATTCATTATGCGATGATAGATTATCGATTATGTGATAATCGGATTAAAATTCATTATAAGATAATAAATAATAATTAATTAAGTCAAATAAGCTATTTGTAATTTAATAGACTGAAAACCAAATAGACAGTTGGGCCTAGAGGATCACACACAAAAGAGTTCTTGTAGATCTGAAGAGGATTTAAGTTTATATAAACTTCTAGATATTCATGAAAAACATCAGGAGTCTACAAATACTTGCTATAGAAAACCCTAGTCAGGCTTTGGGATTTTTCTATTTGACCAGCTATCATCCTCTCTCCTTCTCTCTCTCTTTGGTGCCACCTCTCTCTACCCGTGCGTTCATGGTAGATTTGAGATCTGGACGAAGCTTTCAAAGCATAGAGGAGAACTGGACTGCTACGGGGACTCTTGTGGATACGTCTAGAGGCCGAACACTTGAACGGCTCGTGACTCTAAGATCGATCACTCATTCGTTTCCAATTCGACGAGAGATTTTCATCCCCGCGATGGTGAAGATGTGATCTTCATGCTTTATATATTATTTTATTACGATCTAAACACTTGACAATCGATGCACATAGATCAAGAGAAGATTTAATTAATTTTAATTCTACTATGCCATCGTTTTTTCCGTCTCGGATCTTATATAATGATGGAGGGCCACACGGTACGTTCTCAACGACTAGCGCTATGGCTTAAACTTTAATAACAAGGGATTAATTAATTTTTATCTTGGTCTCATCCTAGGTGATAATATAAATATATCTTATATATCTAACATATATTATGCCTAGATAATTTGCATTTGATTTAAAATTAAAGTGTAAGCACGTGCATCAACCATACATGTCATTATATAGTCATAGACAACACGGTGATTAAACTAGAGCCATATAGTCAATCAACAAGTTAATTAATATAACCCTTATACTAATTACACATGCAAACACATAGGCTAGTAATCTCATCTCTTTGGCCTTCCTCCTTGCACTTTTCGATCATCTTTGCTTTTCTTTGTCCACCACAATCAATTACAAATAATAATATTAATACAAATGATCAAATTTACATAATTATAAAAGAACGCCTTATGACGGAGTAAGTGTTTGTCCATGACCACCACATTTTTAAGCATCCCCATATGATAAAGAGCATCACATGAGGGCTAAATTATTCAAAAATATTATACTTTAGTTTTCTCAAAACCTAGGTTCTAATCTAAATTGGGAATTTGAAATATAATAATTTTTTATTATTTTCTAGCATGCTTTTAAATATAATTTGAAAGCTAAAATGCATCAACATGTGCAGTCAATATCTGAAATGAACATATTCCATATATAAGTTTAGAACTCTTCTAAAGAATAATAATTAATCTAAATTAGTTTAATTAATAATATTAACAACACTTTTTAATAAAACTCCAAAATAATTAATAGGGTTCCATATTAAATGTTAAATTTTAAAACACTTTTAAAGTAAATATGAAAAAGGTATTTTTAATGGGCCTGGTAGGGAGGGCCGGCTCGGTTGGACCGGTTCAGTCTGGTCAGGTCCAGCCCAAGCCATTGGTCAAAGCCAGTCCTAGCCCAAAGACTGGGCTAGCCTGGCCCGGAAGAGCCCAGTGCAGCCAGGATGAGCCCCTACGTGTGGCTATGGGGAAACCTTAGCTGCCGTAGGTCCCCCCTTCCTCCTCCTCCCGACGCCCCATCGCAATGGGGCCAGTGGCGGGGGAGGAAGGGGCCGACGCTGCCGGTCCTCCTCGACGACCCTGCCAGGGCCGGGGAAGGCCGACGGCTCTGATCACACCAACGGTAGCTGGAGGGGCCGCGACCCTCCTCCCTCCCTTCCCCTCTTCGTCAAATGATGAGAGGAGAGGGGAGAGAGGGGCCGACGTCGTTGGGCACCGGTCACCCCTTGGAGGGGTTGGAGGTGGTCAACGGTCACTGTCAGTGCCCCCAGTAAAGACGGGACGTCGGTGGTAACCCCCTCTGCGCATGAAGAATGCTGAAAAAAAATAAAATCAAAGATGTTTTTTCAAAATGATTTTCAGCAAGAATTGAGGTTAATCCATCTAAATTCACCCCCATGAACTAGAAGAGAAGAAAAAAGATCGAATCTTTTACATGGAATCCATCAACAAATTCAGTTTAGAACACCAAAATGGATAAAAGTGGGAACCTGGCTATGGTACCACTATAAAGATCCGAACGGAATGAGGAAAAGCATAGCAAAAAATTAAACAAAAATTAACTCTCCCATTCTCGATTTGTTTAGGCAAATTAACATAAGTACGGTGAACGAATTTCATCTTGCGCAGAATCGAATCCGCGACCATGTGGTTTTGACGGAGTGATGCTGCTAGCCGCGTAGGTGCCCGATCTCTAGTGATATCCATGTGATCCACCTCTTGATGATTAATCCTCGCTCCCTCACTCAATTCAACGTGCTCGCTGGCGTTCCTTCTCTGTTATGGTGCACACAACATGCAGACAAAGAGTTCCCGATGATTGAGAGGAGGAAGCGACGGAGAGAGATCAGCAGGGGGCGCCCCTTCTTAGGCACATCAGAGAGGGAGGGGGATAGCCAGAGGAAACCTGGAGCTTGGCCAAGGGTTCCCTCTCAGCGTATATTATATTAATTATGGGAGACTTTTTGCAAAAATCCTTGAATTAATATATAACCAACTTAAACACTGTCAACTGAGAATCATGACAGATAAGTTGGCCCACTAAGTCCAGTAACCCTTTACTATCTTAATTAATTAATTTAATATCTCATATTAAATAATTAATTAACTAGCCAAATTATTATCTTATAATAACCGATTGGGCTTATGATCAAGTTGGGTGTTAAACAAGATCGCATGATCTTGAAAGAAAATGGGGTTCAGCAACTCGTTTAAGAAACCTTTCTATCATCAGTTATCGTGTGACTAAAATCTTTCACTCCGCACAATGCTCTTGAGTTAACTTAAGGCATGGTCAACTATTAAATCATAACCGATCAACTTACTTGGATTAGATGTTACTGTACAATAATAGAAAATACCTTTTCTGATTTAGTATTTGTCCTGGCCAAAGACTTTCACGCATCGTACCTAAAGCATTCTCTCTTTAATTATTGAGAGCGCATGATCTTGTATTAAACACTAAATCACTTTTGAAGGCATTCTGCTGAACTTGATCATTTGACTGGTTAGGATCTCATGGTTAGAGATCCATTAGTCAAGGTCAAAGTCTAGATGTCCACCGACAAGGTGTCTTTCGTGTCTCAGGTGTAAAGACCAACCATACAAATGTGACATTGAATCAAGCTGGTTGACAGTTAGGTAAATTACCATCTAATGATTCAAGTCGGATCAATTCAATAGACTCATTCACCAATGAGCACCTACATGTTCACATTAGTGTCTCCAACAAGTGACTATGAGACCAATCATCTTCATCAAATGAGCATGAGTAGTATGTTCTAGTCTCACCGGATATTTGATATATTTTTCAAATATCCTTCGACTAGTTATACTAAAAAATATGTGTTTATACGTTGTTAGTCTCATTATTATGATCTCGTCATAATCTGACAACTATTGTACACATTCATAGATCTCTGAAACAATTAATTACATATAATTTAGATATAACAAATATAATGCCATTATTATTAAAATAACTGAACAAGATTGTATAGTGTATGTGATTGGCTTGACAGACACATAATACTAATAGGGGTGCCTTTCCTCCTTCTCCTAGCACCATGTCCTCTTGTGGTCATCTCATAAGGAATGATATGAAGACCTCTTACAATCTTTGGCATCATGATGTCTAGACCTATCCACCTCCTCATAGTTTTCATGTTCGTATGTAAGGGTGATGAGCTCATGTAGAGAAGTAATCAGCTGCATCATGATTGATCTCTTGAAGAAGTAATCATGAGCCCCCAGGGCTAAGGCCTCCACGGTTGTTGGAATCTCTAGGCATTGCACTTGAATGGTCTCATAATGGAACCGATCGATGTAGTCTTTGAGTGATTCTCCCTACTTCTAGGAGAGGATTTTGGGTCCCGAGGAGGGACATACATCTCTGTCCTGCTGAAGTAATGCTCCTTGAATTTCTCCGTCAGTTAATGAAATGAGGTGATGGAGCCTAGGAGAAGAGTCTAGTACCACAAATGGGTCATTTTTGTGAGGGTAGTCAAGATTCCAAGAATGCTTGACACTTAATGCCATCCAAGAAGCCACGTAGATCCATGACATTTTCGAAGTTGTGTAGGTGGGTGTCCCTGTCTGAGAAGCCATCATACTTGGCGAAGGTTGGGATGGGGTGCTTCTAGGGGAGTAGATTGCTTGGATTTCTATGTAGAACAGAGAGTTGCTATTTTCCACTTGGCGCCTTGCCCCTAGTTCTGGAGAAGGCCCTCCAGCCTGTACTTATGCTCACCCATGTAGTGCTTGCATTGGGCGAGCCTTTGGTCCACCTCCTATTGGAACTGCCACTCCACCTCTAGGGCAAGGGTGGAGCCGCAAGTGGTGATGGAAGCAGGGTGATGGCCCCTGGCTTTGGAGACTTTTGCCTTGTTATTCTCGATGATAGAGTGCTTGGAGAGGGAGGAAGATGTTCCGAACATAGAACGCTATTATGATGCATGCAGGGGCAGCCGATTGGCCATTGGTGCACCTCCTCTTTCTAGACACGCTAATTTTGACATCATTTTAAGTAAATTTCATATCATATAATAATGTCTCAAAATGGTCTGATGTTTAATCATTGGTTAATTTTTATTGTCTTTCTGAATTAATTGTCTAAATGACATCGTTTAAACAGACATAATTTAAGTTTATTAAAGAAATTCATTTTAACTCAGATTTTTTAATCAAATATGAGAGATTTTAAAAGACGTTGACCTGTGAAGACGCCTTTTAGGGTCTTATTCTTATTTTGATTATTAATCTAATTTTTAATTAATTTATTAATAAACTAAAAGGCGTCTGCCATTCGTGACACCATTTAGGTTTCCTAAACTGATTATGCTTCTTCTTTCCGATGTTTATCCTTATCTTAATTAAGCTAAAAGACGTCTCCCATAGGTAACGCGTTTTAGTTAATTACAGATAATGATGAATTATGATGTATTTATCTATTTCTTGGTTGAATTGACTTCAAAATCTTTCATGTTAATCTGTAAGTATCTGCGGATTTTTGAGAAAGACGACGTCCAAACGCTGAAGGTTCAAGGTGCTGATACTACTTCCAGGAGTCTTGAAGTAAGGTTCATCATTTCTTCGTCCTTTCAAGATCCATTCAAGAACCAAGGCTTTCCAGGGGCCATCTAACTTAGTTTTTAATTGATTTCTGCATATTATCATCATAATTTCATCACATCACTCCATGCAACACACACTCATTAGCATTAATTTTCAATCCATATTTTAAGGGATTTTAAAGACCACAAACAAGTGAGTTCATTTGTTTAGTTGCATGATTAGAATCATTACTGGAATAGATACAACCGCTATTTGAGTTCTTATTGTTCTTTCCCTCTTTATTTCTTTTTACTTTTTGCAAAGCACAAAATAAGATCAAGAGGAGAGGATCAATAACAAGGAAATCTAGACGATCCTCAAAGCCCCATAAACATCCAAAGCAAGAACAAAGTTAGAATGGCTCTTTTCCTTCAGTCGGCTGAAGGAGGAGAATCAAGGACTCCAACATCTCCCAATTCTGAAACAGGTAAGCGATCAATCTCTGTCTTTTAGAACTTTTTAGTCAAAAGTTTCTGACGATCATATTCACTTAGTTTTTAATAGGTTTATTTGTCACATAAACAACAAATTTTTCATGATAATCACACACCACTAATTTGAGCACTCACACTCGTGCTTAGCCCCTCGACGGAGGGGGTGAAACAGGTCGTGGCTCTTTGGCCGCTTGCAGTTTCTAGATAGCCCTAAGGACTATCGACATTTGCTCATGTAGCTCCTAGGTAGGGTCCGTGGGCTAGCCATGAAGGGACTTGGACACCTCGTCCTTAAGGACCGCGAGGATATCCTTGGAGTGTTGAGAGATATCTCTGCGAGGCTGGTTGGGAGAGTTTTGCTTGATAGGACAAGCCATGACTTTTTGTCCAAAGCTTCCTATAGACAACACCAAATAGTGTAAATGTTGAAAAGCAAGGTATCCAATCTAGACGAATGAGTGGACGAAAGGTGGACATGTGTGGCGTTCACAGTGAATGGCAGATGGTTCTCAGATCCCTTCTCCTGCGAAGATTGAAAGAAGGAGATTAGTAGGCCCCTGGGTTTTGCCTAGGGATGACCCATCGATTCCTAAGTTAGTAGCTGGTGTGAGAGGAATAATGCTTAGTAGAAGTTAGGGCATATGAGAGTACTTACCTTGTACGATTAGAGGCTTAAGGCATTTACAGGGATCTTTGTCAAGAGGTGTGTAAGGATTGAGGTTTCGGATCCGGTTAGTAGGTCAGTTTCGGGGTCAGATCCCTTGGTTTGGACCCTTGTGGGGCTAGGACTAGTATTATTTTTCGCGTCGAGTTTGCTCGACGAAGTTCAAATGGCGTCCGGTTAGGTGGACGCGTTTTAGGTTGTGCTACGTAGACGCCACGTGGGCTGGTGTTAGACCGCGGGAGTACAGTTCCGGTCTTATCGTCTGAATAGCGTCTTGTATGGACGACGCCATTTAGAGTACGACCCTGGTATGTCAGTATACGACCTGTCTTGTCGTCTGAATGACGTCGATCTTGGACGACGCGTTTTATCTAGTTTTAGTTTGACCCTGCGAATCCTCCTTCATTTCCCTCATTTTCTCCACTTTTTTCTTTCTCCTCCTCTTTCTCTCCGAACCTCCGACGCCCTTTTCCCCCTTCTCCTTCCTTTCCTCTCTCGATTCCTCCTCTTCCTCCACTCCATCAACCTCCTAACTTCCACACTACCACCACCATTTCTTCCGCGACGCATTTCTCTCCGGACAGCGGCCGACGTTCCGGCGGAGTAACGGCGTCCATGGCGGTATCGGTGGCGGCTCGTGGCGTGGCGGCTCGGCAGTTTGGAGCTCGGAGGAGTTCGAGTAACCGGTAGGGTGACGATCCTCGCAATGTTTTATTTAAAACCATGTTTTCCCGTAGTCAAGCATGTTTAGGGGATTTTCGGAGTGAAAAGGCTAATATCACAAAATTAGGAATGGTGGGTTTTTATTGGGTATTTGGGTTCTCCTCCTATTTCTCTATTTTTTGACGTTTTTTGTGTAATTTGCGGGAGAAAATCCCACCTTGTGCATTGGGGGAAGGCGGAGGGAGAACCTGTCTGTGAGGGTTAAATGGCGTCTGGGAACAGCGACGCCATTTAAAAGGCGGCTTCCACCCACGACGTGATTTATCCCAGATAACAGACTCTGTCTCTGGATTAAACAGCGTCCAGGGATAGCGACGCCATTCAAATGACGACTCCTTTGAACGACGTGATTTAGTTCGGATCACCCCGAGGCATGGTTCTATTTATGTCGTGATTAGGCGACGAGGGACAACGACGCCTTTTAAAAGATGACTACCTTACACGACGCGTTTTAGGCCATTTTTCGAGGCCAGTTTTCGCATGAACCAGTTTAGGGGTCTTGAATGACGTCGGCCTTAGGCAACGTGATTCAAGACAGAATATCATTAAAGTATGCAATTAACATGTGTTTACATTGTTAGATAGTTTGGATAAATGCATGTTTGAAAACATACTCGAGGACGATGATTTCTACGTGATCGGATCGCACGGTGTTGCATTTTGTGCGATCGTGGGCCTAAAGTGATAGTTGTTAACGTTTAGGCATCCTGTGTCGGTGTGGGAGTGATACGACGCCGGTGTGGGAGTGGTGGGGTGACGCCTAGAGAGAGGGTCACCTGATGTACCCCGGGGTATAGCTAGTACCGGTGTGGGAGTGGTACATTCAGAGTGTCACTCGTGCTGGGGGAAGCAGAACCACCTGGAGCCTGTCAGGCCGGAGTAGCCAGCGCACTATCCGAGAGGTTGCTGTTTGGTCTTAGTGGGTCGGTGTTTTCTGCGTTCGGCTGCTTGATTTGTGTGTTTAACCGAGACGTTAGTTGTGGACTCCGTGGTGGAGTCGTTTCAGAGTCGTGCATGTTACTGTTATGAATGCATGTGTTTTATATCGAAATTTGAGAGTTGTGTTTACTACTTTATCTATTTAAATTGCCTATATTTGTATTGTTGTATTTGTGGGTGCATGAATGGGTGGTGGAGATCGAAGGATCCCTACTGAGTCTTTTTCGATGAGACTCACCCTCCTGCGGTTTTCAGGTGAGTGTTCTAGGCAGACGTAGTGAGGAGAGTGTTGCCTTGGGTTGCGCGCTAGCAACCGCTATTTCGGGGTATGCCCCGACGTAGTTGTGATTTTATTTTCTGGCCTGTACGCTTAACTATTTTTTTTCTGTTAGAATATGTAATTATTTGCTGAGTCAAGTCAAATTGTAATAATTTTTAATTTCTACACTTCTTTCACAATTCGATGTGATGTGGATGTTTAGCTTAGTTTATCGTTTATTTTCCAGACTTATCGAGATCCTGATTTGACTCCAAATTTAATGATTCGGTACCCATTTAGTAATCGGATCTCCGATTATAGGGTGGCGGGTCGTTACAAGGTGAGTGGCCACACGCCCCATTATGGGGGGGTGTGTCAGCTCTCGGCACAACAGAGAGGTGTCATGGATGTTTCTCCTAGGTTTGTAGTGTCCAATATTGGTGTTAGTCGGGCCAAATCACCCCTTCTATAAAACGGGTTCCCAGGTTGATTGTAATGGAACGGTTGCATTGTATCCTCATGATGAGGGGGCTGTCGTGGTGATGCTTTTGCCCCTAGGAAGTCGTGCACCCGAAGGACGTGTAGCATATGGTTTTGACATGTGTAATGGTATCAGTGAGGCTACCTGGACGTCCAAGACCCTAAGGACTTATTGGTCCTCAATTATCAGTGTCCAAGAGTGATGGGGCATGCCTCGGGTTGTTATGGACCAATTCTTTGGTGATTCTCCTCTTGGGTTCTTGGGATAAGAAGTAGTTCTCGAGAACCTTCGGAACTTTCTACTAGGGATATGGGCTGCCGTTGACTTCATGGCCCGTGGTCCTTTATTGCACTTCGGCTTTGTTGGTGTTTATCGCTTCTTGGGCCTCTTTGCTGGGCTAGGCCTTATGATTTCTTATGTTCAAGATCTTTTAAAATATTTATTTTCTAATGTGTCCTTGCAAAATTTTGAAAATGTTATGCCCACTCTGTATATTTTTTATTTATTTCATACAATAGAATAATTTAAGGCGGGCCAGGGTTCGAGATAAGTTGTAGGATTGAGAGAGAGAAAGGATGTCTGTTGTTACTTAGGTAATGCTTTATTATAGAAAGAAGGGGAAAGAGGGTGGAGTGGAAGGAGAAGCTCGTGAGTCTTACATGCTTGCTTCACACGGGAGGAAAAGAATGTGAAGTTATTGGGTAGAGTTCGAATTCATGTTAGGAATGAGAGCTTAACCATTAAAGTGTCCGTCAAATATTAGTGGCAATTAAGGTCTTAATAGGTTTAGTTTACCAAGGTCTTAACACTAAAATCTCTTACTGCTTCAAATATTAGTGCCTTATTAAGCAAAAACAATCACAACCTTCCTCCTCCTCCCCCACCCTTCTTAAGGCACTCTTGACAGAGGGAGGGAGGTAGAAAATAGGTCTAATGGGTTTCAAGAATAATATTTGCTACACTACTTGTGGAAGTGGCATTTAACATTTAAAAAAAAATAAAAAATCTTAGAGGGCGGAGGCAATCCTAAGAGGATAATTTGTACTGTCTACTCTTTGATCAAATGATTAAAAGAATAGAAAAAAATAATAACTACACTTACTAGCCACCCAATCAAATTCGATCGGACAACTACCCACTTATAGTGCTCCGAGTGTTACTCTTTTGAAAAACATGTCTGGCTTGATCAAACTTGCTTCAAAATAAGAAATTCTGCTTTTTGAATACCAAAGTTGATACTTGGTTTGATTGTGGGTAGAATATGACAAAAATAATACCATATTTCACTATTATTTGACACTGTTGTATAGGACGGCGATCAACGGGCTATTTTCTCTTTTTTTTTTGAAAATTTTATCAGAATTTTTACATTTTTTTGGAGCGTCCGATCAAAAATCCGACGATACAGCCAAGAAGTTCAAGTCATCCCCGAGCCAGCCGTATATATATATTTTTTAATTTTTTTTCTTTAGATGTAAACCGAGGTGAGTACCAAAAGCTATTTTTTCTCAAAAAAACAAATATACGTCCGGGTCGAGATAGACCGAACTTCTTGACTGTACTATTGGATTTTTGATCGGATGTTCTAAAAAACTTAAAAAATCCGACAAAAAAATGAAAGAAAAGAAAACGGCCCACTGTGGGCCGTTCGATCCACTGGATCGGAAGCATTGCGTGTCACAGTGCAAGACAAATGGTCTACAGTACGGCACGCAGGGCAGCAAGCATTACTGAATAATGAAGATCATTTCGTTTTCTAAGGCCTCTCACTTCAAGTGAGAAAAAAAATAGTAATACTATAAATGTCAACCTGATGCAAGTCTAGTTTAAGTGAAACCAATTTTAGATGTTGCTGACCAAACCATTCATCTAGCTTTAGACATCTAATCTAATCACTACGTCGTTTAGTGTATTATAAAATACCGTAAAATGTCAACAGTCGTAAAATGGTATGTTTTATGTTTAGATAAATATTTTATCTTATGTTATTTTTTCATATATATGGAGTGTAGTAAATTATCATATTTTAAAATTAATTAAATCTAAAGGTTCTTTTTTTATTTGATTTTAATTTCCATTTCAAAATCCACGGGAGAACAGAATCAATAATTTCAAAATTAGTAATTTTAAAGTTAAAATTTTATTTTTCCTAAGTTTAAAATTAATAGTTTTAAAATTAAAAACTTCCACCATTTTACAATGTACCAAACCGATTCTCAATAAACGGGCTTCATAATCCGGATATAATTTTGGGGACGGACGGGAGAATCGAGACGGTGAAGCCACCATCCAATAGTGCCCCCGTCGCAGCCCACACGCGTCGCTGCAAGAACCCCATCCCACTTCTTTTCCTCTCCCCATTGCCGTGTCCCCGCCGCCTTCACCCTTTTCTTGTCCCCTTGTTCCCTCCTTTTCTCTTCTCGCTTCCCCCTCACGCCCCCCCAACCGTCCGCCATGGAGTACTTCTCGTCTCAGCAGCAGCAGAACCAGCGGCCGCGCCAGCAGGAGCAGCAGCAGCAGCAGCAGCAACCTTACGACCTCGCCCAACCACATTTGCCCGACGCCTACTACGGCTACCACCACCAGCACTCCACCGCCGCCGCCTCCCACGATCAGTACTACTACTCCTACCACTACCCTCAAGAGCACGCCGCCTCCTACTACCACCAGCAGCGCCCGGCCGCTACGCAACGGGACTCCTCGGCCGCGCCGACCCTCGCACGCGACGCATCGCAGGGGATCCAGCATGGCGGCGAGGCATCGGTGGTGCCGGTGGACGCGCAGGACCAGCGGGGGTCGTACCCCGCGCAGCCGGGGCTGAATCCGGCTGCGGCGGCGGCGGTGGCTGCCCTGTCGGAGCTGGTGCACCTCGCGGGGAGCATGGATGCTGCCGAGAGGGGGAGCGCGGGGGTGCAGGAGCTCTGGCAGCCGGGCGTGGCCGATCCGGCGATGAGGGGTCATATGATGCCGCCGCCTCAGCATCCTTACGAGTACCAAATGCAGCCTGGCGGGATGCGCCGAGGGGTATGGAATGTGGCTTGCTCGATTAACCATATTTTACTTAGATAGTTATGAATTATGCACGAAGTTCACATTGACTTCTAATGTTGGGGTTGGTCTTTGCTAGTTGAAAGTTTTAGCTCCCTTTTCAAATTTGCTTATGTTACATTATTACTCTGCTATGTAGTCTATCCTATATTGTATGTTGTTCATATTTTATTGAAGTTCATGTTGGTTGAAATGATTTGATGGTTTTTTCTAAAATTTTGAAATTGTCTACATGTAGACCCAAATGGGAATTTCATGCTTGCTGGTGATTTTTTCTTTATTTTCCTTTCATGAAGCATTCTTAGCCAATTTCTTTTTCATATCTTGCGCTAGTCAGATGATCCTCGTGAAATATGACCTCTGTCAGAGGCAGTATTTACAATCTGTGTTTCCTTCTTTGCTTGCACAATTCTTCAATGAGAATCTGTTTGGAACAGATGCAGCTTTTAGTCCATGTTTGACAAAAGAATTGAGTGTGATTTCTGGTCTGCTTCCTCAGTGTTTCTTTACTGTTAAGTTGCTTTGAATAGTAGTACTGCATACAAAACCATAACTTTCAGTCTTCTTCTTTCTCTTGATGAGAAGCTGGTTATGTGAAATTAGCTTTTAAGAAAGTCTGTTGAATACAGCTAAGCTTCACCCTGTAACATTGCACGAAATTTGTTTTTCTGTTTATAACTCATCTTAGGATAATCATCAGTGCATCCTCTGTTATGCTTTTCTGGTCATAGAGGCTTATCTTACTTTGTACTTTGTCACCTGGATCTTAGGATATTTAGCTGATGAACATAGATGCTACATATCTCAATTCCTTTTTTTTTTGGAAATATAGATCACATGTTAGGTTTATCAATGTGCAATTAGCTGATTTATGACTCCATTGTCAAACTTGTTTAGTTTTTTTTAGAAGGTGACTGAAAGTCACAATTCTATTGATAACCAGAAAATGGTAGTACAAAGAGATCCCAGAAAACACAGATCAGACTTGGTAGGACAAACCCCTAACCAACTCTTAAACACAACACAAAATTAAAATACAAAAACTCAGATACATAGGGTCCGATTTATCAAGAAAATAAAGCAGACATCAAGAACTACGATCTCAACATAGCAAACTCCTCCACTATCGAGCCTTTTGTAGAATACCCGAACATTCCTCATTGAAAATATTTGCTGCTTTACCCCACTCCTCCACCCAGTTAAAGGTAATCTTTAACAATTCAATGGCACTACTATATTGATCACTGAATTTCTTCCTGTTTCTTTCACACCAAATAGTCCAAAGTCGGACAAAAGATAAACCAGAATTGCTTCTGACTTGGAATAGGATAGGCCCCAGACCACCACATTAGCAGGTCCAAAACTGAAGAATGATCCACCCAGGGAATATCAAATAATCTACATAAAGTCTTCTACAGAATCGTAACAATACCATAGTTCAGTAGCAAATGATCTTGGTCCTCCTCAAAAGTTGCACAATAACCGCATAAATGATTTCTTGAAATGTGTAGCATTTTGGCCCTCTTTCCTGTCAAAAGTCTATACCAAGCCACCTTCCATAGAAAAACTTTAATCTTGTTAGGAAGGTTATTAGATCACACTAACTCCTTCCACCAAACTCTACACCCTCCATCATTTAAGATTTGAACTGCAGATTTAACTGAAAATTGACCCTTGGAGTTCCATATCTAAACTCTTCTATCTTTCCTCTCATGACATAATCTAGTGCTAGCAGTGAGATGTATTATGTTAGAGATCTCATTAACCTCTACATCAGTTAGATGCCTTCTCAGATGCAAATTCAAATTACCTGAGCCATGATGGGACATAACCTCTGCCACCGAGGCCTCCTTATACTGAGCAATGTTGAATAAATTACTAAATTGAGAAGAGAGAACAATGCAGGAGCACCATTTGTCTTTCCAGAATAAGGTTTCACATCCATTACCAACCTGTATATCACAAGATCTCTCCATGAAATCTGCATTATTTACAATATTCTTCCAAATCGGAGATAAATTATAAGTTCTTGAAGGATAAAAAGTCCATTTATTGTCATCACAATAATAGAGCTCCTTTATAATAATAGCCCACAATGCCTCTGAATACTCTCCCCTTCTCTACAACCATTTCATTAATAAAGCTTGATTGAAGGTGGCAACTCCACATAGACCAATACCTCTTTGATCCTTACTTTTGCATACATTACTCCACTTGATTAAATGAAAACCTTTCTTCCCCCTTTACCTCCTGACAAAAAAAAGAGCTTCTGATTGATTCAATAGTCTTCTCCACTGACCTTGGAATTTTAAAAATGGAAGCAAAGTAGATGGCCAAAGAAGAAAGGACAGATTTAGACAAGATCAATTTCCCTCCATCAGAGAGATATCTACTTTTCCATCTTTCCAACCGATCTTCAAATCTTTTGATTAATACATACCAATCCCTAACTCTAATTGCCCCATCTGACAAGGGCAATCCGAGATATTTGATTGGGAAAGAACTAATTCTGCATTGCAGAATTTTTGCAATTTCTTGCAACCTGTTTTGTGTCATATGTATCCCCACAATTTCAGATTTATCATAGTTAATTCTCAAGCCTGTTATAGCTTCCACCAAAACCAGCAGATTTTTGATATTATGAATTTCCTCATTACTTCCAGATGTAAACAATAAAGTATCGTCCGCAAATTGCATATGAGATAACAAAATATTACTTCTACCAATACTGAACCCTTCAATCAATCCTTGATCAACAGCCTTCTCCCACATAGTACTCAAAATCTGCCCAATTAATAGGAAAAGCAATGGAGATATAGGATCCCCCTGCCTTAGGCCTATGGAGCTCATAAAGTAGCTGCACAGTTCTCCATTGACCAAAACAGAAAATGAAGCTGAAGAGATACAACTCATCACCCATTTAATCCATTTGTCATTAAAATCGATAAGATTCATAGTTTTCTGAAGACAATCCCAGCTTATTCTGTCATAGGCTTTTTCAAAATCCAACTTGAGGATGACACCACTCTTGTTCCTACACTTGTAATTGTGAATTACTTCATAGGCTGCCATATAATTATCCAATATGAATCTTCCTTGCATGAAAGCTGATTGATTTATCCCCACAACCTTGTGAATGACTTTTTTGAGCCGGGTTAGCCAAGATCTTGGTAATGATTTTATAACACCCATTTAGCAAACTAATTGGACGGAAATCCCCCAGTCTTTCAGCACCTTCAGTTTTTGGAATAAGGATAATACAAGTGGAGTTGAAAGCTTTGATCTTATCTGGACTATCAAAGAACTCTTGAATAGCATTGAGCATATCTTCTTTAATTATATCCCAACAAAATTGATAAAACCCAATGGACATCCCATCAGGACCAGGGGCCTTATTGGGGTCCATGCTAAAAATTGCATCTTTGACTTCCTTTTCAGAAAAAGGTTTGGACAGTTCTTCAGCATCAGTAGCATCTAACTTTGGAAGTATACCATCTTCCAATTGAGGCCTCAAGGGAAAGTCTTCCAAAAACAGGTTCTGAAAAAAATCAATAAACCTCCTTTTGATCTCATTTGGTTCTTCAATCACCCTCTCATTTTCTCTCACATGATCAATGGACAAAAACCTTTTTTTAGCACTGGCCATAGCATGGAAGAAAGCTGTATTTTGATCTCCTTATTTTAGCCAATGTTCCTTCGCTCCTGTCTCCACTTGATTTCCTCCTTTAATAATTCTTCATTAAACATTTTCTTCAAGTGTTTGAGTTCCTGCATTTCAACAGAAGAGAGGTCCGTAACCTCACTTTTCAGCTCCAAATCATCAATTTTATTCTTCAACAATTGTCTCTCCTCCAAAGCCTTCCGATATTTCAATTTGGCCCATTGTTTCAAACCTGTCCTTATCCTTTTCAATTTTCTCTGAAATATGTATACTGTTGAACCAGACTTTGTAAATTCCAGCCACCATTTGTTGATCATGTCTTTGAAACCATGTTCCCTCTACCACTTCAATGCATATCTGAATATTTTTATCTTTCTTTGCTTATCTTCCATCATAAGTTGTAGGGGGATATGATCCGAAACAGCCCTACACAATCCTTTAATGTGTGATAATGGAAAATATTTGAACCAATCCGGGGATATCAAAATTCTATCAATCCTCGATTGTGTACACTCCTGCTGGAGGTTAGACCATGTGAACTTTCTGTTGGGTATATCTAGCTCCATAAGATTAAAATCTCTAATCCATTGATTTAGCATGACCATCTCCTTGCTCCATTTATGCACACCAGACCTTTCCCAAGGGTATCTTACACAATTAAAATCCCCCACAATGCACCAAGCCTCAGGAAAGAGAGAATGTAGTCTATATAGCTCTTGAAAAAACAATTCTCTTTGCTGATCGGAATGTGGCCCATACACAGAAGAGATAATCCACCTACTCTTGTGTGCTCTTCTACACTTCCAAGTGAAGGCAAACGTTATACTAAATCTGCCCACATCACAGACATTACCATCAAATTTGTTCCCATTTCACATTATAACCTGTCCACCTCTCAAACCTTCAGCTGGCAGAAACACAATTTTATCTAATAGTGGGCCACCCAGTATTGATAAAGAAAAATTGTCAAAACTGGACATCTTTGTCTCTTGCAAGCAAATGCAGTCCAAGTGAAGGGAAATAACAAGGTCCTTCAAAGCTCTGGCTTTGGGTGCCCCCATTAAGACCCCTAATATTCCATGATATCAGGTTCATGAGGGCATGATATGTAGTCCCCCCTCCTTAGACTTCTTTCCTCGAAGATTGTCCACAAGAACATTACTCTTCACAAATTCTGCCTCCCTCTTACCTATCTTGAAGCCTCCACCCGTACCCCTTTTCCTGACAGAATGTTGTAGAATTCATTTCTTTTCATTTTCTTAAGGAAACTCAGCATCATATCCTCTCTGCCTAAAAAAGATATCCCTATACGCTGGCCAAAAAGGATAATTTCCTTTGTCCACGCCTCAGCATCATGGAACTATTTAACGGCCAAAGGTTCTACACCCCCATCATACCGAATGATATGCAAGCACTGATTATGACTTTGATTACTTTCCTCCTCCACACTTTGATACCATTCAGACCCTGGACGATACTCTTGAGCCTCAAGCCAATGAATACCTGCATCCTTTTCCTGCGGAAACTCTTCCCTACTTTCACAGTCCATTCGGGTCAACCCATTCACATCTCGGAAATCCTCAGGCTTCTGACCAGTCCCATAGTTAGGGGTCTGCAGTCTCTTAGATGTAGAGAGATCTTCGCTGACTACCGGAGTGACCCTATCAGAACTCTGGTTTCCGGAAGCAGAACCAGTCGTCCGTCGGGGAAGACGACGGTTTACAGACGAACTAGCGTCAAGTGAGAAAGCCGGGCTGAAATTGACAACAGACTGCTCGACCGGCTTAGAAATGACCCGGTTCAGGGATAAGTTGAGATCCGTAACATTCGGATCCCAAAGCATCGGGTCCTTATGTGGGTTCGAATTCTTTTTACCCATCTCACCCCACTGTTCATCTTCTCCACCCGATATCAAGTATTCCGCCATCTCATCAAGTATTCCGCCATCTCATTGACGTCAACCACCATGCCAGCCTCCTCGGGACTCGCAGGTAACAGCTCCATCATACCTTTACTAGAACAGCGAGCCATCCCTATACCCAAAGATGAAATGTTCAAGTCCTTCGAGGATTCTAGGAGTGCCCCCAGAAGCCCATCCTCTCCAATCAACCTAGAAGCCCCTTCCCCATTAGTTTTTCTGTCTCGAATACACAAATCCTGCCTCTTCACCTCCCCTCCAGTCAAACTTGTTTAGTTTCGTTGGACAAAGGAAAAAAAGCAAACAAGAATGGAGCAACAAAACAACAATAGGAACAAGAAATGACGAGGATGATGAAGGGGAAGAAAAATACCTGGAGGTGCATTTCAAAGCAAGAAGGAACAAGTGGCAGCACATTGGGAGCAACAGCACCAACATCAATTGGTTGCCTATCAAACCCAAAACCCAAACTAGGGTTTCTATTAGCAAGAAAGAAGGAAGACAGGGAAAGGAGTAGGAGATAGAACTGGCCAAAACAGAAAAATAAAAACAAAAGAGAGCTTGTAATGATACCCATTTATAGATCTCCAGTGATTGCACAACTCTAAATTCTAAAATAGAAGGATAAGATACTAACAAGTGAAATTTAAGAGGTTAATATGTCCATACAACAGTGAAAATTGGGGAAAATAAGTCCATATCCCAAAGGAATAATTTTTTTGGCCCTACCTGAAGAATTATATTTGAATCAATAACGACAAGCTGTCTCTACAAGTATTCGAGGTCACGACCTAAAAAGAAACATTCAACAAACTTCATGAATCTCAATTATGAGAACTCAATAGGGATCATTTACTTCCCTACTGCCTTCCCTCGTGCACCACCCCCATTCTCTTATCCTTTCCAAAGAAAAGTGTTTCTTTTAATTTTCATATGTGTGCAATGCTTATCTTTTCTTCTGATGCTTCTACATGCTATACGCAATTTATTTATATGCATAAAATTATGAGAAAATCATTGAGATGGAAAAGTTAACTTATATTATTCAACTCATCTAATTTCGATCAAGTTATATTTCTTTTACCTCTTTAACTTCTTATTTTTCTTCTTTTTCTTTAATTGATAGTAATAATTTAGTGATACCAATTACTAATAACACTTTATGAATACCTGGAGATAATTTGTATAAGTCGTAATTCAAAAGTTTTCAGGAGTGAGTTATATAATTTCATTAATTTTTCTTTCTTTTTTAGCCAATCAGTCTTTTCATGGTCAGTCGCTTCTCTGATTGGGTGACTCATCCTTTAACCTGAAGTGGTGAGGATAACCACTCACTAGTGATCGTGGGGTGGTTGAGCAGGCCGCCACTGGTAGTCCCTTCAGCTTCCACCTGTTTGTCTTGGGGAGTCTCTGGATCATCTTTCTGGGTGAGGTGGGAAGTAGATTGACCCGAGTATGTAGTCTCCTATCCACATCCGCACCCCAATCGCGAGTGCACTCAAGTAAGATCTCCACTCTCTACCTAGGTCAGTAAGTCTCGAATTTGGACTCAAAGCTTGTAAAAGAGATGCTCCGAGCTCCAACAAGCACATATCATAAGGAGCAAGACCCGATGTCCCCATATTCCTGGGGGTCAGGGGACAGATCATACGGGTCCATCCTGCTAATGTAGTGATATCACTTCATGTCTTATTAGGATACTACATAATTAGGAGAATCTTATTTCACAATAAAATATTCTAACTTTTGTTCATGTTCCAAAATATTTTAAGGTATTCTAGCCATCCAGCCTAGATTTTCCTGAGTTTCTTTCATGAGAAGATGTTTCAATCTTATTTCTTCTTCCTTATATATATTTTCATTCTAGGTCCATCTAGGTTTGTGATAGGGTAAAACATATACATCATAAATATAATAGAAAAGGTTTTGACTTTAATAATATTTGTAAAATCTTTAATCCTACGTTTGAGGTTCTTGTTCATTTTCATGTTTCCTACTCGTTGTCTGTGTTTTCACTTAAGATGATCATGTAACCATTTCCAGTTTGAAAACCACATTAAGTTATAATTGTAATCTCCTTCAAATCATGCAGAGAAATAACACATATCATGATGAGTGAATCTTCACTTAAGACACTATGAAATCTTAAGAAATCATGTTGGAAAAAACGTGAAGCTATGCACATGCAAGGAATTACTTTTCATTGTTTCTAGCTTAATTTCTTGAGGGTGAGGAAGTATAAAACTTCCTGCTTCTTTAGACAGGTTTTAGAGTAGAAAAGGATGAATCACTGTTGGCTATCATAAGAAATTTCATGCTGTAGTATAAATCTCTCACTTGTGTTCTATTCGCTGGCTAAATAAAGCTTTGAATAAACCTTCTCTCCCCCATTCTTTTAACGTAAGTCATCGTGCAGGAAAATTAAGTTCCCTTTCCATCATCATACCCTGGACTAACCAGTTTCATACTTTAAATTTCATATAAAATATACTGCTTACATGGTTTTTCCAGAAAATATTTGGAAACATCTCCCTTAAAAGGGGTCTCCAGTTATGCCATCGAACCCTTTCCAAGATCCAGAAATAAAAGGGAGGTAAAGGGGTAGTTTCATCCTACCTAAAAGAGGACAGGTTGGGCGGGTAGAGGGTGTCTTCCTCGCTGTCCTCTGCGCTGCAAGGCTGAGGGGGACGGCTCCCCTTGGGCTGCAACAGTTGGAGGGGCTTTCTCCCTCTTCTCCTTGGCTTCTTCTTCTCTCTCACCTTGCCTTTCTCTTCTTCTCCTTTCCCTTCCTTCGTCTCTCCTTTCTTCTGTGTGTGTGTGTGTGTGTGCGCCTGCTACGTTTGCAGTAGATAGGAATGAGGGAAGTAGCACCTGCCCACCTTCTATGGGACATGCAATTCCCAATTGGATCGGCTCCCAAGATCAGCCAGTCCAGATCCCGATCCAATCCGCATCATCTGATCCTCGCTGATCCAAGGGAAGAATTAAATTTTTTTAAAAAAGTTAAAAATAAAAAAAGATCAGAACAGAAAAATGATCGGTTCCAGGATCGGCCAATTCTGATCCCGATCCAATCTGATCCGGGATGGGTGATTCAACCAATTCGGGTCTGATCTGGGTGACGCAGGCCGATTTTAGCCGATCTTTTTTAGTTTTATTTTTTTGGCATTTTATCCCCTAGAATCGGATTGGCTAGTGCCGATCCTTGATCCGGATCGGCCGATTCTGCATTCTGTGCTATGGGAGGTGGCTGAACCGTCACTGTCCTAATGGGTCTATTGAGGCCCACCAAAAGTGGCCCAATATGGGTCCTTAATCTAGTGTGATAAGGTCTAGGGAAAATTTAAATTAGACCCTTTATCTTTAATTTTTTCCATTTTAACCTTGTACTTTATTTCGTTGCTCATATCCCTATGTTTTGCAATTAGATTTCATTTGGGTTCGATTGTGGTCTCAAAATTTTATTTAGATCCTTAACTTTTATCTTTTATGCTAATGAATTCTGTACTTTATAAAATTGTATAAATATCCCTGCAATTTAATTTCACATCTTTATAGACCTAGCTAATAGGGGCTATCAAGACCCACCGACTATGTAGTCTGAGTCGGGAGGCGAGTGAGGCGACCAGGGGTTCACCTTAGCCTCAAACACCTAAGCGATTGCCTAGGCATTTGAGGCTAAGTGTTTTCTTTCATAAATCATCATGAAGGAAGAAAATGACAGTTCAAGGAAAATATAGAAAACATTCAAGATAATCATATGTAAGGCTTTGAGAAACACTAATAAAGTCCAACATGAAATGACCAATTTGTAAAGCACTCATATAAATAGTTGATGGTCTTAGGAATCATATAAAATAAGAAAAAATGTGATAGCATGTAAGAGGAAAAAAGGTACTTGACGTTGTTAAAAGAGGCATCAGCCACTTTGAAATAAATAAAAATTAAAAAAAACTGAGGAAGACAAGAGGATTCCACAATCTGTAAAGCTCCTATGCGTGGACATAGGTGTGTACTTTTCTTGGCGAGGAGGTAGACAGATCTCAACTAACATGGACGTAAAGGAAGCGGTACAGGCCTACAAACAGTATAGAGCTAGGTTTCAGCTGTACATTCTATGAAGAAGACGGACAAGTCTATGGAGTTCACTCGGCCGAGTGAATCGTGTCTGAGGAATCGGGCATAATTTACAAAAAGATCCACTGAGTAAACCAGGAAACAATGAACCGGGTTTGAATCAGGTGGAAGATGGGTTGTTGCGGTCATGCAATGGGGTAACAAAAGAGGTTGGAGATGGTGACTTTACCCTTCATGAGGCTAATATGTGAGAAGGAGAAGAAAATTCTAGAAGGGGTCGGTACTTATACCAGCTCGACAGATAAAACCTGGAGATAGGCCATCTCTGAGCTCGCGTCGGAGGTGGTGAGTGGGCTGCAGCTGGAGCTGCGGAAGCAAAGTAAGAGGAAGGTGCTCCGCATATATCGTGGGGAGGAGGGCGAGAGAAAGGCAATTCTGGTATGAAGACTTGGAAGGAGAAGGTGGATAGGGGAAAGGATGTTATGCCGATCCCCGATTTCGCTGGTGAGCGGGATTCGATTGTGGATTTGGGATCAATGCAACTAACAATTATCCTGGGTAAGTCAATTGATCTCAAATCCGCTCCATCGACATCCTGACTTCCTCTGTCCCTTTGTCAAACTCACCAAGCAATTGAAGAGAAGGTGGAGATGGAGCAGCCAAACAATTTCACAGTGGTTCCGTTTACAACTATGACAACACAGAAAAAAAAACAAAGGAGAAAGGCAATGCTGAGGAATGTTCTTTCTGACAGAATGGGATGACACAGACTTATAGATCAAGGCATCCACTATTGGGCTCCAAATTCAGGGGAAAGTAGGACAATTCCGAAAGATATGTAATGACAGTGAGAGATCAGGTGATCATGATACTAGACAAAAGGGGGAGAGAGAATTGAAGAATTTGTTAAAAGATAACAAGGAACTGATATCTGTTACAGGAAGAAGGGAGGTGCAAAGCACATTATAATTATCTTATTGTGGAATATCCGAGGCTTGCACGATGGTGTGAAACAGCACTCGGGTAGGGATCTTATGAGGAGGAAGCATGTGGAAATAGTTTGTCTATAGGAAACAAAAATGGAAACAGTCAGTGAAATTTTGTTTAAGACAGTGACAGGATTTGCTGATGCTGATTTTGTTTTTAGAAGAGCTTGCGGTCAATTTGGAAGCATTATTCTGGCCTGGGATAAGAGCAAGTAGGAGGGAAACTGCTAGAGGTGGGTGATTGTTTCCTTTCAGTTCAATTTACTGAATTGAGAGGTTGACTTCCATGGATGTTGATGGGTGTATATGGTCCACATCAGGGTAGTGAGTAACAAAATTTGTGGAAGGATTTGACTGCACGCAAGGAAAAGTTTAATATTCCATGGTGTGTACTTGGAGATTTCAATCAGGTGAGGATGCCTTCGGAAAGGAGTAATAGGAGTCAGTTTAATAATGGCATGATATTTTTTAACTCATGGATTGAGGGATGTGGTCTGATGGAACTACAGCTACCCAATCAAAAGTTTATATGGTCTAATGGCAGGGAGGGGCCTTCATTGTCCAAATTGGATAGAGTTCTGGCAGATGATAGATGGGAAAGTATGTTTCCATTCGCAGCAATGGATGCACAACCAAGACAAGTATCTGAGCATAATGCAACTATAGTAGATTGCCAGAGAAAGAAGATCAGGAAAAATCCTTTTCTCTTGGAAAAGGTTTGGATGAGTAATGAAGAATTTAAAACTCTTGTAGTGGGCTCATGGAATCAGTCAGTTGGTGTTCAATCAGGTCCAGTTGTTTTGTCTATGAAACTTAAGAATCTAAAGAAGAAGATAAAAGTTTGGGCTGATCAATGGAGGCAAGAAAGATACAGGCTATGCTCACAGATTGTGGAAGAACTACAAAAATTGGATAAGTTGGAAGAGGCAAGAATGTTATCACAACAGGAAATTCATAAGAGGTTGAGCCTGAAAGACCAATATTCTGAATGACTACAACAAGAGGAAGTTATATGGAGGCAAAGATGCTCTGTGGTTGAAGGAAGGACATTTGAATACAAAGTTTTTTCATCAAATAGCTAGTGGAAGGAAAAGAAGAAAACTCATTACAATCATTAAAAAAAGGAGATGAGTGGCTGGAGGATGAGGAAGATATTGCAAATGAAATTGTCCACATATATAAAAAATTATGCAGTACAGAAAAAGGTGGTTTTCTGAGATTAAGATTTGAAAAGTATTGGCTGAGAGATGAAGACTTATGGAAGTGACTAGGAAGCTGTGGGAGGGGTCCAACCAGGGTTCTAATGCTATGGTTAGGCTTATTTATAAGCTGAGAAACCTGGGCAAGGCTAGCAAAGTGGGGTGCTACGAGGTATCTTCCAGGGAAGATGGTGAAGAACAAAATTCTTCTACAGCTAGATGTTCTAGATGCTTTGGAAGAAGTTGGACTGTTGTACAGAGCAGACAGGACCTATAGGGATCAGTTCAGGGAGGAATACAATGAGATCTTATTGAAGGAGGAGATCTATTGGAAGCAAAGGGCTAGAGAGAAATTGATCAAAGTGGGAGACAAAAATATTGCTTATTTTTAGAGGCTGGCCTCAGGTAGGAGGAGATTGAATCAGACCAGGTCCCTTCAGAAAGGGGAGCGTATCCTTTGGTCAGGCTCTCTCATCAGACAGCATGTGCGGTCTTACTATGCTTCTTTGTTTGCTGCCGAGCAACCTCATGGGGTATCCATTGAAGATGATCTTCTTCCTTCTTTATCTGTGATGGAAAGGGAAGAGCTCTTTGTTCCCTTCACGGAGGATGAGGTGAGGAGGGTTACTTTCTGTCTTGCAGGAGATAAGGCCTCTGGGCTTGATGGTTTCCCCCTTCTATTTTTCCAACATTATTGGGATATTGTCAAGTCCAATATCCTTGATGCTTTGTTGGAATTCCAAGAGGGTAGAGCTCACTTTGGTGGCATCAACAAGACCTTCTTGGTATTGATCCCTAAGAAAGAGGGTGCTAATTACCTATTAGATTACAGACTGATCGATTTGCTGAATGGTGTGTATGAGATTCTCACTAAAGTATTGGCATCCAGACTGGGAAAGGTAGTAGACAGAGTGATCAATTGCTATCAGGGTGCTTTCATCAAGGGCAGACACATTCAGGAAAATTTTCTGGTGGCACATGAGAGCTTGCATTATATGAAGTATCACCACATACAAGGTATTGTTCTAAAGTTAGATTTTGAGAAAGCGTATGACAAAGTCAGCTGGAACTGTTTGTTTCAAGTTTTGGAGAAGATGGGTTTTGGTGAAAAATGGAAATCATGGGTGTCTGCTTGTGTTTCATCTGCATCTTTTGCTATTTTAGTTAATGGGCAACCCAATCCTTTTTTCCACAGTAGTAGAGTAGAGGTGTTCAGCGGGCGGGGGGGGGGGGGACCCTATGTTACCTCTTCTCTTCATTTTGGTTGCTCACATTCTTAGCTCTGTTTCGACTAGGGTGGAGGCAGCTGGCTACATCAAAAGGTTTCAGGTCATGCAGCAGGGTAATTGCATTTCTCACCTCTAGTATGCATATGATACCATTTTGTTTTTGTCAAGGAATGAAGCACAAATTTTTATGGCCGGCTTTCTTATTGAGCTTCTGGAGGAGGTGGCCGATTTGAAGGTGAGTTTCGGAAGAGTCGTCTAGTTGGTATTAATATGGAGATTTCGGAATTGAGGAGAGCTTCTTGCATTCTGGGGTGCCCTATTGGGACCTTCCTACCTTGGGACGCCACTTTCCACAGGAGCCAGAGGCAGCAGAGAGTGGAGTCAGGTGGTCCATAGAGATGAGAGGAGACTTTCGGGTTGGAAAGGGAGACTACTTTCCTATGGGGGCAGATTAACTGTCTGTAGCTCAGTTCTTGATAGTCTTCCCATCTACTTCCTGTCTTCCTTCAGGATCCCTGTGGTTATCTCTAAGAAGCTAAACTCCATCCAAGCTAGGTTCTTCTGCATGGCAGTGGGGAACCTAAGAAAGGGGGATATGCAGTCAGTTGGGCCAAAGTTTGTACGACGAAGGAGGATGGAGGGCTGGGACTCAAAAATATTAGATCTTTCAACTTGGCCTTACTATCCAACTGCTTATGGAACTTGGTTACTGCTGAGTCAGGTCTCTAGTGGGAGATTATTAAGCAGAAGTACCATGCCAATGTCAGCCCGGGGGAGGTGATCCTTAATTCTAGACATAATGTCTCATGGATGTGGAAAAACATTCTTCAGGCTGCGGATCTTTTTATTGCCGGCATGGATATAGGTGGGAGATGGAAACTCCACTAGGTTTTGGCTGGATGTTTGGTGTGCTCATCAGCCCCTATGCTTGTTGCTCCCACGACTTTATGCCATTTCTTCCAATCCCCAGGCTTTGGTTATTCAACAATATGACAGGTAGACACCCCTTCCAAGCTGGAGGCCTACTTTCAGAAGGAACATGACTGAGGATGAGGAGAAGGAATTGCTTCTGTTGCTGGATCTGATTGAGCCTTTGCACCTAGTCATCTCAGACAAGGATCGTTGGATATGGAGGGGGATTTCCAAGGAGACCATTTTGGTGAAGTCTGCTTATGCACTTACAACAGAAGGGAGTATAAGATATCCTTTCTTTAAGGCTGTTTGGAGGACTAAGAATCCCACAAAGGTGCAGGTATTGATGTGGAGGGCCTCTCTAAATAGGCTCCCCACTTGTGACCGCCTTATCCATTTTGTGCTGGGTATCTCTAACACTTGTAGTCTTTGTGGGGTTGAAGAGGAATCGGCTGATCATATTTTTCTCAAATGCTCTTTCTCTTGTGAAATTTGGGAACTGTTGGGTCAGAGAATACATTGTGCTACAAATCAGTGGGGATCTGTGTACTCCTTCTAAGCAAGTGGGGTAGAACTTGGCTGTGCAAAGGGGACCGGGTTTTTTGGTGGCTCATCTTGCATGCTACGATTTGGGCGATCTGTTTAAGAACGAAACAACGGAGTTTTTAGAAGCGAGGCTCACTCCACGGAGCATGTACTGGCTTTTGTTTGTGATCATGTGAAGGAGTGGGCGTCGACCCTTTGTAAAGTGGACTATTCTAAATCCACTATTTTGGGTCTTATTGGAGAGAGTGAGAGTTAGCACTATCTTTGTGCTCTGTCGGTTGGGAGATTTTGTTGTGTTTTCTCCCAACTTTTTGTATATTCTTCTTTACAGTCTATAATGTACGTGTTATTACCCACTCCCCCCCCCCCCCCCCAAAAAAAAAAAAAAAAAAAAGGAAAAAAAAAAGGGAAAGGAAAAAAAGAAACACAGTTGGTTGGATCCAGATGTTGTCCTCTTGACAGATGAGGAAAGAATTTGCTTATTCAAGATGTTACAGAAGAGGAAGTGAAGGCAGCTGTATTTGGATTAGGAGGAGTCAAGGCACCAGGCCCAGATGGATTTCCAATTTATTTTTACCAAATTTTATGGGAGACGGTGAAAAATGATGTAGTCAGAGCTGCTAAAGAATGTATATCGCAGGGAATGAGTTGTGAAGACCTCAATCACACTTTTCTAGTACTCATCCCAAAGAAGGAGAATGCATTAGAGCTAAAGGATTGTCGGCCCTTTCGTTTGCTCAATGGGTCATATAAGATTATAGCCATAATTCATGCAACAAGAATGAGTAAAGTCCTTAATCATATTGTGCAAGCCAATCGATCTGCATTCATACAGGGAAGAAGGCTTAAAGCCAATTTTCTGTTGGCACATGAAGTGTTGAATGCTCTTAAGAAGAATGGTACTAAGGGGGAAGTTTGTAAACTTGATTCCAATAAAGCTTATGACAGGGTAGCATGGAACTGTTTGTAGGATATCTTGGAGGCAGCTCACTTTCCTTTAAAGTGGATAAGTGCAATAAAAAACTGTGTACCCACAGCCAGGTTTTCAGTCATCATCAACAGTAATGTATATGGTTATTTTAACAGTTCAAGAGGACTCAGACAGGGAGATCCATTATCACCACTACTTTTTGTAATTGTTGCTAACATTCTTAGGCGAATGCTTAGCATAGCTGAGAGGAATGGAATGATAGAAAACATTCATATTTGCAGAGGTTTGTTTGGGCTATCACATTTACAGTTTGCTGATGACACAATATTATTCTTTCAAGGGGAGATGGAAAATGTGTGGCATATTGCATTCATTCTAAATAGTTTTGAATCTTGCTCAGGATTCAAGATCAACTATGATAAAAGTTGCATTATTGGTGTTAATTTACTTGAGAACATGTGTAATCCGTTTGCTTATGGCTTGGGTTGTACTGTCGGGAAGCTGCCTATTACATACTTGGGGCTACCACTTCATTATCGGAAGCTCAAATATAATGACTGGGAACACATAATTCAGAAAATTCAGAAGAGATTATCAGTTTGGAAGGCTAAACATCTTTCCCTGGGTGGCAAAATTACTCTTGAATGCGGTAATCACTAGTATCCCACAACATCATCTTGCTGTTTTTCTTATCCTACTGCTGTATGGAGACATGATCAAGTCAGAAGAACATGCTGGGGGGAGCCTTCAATGGCAAGAATAAAGTAGTTGCTCTGGTAAGGTGGAGTAAAGTTTGCACTTCATAATCAAAAGGAGGATTAGGAGTAAAAAATCTTAAAATCATGAATTTGGCTCTTTTTGGGAAGTGGCTATGGGAATTGTTGACTGCTGGTGTAGCATTATGGAAAGAAGTCATCAGGTTTAAACACTATCAACCTTATCAAAGGTTTATGTCCACTCTATAAATAGTGCTTATTTGTCTCCAGTATGGTCTGATATAATCAAGGCTGGGAGGTGCTTTGCTAAATATGTTGCATATAAGGTGGGCAATGGGGGGACCATTTTATTTTGGAACGATCAATGGCTGGGAGAATCCTGTCTACATGAGAGATTTCCAAAATCGTATAAATTGGCAGTGAATAAATGGTGTCTTGTGAAGGATTGTCATACACAAGAAAGGGGGCAAATTACTTGGTTTGTGCAGCTGTGAAGGAACTTGAAAGAAGATGAAATTGATGACTTTACAAGTCTATTTTCCAGGCTATATTCAATATCTATTCAAAACAATGAACCAGATAAAATTTGTGAGGGGAGAAATAAAGGCAAATTTTCAGTGAAGTCATATTATTCATTGCTTGAAGGTGATCCTCCAAAGTATTGGAAGTATGATGAAGTGTGGAAGGTAAAATCTCCTCTCAAAGTTAAAGCATTTATGTGGCTATTATTAGAAAAATGGATCGTGACAAAAGTTTATAGGAGCAAATGGTGCATCGATAATGATACTTTATGCCCATTCTGTGGAATTGATAATGAGGACGTGGATCATTTGTTTGTTAAAAAAGTGTTCACTTAGCCAGCATGTGTGGAGATCATTCGGGGTGCTTCTTCATTTCAATGCAAACTTAACAACTGTTAACGAGATGTGGTCCTTCTTCAAGCAACTGCGGGCTGCTGCAATAAGTCGAGAGATTAAGGATATATTTGGCATTCTCCACATGCAATCTGCTGGAGCATTTGGCGAGAAAGCAACGATGTCATTTTCCAAGGAAGTAGAATTTATGTTGATAAAATTCCTCTTTAGGCTCTATCTTTGTTGCATAATTTGTTGCCTGACATTTTGGGGTTTTCTGTAGCTTCCTGGAATAAAGTGTTCAAATAGAGTTTTTATTTCTTGTGGGATAGGAAATTACTCTTAATGATTAATAAAATTGGTGGTACAATCCACGATTTTAGTGGAAAAAAGAATTAAAAAAACAGTACCACATAACTAAGAAAGAAATGAGCATTTGGCATAGACACCATAGGCAGGTGTCTATGCGAGTGAGGCGAGGTGAGGTGTTTTTGGCTTGTGTCAGCCTACTTCATCGCCTAGGCGAGCGAGGTGATTGCCTTCGATAACATAGCCAACTGGCATCCATTAGGGGGGGCGGGTTTCTCTTGTGAACACCAAGGAGAAAGAGTAGGAGAGAAGAGTAGCCCGACCAACAAAAAGAGGAGAAAATGGAAATGCTGATAAATAGTAAAGAGACAAAGGATGGTCAAACTTGGAAAGGAAACTGACAAAAAGGGGAATAAACACCATCGAGGGATTTTTTTCCTCTTCCTGTGTGAGAGGAAAGCCACTGTACATGGTCTCATGCACATCCATTTCTAGAGCACTACTTTTCGGATGGAAGGAGGAAAGGGAGCAGGAGATAGAAAATAGCAAAAGAAGAGAAGAGAAAGAAGGATAAACCAAAAAAAGAAGAAATAAAGGCATGTCCTTTCCAGCCCCCACTGGCTCCAATGGATTTTGACTAGCCAACTTTGGCCCTATGAATACCCACACCCACCTAGGAGTTCTCACTGGTGAGACTAAATGAGACCTTGCTCAAGTAGAGGAGCAAATCTTGGACTTTGCCTAATAGGACTCTAAAGTTCTTGTATAACATGAAGTTTTTTTTTTTTTTAAAGTGACAAAGTCACAATTCATTAATGAAAAAGTTAAACGTACATCATTGGCAGAGCCAAAGTAGAAACAAAAAGAAAAAAAAAAACCCAAAAGAAAACCAACACACAGAGAGAGACCCCCCTCTCCACTGGATCACACAAGGACCTTCACATTATCAAGATGATAACATAGAAAAAAACTTTCCAGAAAAGAAAAGAAAATGATCAAGAAATTAGATTCCTCCACTGCAAAGCCTTGGGAGTGACCGAAGAGGTGTCCTGCACATCTAGGAGCACATTGACAGCTTTGGCCCAATCAAATACCAGGTTGATAGCCCTTCTCAGAACATCAGATGCACTCTTAAAATCTCCAGGAATCTTCCTCTATTCCTCTCATACGATAGAGCCCACCTCATTGCTGGTAAGAAGAGTGACCAGCTTTGTTTCTCAGTAGGATTAGGACAGTTTTTCCTAATCCTCCAAAAAAAGGGTTCAACATAAGCACACACAGTCAGGTTTCAAAGAGTGAATCAAATCTCTAACAGCCCTCTTCTTGATCTCCCCATTTAGGCCTGTGGTATTCCAACTTTCCAAGTACAGATCTTCTTTTCAATAATTTCTTTGTCCCATTGTTCTTCTCCCTGAAGCAGTCCAAAACTTCATTATCTTTGATGTAGCTCATTTCCCTCTTGCCTATCTTGATTCCATTGCCTTTTTTCTTCAAAGAATTTTGTAAAGCATCTCCTCTTCTCAACTTTTTAAGAAAG
The DNA here is from genome assembly GCA_030544215.1 of Zantedeschia hybrid cultivar. Classification (NCBI taxonomy): domain Eukaryota; kingdom Viridiplantae; phylum Streptophyta; class Magnoliopsida; order Alismatales; family Araceae; genus Zantedeschia; species Zantedeschia hybrid cultivar. The sequence goes on along the minus strand of JARZZO010000006.1, from coordinate 77,668,545 downwards.
CTTTTTACTGAATGTTCCTTGCCTTGGAAAGATACCCCAATGTGCGTCCCAAACTGAATAATCTCCTCTGTTCAAATGTCCATAGGCTTCGATGGGACCATGACCAAAGCTCCCAGGCTTACAGAATAAGGAACCATCTCGAACACTTCCCACTGTGTATACCGAGTTTGGCTTCCTCATGAGCATGCAAAATGGCTACCCCACAGTTATCTGCACAGCCACTGTGAAACTCCGTAATTTCACCCTCAATTCTGTCAAGAGGAAAAGCAGACACATTAACACAATTATCGCTCACATTCTAGCCCTCCTGGGAAGTCTCCTTATCAACAAAACAAACCACCGACAGATCTTCCTTTCTCCATTGCAGATCAACTAAACAGGAACTTCCGGTGACAGAAGGACCTGCTCAGAAAGGGGTAGAAGGCTTGAAGAAATCCTGAAACAACCTCCTTCATCAGATACCTTAGGCTCGATGAAAGTCGAGCACCCTCTACACCTGCTCACAGAGCCACCGTTCACTGTTTATAAAGGGGATGTCGAGCCTCCCAATCGAACACCCAGCGAACCAGTCGAAGACGAATTGGATAAGGAAGACGAAGCCAATGGGTCAAGTTTGGATCCTATCCTCATAGAAGATGAACAAGGACGAGGATCCGAAAACTTAAGATGACCTGCCAACGGAAGCCCAGTAGGCTTACCTGATAAGCCAAAGTTGCGTGGACCCGACTGGCACAATAGAACGGCCCGTTCCTGCTCATCTTCCCTACCCGACCTCTTTGCCTCCCCGCTGCCTACCCTGGGCCAATTAGATAAGCCATTCTCTTCACATGAAGCTGGCACCACAGCTTTCCACACCACCACCGAGGCCTCGAGAGAAGCCACATAAGATCTCTGGAAATCTTCCTGCTTCTTGAGCCTTGAAAAGTATCTATCAAAGAGAATAGTATCCAGCGCTTGGATACTTGTGACAACCACCGGAGATTCCTCATCAGTTGTATAGTTGTCAAGGCTTACGCCTAGGCACTGCTTAGGTGACAAGGCTTATTTTCAAGGCCTAGGCAGTTAAGCGCCTTATTGGGCCTTAAAAAATGCACGCCTAAGCACCGCTTAGGCGCACTTAGGAGTGCCTAACACGCCTAGGCAACACCCAGGCTAGTACAAGGGCTAATCAAATCAGGTTCATTGGGATCAAATTCTAAGATAAATAGGGTTGTGTGGATGACTGGGCCATAGTTTTTGATGCCCCTTCATCTCGTCTTCCTCATTAATTTTGGTATCGTCCCTCTTCGGTGAACAAATCTCGATGTTAATGTTGAGGCATTCTGATATGTTTCTTCCCTCACTACGATGGCCACAATGAGGCAACAAGGCCCACTCGCCCATGTCCACAAATTTGGTACCCTTTGTAGCCATTATTAGCATTCTCTAACCTTTCGTGAGTTTTCCATATGCCTGCCGTTTCTCTTCCTTCTCTTCAAATGTTTGCCTCCCTATTTGTGAGTATTTCTCCCTCCCCCTTCCCTCCACAACTTGATTGTGAAGGAGCCGCCTAGGCACTGCTTAGGCGCTCAAGGACCCCAAGTATGCCTTGGGTCACCTTAATGCCTTGACAACTATGATCAGTCGTCTGCCCCGTCTGAATAGACTGAGTCAGACTCGGAGGAACCAAGTTGGAAGACTTTCTTTGACTCAGCAGCCTTCGAGCAGCTCCACGACTGGAGCTCAAAACCACTTATGGCACCCCTGTTCTCACTGTTTGAACAACGTTCTCCTTCCCATGACTAAACTTCCGCTCTTGATCAGCCTTGTAGGATTTATAAGCAGCGGCAACCTCCGCCCACGTCCACTTACCTGAATTCGTGGGAGATTGAGGAGTCCCAGAGGATGAGGATGAGGATTCTGTATACACTAAGACCCAGAACCACCTCCCTCCCCTCCCACCCTCATCCTCAATGGAAGCAATTGTGGAGAATCCACTTCTACCAGGAGAAGACCACCTTAACTTCTTCCTTGAGTAGGGTCCTCAAAACTAAAGCTTCATCTCTCTACCCCTCCAAGGCGGTGGATACTAGGAATGCCTTCCCTCTATTCTCTCTGATTCTCCACGCGTGGTTCCCCGGCCAAGTCTCCTTGAGAAGCCAAAGCAGAAGCTGCACCTGAGAAGACCCTTCCTCACCTCCTGGCCAACCTCCACAGAAACCACCAAACAGTGAAACAGTGAAGACCTGATCCTGTTCACCTCCATTGACCAGGGAACATCAACTCTGTGACAGCTCGCTGTAGTCGGAGCTGGGATGACACAAGAACCAGCCTCAGCCTCCTTTCCTTTACCCAGTGACTTGGACAGCTTACAGATGGAACTCCGATGGCCAATGCCTCTGCAGAGAAGACATCGGACTGCATCCCTACAGTCCTTAGCCCAGTGACCTCTATGAAGGCATTTGATACACACATCATCTCCCACAGGGAGCGATGAGTGTGGCTTCCCCTGCTGCAGAGCACCTGAAGAACTCTTCCATGAAGCCACCTGCCCAGGTCCACCCCCTCTATCGCCAGCCACCAACCTACCAATCTCCTCCTTCTATGAACCACCTGCCATCCACCTCTGGCAAGGCCTATACACTGTCTCCGGGACCACCTAGAGCACTCCTCTCACCACCCTCCGCCATAACTTCAACACAACATTCTATATAGAAGAAAAGAAAGATTCCATTTGTAGAACATGAAGTTTCTCACCGTAATCATTGAGGGATCTTAATGATTGTTTTTTTTTTTAAAACTCGTGTTCTACACTCTATTGTTTTGAAGTTTGTGGATCCAAATTTCCAAATTAGATCCTTCCATTGAAAGCGACTAGTTCTTTTGAATCATTAATGGATCTTAAGTGGATCCATCCAATGCATTAATATTTTGTATCGTAAATGGATCTTTGATGGACCCTTGTGTGGTCTTAGGTGGATTGCATCTAAATCCTTCTGTGGATATTGTGTTAGCAATTCTGATTGGACTCTCATGAGTTCGTTATCTTATCTTTCTTATCCTTACCCTATATCCTTTATCCGTTAAGCATATGGGTTCTAACAAATATTTCTAAGTTTGCTAAAAGATTTGATTGTAATGCACGTTTTGTGGGTCAGTGACCTTTTTATGTCCTTATATATTTCTATTAAAATATATGCTTTAGTGGACATTAGACAAATTTAGGCTATTTAGCCAAGTCCATATTGTTTAATCAGTGTTGCTCAGAACTTAGATATGTTCTAGAAGAGCCCCTAAAGTTAAAACATGATGCAGGCTCCTATACTTAAATTTATCTGAATGACCATAATGCACCAGAAATTACCAAAATATCATTTTGACTGAAAACACTCAAATTCAATCCAAAACTCTTTAATACACTTCTGAGCTTCCCATAACCTACCTTGGACCATGGTAAAACATTTAGGCTCAATTCAAATTATACTTTGTTTGTATACTTGCATCTTTGTGCTTTACTTTATTCAGGCCATCATCCTTGGCAGTTAATCAAGGGTTTCCACTCACTAGAGTGATGTAATTAATGCTGGCAAGGTTGATGGGGACGATCCAACTTTTTAAATCCTATATTGGTAATTTCATTGGGCAGACCTAAATTAAATTTCCAAGATAATTAAACTATGGTTTTCAAAGCCTAAAAATCCTTTTCTTTCGAAAGGTTTTTAAAAATCCCTTCGACAAATTTCAATAAGGGTCTTACATGAAATCCTTTTCTGATTTTGTGTATAATTGCATTCTTTATCGTGGTCAGTGACACTATCAAAATATTCCTCATATTTTAGGATTTCTCATAGTAGCAATTATATTGGTAATACGTGGAGGGTTCTATTTCCACCGGTGGCAAAATAAGAATACTGCCACCTACTCCAAAAGCATCTTAAATGAACTCTAATTTTTAATCCAGACCATTAAATCTTATCAACCACTAAAAAACTATCCATGAAGTAAAAATCAGGTACATCCAATGATTATTTTCTATACATCAAGAACATACAAAATGGAATGATTTTTTTATATGCATATACTTTTTGCATTTTTTAGAAGGTTTAATGACTTGGATTAGAAATTAGAGCTCATTTATATATATATATATGTATGTATATATATGTATATATATATATATACTGCCACTGGTGGCAGAAGATCATCTTTGCCACCAGATCCAGGCCGTTCAACCCAAATGATCTGATGGCTCTGCTGGTTTCAAGGAATCAGCAACGCGGGTGAGAGATAATTTCAGAAGCGCAATTGTTCTCTGTACCAAGCCACCCCTTCACATGTTCTCCACCTTCCGAAACCTGACTTTCTGTTCTCGCAGTAGACATACCTGGATCCGAGGTGTAGATGACCATTCGTTTAGAATCTATGGATGCATACGCCCATCTCTCCTTCCCCGCCACTTCGCCTTCTCTTTCTTTCCCTTATCTCACCGTGATACCCCTCCACCCAACTTTTATTTCTCTCTAAGCTCCAAGAGGAAGCGAATGATAACTATGATTTCCACAGGGATGCAAATTAAGCAACGCACTTCAACAAGTTTAGGGAAATAAAAAGATAAAGAAAGCTCTCTTGTGCACCATCATAAACTAATGAGATTTTCGACATATAAAGAAGACTTGCCGCCTCAGCGGAAACAAATTTTGGGATAAATCATCTCATAAACTTTGCTGCTATTACGATGCAGTGGATGGTCAGCAACTACACATATACAAGAGTAAATGCTCTGCTATGGGTGATTTTTTATGAATCAGAACATGGACACTACAAAGCCAAAACTTCACAGATATAAAAGATCTCATAAACTCATTTGTTACTAACTTACTATTACATTGCAGTTGATGGTCGGCCGTCATATATATACCAAAGTGAACACCCTGTTACGAAAAGCCATTTTGTATGAGTCAGAATGTGGACGCCATAAGGCCAAAAACGTAGGGATACAGGTTGAACTTGTGGAATGACAGCCTTCAAGCAAATTATAACAACCTAAAACAAATTCCATGGTTATAAAAAAAATAAAGAAATTAATTAACTTCCTCCGTATCTGACTTCTCAACGTCATCAATTGCATTCCGTTCCTGGAACAATCTAAATGTACTCTGAAAAAAAAAAACAGTGACTTGTCATCATTGAGCACTGAGAAACAGGCTGCTCTTCATTCTCAGCAAATCCAGCACGGTCCAATGGTCTTTAAGGGTCAGATCTGAGTCATCTAACATGGTGTTTACCATGTTGACCATGGGGTTTTTGCATGCCATCGAATACGTGCTGGGAGGTTGGAAGTTGGAACTTGGAAGGCATCCATGACCCAATGGAGAGGACACCAATGAGAGTACCCGTTGGAAATAAGTCTGACCCGCTATGGCCTCACATGCTGCATCCATAGTGATCATATTAGATCCAACGAGTATACACGCCTTACAGCAAGAACAAGAAGGGGCTTCCAAATGCATAGATTCTGAAAGAAGGGGGGCATCTACGTCTCCAGATATGCCTACTGCGAGAACAAGAAGTCATGCACTCACGTTGTGGAACGTGGAGGACGTGTGTAGGGGTGGCTTGGCACAGAAAATGATTGCACTTCTGAAATTCTCTCATGCTAATTCCTTGAAACCAGTAGAGCCATATCATTTGGGTTGGATGGCCAAGATTTGGTGTCAAAGAAGATCTTATACCACCGTGGCAGTGGATCCTTCTTATAAAGGATTCAATGCGCTCGGGGCGCATCTTAGTTAGATGCGCGCGCCCCCACCCGATAACCCACCCCCCCATGTTAAAAAAAAAAAAACATCATTAATAATTTTTAAATATTCAAATAGGTCCCTTAGGGTTGATCCCATCCCTGGGGCTTTAATTTTCACTATCCGATCTTGACGATCAACCTAAGCCGTCTGATCAGGTATTTGCTGGAAAAAATAGTCACAACATAAGAAATTTGTTAGATTAGTCCTTAGGGTTGATCCCATCCCTTGGAATTTTAGTTTTGATCCCCAAATAACAACACATTTGATTGAACGACTACGGTTAAGTTTTTCAATCCAACAGTGAAAATTAAATCCAAAGGGGTAGAAACAACTTAAATGGGGTTATTTGAATATGTTAAAAATTTTGGTGATGTTTTTTTTTTTTTAAAAAAATCAAGATGGAGGGTTTTGGGGTGGGGTGCATCTAAGTTAGATGCGCCCCTGGGGTGTGTTATAGCTGGCCGATCAACAAAAAATCGTCAAAAATTTTAAAATATTCAAATGCCCTCATTTAGGTTGGTTTCCACCCTTTTGGGTTTAATTTCACTGTCCGATCATAACATAGTTGATTGTAGTCGTCTAATAGTGTGCGAGCAAGTTGGTGATGAATACTAAAACTCCATGCTATGGGAATAACCCTACGGGCAATTTGACCAATTTTCTTTTTTTTGACTATCTTTTATGATTTTTAAAAAATAGGATTTGCAAGTACCCAATAGATGGCCACGATTGTGTTTCACAATTGGACTCGATCGGATAGTGAAAATAGTGCCCCAAGGGATGTAAACAACTCTAGGGGGGATAATTGCATATTAGAAAAATTTATGATCAATCTTATTTTTTTTAATATGGGGAGAGAGGTCAAAATAGTGCGTACGATATGCTAGAATTCGGTTCGCTACAATGCGTACGGTTAAACCGCATGCACCGTTTTTGACCCCGTCCCCATATTTTTTTAAAAATATTTTTTTTTTTATAAAATTGTAAACATTCAATAACCCTCTTAAGGTTATTTCCATCCCTTGGGCTTTTATTTTGACCATCTGATCGTGATCCGATCTTAAAACTCAATCTCAGCCATCCATCGGGTACATGCAAATCCCGACTTCAAAAAAGCATGAAAAAATAGTCAAAAAATAGACAATTCGTCAGATTAGCCCATACCGTTGTTCCCATCCCTTGGGGTTTTAGTATTCATCACCAATTTATGAATGTAAAACCGGACGGCTTAGTTGTGTATGTATGACTTTGAGATAGCTATAAGAAGGAAGAGGCTCATGGTGAAAACTGTAAGCATTGTGCCACATCAGTGCATTTAGTTGTTCCTGTATAGTGTTTGAATTTTGTGTTGTGCTATTTGTCTATTCTTTTGTTGATTCTTATTGCTCTGTCTTTCATTAATTGTCTTTTACTTGTTTAAAGTGCATGATGATTTTCTTTTTAAGTTTATGGTACCATTAATTTCTTAAATTTCTAAGTGAGAGCGTTCTAGAAGTATAGCTTCTTTGTTCACAAAACCCTTTGTACAAAATGTAGTATTACACATCAAGAGGATATCAATATACTCCACATTAAGAAGATGTGAACTCTCCTATCTAGTTTGCTCGCAGGGAAGAGAACCATGGACACCCAAACCACCCAAAGCTTGAGGCCATAGCATAACCTAATAAAAAACAAACAATGCTGCTCACTTTGGGGTCCTGCTAATCCTGCTGAACAGCCTGTTGTTGCATTCCTTGAGAGATGACCCACAGCATTACATGAGAATCAACTACCACATGTTTTGGTCTCCTCTTAGTGCAATCTCCCACACACTGCTCCATTCTTTGAAGCAATGATTCTGGGCTGATTGGTGTGTGCTGATCTATCTGCAGTTTCTGGAAAGTTTTCCTCCAAGTAGCTCAGGAGGATGTCACTCTCTGTACAAGTGTTTCATGATTTCTTCCCTGCCATCACAAATATAGCATATGGCCCTAATTCTCTCCATAACGTGTGTAAGTCAATCATAGGTTAGTACCCTTGCATGAGATATTCTCCACATTGGGGACTTAACTTCCAAAGGAGCCAAGCTTACCAAGTGGGGTGTAACATTGAGGAATGAATCCTCCGTCTGCTACGAACTTATATGTAGATCTTACAGAATTTGTGTCATTACTCCGATCTCCACCTCCATAAGTCTGCCGATAGGTTATCGGGCTAGCGTTCTCAACAGGACTCCCAATTGCCCAGCCTCCCTGTCATTCATGTTTCTCCTGAAGCAAGAAGTCCAATCACTCTCCATTTGCCTGGGCTTATTGTTTCTCTTTCTGGCAATGCTAAGAAAGGAGAGAAAGGTCTGCCAACACATTATCCTCATAACATCCATCTTGCCAACTTCTTATTCTCTATCCTTCCCCCAGGGTTACCAAGATAACTGCTGCCACTTTGGCTTGGTGAATACTCCCCTACTTGTAGGAGATGTTATTATAAGTGTGGGGCTGAACATTTTACGTCCTCCTGCTTCTGTAATTACAGAGGTTATTATTTCTTACACATCTCTTAAAGCCATTCGCATAAGAGAACCAGGTGCCTTCATGTTTCTTATGCAGAAATTCCCAACTCTGCTTTTACAGACCCTCCAACAAACATCCACAATGGTTGGTAGTCATTGTGCTGATGAATCTTGGTTCTATTTTACTCCTTTTTCCTTTTAGTTTCTTGTTTGAGCATGCCTATTAAATAACGAGTCATTTCAAATGCACATGGGTTTCATCTCCTCTGACACCTTTTTTCTTTCAGTTTCTTGTTTTTGTTTGAACATGCCTATTAAATAACAATTCATTTCACATGCACATGGGTTTCATCTCATCCGGTCAGATAAATTAGTATTTAAAATTTTTCATTTGCTTCATCTTACAGTGTTAGTGTGTTTGATATTGTTTGAATATTTTAACCTTTGCATCCACAAATACGTTTCATAACCCTACCATGGCATCGTTGGATAACTACAATTGCGCTAATAACACCACATGTCTTTGTGTGCTATAGTTTGGTACTATTGTGTGCTGCAACAAGATTTGCTTTTGGTTTCCACTGTCCAAACCCCTTGCTTAGTGCCTTCATGTAGATGGTTGTTTCCAATAGAGCAAGCGAGATCTTGCTGGCACATGGTATCCATAAAATCTATGCATATATGCATGGTTGTCATGTGTAATATGTATGCATTTCTAGTTTTCTACTAACAGTGGCCTCCATATCCCATTGAGGTGTCACTGGTATCTTTCTATGTGATCATACCACAATAATCCTCACTTTGGTTCTTGGGATGGATTCATTTGGACTTTGTTCCCATTTTATGGAAGCCCCTTATTTTGTTTAGTTGTAGGGTATTGCTTCTGCCTTCTCAGGATGCAATGTCCCACACCTAAAGAACCACAAATTGGTGCTCTACTTCCATGGTGATTCCTTTGGTGCTGTTTTTGCTAGATATTGTTCCTCCTCTCATTCCCTTTTGGCATGCTGGAAAATCCTTCTTCAGAAGCTCATTTGTTCGAGCAGGATGGGGATGGTTCTCTGCTACTGTCTTAGGTGGACTACTACTTCAAGGACTCAATGTGTCAGATTTTGGAGGACCAGCTCAGATTGCAGCTTCTCCATTGCTCAATATGGTCTTCGAAGGTGCTCCATGAGACACATTGGTTGGTTCTCTTTTCTTATCAGCCTTTATGGATTTTCACATGATGGTTGGTTTTAAGACAACTCAGTTGACTGTAAGATGGATGAGAGGCTGAAATGTTCATGCATATCAAATGGAATCTCCTTATGTATGAACATAATGTTCAAATAGCTCTGATTCAACATGGAGATAGCTCTTCCAAGGAGCTTGAATTGGCCATGCCAAAGTTGACAAACTTTTGAGGAAAGAGAGAGATGACTATTAACTGATTTTTTTGTTGAATCAGTGTCTTAGTTTTCTAGCTAAGACAGACTGTTTCAACATTGGCCAAGTTTCATGTTGATTGAAGAGTCTTTTTGGACATTGTATAGGTCTCTTAAGAAAACAGAATTGATGGAAGGTCATCTTTTTTTGAAAGGTAAGAAAAAGATGAATTTCATCTTCTTTATAAGTATCTTGTTTTGCAACTTGAATCCCTTCTTGGTTGTTCTGGGTTGACTGAACTTTTAGGAAAAAAATCTGGTTGGTGTCCTAACCAAAGTTGGTGCAAGTAGTGATCAATGCCTAGCCAAACTATTGTGCAGTATATATTTTTTCACAATGAAAAGGTCTAGGTTTGCTTAAAAAGGGCGAAGGAAATAAAAGGTTGAGTTTGCTTGAGCATTTTGGTCATCTTTCTTATTACATTGACCAGTTGAAAGAGATGTGAGATTTTGTGGATTGTTTTCAAGCCAAGACTTGAACCCCTTATGCACAAGTTCTGTAGTCGTGGTTGGTTATAAAGATGAGCTTCCAAAATTATGGACTTGGGATAACAGTAACATTCACCTCAAGTGATTCACTGAGCCTCTTTCTCTGTGTAGTTGATAGCCAGTGGTAAAAACTAGAAAAAAATAATGTGGAGTTTATGTCATTGGTGGCATATATGGAACTTTCTAGCCATGACATAATATATTGTTAATGGTCTGGAAGAGTAGACGGCTAATGGCATGAGCAATCCATCTCACTGTTTATATCCAACAAGTGATAATGGCTGAAACAGGGGCGGAGGATGACATTGCTCTATGTATTTGCTATTAAATAAGAAAGCAAGGTTTTTTTTGGTGGCTGTCAAAATAAGTTCATGCCAGATGCAAGGTATTTGAATACTTCTTGAGAACTAAGAATTGCCATCAATTTTCGTGACTGGTTCTTGCATTAATCTTTGTTATGTTAGGATTTTACCTTTAAAAACCATGGATCCATGGCCAAAACTCCGAAAGCCATGAGTTGTGCTTGGTTTTCCCCTGCATCAATGTGAACATTTTCCTAGTTGTTTATTAAACAATTTAATGTCTTTGCCTTTTTCTTTCATATGAATCTGGAAATGTGAAATGAATATTTCATGAGAGGTCAAAGAATGTATAGAACAAGGTATATCCTCAAGATAAATACCATTGTTGGCTATGTGGACATGGAGATAAATAGGCTTGTGTACAGGCTTGAAATAAATGTAAAGTTTATGTACCCATTTTTAATTTATTGAATCTTCCGAAATGCATTCATGACATCCTTTATAGAAAACACAGAATAGGTATACAGAATATGCTTCTTGTCTTAAATGTGGTGTATGTTGTCTTATATTCTATGACATGCATGGATGAGGATGTTCTCTTCTTAGTATCCAACAAAAAAAGAAATATAAAGTGTGACAATGTTTCAATCATTTCAACGTTTTAGAGATTAAGTCTTAAGGAGGCAGATCTGCTCGTACGTCAGCCGAACATGATCCACTCAGAGAGATTTCTACTGTGGAGGTGGGGTCGCTGGCTGCGGCAGTGGGGATCGACATGGATGGTGTCCCTGAAGCAAGTATCTAGCGTCTGGCCAACTGGGTCAATCGGAGACCAGAATCCATTGAGCCAAGATCATCGTGTGTTACCCTTGATTCTTCTGCTCTTTCTCCAAAGGGAACCGTAGGGATTCTCTTGAGGGTCTTCCAGGAAGGTTGATCAAGGGTTTGCAGGGTTCATCCTGTGGGTCTTTTGGTGGTTTCCTGTTTTTGGGTGGGGGTTGAGAGGGTTTTTTGTGGAAGGCTCACTTTGTTTTGTGGGGAGTAGGGTTTGGGGTTAAACTCCTCTTTTGTTTGGTGGGGGTGGCCATGTGATGGGTCTTTTTGGCTGGGATCATGCGTCAGATTTGATGTAGGGTTCTGTGGATTTGATCTTGTTGTATTAGAGGTTATCCTCTTTTATTTTATAACATACATGGTACTATCTACTTTAAAAAAAAAAAGGTCTTAAGTACTTCTAACAGTGGAATGAAAAAAATTCAAACACCATGTTAAGTTGACTATTTGAAGTCCATATCTATGCTGGATTAAGTCCAAAGCATAATAGTTGTATGATATAATACTAGTACTAGTGATTTTGAAGTGAGCTCGTAGGCGACTGGGCAGGCCACCCAGTTGACTCGCAGTCCATTCCCACCTAGGCAGGCAGGCCACCCAGTTGACTCGCAGCCCATTCCCACCTAGGCAGAAACCGATTCGCCCTCTTTTAGGAACCATGCATAGCGCTAAATAAGGAGCTGCCAAATACACCTGCTACACCTAACATGAGAAGTGAATGCATAAGGATGTTGTGTTCTGCTCATGGATTGCGGAATCGGGAATCGGCGGGTCCCGAGCCGATTTGGGGGGGAATTTATTGTTCCCCCCACCGATTTTTTTTTTTTAAAAAACCCGGCAGAAATCAGCCCGAACCGGACCAAATCGGGGCCGGACTGGCCAGATTGGCCAGATCGGCCGGTCTGGACCCGATCTGGTCCGGTTCGGGCCGGTCCCGATCTCCCCCTTAAGGGGGGATCGGGAACCAGGCGCCAGCAGTAGAAACGCTGCTGGTGCCCCCCTTCCCCAGCCCTTCCCCACTCCCTAGCCCCTCCCCGGCTCGCCGCCGGCCCCCCCGCCGCCGCCGGCCCCCCCCCTCTCTCTCTCTCTCTCTCTCTCTCTTTTTCTCTATCTTTTCTATTTTTTTTTTGAGATATCGAGCAAAAGGAGGGGATTTTCATCCCGTCATCGTCGGCTGGCCGTCCGGGAGCCGCCGCCGCCGCTGTGGTCGCCGTCACTGCCGCCCTCGACGTCGGATTTTTTGTTCGCATTCCGATCCGAGTTTAGGTATATTCTGAATTAATTTTTTAAAATTCTAAAAAAATTAGAAATGATGTATGATTGTGTATATTGTGTAGATCTCTTAATATTTAGGTTGAAAAAAAAATTAGCATGTTGATTAGACAAAATTCTCAAAATTAGCCCTAATTAGGACTTAAAAATTGGGGCTTTTGTATGATTAGTGTAATTAAGGTTCAATTGAGTGTGCCAACCACTCAATTGAACTTGTTAGGACATAAATGTGCATTTTTTTGCATTAATTGCATGTTATTAGCGTTAATTAGTTAAAATTAGCCCTAATTAGGGGTTAAAAATTAGGACTTTTGTATGATTAGTATAATTAAGGTTCAATTGAGTGTGCCAACCACTCAATTAAACTTGTTAGGACATAAATGTGTATTTTTTTTGCATTAATTGCCTGTTATTAGCGTTAATTAGTTAAAATTAGCCCTAATTAGGAGTTAAAAATTAGGGCTTTTGTATGATTAGTGTAATTAAGGTTCAATTGAGTGTGCCAACCACTCAATTGAACTTGTTAGGACATAAATGTGCATTTTTTTTGCATTAATTGCATGTTATTAGCGTTAATTAGTTAAAATTAACCCTAATTAAGTGTTAAAAATTGGGGCTTTTGTATGATTAGCGTGATTAAGGTTCAATTGAGTGTGCCAACCACTCAATTGAACTTGTTAAGACATAAATGTGTATTTTTTTGCATTAATTGCTTGTTATTAGCGTTAATTAGTTAAAATTAACCCTAATTAAGTATTAAAAATTGGGGCTTTTGTATGATTAGTGTGATTAAGGTTCAATTGAGTCTGCCAACCACTCAATTGAACTTGTTAGAACCTGATTGTATTTTTGTGTTTTTATGTTATGCAGGAATATGGCAGAACATGATGTGGAGCAGCATGGTGCTGATCCTGGTTGGCAGCATTGCACACTAGTGGACAGTGTTAGGAGGAGGGTCAAATGCAACTGGTGTGGAAAGAAGATGGGTGGTGGTATCTATCGCCTAAAAAATCATCTTGTTGGCATGTCAGGAGATGTCAGTAGATGTGAGTCAGTCCCGCTGGACTTGAAGAAGGAAATGAGGACTTATATGATGGGTAAAAAAGCACACAAAGATTTATCATCTTAACAATACATGGATTTACAAGATGAGATATCAGCACGCCAGAGACGAAGGGATTACAGTCTACCTGTTCAGCGCCCGATCAATTTAGATGATGAGGAGGATGAGGAGGATCCAGATGACCCTGATGCAGAGTACACTAGAGCTGTTCGTGCCAGTTTGCGGACAAATAGAGAAGATGAGGACCGGCGAAGAGGCATAAGATCATCAGGTGGATCAGTGCCTGCTGCTTCTCAGTCTGGGAGATTCGTTCCTAGGGGTTCTTTTGGTCGCAAGACTGCTATTCTATATTGAGTTGTGGACGGACGTTAAATGTGGCACGCGGTCCTATGGACCAATTTTTGTACAGATTAAGGTCTGCCAGACAGCCTGGAATCAAGCAAGCATTAAAAGGAGTCAAGGAATCAACAAAAAATGTCTTGAAAGGAATTGTGAAATAGTTTTTACATGCAGGTGTGCCAGCACATGCAGCATCTAGTCCATATTTTCAGACGATGGTGGATGCAATTGCAGATGCTAGACCTGGTGTAAAGGCCCCCACACCTCGCTACATTTATGATGTTGGGCTTGAAGAAGAGTATAATGACTTGAATGTATAGGTCGACAACTTCAAAAATGTGTGGAGGGAGCGTGGTTGTACCATCATGTGTGATGGTTGGACAGGGACCACAAGAAGATCCATGATTAATTTCCTTGTGTATTGCAGCGATTACACTATTTTTTTGAAGTCTGTAGATGTCTCAAACAGAATAAAGAATGCTGATTATTTGTACAGGCTAATGGATGACGTGGTAGAGGAAATTGGTGAAGAAAATGATGTGCAGATAGTCACTGACAACGAAGCAAGCTATAAAGCAGCCGATAATTTGTTGATGCAGAAGATACACCATTTGTACTGGGTGCCTTGTGCAACACATTCTATTGAGTTGATGATGGAGGACATAGGTAAAGATCCTTTTGTTGCAGAGGTGGTACAACATGCTCAGATGATCACGGGATTTATTTATAGTCACAACAGGATCTTACATATGATGAGAGAACATACAGGTGGACGGGATCTTCTTCGTGTTGGCCCTACTAGATTTGCATCCAACTTCATTTCTTTAGAGAGCCTGAGTAAATACAAGCATCAGTTGACCCAGTTAGTCCACTCTGATGAGTTTCTGGCACATATAGGGACACTGAGAGCCGATGCTAGAGAAGTTGCATTGGCAGTGCAATCGCTAGTTGGGGAGAGAAGTTTTTGGGATAAGGTTTCTCGCTATCTGAAAGTGGTTTGAGCCTTTGGTACGTGTTCTGAGGTTAGTTGATGGAGATGACAAAAATGACATGGGATATTTGTATGAGGCCATGGATAGAGCAAAGAAGCAATTGAGCGAAAGCCTTCCTACTTCTCATGACAAATGGTGGAGGATCATCGATAATAGATGGGAGTCGACTCTTCATCATGATCTTCATGCTGCTGGTTAATTCTTCATCTATTTAAGTTGATTTTATGTTATTAATTTTTTTCACATTTAATTTTATAACTAATTAATATTCAATTTATATGCATGATATTTTTTCAACCCAAGGTATCAGTATAGTGAGAGCGTGCATAATGACGGAGAGGTCCTTCGAGGCACAACTAACGTGATTACTAGAATATCAAGGAATACGAATGAAAGGATAGATGCCTTAGCAGAAGTAACGTACAAAGTAGGAGTTTATGAAAATGCATGCGTCTATCGTTAACTTATGTTATTTATATTTATTTTGTAGATGGAGAGATTTAAATTGAAGATTGGCATTTTATGGAGATGATGACGTCAGGGCTGCAGTAACGAGGACAACTCCAGGTGAATTACATAATAAATAGTCAAATATTAAATTTAATGATGCTACCAGTCTACAATGTAGACTCTACATATGATTATTGATATCGTCGTCTTCTTTTTTTTTTGAACAGCTGAATGGTGGATCCAGATTAATTACAGACAAGCTGCCACAAATCCTTTGGCGTATGTTGCAGTGCGAGTACTCAGTCAAACCACTTCTTCCAGTCAATGTGAAAGAAACTGGAGTACATTCAGTCTCATTCACACGAAGGTTCGTAACAGATTGGGGGTTGCTAGGTTGGAGAAATTGGTGTCAAGGAATTCCGGATCGGATCGGGTCCCTGAATCGGGACCCGCCGATCCCGATCCGACTCGGATCGGATCGGCCGAGTCGGCCGATCCAGATGAAGTCTGGCCAGTCCGACTCGACCAGATTAAAAAATAATAAAAAATTAAAAAAAATCAGAAAAAATCAGGAAAAAATAAAAAAAATCAGAAAAAATTACATACATATTATTCAATTGATGTACAATAAGAATGAATGCAATTCATGTACATCCATAAAAAACCCTAAACCCTAAAACCCTAAAACCCTAAACCCTAAGCCCTAAGCCCTAAACCCTAAACCCTAAATCCTAAAACCCTAAACCCTAAAACCTTAAACCCTAAACCCTAAACCCTAAACCCTAAACCCCTAAACCCTAAACCCTAAACCCTAAACCCTTAACCCTTAACCCTTAAACCCTTAACCCCTTAAACCCTAAAACCCTTAACCCTTAACCCTTAACCCTAAAACCCTAAAACCTAAACCCTAAACCCTAAACCCCTAAAACCCTAAACCCTAAACCCTAAACCCCTAAACCCTTAAACCTTAAGGGGGGGATCGGGACCGGCCCGAACCGGACCAGATCGTCTGGTCCGGTTCGGGCCAATTTCGGCCGTTTTCTTTTTTTTTTCAAGTCGGTGGGGGGGAACAGTGAAATCCTCCCCGAATCGGATCGGAACCCGTCGATTCCGATCCGAATCGACCGATTCGGATCCGAATCGACCGATTCGGATCGGAATCGGCTGATTCCGCAATCCAAGATTGGTGTACTGTCACTACAACATGCGTCTAAAAATCATGCAGATTAAGGAAAGACAGAGGCTTGAAAGACAGAGATTCATGGAGTTTGCTGGCAGACCAGTTGATGAGCCTGTACATCAGATTGATATTGATGAACTGTTAGATGAAGAACACCCACTGCATTCTTGGGTGGAGAGCAGAGCAGCCAGAGATGCACGGCCTGAGTTTGATCCTCAGGATCGGAGTTAGGCAGAAGGTGAATTAGATGCAGTAGTTGCTCGAGATCCTGAATTTCAGACAACACAAGAAGGAGGTGCACTAGTTCTTCAGAGGCGCCGAAAGTCAGCCACACTAGAAGACACTGTTAGAACTTCTGCCTCTCAGTTAGCACTCAGGAGATCAGCTACTCAGGTGGATCCACAAAGAAGAAAGGAGAAAGAGCCAGTGAGACCTTCATTGTAGTCATCGAGTAGCAAAAAGAGAAAATAATCAAAAGGAAAGTCTAAACAACGAGTGGACCCATCAAAAGGAGAAGAAGGGATAGTTCAGCAGACTGGAGAGACACCTGAGGACACCCCAGCTTTACCACCTCATTTGGCCAGCATGTACGAGGCAGAAAGACAAACCTACAGGCGTAGAAGAAGGCGATTGAGGAAAACAAGCCAAGTGCGGAGTGATGACTCCACTGATGATGATGATGATGATGATGATGATGATGATGATGATGATAGAGATGGTGATGGTGATGGCGCTACTGTTGCTGGACTATCAGGAGGTTCTGCACTTGGGACCAGTTATACAAGATACGATGATTACTCCGCACCTCCGAGTCATTCTGAAGGAACTCAAGGTTAGAGACAAGGACAACAAAGGGGATTTGAAGGCCAACAGAGACAGGCAGGATGTGATTGGCCACCATGGGAAGATGCACCTTCTTATCCGCCCATTTTTCATCCCCCTACACTGCCATATTCAGACATCAGCAACACTATTGAAGGGTACTCTGGACCTCCACCTATACAGTACGGCATTTTTGTCCCTCCAATACAATCAGGAGAAAGTTCAAGCCAACAAGCTTACACACCTAGAGGTATTCAAAGAGGATTCGAAGACCTTGCTAGTACCTTGTTTGGCTATGGATATGCACCATGCATGTTGGCAGATTATGGCCCGCCTGCTCAAACTTATGAACCGGATGATGAAGGATCACAAATGTGATCTTTCTAAGGTATTTTTCAACAACAATGTCTTTTTTAATTAATGCACAACAAAAATTATTAATGTGACTCTTTAATGTTTATTTTTTATGGATGTACATGAATTGCATTCATTCTTATTGTACATCAATT
Source organism: Zantedeschia hybrid cultivar (assembly GCA_030544215.1). Lineage (NCBI taxonomy): Eukaryota > Viridiplantae > Streptophyta > Magnoliopsida > Alismatales > Araceae > Zantedeschia > Zantedeschia hybrid cultivar. Next base: position 77,650,595 of record JARZZO010000006.1, on the reverse strand, counting down.
GAATAATATGTATGTAATTTTTTCGGATTTTTTTTTAATTTTTTCTGATTTTTTCTTTATTTTTTCCTTATTTTTTCTATTTTTTCTGATTTTTTTTTTAAAAAAAATCCGGCCGAGTTGGACCGGTCGGACTGAGTCTGGATCGGCCGATCCAGATCGGGTCGGGTCGTGATCGTCGGGTCCCGATTCCTGGTCCCGACCCGACCCGGAATTCCTTGGTTCTCCTGGAATACAATCATGAAGTTGAAAGTGCCAAATATTCCTAGAGGTATAGCATCAAAAAAACTTCCTTGACCAATAGGGTAGATCAAGATAGTAGTAGGAGCTGCAATAGGAGCTGAATATGCGACAACAATTCAAGGATGCATTACCCAGACAGAAACTAAGTTCCTACTCACGACCCATGTAGCAAGCCACACGAAGTAAGAAGTGTAGAACAATTATCTCATAAGGATCGCCATTGTATAAGCACATGAAGTAAGAAGTGTAGAACTATTAGCTCATAAGGATCGCCATTGTATAAGCACATGAAGTAAGAAGTGTAGAACTATTAGCTCATAAGGATCGCCATTGTATAAGCACTCATCAATAGATGCTGCTTCCCATATTGGGTAAAAATGCAAACCTATAGCTGCAGAACTAGGAATAATGGCATTAGAGATAATATTGTTTCCATAACATAGAGACCTAGAAATAGGTTCACAAACACCATCAATATCTATTGGAGGAGCAGCAATGAAGGTGATAAATAAATACAGAAGTTGCAATCAAGAGGGTAGGGATCATCAACACACGAAACCATCCAATGTAAAGATGGTTTTCGATATTGGTTATCAAGTTGCAGAAGCAACCGCATAGGTTTGTACTTTCGTGTCTCGATTTTAGTTGAATGTTTTCTTCTCATGTTGAAAGATCTCCATACCCCTACCAATAACTCATACATGGCTTTGTAAATTGCCCTTTGTATAAATACTTCTCTTTCATGTGGCATGATCATGAGGGCCATGATGGAAGGTTTGTTTTGTCTCTACTTACAACATGACTCTTCGTCGTCTTTGTAATCCCTACTGTAACATCCAATGAAGATTGCAGCTACATGGAGACTTCCCTCTTCCACGAAAACTGCAAATGCCAGTGGTCATGGGCCTTCAGGGAGGATCCTCTCATGTTTGTAGACAGTGGCACAAAAGATCTCATGCTTGATATTATATTTTTTTTCCAAAATATTAACTTACAACAAATTAAGATTTATAATCAAATCAGAATTTGTATGATGCTTATATAAGTAAATATAAGCTATCTATACTTAATAGCATTATCAGTAAGCATACGACATTATAAGGAATGAAAAAAAAAGTTTCAAAGAGATAACTATATGTGGGAATGATATTTATAAAAAATATAAAAATATGTATATTTTTAATATGAAAATTTCGCTTGATTCGCGACTCATAAATAACAAGTTGAGTTAAGCCTGGGACTTCAATGTGAGTTCCGGTTGTAATATTGAATCAAGCGTGTGGATTTCGTTTTTGGACTCTTGTCCATTGACCTCGGTCGATGTTAATTACACTGATGAAATCACTGGACACTTTTGATTAACCTCTTATTCGTGATACTAAAACTAATCGTGCGATAAATGAAATTCGTGCGAGTTGATAAATATAAACAACACACAAGAGTAACAAAAATGACTGGTTGTTCATTGATTTTGAATATTACAAATTACAATGGCACTCGCCAAAATGGAGGCATCACATATAACTATAATTCTGATTATCATAATCGGATTATTACATGAATGATTACATATGTAATTGCTACAACCAATGCGACGGATTTGGACTCATGATTACAGATGCCATATTCGGATCATTGATCCTGCAATCGCAATCCCGATTAGCATAGACGGACTGTCAGATTTGTGTCTGTGTTCACGATCAAGGCGGTGAAAACATCAGATTTGTGTTAATGGTCTTGATCGATACGATCAGACCGTTAAATTTGAGTTCACGGTTGAGATTACTAAGATCAAACCATTAGATTTGAGTCTACCGTTGAGATCACTAAGATTAGACCGTTGGATTTGAGCCTACGGTTGAGATCAAGGAGATCATACTGTTAGATTTGAGTCCACCGTTGAGATCACTAAAGATCAAACCGTTGGGTTTGAGACCACGATTTAGGTCAATTAGATCAGATTGTTGAGTTTGAGTTTATAGTCAAGATCACTAAGATCAGAGCAATCATAAAGATTAGAATGTTGGATTTGAGTCAATGGTCGAGATCATTAAGATCAGACCTTTGAATTTGTGTTCACGATCGAGATCGCTAAGACTAGACTGTTGAATTTACGTTCATGGTTGAGATCACTAAGATTAGACTGTTGGATTTGGATCCACGGTTGAGGTCACTAAGATCATACTGTTGAATTTGTATGCACGATTGAGATCACTAAGATCATACCGTTGGATTTGTGTTCATGATTGAGAGCACCGAGATCAATCAAGCCATTGGATTTGTTTTCTGAGATCAGACTGTTAGATTTGACTCCACGGTTGAGATGACTAAGATCAGACCGTAGGATTTGTGTTCACGGTTGAGATCACTAAGATCAGACCGTTGGATTTGTGTTCTTGATTGAGATCACTACAATCAGACCGTTGGATTTAAGTCCACGGTTGAGATCACTGAGACCAGATCGTGGGATTTAAGATTACATTTGAGATCAATGAGATTACACTGTTGGATTTGGGTCTACGGTTGAGATCAATGAGATTAGACTACTGAATTTGACTTTACGGTCGAGATCGCTAAGATCGGATCACTAGATTTGAGTCCATAGTTTAGATCACTGAGATCAGACTGTTAGATTTAAGTTTATGGTTGAGATCACTAAGGTCAGACAGTTGGATTTGAGTCCATAGTTGAGATAACTGAGATTATACCGTTGGATTTAAGTTTATGGTTGAGATCACTAAGATCAGACCATTCGATTTGAGTCTTTGGTCGAGATCACTAAGCTCAAACCATTGGATTTGGGTTTACGATTGAGATCACTAAGATGGGACTATTTGATTTGGGTTCACAGTTGAGATCATTGCGATCAAAATGGTTAGTTTGTGAAAATGGACTTGATTGATGTGATCAGACCGTTGGATTTATGATAATAGACACAATTAGCGCTATCAGATACTTGGATTTGCAGTAACGGATCTGATTGGCACGATTGGGCCGTTGGATATGTGGTAACATACCTGATCGACATGATCAGAATGTTAGATTGTGATAATGAACCAGATTGGCATGATCGGACTGTTAGATTTGTGGTAATGGATCTGATCGACATGATTGGAACGTTATATTTTGACAATGAACCTGATTGGTACGATCGGACCGTTGGATTTGTGATTCTGGTCGAGATCTTTAAGTCGGACCGTTGGATTGATGTCTTTGGTCAAGATCACTAAGATACGACCATTAAATTGAGACTCTAGTCGAGATCTTTAAGATCCAATTGTTGGATTGATTTATCAATCATGACTGATATAATCCAGTCAACAAATCAATATTTTGGCGATGATAATCAACACAATTGGATCATCTGATTGATAGGAGTAGGCTTGGACAATGTAATCAGGCCATTCGATTAACAATCATACCATTGGAATGATATTAATAGACATGGTCAAAATAACCAGACCATTAAATTGATGTTAATGAATTTTGATTAGGATGATCAGACCATAGACATGATTGAAATAATCAGACCATCGGATTGACTTGATCATAATTATGTGGTTCATACGTGTGATTTGTCATATATGATTAACACTAGCAAATCATTCATGTACGAGGTGATTAGTATGATACATCATCATACGTGTAAACATGGTTTTCACCTCATAACAATAACATGCTATAATAGCATGTTATAATGTTATAACAAATGTAGGATTAAGACGGAGCTTAAAACCCAAGGCATAATAACATGTTTTAATGTTATAACATTATAACAAATGTAGGGTTAAGTCAAAGCTTAAAACCCAAAGCGTATGTTTATGAGCATAGGACTGCAGCCTAATATTCCGTAACAAAGTAAGAGTGGGGTCAGAGCCTACCACTCAAAGCGAAGAGTCCTTTCCACAAGGAAACTCCCACCTTGACCCTTGTTCCCATCCTTTCCAAATGGGATCCCCAGAGGGTATTTGTAGCTTCCCGAGGGGGGCGGTTACAAGTGCAAAGGTGCATCTCCGCTGGGTGGAAGGTAAGCTTTCTTCCGCGTGCACAAGTTTGAACAAGTGCACGCCTCCACTGGGTTGGAGTTGTAAGGATTTTACCATGGGAAATTTTACCCACGAGGGGAACTTTTAGTAAGTCTCATCTCCACCTCCACCGGGTGGAAGGTAAGTTTCTTACGCATGTACACAAATGCATACCTCCACCGGGTTATAATTGCCGGAGCATTACCTGCAGTAAAGTAAAAGTATTCCCACCTTTATACCTCCACCGGCTGGTAGGTTTGGACCTCCACCGGGTTATAGTTTTAGGAAAACCTCCACCTCCACCGGATGGCAAGTTTGGACCTCCACCGAGTTATGTTTAGCGCGAGGTAAAAGTAAAAACTCGAGTGATTTCCACTTTGTTACCTCCACTGGGTAGTGGTTTATTAAAGTTCATGCATTAACATGCATGAATCCGGTGGAGGTGAGGCTTTAAAGATTACATAAAAGTCCCTCCATTTTCTTTTTTGCTATTTTTATTTTTCATGAACAAAAAACAATGAAAATTTATTGAAAACCCTCCTCCTCTTTTAATAAAATACTGTCCAATGGTCAGTTGGGAGCATGGAATTCCGGGTCCGGTTAGGTCCCCGAATCGGGACCCGGCGATCCCGACCTGACTCGATCTGGATCGGCCGACCAGATCCATATGAAGGCCGGCTGGTCCGACTCGGCCGAATTAAAGAAAAAAATCAGAAAAAATTATATACATATTATTCAATGGATGTACAATAACAATGAATGCAATTCATGTACATCCATCAAAAATAAACATTAAAGACAACTAATTCACTAATAATTCTTGTTGTGTACTAATTGAAAAAGATATTATTGTTGAAAAGTACCTTAGAAAGATCACATTTGTGATCCTTTATCATCCGGCTCATAAGTTTGAGCTAGTGGGCCATAATTTGCTGACATGTGTGCTGGATATCCTTAGCCAAACAAGGAGCTAGCGAGGTCTTCGAATCCTTTTTGAATACCTCTAGGTGTGTAAGCTTGCTGGCTTGAACTTTCTCCTGATTATGCTGGAGGGACATAAATGCCATACTGTATAGGTGGAGGTCCAGAGTATCCCTCAGTAGTGCTGCTGATGTCTGAATATGACAGTGTAGGGGGGTGAAAAATGGGCGGATAAGAAGGTGCATCTTCCTATGGGGGCCAATCATATCCTGTCTGTCTCTGTTGGCCTTCAAATCCCCTTTGTTGTCCTTGTCTTTGGCTTTGAGTTTCTTCAGAATGACTTGGAGGTGCGGAGTAATCTTCGTATCTTGTGTAACTGCTCTCAAATGCAGAACCTCCTGATAGTCCAGTAGCAGCAGCAACGTCATCACCATCACCATCTCCATCATCATCATCCTCAGTGGAGTCATCACCCCCCACTTGACTTGTTTTCCTCAACCGCCTTCTTCTACGCCTGTAGGTTTGTCTCTCTGCCTCGTATATGCTAGCCAAGTGAGATGGTAAATCTGAGGTGTCCTTAAGTGTCTCTTTAGTCTGTTGAACTCTCCTTTGTTCTTCTTCCTATGGGTCTACTCGTCATTTAGACTTTCCTTTTGATTGTTTTTTCTTTTTATTGCTAGATGACTGTAGTGAAGGTTTCACTGGCTCTTTCTCCTTTTTTCTTTGTGGATCTACCTGAGTAGTTGATCTCCTGAGTGCTGACTGAGAGGCAGAAGTTCTAGCAGTGTCTGCTAGTGTGGCTGACTTTCGACGCCTCTGAAGAACAAGTGCACCTCCTTTTTGTGTTGCCTTAAAATTCCGAATTTCGAGCAACTACTGCATCTAATTCATCTCTTGCCTAACTCCGATCTTGAGGATCAAACTCAGGCTGTAGAATCTGCACTAAAAAAAATCTGCAATTTCTTGTAATCTGTCCTGTGCCACATTAATCCCAATAATTTCTGATTTCTCACAGTTAATTCTCAAACCAGTAATAGCTTCCACTAGAATCAGCAACCTTTTGATATTATGAATTTTCGCATTACTTCCAGCCGTAAACAATAATGTATCATCCGCAAACTGAAGATGAGATAAAAGAATATTGCTTGTACCAATATTAGACCCTGTTGAGTTGCACTGTCCCAAAGAGTACTCAAAATCTGGTCAATTAACAAGAAAAGAAGAGGTGACATAGGGTCCCCCTGCCGTAGTCCTCTAGAATTCTTAAAATAGCTACACGGCTCTCCATTAATCAAAACAGAGAATATAGATGAGGATATACAGCTCATCACCCACCTAATCCATCTCCCATTAAAACCCATAAGCTCCATAGATTTATGAAGACAACTCCAGCTGATTTAGTCATAGGCCTTCTCAAAATCAATCTTTAATATAATACCTTTCTTTTTTCTATTCTTGTAATGATGAATTGCTTCATATGCTGCCATGTAATTATCCAAGATATTTCTACCTTGCAGAAAAGCTGATTGATTGACACCCACAACCTTATGAATAACTTTTTTGAGCCTGGATGTCAAAATCTTTGTTATGATTTTATTACACCCATTGAGTAAACTAATAGGACGAAATTCAGCCATTCTTTCAGTGCCTTCTGATTTTGGAATAAGGACAATAAAGTTGCATTGAAGACTTTAATCCTTTCCGGATTATCAAAGAATTCTTGGACAGTCTTAACAAGATCCTCTTTAATGGTATCCCAAAAAAATTGATGGAATCCTAGGGACATCCCATCGGGACTCGGAGCTTTATTGGGATCCATACTAAAGACAACATCTTTAATTTCATTCTCCGAAAAAGGTGTAGATAGTTCATCAGCTTCGGAGGCATCTAGCTTAGGGAGCAAACCTTCTTCCAGATGAGGTCTCAAGGGAAAATCTTCTAAGAAAAGATTCTTATAGAAATCAACAAACCTTCTCTTTATCTCATTAGGTTCTTCGATCACAACCTCATTATCTCTACTATGATTAATGGACAAAAATCTCTTCTTGGCACTAGCCACCGCATAGAAAAAAGAGGTATTTTTATCACCTTCCTTTAACCAATGTTCCTTGGCTCTCTGTGTCCATCTGATTTTCTCTTTCAACAGCTCTTCATTCAACATGATCTTGGACTCTTTTAGTGACTGCATTTCCTGAGAAGATAAAACCAAATTCTAACATTTCAACTCTAATTCTTCAATTCTGTTCTTCAATAACTGCCTCTCTTCTGACACTCTCCCAAATTTCTGTATAGCCCATCGTTTCAAACATTTCCCGATCCTCTTCAATTTGCCTGAAAATTGTGAATTGTTGAATCAGCCCTTGGAGCTTCATGCCACCATTTGGTAATCATATCTTTGAAGCCTTCTTCCCTCTGCCATTTCAATTCATATATGAAGATTCTGCATTTCTTTCTCTTATCCTCCATCATGAAAGCAGAGGAATATGATCCGAGACAACCCTACTTAACCCTTTAATGTGTGTTATAGGAAAACTGTAGAACCATTCAGTGGAAATCAAAATTCTATCAATCCTTGACTGTTTACTAACCTGCTGAAGGTTTGACCAACTGAATTTCCTGTTCGGGATATCTAAATCCATAAGCTTAACTTCCCTAATCCACTGATTAAGGCTAACCATCTCCTTGCTCCACTTCTGCACACCAGACCTTTCCCAGGGAAACCTTACACAATTGAACTCCCCAACAATACACCAAGCTTCAGCAAAAAGAGAGTGCGCTGCATGAACTTCTACCCTTCCACTTGAAAGCAACCGAAATTCTGAATCTGCCCGCATCACAGACATTGCCATCTAATTTGTTTCCATTCCACAAGATCAACTGCCCACTGTTAAGTCCATCAGCCGGAAGAACTGCAACCTTGTCAAGTAACGGCCCACCCAATCTTGGTAAAGAGAAATTGTCAAAATTGTTCATCTTTGTTTCTTGCAAACAGATACAATCTAACTGAAAAGATAAAACAAGGTCTTTCACAGCTCTAACCTTGAAATCCCCATTAAGTCCCCTAATGTTCCATGAAATCAGATTCATGATGAAACCATGTGCAACCCCCTCTAAGACTGTCAAGAAGTACATTGTTTTTCACAAAGTCTGCTTCTCTCTTTCCTATCTTAATGCCTCCTCACGTACCCTTTCTCTTAGCTGATAGTTGCAGGGCATCACTTCTTTTCAGCTTCTTAAGGAATCTCAAAACCATCTCTTATCTATTTGAAGCTATATTAATGAACATAGTTAACCCATTGCTGGCCTCTCATCTGAATCAACCATACACAGAACATGAACTAATGGTTCTGTGACTTTGACAGCAACATTACAAGAATTACAAAATCCAGCATCCAGTGTAATTTGAGGGACAATTTTACTTGAAGCATCTCTACCATATCTTGACTTAATAAAGTCTTTGCTAGTAAATAAATTTTGCAAATCAAACCTATGCAATAGAAGACTTTACAAAGCAAGAAAGTTTGTGGCAAAGGGAGTGGGTCCTGGACGGATGATTTCTGTCCAACCAGGGCGCTTTCTCAATAAAGCTAGCATGAAGACATGATTATATATGAATTTTGTCTCCTTTGATGCACGTTTGACAGTATCAGCCATAAAGGGCATTTCACCAATATCCTTTAACATTAAATTCAGACAATGTGCAGCACATGGTGACCAGTGAATGGAGGAAATTCATTTTCTAACAATCTCCCTGCAGCTACATAATTAGCTGCATTATCAGTCACCAGTTGCACAACATTTTTAACACCAACCCATTCAACAATATCTTTGAACAAAAGAAATAAATTCTCAGAAGTATTCACAATATTTGTTGCATCAACAGATTTCACAAATATTACACCATAAGGGCAATAGACCAGAAAATTTATCAAAGTCCACATTCTTGAATCTTGCCATCCATCAGCCAAAACTGTGCAACCGAACTCAGCCCAATCATTTCTAAAAGATTCCACAAATAAAGATACTTCTTTTACATTAGCAGCTAGCACGCATGTTCTCAAGTCATAATAAGACGGATGTTCATATCCATGTCCAAGTGAAAAAACACCATCAATAAACTCTTGAAAATATGGGGAAGTAATTGCATGCAAGGGGACATAAGCATGTAAAACCACCTACCAATAAGATTATCCACTTTTTCTTTTGCTTCTTTGGTAGAAAGGCAACTCTTCGTTGATGGTTGTGATCCTGGTGTAGTGCCCGAGGGAAAATAAGAGTTTATGTTTCCTTTTTTTCTTCTTACAAGGGTACGCCAACCTTCTTTTAGTGTTTCCTTTAGTTCCACCACTGTCACCTTCTAAAATGATTCCTTTGTTTCTTTTTGGCACTTCAATTTCCTGAATTTCATCATTTTCATCCTCATCATTTGGATGTGTCCTTTGTGTATCCAAGTTGTTGTCAAATGTGCTAGGACCATATGGATTTTGCTCTTCATATAGCTGCTGAGCATTTTGTTTCTTTTCCGCAAATTCTTCCATAGACTGAACCATTCGATGGCGCACGTCTGCTGGAACTTTCGGACATACTGATATTTCTCCTTTTTTTGTGTATTGATGCCGCCTCCTATAAAACCTTTGTGACAATGAAGGCAAGTATATATTTTCTTGCCGGTATTAGGATCAACAGTTAATGTTAAATGTGTCCATACTGGGTCTGTTTTGCACCTAACTGAAGAGCCCACTGATAATGTTGAATTAGCATCAGAAGATGACATCTTTCAAACCTAATCCAATAAAATATTCGGAGAAAGAAATTAATGTAGAGGCTACAATCACCACTGTAAGTTTTGATAGTCAGATGAAACAATAGAAACAAGATTTCTAACTTGGCATAGACTATACATATTGCATAGAGTGGGCAAGAACCATTAAGATGCAATACCATGATGCACAAATAAAAGTGAAAACAAATCCCTATATGAAGATTCTAAATAAAAAATTGAAAAGGTTCTGAGCAAATAGTAAATAATCTATCTTCACAACATGTGCATCACACTTAATAATCAGAAATAAAATAATTAAAGGGGAGAGAAATAAAAAATAAAAACCTCAAGAAGATGGTTGAGAATGTGTAAATTTAGTTTACCACATGTTTCAATAACGATGGGCAGTGGAGTAGGCTGCTGCTGGAATACACACAGAGGGTTGCCAAGGTGCAGTTTTTTCTGCTAGATTGGGACAGCCGTAGAAGGAAAGAAGCCCTTGGATGCAGCCATCGCATCTTTGCAGGTTGCTTGCTTTGGAGGTGTAGAAGGACCAGCAGCTTCTTGTTCTGCTTCTAGTTCTTTGGAGGAAGCATACAACCTGCAACTATTTCAGGGATGTGAAGATCATAGAAGCATAGAAGCACCCGTCCAATAATGAGGAAACCAGAAAGGCGTTACCTTTTTTTCCCCTTTGTTTCCATCTTCTCCCGAGGGTTTCTGGAGGGGAATCTGGAGCGTTGGGGACTGCGAAGCCAAAGCCTCTTCCTGCCGGTGAATGTACTTCTCTTTGAACAGGACCATGGATGGCAGTACCGGCCGATACCGGTACGTACCGGTATCGGCCGGCACCGGTACCATGGGTATCGGCCGGCACCGGTACCATGGGTACTGGCCGGTACCGGACTGGTTTTGGGCCGGTACCGACCGGTACCGGGCCGATACCGGACCGGTACGTACCGGTACCCACCGATACCGGTACCGGTACTGCCATCCTTGAACAGGACGGGCATGGTCAAGATATTTATGACGGTTTACACAGGTTGGAGGCGGGCTGATGGGTTTTAGCGGGTTAGGACGGTTCACCCGTCAAAAGCGGGTTCCATCGTTTCAAGACCCGGATTGCTGTGCAGTTTGAGGGTTAATCGGTTGGACAGGGCGGTCCGGTTTGGTTTTTTAACCCATGGTTAATTGTTGCCACTGCCAACAAAATGACTCCATGCTTTGAAGTTTGAACTAGCTGAGCTTGTTTTGTTCCACTTCCTTGTGGAGTTTCTTGAATGTGTTTGTAGGTATTATCTCTTGAAGGACTTGTGGTGGAGTGCACTTTGAGTAGTCCTTGGGACTTTTCATAAACTACTTTCAGCATTGGCATATTTGGAGCAGACAACGGGTCTTTGTCCTTTGGGGATGTAGAACGTCTGATGAATTTCATAGTGAAGCTATATTTTTCTTTATCTTTGATGTCATTTTCTTTGTATTGAAGTGGGGAGAAAGGAAACATAGCCTGTGTTTGATTCTTTTTTAAATGTTTTGTAGTTTCGTAGTGTAGTTTTGGGTTGAGGAAAGACTCCTCACATGGTTGTGCAATCCACATTAATTTCAGAAAAGGGAAATGGAGGGTCCCTACAGGGATAGTTAAACCATGGATGAAGCAAAATGGAAGCAAAGGTCTAAGAGAATTTGGTTGCAACAAGGGGACAAGGATGGACCAAATCAAGGTAGAGGTCAGAATTTGTGACGGATATAGTAGATTAGAAGCATGCCATAGAATATTTTCAACTTCTTTGCAAGGAACAGAGCTGTGGAGACCTAAGATTGGAGATGGACTGCTATCAAGACTACTGATACAAGATGCTAAAGTATTGGACATTGAATCTTCTGTGTTAGAGAGGTGTCATGTATATGTCCATGTAGGTTGTGTATGTCCTTCTGGTTTATTGTATCTGCCTTGGGAATCAACCCAGTCTCAAATGGTAGAGAAATCAGATACTTTTATCGATTTAATGCAGACAGTGGAGCTTGGAGGCTGATTGTGAGAAGAAACCTTATGGTAGGAGAGAAGCTGCAATTTGCTCATTTATCCCTTATATTAGAAAATCTCCACCCTGTAGAAGAGTTTCAGCAAACAACAAAATAGAGATGGGAAAAGAATGAAAAGTTTTCTTTGAGATCCTTTTTAAAGATCATCAGTATTGGAGGTTCCAGAGTTTGGTGGCATAAACAAGTGTGGATGGTAAGCCTTTAAAAGGTCAAAGGATTTTCCTAAAATGTAGCACTTTAATAGACTGAGTACTTTGATCATTGAGGATATTATGTTCAGGGTACAGAAGGATGGTTTTTTGTGCTGTTTATGGAGAAAATTTGGATAATTTATTCAACTTATATGCTATTTTTGGCATCTAGAGGATTCTTCTGAGGAATGCACACGGTAGGTCATAGGTGATTGCACCATAGTAGACATCCATGATCTGTTGAGGGGATGGAGAAGGGCCAGTCTACTGAGAGCAAGAGTTAAGGTTTTGGCATGATTTAGTCAGCAGCTTTATGCAGTGTGGGGTCAGAGGAATATCAGGAACTATGGTGAAAATTGTCATAGTGCCTGCTAATATGGACAGCTCAAGAGATTCTTTTCTATTGAATGAACTTAAAGTTGGAGTAATTTTATTATGCAATCATAGTGGGTTTTAACTTGGCCTTTTGTCTGTACTTTTTGTTAGTTAAGGTTTCTTGGCCTCAGGCTATTGTCCTGACAGTTGATTCAGGGTGTCAAAATGCGTTGTAACCTTTGTGATGTGCTACTTATTTTTTTCTTAATTAAGATCTCTTTAACTCATCCTATTGTCTTGAGAGTGAGTCAGGATAACATAGCGGTGTAATCTTTATTATTTATTTTTTTCTTAATTAAGATCTCTTCGACTTAAATACTATTGTCTTGATAGCTTGAGTCAGGATAACATCATCATCATCATAAGAACCTCATCCCATTTAGTAGGGATCAGCTACGTGGTCCTATCTCACCATTTTGATCCATCCAGTGCTATATTTGTGCTTAAAATCTAGGAACGTGAAGTCCTTCATTACTTAGCTAACCACCTTAGTTTAGGCTTTGCTAAGTTCTTCTACCCTCTATTTTAATTTGATCACACTCCCTAATCAGTGCCAAACTTGGACGGCAGCGTACATGACTGAACAATCTTAGCCTATTTTCCCTAAGCTCAATGTCAATAGAAACTACACCTAAATCTGTAAGTATATGTTCATTTCAAATTTTATCTTTTATAGTCTTTCCACACATCCATCTCCACAACTCATCTCTACAAAACGCATCGCAACCCAACACTTAGTACCATATAGCATAGCATGTGTTACAACTATTCTGTAGAACTGACCTTGGAACTTTAAGGGGACCCGTCGATCATAGAGGACTCTAGAGGCACTTCTATACTTCAACCTATCTGCCTTGACTCTATGCCCTACATCCTCTTGGATCTCTCCATTCTCTTGAATAATACAACTAAAAAATTGGAAGTTTCTACTTTTAGAAATAACTTTGACCATTAACTGTGACCAAATTCTCCTGATAACAAATGTGGTGTAACCTTGTGATGTATTATATGCTTATATATACATTTTCAACGAAAGTGTGACTTTTGCTACCTCCCAGAAGATGAGTTTTCTCATGAAAAAAAAAAAAACCCTTATAAAAAGGCAGTTATGTGTTCAGATGCTTGGCATAGTGTTGCTTATTCAAAAGCCATCCCAATTTTACTGAGTTTTTTCTTTCTAGTCATTGTACGTCTACATTTTCCAACATAATTTTCTCAAAGCTTTAATTGGACATTTCCTTTCATGTTGTTAGCCTTTGTACTTTCGAAATTGTGTGAAGCATGCCGATTTTCTGTGAGGATATTGCAAATTTGGGAAACTTGAAATTGGGGTATCCCCAATTTTTCAAGAACCCATGCACTTATTCAAATTGCCTTCAAGAAAGGGTCTATCCTCATAGCTTCCACTTTCAATCTTGGTTTGGCTAGTAGATCCTATCTGAGTCAAAGGATATTTTGAGCAATTTCTATGGCTATTTGTCTTAGTGCTCAGCATTACAACAGTGTTGTCCAGCAGTACTGTTCTTTGTGTGGGAGTGATCAGTTTGCTTTCTGAATTTGAGTGTGGATACTCTTTGGTAGGGTATTGATAATTAGAGAAGGCCAATAGGGACCCACATAAGAAAATTGAGCTGGGATCTTTTTCCATTGTGGATCTGGTGGATTCTTAGTTTGGATGTTAAACAGATGGATCACTATTGCAGCTTTTAAAGCAGCCTTAGGTTCGGTTGGTCTTTCTTTACCACTTCCAATTTCCTGCTTTACCTTTATTCTTCTGTTTATGGATACTCTTTGGTAGGGTATTGATAATTAGAGAAGGCCAATAGGAACCCACATAAGAAACTTGAGCTGGGATCTTTTTCCATTGTGGATCTGATGGATTCTTAGTTTGGATGTTAAACAGATGGATCACTATTGCAGCTTTTAAAGCCTTAGGTTCGGTTGGTCTTTCCTTACCACTTCCAATTTCCTGCTTCACCTGTATTCTTCTGTTTATCCAGAATGTACAGGGAAGAATAGTCTGCTAGGAAATAAAGCTCCATTAATAATTAACTTTTTTAATGATATTTCGCTGACATCTATTAAACCAACGGTTTTTGATAAGACAAAGGGCACAATTTTAAGTTGTCCAATTCGGGAAAGTGCCACAATGAGGAGCTGTGTCATTGTATCTGATTTGAAGGGGATGTCAATAATACCTTTTGAGAAGGAATCCTAGCCTCCAGATTAAGAACGTGAAGTTCCTTACCCATGAGTGTCCATGTTATTTGATCTTAAATAGAAATGCGTCATTGTATCTGATTTGAAGGGGATGTCAATAATACCTTTTGAGAAGGAATCCTAGCCTCCAGATTAAGAACATGAAGTTCCTTACCCATGACTGGCCATGTTGTTTGATCTTAAATAGAAATGCTGAACTTTTTGGAATATATATTTATATGCTGTAATCAGCTCCCATCCTTAATTACAATTTGAAGCCTAGACAAATGAGATATCTTATTATCTTTTGACAAGAGGTACAAATTGCATGACAGTGACCCACAAGAATAAAAGAGTAACCAAGACAAATGAGATATCTTATTATCTTTTGGGCAGAGTTCTGTATTTTGGTTTGATAAATGGGTAGGTGATTATCCTCTCAATGATAAATTCCCTCACATCTATCAACTTCTTGTGGAGAAATGGTGTACAGTTAAGCAAATGTATCAATGGGAGAGAGGAAGAATTCAGTGGAATGTTGTTCTCAGAAGAGCTTTAAAGGAATCAGAAATTGAAGAATTTTTGGAGCTTTTGAAGATTCTGTATGATGTGCACATTGTAGAACATCAAAAAGATGGGATTGTGTGGGATAATAATAATGGAATATTTTCTGTTAAATCCATGTACAATCTGATTGAAGGGCAATTGCCTACTTATCCAGCTTTCAATGAGGTTTGGAAAGTTAAAACTCCTTTGAAGATCAAGGCATTCATGTGGCTGTTACTGCAAAAGAGATTAGTGACAAGGGTATGTAGAAGACGTTGGATTCCTGATGCTTCCATAACTTGTCGTTTGTGTGGTAATGGAGATGAAGACCAGATCATTTATTCATTCAATGTGAAGTCAGTAAGGAGGTGTGGAGAGTGATTTCTGGGCTACTAAAGATGCAGCTTAATTTCCAAAATATTGATGCAATGTGGACTTTTCAAGCTGGCTGATCAGAAAAATGTGAAGCAGAAAAATTTTCTCATCATCCCACACGTCATTTGTTGGAGAATTTGAAGACAATGGAAGGATACAATTTTCAGAGGTGATAAGGTCTATGTTGAGAATATTTGCATACAAGCTGCCTAATTCCTGTTTAACTGGAGCCGTCATGTGCTACGTGTATCAGCACAGAGTTGGGAGGAAGTCATGAAGGGCATGTAATTTTAATTATTTCCTTTTTCTTTTTTTAAGCTAGAGGAACCTCTCCTCAGCCTTTTTGGATGTACTTCCTCTATTTATTTCAATAAAGTGGGTGGTACATGAGAACTTTTACCCCCCCTTCCCCCCCACACAAAAAAAAAGAAAAAAAAAACAATCTTACCTTCTTAAAAAATCTTATAGGATCTCAACTACCGATGACTTAAGAAAAAAGAAGAAGTGTGCCTCAGTATTCAAAGTCCCAGAGAGGGGGGAACTTAATTTGTACGGTTCTTGATTCATTTCCACTTTCATTTCTCAATTTGGTAACTAAGGATTTGGCTGCCTATTTGTGCTATTTGTTACCATCTACCTATTAACGTATTATATGTCAGGGGTTTTGTGGTAAACATTGTGGTTCATTTTGATAAGTTTGAGAATGAGGGTAATCAAGATGTCCTAGCCATGGACCCCCAGTCCTTGAAATCCCTTGTTAATCCTGACACTTGTTGCACCCCTCTTCATTGAGATCACCCAGCACAGAGTTTTGGCAACAATAAATATGCAGAGATGCTCTCTCCCCATGGATTCCAGGATCAGTGGATCCAAATTATGATTGGCCATCTCGGATTGGCATCTGTTTGTTTGGGGACCTAACCTAGCTGTCTCTCCTATCGGATTATGATTTAAAAATCCTGTCGTTTTGGGTCTTTTTGTTTATTATCTAGAGAAATATAGGTCGGTTTTATGTATTTTATTTTTGGACTATGAGAGCTTGGGATTAGCCCTCAGGGAGTCTGGGACTTCGGATCAGGCGAAGATCCGAGTATATGACCTCTCTCTACTGACCTTGGTCAGTGTTAATTACGTCAGGCAACCGTTCGACAACCCTTGATTAACCGTCTGTTGATGCCCTTATAACGTGCAACACTACTACTACTATAGGCAGCGCATGCATATGAAAATATATTTTAGGTTAAGCTCTTGGCTTCACCCAAGTTTAGGATGGGTTTATAATTGATTGGGGGACTTTTTAAAAGGTTTTAGATTGACTCCGAGTTATTTGGATTGATTCCAAGTATTTTAGACCCATAAGGGTATTTTTGTAATTATGCCAAGTTGGAAGGTATAGGGGTATTATGGTCACTTTAAGTTTTTTAGTATTTTAGGAAAACTTGAAAACTCTTAGAATGTATTTTAGGATCATTTTAGACATATTTAAGCTATAGGGGTATTTTGGTAATTCTCCATTTTTAAGGTTTGGAGGGTATTTTGGGCATAGGAGATATTTTGACAATTTTTAAGAATTTTATGTGATTTTTACAAATTTTATTATGGATGAGGGTATTTTTGTAATTTCTTTAAGTTTTGGGGGTATTTTAGACATTTCGAAAATTTTACATGTTTTCAGGTTTAGTTTTCTGATTTTTACTGTTTTTTTATTAATTTACTGATTTTTATTAATTAATTGAATATATGAAGGGTACTTAAGTCATATTTTTGGTTTTATGATTTTCAGATTTAGGTTTCTGATTTTTACTGAATATTACTGATTTTTACAGACATTTTATGATATTTATATTCATTTTACCAATTTTTAAATAATTTTTACAGGTTTTATTAATTCATTAATCATGATGGACGTTTAACTCATTTTTAACTTAAGTATACTTTTTATGAATCTATGCTTAGTTATGTATAGGGTGAGACCAAGATTAGGTTAAGAGAATGCACAGATTTTTAAATTCAATTTTCAGAGTAATTAGAAAAATTATATATATTAAAAGTATTAAAACATGATATTAATTATTTAATTTGATGACACATAGGCACACAGTTTGACATAGAATAATCATTTTTATTTCAGCAGTACTTCGCCTTATGAAGAAGGCTTTTTACAACAGACAAATCGGCAGAGCTTCTCCTTAGGAATAAACCTTAGGAAGAGAGCTCTCTGGGACGAGAGGATCCTCCAAAACGCAGCAAATCCGGGTGAGAAACACCGAGTTCGGTCTTGAATGCAGCAGAACCTCTCCCTTGGAAAATTTCCACTCTTTAAGTACATGGAGTGGTATATGCCTTGTGTGTGTTTGCATTGAGGACCATGGGGTCCTATTTATAGGCTCCAAATTGGGCCCGGTGGGGGGTGCCACCGGGGAAGCCTAAGGTGGGGGGTGCCCACCGGTTTCCTTCTCTCCCCTCCCCCTTTTTTAAAAAAAAAATAAAAAAATTCAAGAGGGGTGAGAGAAGAGAGAGAATGAGAGGGAGGGGGGGGGGGTCCGGTGGGCACCCCCACCGGTTCCAACCGGTGGGGGGTGCCACCGGTTTGGACCCCCCACCGGTTTGGAGAGCAAACCGGTGGGGGGCTCCTCCTTTTTCCCTCCCCCCTTTCTTTGTTTGTTTGACTTTTGGCTCTTAATGAGCCTTTGCCCAATTAATTTCCTCCATTGGCCAAGTGTGAATGGAGTTAAGATGGGGGATTAAATGAGGGCCTTTTGTGGGATTCTTAACCAAGTGTGGGTTTAAGAATCCATTAAATTCCCCTCCTTTAATTAATCTCCCCCCCCCCCCCCCCCCCCCCCCCCACCTTTTATTTTTTTTGAATTTCAAAAGAGAGGGAGGAACTCCCCCCCCCCCACCGGTTCCTCCTCTTTCTCTCCTCCCTCCTTCTTTCCTATTTAAATAAAGGGGGAGAGAGAGAGAGAGAGAGGGGACTACTTGGCTCTTTCTTATTTTGGGCATATTTTCACTTTAGGAGTTTGAAGATTTTCCTTTTTGGGCTGCAGGTTTTAGTGCCCTGTGGGACTGTTTTTTTTTGGGTCCATTTGGACTCCTTATTGGGCTTTATATTGGGTCTCTTATTGGGCCACTTATTGGGCCTATTATCCTTGCTATTGGGCCTCCATTGGGGCTATTTTGGGACTGTTTTAGGCCCATTTCGGGACTGTTTTGGGTTCCTATTTGGCAGCGTTTGGAATATTTTCATTGCTGCATTTTAGGGCTCCCCTTTGGGCCTCTCCATTAAGGTTATCAAGGAGATTTAGGGGCTGATCTTGAATAGCATATAGGAGTGATTCGGGGCTGTTTTAGGCCTTTGCAAGAGCCTCGATTAAGGCCTCTTGGCCTAGGTATGTTTCTTGCCCCATTGCCCTCCTAATATATGCATATAGTCCTATGTATTCCTATGCATATAAGAGGGTCTTCATTTAATATCAACCCTCATATCATAGGTGCATGTTTATTTATTCTTGTTTTGCATAACATAGTCTCATACGAATATGAACATGTGCTATGCATATTTTCCGCATCATGAGCTCACATTAATGTGAGCATATGCCATGTAGTTTTTTTTTCACACAATCATGTGCATATGCATGCTTGAATAATACTATTGCGCATGAAAATTTTTCGGGTCAACAGCATCATCAGTGTCTGATTTGATTTATGCCCTTAAAATCAATCAGTCGGACCAAAATAATCTGGATCAAAATGTGAATCAACCAATTCCTTTATGAAATGGCCGATCTTGCCATTAGTGTTAGGTTAGAAGAGGTGAAATTTTATAAAGACACCCTTACATAATTTTGTATTTGTGTAACTATCTTCTTTTACTTGGAATACACATTTATGAAAACAATCTTTTTACTTGTGAAAACAGTTTTTTCATTTTTTTCTAGATTGGATTGGCTCACTTTCTACAGATTGATCATTCCAGCCAATCCGATTCAATCCAAATCGAGAATAGGCACACCGTATCTGCTTCAGAAATCCGTTGTCTCCCCCTCCCTCTGCATTCAGCACATCGCCACTGCATTTCCTTTAGCAAGCATTTCCAACCTCCGCCGATGTTTCCCCTTCAACTATGATCGAAACCATGTTAATGGACTAAAGCCTCCAATGGCAAATAAAGCTCGTGAAGAGGATTTAAAAAAAACCCAAAACAAAGGCAAATCCATTTGTGATGTCTTACGATTATAGTTTGCTTATTTGAGCAGAAAATATCATAGTCTGCAAGCCTTGGGCATTTATTTTATTCGTATTTTATTTTTTCATGAGGGCTTATTACCTTCATTATTTTACTTGATTTTTGTAAGTTGAATAAGAATTAAATGTTGTTATTGTAGATATAGGCATGGATGTAAATTGATCATGCTATGGCTATTGACCTCTCCACTGTTTTTAGGTTGAAAATGTTGATATAAATGAAACATTTATTCCTCTTTGCCTTGGCCTCTTCCCATTTTGTAGTATGCTTTCCTTGCCAAGTGGGGAAGTTGTTTATGAACTTCGCAGCTTGGTATCTCTGCTTGCCATAGAATTTGAAGCTTCCAGTTCTGCATAACATTTTGTTTGAAGACTTTCTGTTATTTCATTTTTTTTCTATGCATATTGGTACTACCACCAATTGCAGTGCATTACTCTTGGAAAGTTTGTTGCTTTTCTGAACATTGTTCCCCTTCTATTTTAAGCTGCATACTTATCTTAAAAGAATCAATCTGTAAGTCTTGAAAATCTTACAGACTCTTTTGTGTTCCACTTGTAGGCTGGTGGTCGAGCCTCCAAGAGGATTGGTGGTAGAAGTGGTGGGCCCTTTGGAGGTCGTGGTAATCGTAATAAAGCTGGTTTCCACCATCCAACCCGCTCAGATGGTAGAGCTCCGTTTCGAGGCAGAGGACGAGGGGCACGCTCTGTTAGGGGTAGAGGCAGGCAAGCTCATCCATTGGCCTCGGAGTTGCAGTCAGAGTCTGTTGCTGATGAGCCGATTACAAAATCAGAATCTGCAGAAGCCGAAGTGTTGGGCCCAGCACCTGTGAAGCCTCAGCAACCTCCCGTCCCAGTTGCCTGGTGTGATATATGTAGAGTTAGCTGCAACAGTCTTGAGATCCTTGAGCAGCATAAGAATGGAAAGAGACATAAGAAAACTGTTAAGAGATTAGAGGAAAGAGAGGTTCAACAAAAACTCTTTGCTGAATCCCAAGCACAGCCAATGCAGGGACTCAATGAGGGACAGACCCAGCCACAACTTGAATCTCAAGAAAAGGTTATCATGCTGTCTGATGATGTTAACCAGGAGGCCAAAATGAACAATACTGCCCAAGTGGGTGAAGATATCAAAACCTCTGCTATCTCTGAAAACCTTCAAGAACCATTGACAGGCGAAAACATAATCAAAACTGAGTCACAAGTCCAGGCTGTTGTTGAACAATCAGAAGTCACAAAGACGGATGGTCATGGCACGAAGAATCCTCCAAAGCGGAAGACAATGAGGTCTGGCCGGGGTGGCAAGAGGCTAAGGACTTCTGAATCCAAATCCGGGAAACAATCACGCCCGAAGGAGCAACCCAGGGTCTGCACTCTTTGCAATGTCATATGTGAAACGCTGGCTGTTTTTGATTCCCATATAGCTGGTAAGAAACACAGTTCACGCATCAAAAGGTTCCAGGGACAAGCTGTATATGGGCCTCTGAATGTGTATATTCCACCGAACCAACCGTCAATGTATGATCCGTCAGGACCTCAACCACTGTATTTTGGTCTTCAGACGCAAGAGATGGCCCCTCTGACAGTTTATGGGCCTCAACTGTTGTCACCCGAAACTTATGGGCCATATCAACATCAGCAAGGTGGGCCAACAATTTCTGTGCCTCAGATTGTGCACCTCGAGGTTCCTCCAGACTTGGAGGTCCAAAATGCTGTTCCCTCATCTGAAATGAAGAAAGATTCTGCTGCTGCCGGAATTGAACCTGGTAATATCGTATTGGAAACACAATCTGCTTTCACTTCTACGACAGAGCCCGAAACAGCTTCTGAGACAGGGAATGCCATTGAAACTGATCCAGCAAGTAAGGAGCACGGTGCTGAAACCGAGGATGCCGTTGTCAAAGCAGAGATGGGTTTCACGCCTGGGGAAGATATCCCCACCCCAAACTACGGAGCTGCCTCTTCTGTGAATGTTATACCAGGACTTGACATTGAAGCGCAGGAATTCAGTGCTAAGAATGAAACTGGCAGCCAGGATACGAGTTCACATTGACTAGTCGCGGGGCATTTGAGTTGATCTAATAACTTCATGTCAGCAATGGATTTTATTAGGTAATTCCCTGGATTTTGGATTAGGAGCAGGTCATCTCCCTTTCGTTGCCTGCTTCATTTTCCTTTTTCCCTTGTTTTGGCTCTCTAAGATGAAACAACAAAACTACTATCAATATATCGTCGTCAGGTTTGTTTTGTGCTAATGGTAGAATCTGAAAGGTTGTAGTAAACCATTCCTAAGCTTCCACAATCAATTGCAAACAAAGAAAATAGTCAGGAGAATCATGTCTAAGGCCGAAGCTTTGGAACTACGTGGAAATTTTTGGTAATAAGGGATGGTGAATGAAATTGTCGACAGGAATCACGTCGAAAGGGAAACGAGGGTGCAGTGTGTTCCTTGACACAGCAAGTACTCGATAGTTCTGGTTGGTGGTTTACAGCAGGATAGACGAGAAAGTGACTGGAAGAATGAAATTATGATTTGGAATTTACTAAAAAAGAGATTTATTATGATCTACTGATTCTTCTTTCCTCTTCTCACGTTGTGTCCAAACTCTTCCCTCTTTGGAAGCAGCCCAATCGGTTCACCGGTTCCTTTTTATATACGCATACTGTGTCAAACTTTGGAACTACGTGGAAAGCAGGGTATAAAAGTAGGGTATTTAAAAATTACTCATTACAGTCCGAAATAATAAAATTATTTGTTTACATAGGAGATGGGAATGTTAACCGTTAATTATGAACGATGAGTAAAACCAATAGGATAGGAGGGTTAACGCACCTTGTTTGTAAGGAATGAAATGGAATTGATTTAAAGCAAAAGAAATTGACAGTTATAAGTCATGATTTGTTACTAAAAACAATGATAGAAATGGTTTAACTATTGAAGTCAAGAGGGTGTTAAACTTTTGCTAGAAAAAGAGACTTTGGATATAATTAGCTAAGATATTTCTAAGTGGAAGAGACTTTTTATTGGAGGCTTTTTATTGGAGATAAGGAACATGGCCCAACAAGCTCATGGACCGGTCCTAACCATAGTTAAATACGGATAGGTATTATATGGCAAAAATCCGTTCGGATATGATTCAATTTAAAATTTGAATAAGACGGTCAAATGTTCGGTCAAATAATTAAAATATTCCAAAAATATCCCTTGAGATATCTATAATTTTTTTATCAAGGATTTTAAAAAGTTAAAATAACAATTATAATGATATAATAAATACTTATTAATCAAATTATGAATTTTTGACAATGAAAAGTGAGTTTTTTTTATCATATAATCTCATATTCTATGATATTCAAGTGGTACAAGTCTTTTAATTCAATAATATAGTGTATTAAATGGGAAGTATTAAACATTTTTGTATTATGCGTGAATAACACGGTTGACATAAAACAGACGAGTATTTTTTCCTATCTTTTAGTTTGATGTGGCGTTACAGGAGTTTCATTTAGAAATTCAAAAGTACGCAAATTATACGCGTATTATAAAGTTTTAACTAACTATGGTTTTGATAAAACATAAGAGCCTCCACGCGTTCCAGGACTCAGGATCATCACTTCAACACGGATTGATAGACCGGTCATCTGACAAAGCCAGAGCCTGCCAAGGGATCATGAGAACCTCATCGAGACCTAGGTATGTTCTGAAACCCAAGAGCAATCTAGGCCAAGCTAAGGGAGAGTAACTCTGACTTAGGCATCGGAGAGGTTTATCCTCGGTCATCCCAAGGACCCCTATTGACGCCTTTGGCTATCTCTTTGCAAGGGAGGAAGTAGGGAGGGAGAGAGACCCAAGAGAAGGGAAGTTTGACTCGTCTATTCCAACAAGCTTGCAAATAATCTTTGTTCTTCTCAAGTTTTTCTATTTCACTTATTTATCTCTCCCTTTAGAAAAAAAACCCTCTACATGATTGGTGCTATTTGTGGGAATTTGAGCTAAATAGCCATGTCTTGATTCTTCACCACATCTAGCAATGGGGATGAGCTTTCCCCCGTTACAGTTGAAGGTCATCGATCAAAGTCTCTCTTCACCCTAAGGGAATATGTCCAGTCCCTCGTCGGCTGGTAAATGAACTACAGGTATCCTAGGTGTCTGGCACTTGTCACCTCATTTCCCCCAACAATCTCCCCATAGCATTCCCCTTCTGAGAGCAAGATAGGGATCAGAGCACTCCTCTCTCGTCTATTACTTTCATGCCCAACCGTCGACGCAACAAGCCGAAGTCTCGAGACCATAGCCGAGCATTCCGGACCACTTTCTCCCGAGACTTCGTGTCAACTCGCGAATTTGAGCGACGAGTTAATCAGGAGGTCTGACGACAATTTAAGCAGCGAGATTGCTAAAAGCAAAGTCCTCTCAGGACAGGCAACTATGGGAGGAGAAATACTTTCCATGATCGTTGTGCCGCCTCTTAAGGGCTGTAGTCATAAGGAAACTAAATCTACTCAGCTTCAAAAAATATGATGGGCTAAGCGATGGCGATACTCACCTACACAATTTCCAAGATGCTATGGATCTACATGGGTTCTCAGACTCCATCCAATGTCGCCCCTTCCTGACTACCCTCATGGAAATAGCTCACATGTGGTTCCTACCTTGCTTCCTAAAACCATATCTTCATTTACGCAGCTCACTCAACTATTCAAGGGGCATTTCTTCTATAGGTATCGTCAAGTCGGCACCTTGGCTAGCCTTCGAACGATCACACAAAAGCTTGAGGAATCCATGACTACATGGGGAGATTCCATAGGGAAGCATTATGGGTTCCGTGCCTAGAAATGGAGATAGCCATTGACGCTTTAGTTTTGGGAGGTCGGGAGGAATTCTTCACTTGGTCCTTGCTAATTCAAACGCCAACTAACCTACAAGCTTTGGTGGCATTACAATATAAACATGCTAATTTCAGAGAAATCATAGCCACCAACCGATCTTGAGGAGGGACCCTAAAAAAGAAAATATCTTCATAGGGTACTCCGAAGGAGTAAGGCCAAGGATAGGTGAAAGAAAAGGAATTGATCCCCCCCACCACCCCAGGCCAACGAGTGATATACCCCCCTCGCCGTCCCAGTTTACCAAGGCCTAAAGGAAATCAAGGGGAAGGAATATCTTCACCGATCAAACAAAATGAAGTATGATCCCCAAAAATAGAATAAGAAGAAATATTACTCCTACAACAAAGATCCTACGCACACCACCGAGGAGTGCCGATAGCTCCAAGATGAAATCCAAAGGAGATACCTACGATAGTTTATGAAGGAAAATGCCAACGATCCAAGACACAACTTGTCCTAAGGTATCCCTCCACCCAATCAACCAAATGGGATCAAAATTTAAGTGATTGCAGGGGGATTTGTCGCCAGAGTAGAAAAGCATCGAAAGCATAAACGTTATGCTCGAGGCATCTACAAAATAGAGGAGTATGCTGCCTAGGTCCTACGCTACCTGGAGCCTATCGCTTTTTCTAGCAAAGATCTTTCGGAGTAGTATTCCTGTATGATGATGCTCTTGTCATCAGTCATCACTACTATTATTCAGCATTGCCGGGTCAGAAGGATCCTTGTAGGCGATGGGAGTTTTCCTAACGTCCTCGGACACGACTGTTATATTCGCATGGGTTAAAACTCGAGCAATTGTTGTCAACTCATGTAACCTTGTACGGGTTCTCAGGGAATCCCACATTTCTTGAAGGAAAAGTTGCCTTCAGTGTCAGTTTGAGGATTTCCTCAAAGATGATCACTTTTTCAGGCAGAGTCTGTGGTAGTAAGGGGCCTAATAATGCCATTATAGGACGAAACATCATCGCAAAAACGGCACAGTCCCCTCCTCATACCCTCAAAAGCTTAAATTTTTCACTCCCTCTAGGATCAGGGAAATCTAAGGAGATCAAGGGGAATCTCACCGGTGCTACTTGGTCTCATCTTGAGGAAAGGGTGCCGAAAGAGGGACACCACCTCACTCCTAAAAAGAAGGGAACAACAAGGTCTCCTCTATAAAAGAGCTGTTAAGCATCCAGATCGGGGCAACCTCTGATCAAGTGGTTCAAATTGGCTCTTCCCTTAGCCCATCAGAACAAGAGGAACTCTCACACTTCTTAAAGGAAAATGTAAACATCCTCATCTGATCAGTGAATGATTTGCTATGTTACAACACACTATTTAAATTTAAATCCTTTAATCAAACCTATGTAGCAGTGTAAAAGGAAATTTGCTCTAGACCGACAATCAGCCATCCGAGAAGAAGTTTAGAAGGGATTGATCTCATGATTGCTACGAACAGTCCAATACCCTGAGTGGCTAGCCAATGGTGTCACAGTCCCCAAATTGTCGGAGAAATGGCGCATGTGTGTCGATTTTATCAACCTAAACAAAGCCACTCTAGAGAACTGTTTCTCCATCCTGCTATTGATCAATTGATCGATGCTGTAAGGACTGAGGTTTTCGGATCCGGTTTTCGGGGTCGGACCATGTAGTTCAGGCCTCGATGGGGCTGAGACTTTGTTTTGTTTCGCGTAGAGCCCGCGAGACGCGGTTTAAACGGCGTCCAGCATTGCAGACGCGTTTTGTATTGTGCCACGTGGGTACCACGTAGGCTGGCTTTGGGCCGTGAGAGTACGGCCCTGTCGTGTCGTCTGAATGGCGTCTTGGATGGACGACGCGTTTCAGAGTTCTGTCAGAGCGGCCCGTCATGTCGACTGATAGGCGTCCGTACAGCTCGACGCGTTTTACCCAGTCTCTGGTTACCCCGCGAACCCTCCTTCCTTTTTCCTCATTTCTTCCTTCCCTCTCTCTCTCCTCCCTTCCTCCGGCGATTCCGGCGACACCTCCTTCCCCTCCCTCTTTTCCTCCCACCATTTCATCTCTCCCTCCACTCCATCGACCTCCTAACTCCCACCACTACCACCACCACCTCTTCCGCGACGTTTTCTCTCCGGACGGCGGCCGACGTCCCGGTGGAGTAACGACGACCTCGGCGGTACCGGCGGCGGCGTGGGGCGAGACGGGTGGGCGGCTTGGAGCTTGGAGGAGTTCAAGTAACCGGTAGGGTGACTATCCCCAGTGCATTTTCGTTTGAAAACCATGTTTTCCAGCATTTGAAGCATGCTTTGGGGTGTTTTTTGGGGTGAAAACGCTAAGTGCATGTATGAGAAATTGGGTGTTATAATGGGTAGATGGATTCTCCTTCCTCTCTATGTTTTGTGCCTTTTCTATGCGTTTTGGGGGAGAAATCCCACCTCGAGGATTGGGGGAAGCAAGGAGAGAACCTGTCTATCGGGGTTAAATGGCGTCGAGGTGAAGTGACGCCTTTTAGAAAGGCGGCGCCCACCCACGACGCGATTTAACCCATTAACAGACCCTGTCCCCGGACTGATAAGCGTCCAGGGACAGCGACTCCTTTTCAATAGGCGACTTGCGTCAACGACGCGTTTTAGTGGAAATCACCCCATGACCTGTCCCTGTTTTCGGTCGCTAAAAGGCGACGAGGGACAACGACACCTTTCAAAAGGCGGCTATGTATGGCGACGCGTTTTACGCCAGGTTATGTGGCCGAGTTTCTGTGAACCAGTTTAGGGGACTTGAATGGCGTCGGCCTTGGGCGACGCGATTCAAGACAGAATCACATTAATTCATGCTATTAAAATGTATTTACACTGTTAGATAGTTGGTTAAATGCATGCTTTAATTACACTCGATAATGATGGATTCTTTGTGACCGGTTAGCACCGTGTTGAGTGTCGTGCGACCGCGGACTTCTCACGTGACCGGATCGCACTGTGCCGGGTTTTGTGTTACTGTGGACCTAGAGTGACAGTTGTAGCGCTTTATCACCCTATGCTGGTGTGGGTGGAGCACAGCGCCGGTGGGGGCGTGGGCGGGGTGATGCCTAGTGAGAGAGGGTCACCTGGTGAACCCCGGGGTCAGCTTGTACCGGTGTGGGTGTGGTACTTTCGGAGTGTCACTCATGCTGAGGGAAGGAGTAACCACCTGAGCCAGTTGGGCCGGAGTAGCTAGAGTGCTATCCGAGGGGTTACTGTTTGGTCTCAGCGGGTCGGTGTTTCTCACCTTTGTCCGTGTGGTTGGCGTGTTTTGCCGAGACGTTGGTTGTGGGCCTGGTAGACTGGTTTTAGAGATATGCATGTTATGTACTTCGAATGCATGTGATTCATATCGAGACTTAGGAGTAGTAATTACTACTGTACTTGTTACTTCACCTTCAGCTATACTTTGCACTTGTGGGTGTGTGAGTGGGCAGTGGGGATCGGAGGATCCCTACTGAGTCTTTTCGTTGAGACTCACCCCTGCGGTTTTCAGGTGAGGACTCCAGGCAGACTTAGCGAGGGGGTGTGCTGCTGTGCGTCGCGTGCCGTCAGTTGTTGTTCCGGGGTATGCCCCGACGTAGTTGTTATCTTTATTTCTGGCCTGTACGCTTAATTATTTCTTTTCTGTTGGAGTATGTAATTATTTGCTGTATTGAGTCGCATTGTAATAACTTTTAATTCCTGCATTTTCCTTTCAATTCAATGCGATGTGAATGTTTAGCTTAGTTTATTGTTTATTTCTCAGACTTATTTAGATCCTGGTTTGGTTCCAAATTAATGATTCGGTACCCATTTAGTAATTGGATCCCCGATTATAGGGTGGCGGGTCGTTACAGATGCCACCACTAGTTCTTGAGTATTGAGCTTCCTCTTACCTTCTCTAGGTATTACCCAACCCTAATGCATTCCCCAGATGAGGAAAAAATTGCATTCATCACCGACTTGGGGGTACATTGCTACATTCGAATGTCTTTTGGGTTAAAGAATGCTAGAACAACTTATCAACAGTTGGTTAATTGAGTGTTCAAACTCTAGATCGCGTGCACTATAGAAGTCTATATAAATGACATGTCGATCAAAGCCCATTCAGTCAAAGGCCATCTGGCTGACCTTAGAGAAACCTTTGCCACCCTCTACAAGTATTGGATGAAGTCAAATTCAAAAAAATATAGATTCGGGGTCATAGTTGGAAATTACTCGAGTTCATGATATCACATTGGGAATAGAAGCTAACCTAAATAAACTTTGTGCCATTTGTGAGCTGACTCCCCCACTGTAGATTTGAGACATTCAATGTCTCACAGGGAGAATTGCCTCCCTCAGCCCCTTCCTCTCCAAGGTTGCCAAAATGAGTCTCGCTTTTTTTAAATTACTCAAATGGGCGAGCAAAGGCAATGTAGGCAATGTCACCTGGACCAAGAAGTATGAACATGCATTTTAGGAACTGAAATTGTATCTACAATCTCCACCAATACTCTTTAAGCCTGTTAAAGGGGAGACTTTGTATTTTACCTCTTTGTAACTTAGAGCACCCTCAGTGCAGTGCTCATCACAAAAGAAAATAAAATATAACACCTTGTTTACTATGTGAGCAAGACTTTCTAAAGATCCAAAATCTGATATATTTTGTTAGATGTGCATTAGCTCTTGTAACTTTCGCTCAGAAGCTCGGACCATATTTCCAAGCTCGCCCTATCACTATTATGATAGATCAACCACTTCGGTGGATCATGCAAAGTCCCCAAGCATCTTGGCGGCTGATCAAATAGGTAATAGAGCTAAGAGAATATGACATACATTTCACACCTCGAAAAGGCATTAAGGCCCAAGTCCTAGCCGACTTCATAGCGAAATGCTCAATTCTGACAAAAATTGGGAACCCAAGTTGTCCTCTAGGGATACAGACATGGGTGTTTCTTCCTATGCTTCGGGAAGTGGTGTTGGCATAGTTCTTATTTCTCCTAAGTGGCATGAACTCCACTGCGCCTTGCACTTAGGGTTCACTGCGTCCAATAATGAAGTTGAATACGAGGCCCTAATTTTAGGGATATCCATGGCCAAACACATAGGGGCTTTCACCCTAAAAGTTCATATTGAATCCCAACTGGTAGCTAACCAGTTGAATGGGGCGTATGAAGCTCGAGACCCTAAGATGTCCCAACACCTACATAAATCTAAAAGCTTAGCCTTAGGATTACAACACATTAAGGTAGTACATATCCTTTGGGATTACAATATTAAGGTGGATGCCCTCTCTTGGTTGGCCTCTATGTCCTACAAGGACAGGCCTCGATCAGTACTTATAGAAGTTGTCTCGACCAAGCATTGAAGACACTATTCCCGAGGTGAACCTCGCTAAAGAATTGAGGGCTTGATAAACTCCTACCTAGATGAATAGATTCTCCTAGATGAACCCTTGGAAGCAAGAACGGTAAAGTCCCAATTAACAAGATTCACCCTCATTAGTGGGCAGCTATACTGAACATCGCTCTCCCAACCCCTGTTCCGGTGTGTAGGACTGTCTAAGGTCCCTGATCTCCTCTAGGAAGCATACGGAGGACACAATGGAGGGCACATAAGAGGCAGGGTTCTGGCTCAACTAATCTTACGCTAAGGATTGTGGTGGCCTACCTTACAAGATGATTGCACTACCCATTCTAAAACATGTAACACTTGTCAACGACATGGTCCATTACACTGTATACCAGCCTCGGGGCTAACACCCATAATGGAGCCTTGTTCCTTTGCCAAGTGGGGGATCAACATCTTGGGACCCTTCCCTTTAGCACAAGGGCAGAAGAGGCACTTCAATGTAGCAGTAGACTACTTCACTAAAAGGATAGAGGCTGAGCCCATCTCATGCATCATTGAAAAGGTGACATAGAACTTTGTCTGGAGTACCATTCTATGTTGATTTTGGATACCCTGAGCCATTACCACAGACAATAGATGGCTGTTAAATTGTGCCTACTTCCAAGAATGATGCGGCTCGTTCGGTATCATCAATTGCTTCACCTCAATTGCATACCCTCGAGCTAACGGGCTGGTCAAGAATGCTAACAAGACCTTCTGCATGGCATAAAAATAAGCTTAAACCATGCTCAAGGATCCTAGGTAGAAGAGCTTCCAAGTATTTTACGGGCTTTTCGTACCACACCAACGATCCCTATTGGGGAAACTCCCTTTCATCTAACTTTTAGGGGAAAGGCCTTGATATGGCTATTGCTGGGCAATCCCCTCGTGTCAACTACTTCTTGGATGCTAACAACATTCAGCTACTTCAAGAGGACAAGGAACTCCTAGAAGAAGACCGAGCATGAGTAAGAACTTAGATACTCAACTACCACCAACAGTTAACAATGTACTACAATCAAAGAGTTAGGGAGCGAGTCTTGTCATCAGGGGATCAAGTTCTCTGCAAGACTCAAGCTAAGGACCCCCAACTTTGTAGGAAACTGGCATTGAAATGGGTCGGACCTTTCCAAGTTAAATAGGCCTTAGAAAAAGGAGCCTATTGACTAGAAACATTAGATAAGCAGGAAATCTCTTGAACATGGAACATTGAATGTCTAAGACACAATTACCATTAATAAAATTAGGGTACAATCAACATTATCCATAGCCATCCTAAAGGGAGTACATCCATCCAATTTAGACACAATAATACATAGAGGAAACTATCTATGGCTTAGGGGCTAGGGCGTCACCCTCCTGGCAAGCTTCTTCTGAAGACAGGTCGATAGCAGTAGTTGTATCAGTCTTTGCCTCAGCGCCTTTTCTAGTAGCACCCTCCATAGGGTTGGATGCTTCCTCCTATTCCTCGAAGGGGTCACGAGGTGGCACCAAGGAAAGGCCAGAAACCCCTGTCTCCTTCTCGGCCAGGCAACAGTTGGCTACTCAACCACTCACGAAGTCCCAGTCGTAACTGTCGTCAAAGGTAGGCTCACCTCATTCTTCAACCATGAGAGTTTCTTCTCTACTTCCTCCACTCTACTCTTCCACAACATCCTCTGTAGCTCTATGTTCTTTAGCTTGGTCTGAGCATCAACTAGCAAACTATCTGCGACACCCTTATCACTAACCAACATTGCTCCAATCGCCTCCACTATAGAAGTTTGCTTTCAGAAGTCCTCTGAGCAACAACTGACTCTAGCTTTTCTCTCTCCTTCTCTTTATTCATTTTCTTCTCCTCCTCTAGACTCCTGCAACTGACCTTGAAGTAATATCATAGTTTATCAGTAACTGCTGAATGAAGGAAGGAATGGGAAATCAAAACCATGCCTCAAACATATTCAAGTACATGGAGAATGTGTTGGGTGCATGGTTGTTTCAACGCTATTGAGGGGTAGGGAAGATGAAGCGACAGAAGCCCATAGGAAACTTGTACTTGGAAAAGAGGGAATGAACCCTTTGGAATAGAGTAACTAAAAAGTGTCCAAGACTTATAACTAGCATTTTAAAAAAATAGCTCGACTTCATGCCTAGTAAATGTACCATATAAGCTACTTTTTATACAGTAGTTGATTGAGAGGTATAGGAAGATGAAGATAGATCTGCATATGATTTTCAGCTTATGTTCGCCATGATGATTAATTTAGATGAGTTTAGGGAAGAAAGTAATCTTTGCATTGGTCATCGCAAGGCATGTCTGTCGAGCGACATGTTGGTTTCCTCAAGCCTCCTCGACCCCTTCTTCGGTCAATAACTTCAGCTTCTGGTATAAGCTAGAGGGGACGGCCTTGAACCGTCCTATGGACTCCCTTCCTAAAATGACATTATAGGTAGAAGGAACATCTGCCAACGTAAATTCGATCTCGTGTGTTATCGCCATCGACGTCGTCCCTAACATCATGGGGAGGGGGATATGTCCTTCTTTAGTGACAGGTTGGCTGTTGAAGCTGTAGATCAGGGTTCGAACCCTCCGCACACCAAACAAGTTCGGTTTGAGTTGTCTGAAGCAATATAGGAAAAGGATGTTTACGGAGCTTCCAATGTCGACAAGGACCCTCTTTACTCGACGTCCTACAATGTCAACTTCAATTACCAATGCATCGTTATGAGGGAGGGCTATACCTTGGAGGGCCTCATTAGAGAAGGTTATCGTTTGTTGGGTACTGAGAGACCGCCCCTTACTCTCCCGATCGAGATTTTGAATTTCAGAGGTACATGTGTGTCTCTTCTTACTGCTACCACCATAGGTCGCATGGGTATTCTTCTTACTCAGATCATGTTGGCAGTAACTTCCCTGGTCGAAGGCCCGCCTATGATTTTCCTCGATCATAGCTTTTCATGGTCATTTTTCACAGACGGTGCCAAAAGATGATGGGCTGAAATCTTGTACACCACGATCAGGACCTTTCATCTCTGATCAGAGGGGTGTCGCTTGGTGGTACCTGCAAAAGAGAATACCGTTAGAGGGCCGCCAACGACGGTCCGGGGGATTCCCTTTTGATGCCTAAGTGAGAAGGCTGGAGATGCTAGGGGCAAGACCATGAAGCTTGGGCTCCAAAAAGTGTACCTGTATCGATTGGACTAGGGGTCCTTACATAGTGGAGTAGGAAAGTCCTAACAAGGGAGGCGAGATCTCGAAAGATCTACTAGTCGGGTCCCAAAAGGGAAAGGCTTGTGCTACAGGGAAAGTCCATATCCGTGCAGGCTTTTGGTTATCTTTTTTGGTAAGCTCTTGCTCGTGATCAAATCTGCAACCGAAGAAATCAGGATCCTAAGTGGAGTCGTCATATTCTGGGAGTCAAATCTGTACTAGATCTGGAAGTAGAAGAGATATCCGTTACGACGATCTGATTTTTTCTTGGGAAGACTGTGAGATTCTCTTGTAGATAGGTCCGTTCTCAGAGGGGGACAATTTCTCTGCTTTCTCGGTCCTAGGCCGGTTTGGACCCCTGCTTCTGGGAGTTGGACTTGTTATATTAGGCCGACCCTTCGGGAATCGGGGTTGCCGAAATCGTCCTCCTTCATCTATAATTCTCCATTTAACAATCTTCTTAATTAAGACATATGCATACTCAACCCAATGAACCTTGATGTACACTTTTACATGACTAAAAAATTATCAATAAAGAGAATTTTATTTTTCAGTCTCTATAACAATATTCCCCATAACCCCCCATAATTTTTATATTCCTTATTAATCCTTATAATTATTTAAAACATCGTTGGAATTTTGGTAGTATGGATTTTCTCTATGCATATGGTTAGAATCTTCTTATAACACCCATGCGGCAATAAGTTCTCACATGGAGTTCGGAATAATCTTTATAAGTTTTTTATTATTAAATGCTACTTAAAGAATATTTTAAAAATAATTATATTTAAATATTTATGAAATTAATTTTTTTATCCCTAACCTGTTGTATATAACATATCACATAAAAAAGACGGTCATTTTGTTCTTAATAATTAAAAAACACTTTCTTCTCATCTGTTCTAGCAATAATTGAGCATGTTCTTGGGTCACACATTCGTCTTTGTCATTATTCATACGTATAACTTAGGTCAATGTATATGATAGATGCATACTAGTTAAACATAGAAAATTAGTTGAACATGAAATTAAATAAACCTAAAAACAGATTGCACAATAATTTGGCCATACTAGCTGCATGCATTGCTCGAGATGATTAAGAGGGAAGAGATGGAAATGTGCCGGTTGTTCTTTCTTTAGCAAGCACTTGCGCTTCAAGTCAAAACTCCTGACCAAGTGCAAACCATTCCAGAGTCCTTTCCCTCTTGTTCTTGAAGTTTTAAACCCATCAGAACTGGATAGCCGCACATTGAGAGAAGGGAGAGAATTAAAAAGCCTAATCTTTCTTTGAGCATTTTCTGATTTTTTTAAATTTATGAAAGTAAGAAGTTTCTATTTCTATGACCATAATGTAGCATAAATCTGCTATTTCTTTAAAAAAAAAGTGATTTAATCATGTTTGTTCTTTCTGATTTGTTTGTTTGAATAGATCATAAATGGATGTAAGTTTTTTAAAAAATAAATCAGGTTTAATAACACATTTTTGAAGAAATATTTTTGCTAAAAATTAACCAATCTGCTCAGATCTTAAAATTTTATTCGATAATATCTTTAAAAGTTTATTTTATATTTTAATAACACATTTTTGAAGAAATATATATTTTTTCTAAAAATTAACCAATCTGCTCAGATCTTAAAATTTTATTCGATAATATTTTTAAAAGTTTATTTTATATATTAAAGTTAATATATTTATTTGGTAATTTTAATCAAGTCCATTTTTTTTTTCTCAAATCCACACACGGTGACATTGTCTATAACTGCATCTTCACATGTTAAAAAGCGAAAACTGGACCCTGAAAACTTGTGAAGGCATTGTGGGAGCTTTGCAGGTTTAATTTCTTCACTCACATCTGCTAGATCTTATAAAAACATGAATTCAATTGTAACAATGTAATTTCAACGAAAAAAAAAAACTTTCTGTACTCCATCTTTCATTACAGACCCTTAAATTACATGGTCTTCCTCTGTACGTGACCCCGGAGAAGAACAAAGAAGTGACCAGAAACTGAAACCAATTATGCTGGAGACAACAAATGTGATGTGCTTGCTTATTACCTATGACAGCAAATGTGATGTGTTTATTCCTATGGACTAACAAAATCTGTTTGCTCGATTAGATTTTATGACAACAAATCGTGTAGTGTGGTGCTTATTACACATGGTGGAACAAGAGATGTTGGTGGTCGGCTGGGCTGCGAGCTCAGGCGTCGGAGGGGCCAAGCCAGTGCCTTCCATTGACGAAGCTCCTCACCAAGAACGGCCTCGCCGACTGGTAGTCCAGCTCTCGCGCCCACGACACGCCGCGCACCGCAGCTGCGCCGGGTCCCCAGCACTTATACACGCCGAAGAACGCCGTCCTGCAGAAGTAATCGAACAAGAAACAAAGAGATTAGCCGAAAGCCGAGCTTCTTCTGCCGCAGTCCAATCCAAAGGCCTGCTCTTTCATCCCCTGTTCATGGTGGAGCTCCCCGCTGCAGCTTGCAGTTGGGGCGTGGAGGGAGGAGGGAGCAGCTGAACTCACCTGTTCTTGCCGGCGGAGTGGTCCCAGTCGTCCCAGCCGCCGGGCGCCACTACGTCCGCGAAGTAGGTGTAGGAGTAGACGATGCGCGAGTACTGCCCCATGGCGCGCCCCACGTAGAGCGGCCCCGTGCCCGTCACCGTGCAGTTGACGAACGCGAAGCCGGTCTGCTCGCAGGGGGCCTTCCGGTCCTGCGCCGCGATCGACCCGAACCGTGTCGCGATGGAATGCAGCTGGCAGTGCTGCAGACATCACACTCTCCGCCATTAACAACAACAAGACACACTACCACCACCAGCAGCAGCAGAAGTACAATCTAATGCTTCTAACCTTGTACATGGAACGGCCGTTGCCGAAGATGAAGTCGATGGAACCTTCGATATAGCACTCCTTGAAGTAATGGCGCCCGGCGTCGTCGCAGAGCGTGTCCTGCGCGCCGTAGAAGCCGCAGCCGAGGAAGTACGCCTTCTCACCTGATATGCGGAACGCCGCCGCCTGCCACCCCTCCATGCCCGGCAGCGGCGCTGGCGCCGTGTTCTGCGCACGAACCCATGCACATAAACACCATTAATTACTCCCCAGAACAAAGCAGAAATGAGAAGCACAACACGGCAGGAGGAACAAATCTGGAAGCTCGCAGGGGCAGCCGGTGCTCGTCGGACTGGAAGCTCGCAGATAGCAATAGAGTTGAGCCCAATTACCTTGAAGCTGATGTTTCTAGCAGTGAAATAGTGAGCAAACACACTGACAGAAGCCGTGTGGTAGGTCCGTAGCTGCTGCCCATCGGGCCCCCGGTCGCTCGCCCTGTCGTGCCACTCGATCACCGTCGTCTCCCTCCCCGCTCCTTGGAATGTGATGTATGGCTTCGTCGCCGGAACCACAACTTTCTCTCTGCACTCACCACAAGAAAGAAAACAGAGAGAGAGAGAGAGAGAGATGGCTGAGCAAATTGTGCTAAAATGGGACGGTAAGGAAGGAGACCAATTGCAGGAAATTACGTAATAAGGCCAGAGAGGAACCAGAATTACATGTACACGCCGGCGTGGATGTGGATGAGGACCTTCTGCATGTTGTTCTCGGGGATGGAGTCGATGGCCTCCTGCACGGACAGGAAGTCGCCGGAGCCATTGCCGTCGACGGTGATTACGCGCCGGCCAGTCGGGCCGACCCAGTTGTGGTGGCGACGGGGGGAGTTGACCCCGCAGGCGCTCAGGGGTGGGGAAGGGGCCAGGAGGAAGAGGCAGAAGGTGAGGAGTGTTCGCAGGTTGCTCATTGGCCAGGTGGGGCGAGGATGGCCAGAGGGGGGAGGGGCCATGAAGGGTCCTCCTCTTATGCGGGTCGAAAAGGTCTCGGGCTTGTACTAAGGTTCCCTGAGATTTAAAGGCAACGAAAGGAAGAGAGACGGCTGTAGACAGTGGCGGTAGCAGTAGGTTAGAGAGAGAGAGAGATGTGGCCCGAGAAGCACTTTTGTATCTTGTGGTTGGGATGGTTAGCCCAACGGTCGGGTCTCTCCTTTCCCGGCGAGCTTTTTCTCACCCGGTGGTCCGAGGCTTTTGTCAGCAAGTCCCCGAGGGGCCCACGTCGAAAAGTGACTGCGCTTTGATGAGTAGGCGTGGAGGAGGGATGCCCTTTAGAATAAGCTGCTTCCAGAGCTCCCCCAGGAAGCCACTTTGGGCTTCAAATTTTGGTTCTTCGGGTAACTTTCGTCTCACCAGTCGTGCAAACTCTACAGGAAGCAAGCAAGAGCTTATTCAGGAAGCTGCTTCCAACGGTGGATGCCGAATGACACCCCGAAGAGGGTAAGATAGAGAGGAGGAGAGGCAAATGGGCTTGCCTAGCTAGTTGTTGCGTGACACAAGTTTTTACTCTTTAAGTTGGACAGACCCGTCTAGCATAAGTTCCAAAAACTCTAGATACGTAGGACCAGGTGTGGTCCGATTTGGGTTTACTTCTTCTGATCCAGATGCCCTGATATGAGGGGAAATGTGTTTGTGCTGAAGACTTGCCCGTGATCAACGGGTCAGTGGGTGGGGTATTCTTTCTCGTCAGGATGAGATGAAAACCTGAATATTGCCATCCCATGAGGTACCAGCCAATTTGTCTCCGGGTCTACCAGTGGTCTGACACGTCTTCCAGCACCAGGTATATCATTTGTGTTGGGATAAAACAAAAGCTAGGAATTTTAGTGAATAATTTCTTAACGAATTTCGTAGAAAACTTTTTGTAAAACGCGCATATGTAAAAAAATAAAAACTTCTTGTACAATTATTGCATACAAAAAGAATCCCCTACCATAAGGCTGCCATCACTCACGGTATCGACAAATTAAAATTTATGTTAAAATAAAAATAAATTTTAAAAAATATTATATATAACATATGTAATGCAAGAATTTTTGGTATATATGAGATTCTTTGGGAGTTCTTTACCAAAACCTTTTAAGGTAAAGCAAACCTTATCTTAATTAGTATTAAAGCATGTAAGAAAAGGTGCTAAGAAACGTGTGCCCAATTTGATAGCCACCTCTTCACCATGTGCAACATTCATGTTAATGATGCGGAAAATTCTTGAGATCTTCTGACTACATATTTGGACTGGAGTCCAATATTAATGAGAGGGAGAGAGGGACTAAACATTGTAAAACCATCCCCTCCATGTGTTGGCAAATATTTAAATCTTTTCCCTCTCAGTACTATACTGGATTCGGATCCAAAGATGAGATGATCTCTTCTCAAATCCTTCTATATAGTGCCAGTAACGAGACAAGGCCTATGATGGAGACCACGAAGCCAAACCTTACCCCAGGCCCAAAAAACTAGCTAGATGTTGGGCCAACCTTTCCAAAGAGAAAATGAGGTGGATCGTCCCTAACCGCCATATAGAAAAGCGGCTTTTGGGCATGGGAGGCAGATGGGGGAGGGGGCTCTGCCCATGAGGGCTTCCCCAACGGTCACCTTGCCTACCGGGGAAAAGCGTGAAAGCAAAGCGAAGCATGACAAGTGGAGAGCATGGGAGGTGAAGGGTGCGAGGATTGCAGCATGGCGTTTAGCGTTTTGTATGGTAGCAAAAGCTGCCGGGCGCAGTGAGGGGTACTTCCGCTTCTACAAAGTAGAGACAAATTTTTTATTATATCCGTTGGGAACGATGTGTCGTGTTGCGTAGCCGGGCGCCAGAGGAACGGAATGGAATGCCAGGGTGGACGCGGCGGGCACAGGCGGCACCACGACACCAAGGAGGGCCCGAGGGTACAACGGAACGTTGTGTTGTGTTGCGCAGGAACGGAATGGAATGCCAGCGTGGAAGGGGCAGGCACACGCGGCACCACGACACCAAAGAGGACCCGACGGGTATGAGAGTGCCGTTTTGCCTGGATAATTTCACTAAATTACAGGAACGCCATGGCACGAGGTCTACGGCCGCCTGTGTTTGTCTGGTATTTTTTTTTTTTTTTTCTCCTTACATTGCGCCCCTTATGCCATTTACGCTGATCACGGGGGAGTCCTCGCCGCCGCGGATATTGGTGGCGCTGGGGCAGGTGTAGCGTGACGCACGGCGCTCGCGCTGGGGGCGGGTGGGTGACCAAGTGTGTTTTTTGTTTCTTGGAAAGAAAACTGGGTCGGCTACACAAATTACGCAATTTAGTAGTTGAATCAAATAAGATAGGGTTCAAGGTAGGTTGAGGAATATGAATACTCCTGCGTACAGAAGAATATTGAGGAGTTCATGAAAGCAACTTATGAAACAGAGCTTGTCTGGCAGTAGCATGAGCGGCACCATTTGCTTCACGGAGAGCAAATACAAGAATTACAGTAGACTGAGAAAGAAAATTCTGGCAGTCTTGGACACTTCCCTGGGATGAATGACCTTTTGGGCGTCTCCATCAATAGTCACTTGAATTGCTTGTTCCAGCCCCTTTGTCAGCCCAAGTGCTTCTACTTGGAGGGGACTTGTGCTGGGGATCATCATAGAATCACAATGCAAAAATTACCTTAGAGCATCTCTGGTAATTACACTTTACTCCTATTGTTCCCTTTGCTTGGTATAAAGTACTTCATAAGATAGTTGTCTATGACGAATCGTGGATGATACTGATTCAGTTCTCTCATTTGGTAGCTGAAGGCCTTGTCTGTCTGCTCCTCTGTCCATCAAGAGGAAGGTGCCCCTTTAGGTTGATCCTCGCCGTCAATTGAGAGGCATTCTCTCCAATGTTCAATAGCATTAGGCAGCCATGCTCTCTTAACTTACTCGTACCTTTTTTTTCATATATGCTGACGTTAATGTACAGACCCCAAATATGGACCGAAGTGGTCATACTTACTGGGCTCCCTATTCTCTGCTATCTATGTACCGGCCCATTCCCGTAGATTGCTTCATCTCCCGGTTTGTACTACTCCTAACTATTTAATATGAAATGGCAGTATATTTAGTGACTAGAAAAAGAAAGAAATGATTCCGTTGTGCAAACATAGATGAATAAGATGAGATGGGATAAAAGTGAGAAAAAGTGATAGTCGGGCTTCTCTCCCACCCTACATGACACTTTTGCCTCCAGGTGTCCAATCCCACCCCCCCCCCCCACTCGAATACTCGGTATTATTCGCATATTGTATATTTACATATGAATTTTTAAATAGAATTCTCACATGCCGTGCTAAAGGATGTGCTAGCAATTTATGAAAACTTTCTATTACTTGGAAATATATTTTTTTTCTTCTTAGATTAAAAATCATTACAAGAAAACGTAAATTTTCCCTAATTAGGAGTTATTAAGAAAGATCAAATCTTGTGTCAGTTAATGTTAAATCTCAATTGTTCCTTAAAGAAAGAGAGAAATAGTGATATGTAGAGAGTGGGAAAGAAGTTTGGATTTTTTTTCTAAAAGAAACGTTTTCCGAGATCTAGAAGTTGGAAAAGTTTTGAAGTAGTTTACCAAACCAAGGAATAAAAGATTTTCCCTATCCATTTATGTACTAAAGAATCATAATCCTCTTAGTACACCTAAGGATTGAACTCGGTCACTGCTGAAGGGAGGGATGAGTTTTTTTCAGAAAAACTTCACGTAGAGCTAGAGAAAGTTCTACGTGAGAGATTTTTTTTCTTTGAAAAATCCCTTCTTAGTACTGACCAAGTCGCATCCTCGGTTGCACTGAGAGAATCCCAATTATTTACCAAAACCCCTAAGCTTAAGCAAACTAGTTTTCCTAAAAAGTAAACTTTTCCCTCTTATTTTTCCAAAGACCTAACCCACCCAATAAATTTATTTGATATCTACTATTTTATTTTTATATATATTATAAAAGTGTTTAATATTTTTATTTAATAAATTTTTTTATAAATAAAAATAAAAATATAATTATTTAAATCTCGTAAGTCATGATATTATCTGATAAAGTTTATCTTTTTTATTTAGATGAATTTATAATGTATTTGATATATATTTACTTTTAGATTTGTTAAAGTATACAAGTACTTTTGCTATGTTATTTTACCCTCCTAGGTGAAGCAGAGATTATTAGAGGGAAGAGAGAGATAGAAAGAAGGGATCCGGTACAACAAGCTTTTTGAAAAGTAGCAAAAATCTGCTTTTGGACATTTACATGGATTATGAGGGAGGTGACAAGTTTCTACATTGCATCCAAACGCACCCAAAGATTTCTCTAGGAACTGGCAAATGGGGTCGCATGCCCACCATTTTAACTCGGTCACAGTTGGAGCACGTCACTCATAGAATACATGAGCAAGAGCGCCCTTTACTAGATGCTTAGGGCTCATCTCATTCACCACTCTGATGTATTTCAATTACCTATATACATTTAGTATCAAAAAGAAAAAAACCTATGTATATTGAAGGAGGAGAATTTTGCCTAGCCCAAATAGTTAGTAGGTCGGCTCAACAATTCCCGACAAAAAACCATTAAGTGTGTTCCTAAGAGAACTCATACCCGCCAAGACAGATTAATGCTTCTCAGTTTGGCCTTTGGCCCAAACTCAATCCAAGGAAGGTCCCAATCTAGGCCCCCAACAACGCTAATATGAAGATCATGTGGGTGACTACAAGGGGTAGTAAGATTTGAATATGCTCCCTAAGCGGAACACTTGGGCCGACCTGATCAAACCAAGAGCCCTACCTTGCACTGAACTCAGCCCGGATTGAGGGACTTCGCTTCTCTCTGCCTAGTCCGTCCGCGACTCGAGGCAGGATCATGCAAGCCTAGAAATTTGTTCCGGACTCAGCTTTCCTGGAATTATCCTTTTTGGTTTGGGGCCATCCCCCAAGCCCAGCTTCTTGATCGGCATCAGCTCCCCACGAGGCCCTTCGCCACTATATAAATACCTCCAGTCCAATAGGCTAAGGTACACTCGAGCTAGCCCAATCTCTCCATGCTCTCCTTCCAGACCAACTTTCTGACTTAAGCATTGGAGGGGAATCCTATAGACCACCACTGGGGGCCCTTAACGGTATTATCTTTTGTAGGAACAGTTGAATCTTGATCCTCCGATCATAGGAAGAGGATCCTAATCTTGATGGATGAGATTTTGACCCATCATCTTTTGGCGATATATGTGGGAAATTGATCAAAGAAGCCATGATAAAAAAACATCGTATCCTAGTACCTGGATGACAAGATGCCAACTGGGGCGATCATGACCGATCCACTCTGACTAGACGAGCCGCCTCCATAACTCAAGCGGATGATCGATCGCAAAAGAAGATACCGGTTAAGAGGCTCCTGACGATGATCAATCATCACTTCCTAAGGAGCCGATCACCTTCACCAATGAAGACTTGCGAGGTATCATAATTCCCCATAATGATGTCCTAATAATTGAAGTTGATATAGTAGGACATCACGTCAAAATGGTCTTCGTCGACAATGGAAGCCCCCTAGATATTTTCTTCCAAGATAGTTTTCAACAACTTGTTTCCATCCGTGTGAACATAAGAAAAGAGAAATCATATGTATATAGGTTTAGTAGCTGGCCAATAGCTATTGAAGGCCAAGTAACCCTCCCGGTAACCGTAGGGACTCCTCCCTTGTCCGTTACTTAGGAGGTCAAGTTTTTCATGCTTGACACACCATCACCTTATAGTGTGATCTTAGGGAGGTAATCCTTGGGTCGATTTCGAGCCATGCCATCTAGCCTGCACCAAAAGCTCAAATTTCAGACCGTTAGAGGGGTTGGAGAAGCTTATGGGAATTAGCACATCTCTCAACAAATATACTTAGCGTTAACTAACGCTCAAACAAAAAAATCTGCAGAATCGGCTCACGAAGTTCTAGAAAGGTCCAAAGAAATAATTGAGCCATCTAAGGAGTTGGTCTCCATCAAAGTTGGCCCCGCTCCCGACCACGAATTAAAGGTAGAAGCTCTTTTGTCTGACTAGAAGCGAAAGGAGCATTGGGAAATCCTCTCCGCCCACTTGGATGTGTTCTCCTAGGCCGATGCCCCGCTCCTAGGAGTATCGAAACATATAGCAACACCACTCCCTAAATCTTGATCCAACGTTCCCCCCGATCCAGCAACGAAAGTGGCGCTTCCCCATAGAGTGGCAACATGAAATCAAGGAACATGTAACTTCTTTATTAAATGCAAGAGTGATATGGGATGCCCAATACCCCGTGTGTGTAGCCAACATCCTCCTAGTAAAGAAAACATTTAGGAAGTGGCGTATGTGTGTTGACTTCACCTGTAGGGTTTTCTCGCTTTCTCCGGATCGCTCACGCAGCGGAAAAATAAAATTATTTACAGCGATCCGTTCCCGTTTCGGAGACTAAAATACGATAATCTAATTATCGAAATTCTCACCGTGTGCGGATTCGAATCCGCAGCCGTTCGGTTCCGTCGGTGTGACACCGCAAGCCGCGCAAGCGCCCGGCCTCTAGCGAAGTCCACGCGATCCTCCCCGCGACGGATATCCTCGAGTTCGTCGTTCTTCGCAGCCCGCGAAGCCTCCGCTGGTCGCCGCAATGATCGCCGCAGTGCGCGGACGATTTCCCGTCGAACGAGATTTGGAGAAGCGGCGGGGCAGATC
The DNA here is from genome assembly GCA_030544215.1 of Zantedeschia hybrid cultivar. Taxonomy (NCBI): domain Eukaryota; kingdom Viridiplantae; phylum Streptophyta; class Magnoliopsida; order Alismatales; family Araceae; genus Zantedeschia; species Zantedeschia hybrid cultivar. The sequence continues at coordinate 77,606,701 of JARZZO010000006.1, read as the reverse complement.
TGGATCTGCCTGGACTCCAGAGGAAGACAGAAAACGAGGAGGGGCGGCTAGGGTTAGCAGCAGCTTGGCCTGCTCAGCCCGTTCGCTATGTTTTATACTAACCGCGCGGTTTTTCACAAAAACCCCCGGTTTGTATAAAACCCACTTATTTATCCATCGCCTTGAGAATCATTTGCGTGTGACCCTCTAGGCCCAAGTACCAGTCCAGTTAATGGCCCAGTAAGCCCAGTGACTCCTCACTGGCTTTATTAATTAATTAATAACCCTTTATTAATCAATTAATCAATCGAATTGATGTCGCACATCGAATTCGACCGGGCCTCCGATCACGTTGGGTGCCAAGCAACACCGCGTGAACCCGGAAGGTATTTGGGGTTAAGTAACCCACTCTTGGAACCTTTCCGTCGACAGTTACCGCGTGGATATAATCCTTCATTCGTACAATGCTCTCGAGTCAACTCAGGGTATGGCGAGCTGTCAAACCCTAACCGGTCGACTCACTTGGATTGGATGCCGCTGATGAATATCGGAAAACTCCTTTCCCGATATTATCGTCCGCCCTGGCCAGGGACTTCCGCGCATCCTTCCCAGAGCATTCTCTCTCTAAGTACCGAGAGCGAATGATTCCTTATTGACACACAATTCCCTTCGACGGTATTCCGCTGTACCCAATCCTTGGCGTATTAGAATCCCATGGCTAGAGATTCGTAAACCAAGGTCAAAGCACAGAAGTCCACCGCCAAGGTGTTCTTGGTGTCTCAGGTCCGAGGACCATCCACGCAACTGCGACAATAGAATCAAGCTGGTTGACAGTGAGGTACAATACCATCCAGCGATTCAGTCGGATCAGTTCAGTGAACTCATTCTCCAATGAGCACCTACAGATTCGCCTTAGTGTCTCCACACAAGTGACTTATGAGACCAGTCACCCTCATCATATGAGCAGGAGTAATCTGTACTAGTCTAACCGGATATCCGATGTCCTTCTCGGATATCCTCCGACTAGGAACGATTAAGAATATGTGTGTTTAAGTGATCAGTCTCAGTAGTATGATCTCATCATAATCTAATCACCATAGCACATATTCACGGACTTCATTATGAAACGATAATTAACGCGATTTACACATAATGAATATTATGCCATTTTATTAATAATGAACGAGATTTACATTGTTAGATTGGCTTGTAGGCCACCTAAACTAACATCACCGTGTTGGGATCGCTGTGTCGGGATCCGATCCTAAAACGCAGCGGAATAAAGAAGTTCGGGATCGGATCTGTCCCGTTTCGGTCGTTAAAACTAAAACCGATGTAGATCGATTTACCTTGCGCGGAATCGAATCCGCGTCCGTTTTCCGGTTCCTTCGGAGCGATGCCGCAAGTCGCGCAGATGCCCGACCTCTAGCGGTATCCACGCAGTTCTCCTCGCGATGGATCGTCCTCGCTTCCTCGCTCGCTGCGGCGCTCGAAGATCCCGTCTGACTGCGCGTGATCCGCCGCGACATGCGGATCCAGATTCCCCGTCGAACGGGAAGTGGAGCAGTTGGGAACGGCACGCCCAGAGGAGAGAGAAAGTGGGAAGAACGAATGACGGCTAGGTCAGGGTTGCTGGCCCCGGACGTAGAATCCGTTCTTTTATAAAAAGTCAGTTTGCGGTTTTTCACAAAAACCCAGACTTATCCGAAATCCTGTCGGATTATCCATCGACTTGAAAACCATTTGCGTGTGACCCTCTAGGCCCAAATACCAGTCCAGTTAATAGCCCATTAAGTCCAGTAACCCTTTACTGACCCACTGTATTAATTAATATCCTTATATTCAATTAATCAGCCGAATTTAATGTCCCACAATAAATTCGGACGGACTGCCGATCACGTTGGATGCCAAGCAACATCGCGTGATCCTGGATGGCACTGGGGTTATCGCAACCCTCTATTGGAACCTTTCTGTCATCGGTTAGCGCGCGGATATAATCTTTCATCCGTACAATGTTCCCGAATCGACCTAGGGCATGGTTTACTGTTAAACCCTATTTCGTCGATTCACTTGAATCAGATGTCGCTAATCTGAATCCGATAACTCCTTATCGATTACAGAGTCCGCCCTGGTCAGGGACTTTAAGCGCATCATTCCCGGAACATTCTCTCTCAAACTACCGAGAGCGGATGATCCCGTATTGAACACACAATTACCTTCGAGGGCATTTCCCTGAACCCGATCGCTTGACTTATTGATATCCCATGGTTAGGGATTCGTTCGTCAAGGTCAAAGCTTAGAAACCTACCAACAAGGTATCCTTGGAGTCTCAGGTCCAAGGATCATCCACGCAACCGTGACAATTGAATCAAGCTGGTTAACAGTGAGGTGATTACCATCCAGCGATTCATAGTCGGATCAGTTCAGTGAACTCATTCACCAATGAGCACCTATAGGTTCAGCATAGTGTCTCCACACAAGTGACTTATGGGATCAGTCACCCTCATCATATGAGCTGAAGTAACCTATACTAGTCTATCCGGATGTTCGATGTCCTATCTCAAACATCCTATGACTAGGAACAATTAAGAACATGTGTTTATAAGTCTTCGGTTCCGTAATTATGATCTCATCATAATCCAAAGACTATTGCACATGTTCATGGACTTCATCGTGATACGATAAACACAGATCGAATTGATTACACACAATGAATTATTGCCATTTATTAATAATCTGAATATGTACACAGTATCGGATTGGCTTTGAGACCATCTAATACTAACAATCTCCCACTTGGGCTAAAGCCAATCACTTTTATACATAATACCCATATTCTCTAAGTGACGCTCAAAAACATTTTGAGACAAAGGCTTTGTAAGTGGATCTGCTATGTTGTCGGCTGAGGGAACTCTTTCCACCATGACATCTCCTCGAGCTATAATCTCTCTGATCAGATGAAAGCGCCGCAGAATGTGCTTCGACTTCTGATGAGACCTCGGCTCTTTCGCTTGAGCAATCGCCCCATTGTTGTCACACAGCAGTGGGACGGGATCAGATATGCTTTCCACCACACCAAGATCGCCGATGAATTTCTTCATCCACACAGCTTCCTTGGCGGCTTCAGCAGCAGCAATATACTCGGCTTCCGTTGTCGAATCAGCAGTGGTTTCCTGCTTGGAACTTTTCCAGCTCACTGCTCCCCCGTTGAGTGTGAAAATAAAACCTGATGTTGACTTGCTGTCGTCAGGATCAGACTGAAAACTCGAGTCAGTATATCCTTGCAGCTTTAAGTCTCCTCCTCCATAGACTAGAAATAGATTCTTAGTCCTTCTCAAGTACTTAAGGATGCATTTCACAGCCTTCCAGTGTTCATCACCTGGATCTGCCTGATGTCTGCTCGTAACACTTAGAGCATATGCTACATCAGGTCTGGTACATAGCATGGCATACATGATGGACCCTATGGCAGAAGCATAGGGGACTTTATCCATCACTGTCCTCTCTTCAGGTGTCTTGGGAGACTGACCTTTAGAGAGTGAAATTCCATGTCTCATCGGTATGAGACCTCTCTTGGAATTTTCCATGCCAAACCTTTTGACAATGGTTTCTATGTACATGGATTGGGTTAAAGCCAGCATCTTCTTTGATCTATCCCTATAGATCCGTATTCCTAATACGTAAGATGCTTCTCCCAAATCCTTCATGGAGAAGTTCTTTGACAGCCATATCTTTACGGATGACATCATTCCTACATCATTCCCAATAAGTAGGATGTCGTCAACGTAAAGAACCAGAAATGTGATTGCGCTCCCACTGTTTTTCTTGTATACACATGGCTCATCTTCATTCTTAATGAAGCCATAAGATTTGATCGCCTCATCAAATATTATGTTCCAGCTTCGGGATGCTTGCTTCAGTCCATAAATGGACCTCTGCAACTTGCATACCATGTCTGGAGATTCTTTGGATGTGAATCCTTCTGGTTGTATCATATACACCTCCTCCTCAAGGTTTCCATTGAGGAAGGCAGTCTTCACATCCATCTGCCAGATTTCATAATCATGGTAGGCAGCAATGGCAAGAAGAATTCTGATGGACTTATTCATAGCAACGGGTGAAAAGGTTTCGTCATAGTCAACACCTTGTCTTTGACGATAGCCTTTTGCCACTAATCTTGCCTTATAAGTCTCAATACGTCCATCTGCACCGATCTTTCTTTTAAAGATCCATTTGCAACCGATAGGTACTATACCATCGGGTAAATCTACCAAGTTCCAAACTTGGTTGATATACATGGACTGTATTTCAGAATTCATGGCTTCCCGCCATTTTCCGGCCTCTGAACTTTCAATGGCCTCCTGGTAAGTCTTGGGATCATCATCCTCATTATAGAATATCCTTGAACCATCCAAATTAATATGTCCCACATATCTTTCTGGTGGTTTAGGTACTCTTTCAGACCTACGAGGTTCCTGTGTATCATTTTGAACAGGTTCAGAAACTGACGGTTCATCTGATGAACCATTGCCAGTTTGTGGGTCTGGAACTTCTTCCAGAATTACTTTACTCCCACTGTCCTTCTGGAGAATATAATCTTCTTCCAGAAAGACAGCTCTCCTGGCCACAAACACCTTTTGTTCGCCAGGATGATAGAAGTAATATCCATAAGTTTCCTTTGGATATCCCACAAATCTGCATTTGTCAGTTCTGGATTCCAGCTTATCTGCGTCATGTCTTTTAACATGAGCAGGACATCCCCAGACTTTAACATGTTTAAGGTCTGGTTTCCTTCCATTCCATATCTCATATGGAGTGGTCTCAACAGATTTGCTGGGTACCTTATTCAGGATATACATAGCCGAGCTAAGTGCATATCCCCATAAGGACACTGGTAATTTGGACATGCTCATCATGGATCGCACCATTTCCATTAATGTGCGATTTCTCCTTTCTGATACACCATTCATCTGAGGTGTATAAGGAGGTGTAAGCTGAGAAAGGATACCATTATCCTTTAAGTATTTAATGAACTCAGTACTCAAGTATTCACCACCTCGATCAGATCGGATGGTTTTTATACTCTTTCCTGTTTGTTTTTCTACTTCATTCTTAAATTCTCTGAATTTCTCAAAGGCTTCAGATTTATACTTCAATAAGTATATATATCCAAACCTTGAGTAATCATCAGTGAATGTAATGAAATATGAGAAACCACCAATGGCTTGGGTTGACATAGGACCACATACATCTGAATGTATGAGTTCTAATATGCCTTTGGCTCGTTCTCCAGTTCCACTAAATGGAGACTTAGCCATTTTACCCATTAAACATGACTCACAGGTTGCATATGATTCATAATCAAATGGATCCAAATATCCATCTTTATGCAACCTTTGGAGTCTGTTTTCACCAATGTGTCCAAGCCTACAATGCCACAAGTAGGCTTTGTTCATTTCATACTTCTTTTAATCGAAGAACCGATATGTAAATTATCATGAGACACATTCAATAGATACAAACCATTGGATAAAATAGCAGAAGCTATTAATTTATTTCTGAAATAAATTGAACAACTATTGTTCCCAAAATTTAAATTGTATCCAATTCTATCTAAACATGAAATAGAAATGATGTTCCTTATTATGCTAGGTACATAATAACAATCATCTAATAAAAATGTGTCTCCGGATGGTAGCTTGAGCTTCACTGTCCCCACAGCGATCGCCGCAACTCTTGCGCCGTTACCTAGCCTCAGCTCCACCTCTCCGGTCCTCAGCTTACGTCTTCTTGTCAGTGCCTGCACAGAATTGTAGATATGAGATACACATCCAGTATCTAATACCCATGATGTACAATCTCTTATTGACAAGTTTACATCTATCATATAGATACCTGAAGCGTCCTGCTGCTTCACAGTTCCTTGAGCCTTGTCCTTGAGGTATTCCTTGCAATTCCTCTTCCAATGTCCTTTCTGGTGACAGTAGAAGCAATCACCTTTCTCAGCATTTTTACCCTTGTCTTTCTTGACAACCTTTGCCTTTCTCTGAACCTTGTTCTTATTCTTTCGAAAAGCTTGGACTGCAAGTCTTTTTCTGTTGGTCTTACCAACCATTAGGACTTGGGGTTTATCCTTCACAAGGTTCCCCTCAGCAGTTTTTAACATGTTCAGCAGTTCAGCTAAGGTCGCCTGGATCTTGTTCATGTTGAAATTGACAATGAACTGAGCATATGAAGGTGGAAGTGAAGACAACACAAGGTCTGTGTGCATCTCCTTGGGAAGTGTAATCCCAAGAGCATCCAGCCTCTCCACCCACTCAATCATCTTCAGCACATGATTCTGTACTGAAGTTCCCTCTGCCATCTGAGCTTTGAACAGATTCTTCGATATCTCATATCGTTCGATTCTGCTCTGCTCACCAAAGAGCTCCTTCAAATGGAGCATGATGGATCTAGCATCCATCTCTTCATGTTGCCTCTGCAACTCATTGCTCATAGAGGCTAACATATAGCATTGGGCCATGGTGGAATCCTCCTTCCATTTTTCATACGCTATCATTTCCTCCTCTGGAGCATCTAATGCTGGTTCAGCAGGAGGTTCAGTATCCAAGACGTAGGCAATCTGCTCAGACCTGAGGACTATCTTCAAGTTTCTGAGCCAATCTGAGTAATTGGTGCCTGTCAAATGGTTGGCATCAAGTATGCCTCTCAACGGGTTATGGTGAGACATTCTCGCCTACAGGAGATAATCAATCGATAATTAGCAGATATTCAGATTAACTAAAACAAGATATGGTCTTTTATTATCTAGTTTTACTCCCACTAATTTTCGACGGACTGTATAACCTTCAGATATACAGAACGGGAGACGCCGACTGTCTCCTAGTGGGGATCAGAATCTCCAAGCATCACAGTATGACCTCGGGTAAACACATAGTATCATACTGCTATCTCAGAGCAATCATCTCATGATAATTGCAACTCCTTGCAATATCCGATCGTACTTCGGCTCCCAAGTTTAATGGTCCCGGGTAAACACAGTAGACCATTATCCCCGGTCTAAGCTTTACCATCAATACGTGACAGAGTAAAGTAGAAACATAGTTCCCGGGTAAACACGTGGATGACTATATCGTTCCTCTACTCTTATCCAAAGGCATCTTATGCCATGATCAACAGTCCTCTCATCAGTTAATGGCAGACCTCGGGTAAACACATAGTATCTGCCACCACCGAATTAAGTTCTATCAATCATATTGATGGAGAGCCACGCGGTACATTCTCAATGACTCGCGCTACGGCTTAGAGTTTGTAACGAAGGTTTTACTTATTTAATTTGGTCTCATCCTAGGTGGTAGTATTAAATATATCGAATATATTTATTAATACTAATAACCTAGCAAATATAAAGCACACGCATCACATACATGTCATTAGTGTGGTCATGGACGGCACTGCGGTTTGACTTGAGCCAGACAGTCAAACGCACACATACACACAATATAACAATTTATATCATGAGTCTGCAAACCCATGAATGCAATGAACTCCTTCATTTTCATCTGGTCAGCAGTTGTGGATCATCCTCGCTCCGCGTGCATCCACCTCGATCAAATTACATCGTAATTCCCAATTACATGATAATTCAGAAGAGGAAGCCTTATGGCGATTACATCAAGGAGGAAGGTAGAAGTACAATGGAATATGAGAGGGAGAGGTTCGCAGACCTCTATTTATTAATACACAATAAACCACACAATCACATTCCACATCCACAAGTAATGTCCGTCCATGACCACCATGTGTTTTATTAAACCAACCACACATGAATTGCACATCAAATGGCTAAATAAAATTTTCGAAAATAATATTAATTTTGGTTTCATAAAACCAGGGACCAAACAAAATTTGGATTATTTGGAATTTTTCGAAAACTTTAGTATTTATTGCAAGCATGCTAATTTAAATCCAATTTAAACAAGCAAATCAATAACACATCAAAAATGCATTAAAATCTAAAATTAACGGCTTCAGAAATATTCCATGCTCAATTTGAACAATTCAAATATTTATGGGGTTAATCTAACAATTAGATTGCATAAGGTTTAATCTAACATTTAGAATTAATTTAATTAACAACCTTTTGTTAATTAATAAACCTTAATAAGGGCCCAATCAAAATTGAATTTAATAAAAACAGTAAAATCATATTTTACAGATAATTATTAAACCAATTTTATAATTAAAATTTTAAAACCAAAAAATTTTAATCAACTGGGCCCCCTAAAGGGCTCAGCCCTGCTGAGCCCCTGGCTCGGGCCAGGGCCGAGCCAGAGCGCAGCCAAGGCTCGGACCCAGGTCCAAGCCCTGCTGCGCCCTGGCTCGGGCCGCCTGGCACGAGCTAGGGCCCAGCCGGGCCCGGTCCGGTCGGCGGCTAGGGAAACCCTAGCCGCCCGGCCGAACCGCCCGAGGTTCCCTGCAACGCAGGGAACCCGACGGCGCCGCCCCCTCTTTGGGGTCTTCTCCGGCGCCGATCCCGGCGTCGGCAGGGCACCGCACCATGCCGCCGGCGAACCCCTTAGCTCCGGCGAGGTCCGGTGACCGGCGGTGTCCCTGGAGGTCATCCGGAAAGGGATTTATTCGTCCCCTTATTTCCTCCAAAAAATCTGGTTTTGCAGGTTTCTCAAACCCGTGGGGAGGAAGAAGAAGGTCCATGGCCGCTCTTCCACGGCTTCCCATGCCACCAACAACTCGACCAGGGTCATTTGGCATGATCTACAGCGATTAGAACCCCTTAAAATCCATCTCTATGGATCCGACCACATCAAAAACATCCCGTTCTTCGTCCAACGAAGAACACGACGAAAAACCCCAAAAAATAAATTTTTCTTCAGATTTAAATCACGATCTCATCGCAGTAATCATCTAATGATTATAAATCTTTCAAGAACATAAATCTAAGCATGGAATAAATTCAAAAACCATATATTTTAGAGACCGTTACGGCGAAAACACAGTGGAACCTGGCTCTGATACCACTGTTGGGATCGCTGTGTCGGGATCCGATCCTAAAACGCAGCGGAATAAAGAAGTTCGAGATCGGATCTGTCCCGTTTCGGTCGTTAAAACTAAAACCGATGTAGATCGATTTACCTTGCGCGGAATCAAATCCGCGTCCGTTTTCCGGTTCGTTCGGAGCGATGCCGCAAGTCGCGCAGATGCCCGACCTCTAGCGGTATCCACTCGGTTCTCCTCGCGATGGATCGTCCTCGCTTCCTCGCTCGCTGCGGCGCTCGAAGATCCCGTCTGACTGCGCGTGATCCGCCGCGACATGCGGATCCAGATTCCCCGTCGAACGGGAAGTGGAGCAGTTGGGAACGGCACGCCCAGAGGAGAGAGAAAGTGGGAAGAACGAATGACGGCTAGGTCAGGGTTGCTGGCCCCGGACGTAGAATCCGTTCTTTTATAAAAAGTCAGTTTGCAGTTTTTCACAAAAACCCAAACTTATCCGAAATCCTGTCGGATTATCCATCGACTTGAAAACCATTTGCGTGTGACCCTCTAGGCCCAATTACCAGTCCAGTTAATAGCTCATTAAGTCCAGTAACCCTTTACTGACCCACTGAATTAATTAATATCCTTATATTCAATTAATCAGCCGAATTTAATGTCCCACAATAAATTCGGACGGACTGCCGATCACGTTGGATGCCAAGCAACATCGCGTGATCCTGGATGGAACTGGGGTTATCGCAACCCTCTATTGGAACCTTTCTGTCATCGGTTAGCGCGCGGATATAATCTTTCATCCGTACAATGTTCCCGAATCGACCTAGGGCATGGTTTACTGTTAAACCCTATTTGGTCGATTCACTTGAATCAGATGCCGCTAATCTGAATCCGATAACTCCTTATCGATTACAGAGTCCGCCCTGGTCAGGGACTTTAAGCGCATCATTCCCGGAACATTCTCTCTCAAACAACCGAGAGCGGATGATCCCGTATTGAACACACAATTACCTTCGAGGGCATTTCCCTGAACCCGATCGCTTGACTTATTAATATCCCATGGTTAGGGATTCGTTCGTCAAGGTCAAAGCTCAGAAACCTACCAACAAGGTATCCTTGGAGTCTCAGGTCCAAGGATCATCCACGCAACCGTGACAATTGAATCAAGCTGGTTAACAGTGAGGTGATTACCATCCAGCGATTCATAGTCGGATCAGTTCAGTGAACTCATTCACCAATGAGCACCTATAGGTTCAGCATAGTGTCTCCACACAAGTGACTTATGGGATCAGTCACCCTCATCATATGAGCTGAAGTAACCTATACTAGTCTATCCGGATGTTCGATGTCCTATCTCAAACATCCTATGACTAGGAACAATTAAGAACATGTGTTTATAAGTCTTCGGTCCCGTAATTATGATCTCATCATAATCCAACGACTATTGCACATGTTCATGGACTTCATCGTGATACGATAAACACAGATCGAATTGATTACACACAATGAATTATTGCCATTTATTAATAATCTGAATATGTACACAGTATCGGATTGGCTTTGAGACCATCTAATACTAACACACCGACCTCAACAAGGTCACTCTCAAGGATTGTTTTCCCCTACCCAATGTCGACCAACTGATAAATGCAACAACAGGACAGGAGCAACTCAACTTTTTGATGCCTTCTCAGGCTGTCACCAAATATGAATGAATCCAGCAGACGTGGAACATACCACCTTCATCACAAACATGGGGCCGTATTGTTACACTTGGATGCCATTCGGACTGAAAAATGACGGAGCAACTTATCAAAGGCTCGTCAATGATATGTTTGATCGACAGATTGGTCGAAACATGGAAGTATTTGTCGATGACATGCTGGTTAAATCTAAGCATGCCACTAATCATTTTGAAGACATCCAGGAGACCTTCAACACGCTAAGGCGATACACAATGAAGCTAAACCCGGCCAAATGCACCTTTGGAGTCACAGCCAGGAAGCTTTTGGTTTTCCTGGTCACGCTTCGAGGAATCGAGGCCAACACAGACAATATTGAAGCCATACTAACCATGAAGTTGTTGACACGGCTTAATGACGTTCAGAGACTGGCTGGATGCCTCGCTACACTTAGTCAATTACTATCAAAGGTCGCTAAATAATGCCTCCCTTTCTTCTGACTATTGCAGTAAAAGATAATCCGCCCGATACACAAGGACACCTCAACTGGACACATGACTGCCAGTAGGCGTTAGAAGATTTAAAGTAGTACTTGGTAGCGTCGTCGATCCTTTCCAAGCTGCCTCTAGGCGAGTCTCTTTTCCTCTACTTGTCTGTATCCCCTTACACTCTGAGTTAAGTGTTGGTCAGGTAAGAAGGGAACACTAAAAAACTAGTCTACTACGTGAGTCAAATCCTCAAGGTACCCGAACTTCACTACCCGATCGTGGAAAAATTCTGCCTAGCTCTAGTCATGGCTATACGAAAATTACGACCTTTCTTCCAAGCACACTCGACCGAGCTAGTCACTGACTATTCTCTGTGATAGCTCCTACAGTGCCCAGATGCCTTGAGACGGATGGTACAATTGGGCCATTGAACTATCAGAGTTTGACATCTCCTACCGGCCAAGAAGCACCATAAAAGCATAGGCCATGGTAGACTTTGTAGCAGAATGCACCCTTTCCCCCACAAGAGCAGGTGATCGGGATTGGACTTGAACCAATGTGACTGTTCTACACTGATGAATCATTACAGACCACCAGTTGCAGAGCCGAGCTCATCCTAATATCCTCAGAAGCACCAAAAGGCAAGGGATTGCAATTCTCCCTAAGATTCCAATTTCGGGTGACAAACTGTAAGGTTCTCATTTTTCGGAATCGTAGACCCAGCAGAATAAAAATAAAATTAAGCAAAAGCGATCCCCGTCCGTTTCAAAGAATAAAAATAAAAATGGTGATCAGACATCACCTTGCACAGATTCGAATCCGCATTCAATTGGTTCCGACGGAGTGATGCTGTTAGCCGCGCAGATGCTTGGCCTCCAACGGTATCCACTTGATCCTCCTCACGACGAATCTCCCCGGTTCCTCGCTCATAGTAGTGCTTGCAGAAGCCACCAGTCTCCTCAGCGATCTCTGCGGCACGCAAATGAATTCCCGACAATCGAGAGTCGGAGACGACGGCGGGATGAAGCACTGAAGGGGGCGCCTATTGTTGGCGCCATAGGGAGAGAGGACAGAGAGAGGGGGACGGCCAGGCCTGCACAGTATGCCTGGCTAGGGCAGCCTCATAGTGAATATTTATTAAGTCATTACTGGTTTTTTTCATAAAAACCCCTGACTTAATATTAATTTGATTTTTGACCCATTGCACAAGAATCTTTTGCGTGTGACCCTCTAGACCTAAGTACCAGTCCAGTTAATGACCCAATAATCCCAGTAGCTCCCTTCTAACTTAATTAATCAATCAATATCTCATATTAATTAGTTAATCAACCAAATTATTGTTGCACATACAATTCGTCCAGACCTCCGATCACGTTGGGTGCCAAGGAACACCGTGTGAACCTAGAAGGTATTGGGTTTAAGAAACCCACTCATGGAACCTTTATGCTGACAATTACTGCATGGATTTAATCATTCATTCACGTAATGCTCTCGAGTCAACTCAGGGTATAGTGAACTATCAAACCATAATCGGTCGACTCATTTGGATCAGATGCTATCGTATAATATCCGAGAACTCCTTTCTTGATGTTATTGTTCGCCCTGGCCAGGGACTCCTCCGCATATTACCTAGAACATTCTCTCTCTGAATACTGAGAGTGAGTAATCCCATATTGAACACTCAATTCCCTTTAATGGTATTCTATTGTACCCGAACCTTGGCTGTTTAGAATCCCGTGAATAGAGATTTGGAAACCAAAGTCAAAGCACAGAAGTCCACCAACAAGGTGTCCTTGGTGTCTTAGGTCCAAAGACCATCCACGCAACTGCGATAATTGAATCAAGTTGGTTGACAGTTAGGCACATAGGACTGGCAATGAGCCGAGACGCTTGTGCTCGGCTCAACTTTAACTCGACTCGGCTCGATTCAAATATACAAACGAACTGAGCTCGACTCCCATGTTAAGCTTGTTTCAGTAAACAAGCTGAGCTTGAGGTTAATAGAGCTCGGCTCGATTGGCTCGCGAGCTAGCTCAAAAGATGAAATATATATATTATTTTTAAATTCACCATAGCCAACACTCAAATTCAAACTCAAAATTATCACAACAACAACAACGCCAAGACAAAGCTGTTGGACCGCCAACCGAAGCCCACGTGAAACTTTGCCAATGGGACGTATATGAGGGTTGTGAACTTTTCAATACAGCTGATGTAGGACTAAATTTTTAACATCCACCTGCCTGTCCGTCCGTGGGGAGCAAGCTGCTGCTGGGGAGTGGGGACATTTAGTCTTGTACCGATTGTTTCAAGGTTTTCATTTGCCCAACGTTCTATAAATAGAACCCCAACCCAACAGCCTTCCTCCACATTCGACATTGCAGCTTTGGCCAATGCGTTCAATGCTAAACGTCAAAAAGAGATTTACTGGGCAGGATGGCTAGCTGCCATTGGGCTTAGGCCTATAAATTTTTAGGAAGGATTTGGGCTTATAAAAGTGAATTGGCTGAGGCTAATTGGTGGGCTGGATGGACCCAACCCAACAAGTTGGGCTCGGGCTCGGTTCTTCTTCCTCGAGCCCGAGCTCAAGCTTGGCTCTAGGCTCGAATTGAAGCTCGAGCTCGGCTCGAGCTCGAAAATTTGGTGTCGAGCCGAGCTCAAGCTCGCCGAAGCTCGGCTCGACTCAGCTCATTGCCACCCCTATAGGTACATTATCATCCAGCGATTTAGTCGGATCAGTTCAGTGAACTCATTCTCTAATGAGCACCTATGGATTCGCCTCAGTGTCTCCACACAAGTGAGTATGAGATCAGTCACCCTCATCATATGAGTATGAGTAATCTGTACTAGTCTAACTGGATGTCTGATGCTCTTCTCAGACATCCTCCTGTAGACATCGATTTTGGACCACCCTTTTGGTCATGAACCCCATCCATCATTAGCCCATCATCACTAAATCCCTCATCTTAGTCATCTCAACCCACTAATAACTAGGCCCATTAACCAAATCCCGATTCTAGCCACCTTTTCGTGGAAGGCCAGCCAGTCCGCCTTCCACCATCCTTCGAAGGCCAGCCAGTCCGCCTTCCACCACCCTTCGAAGGCCAGCCAGTCCGCCTTCCACCATCCTTCGAAGGCTAGCCAGCCCGCCTTCCACCGCCTTTCCAAGGCCACCCCTTGCCTTCCACCACCCTTCGAAGGCCACCCCTCGCCTTCCACCACCCTTCGAAGGCCAGCCAGTCCACCTTCTACCATCCTTCGAAGGCCAGCCAGCCCACCTTCCACCGCCCTTCGAAGGCCACCCCTTGCCTTCCACCGCCCTTCGAAGGTCACCCCTTGCCTTCCACCCCCTTCGAAGGCCAACCGGGCCGCCTTCCACCACTTCGTGGAAGGCCAGCTACCTGGCCTTCTACGGGATTGGAAGGCATGTTGGCTGGCCGTCCACTCCTCTAACTACCACCTTGACCTCGTCTTCCCCACGATCTCCTCTACTCGCCGCCCTCACCCCCACTACTCCGATCACTCCCCACTCCGGCGACTGCTGCGCGCACCACCTCCGATCCTTGACCACTTCCCATTGGCTCCAGGATGATTTACGGGGATTTAGACCCCTATTTTCTCCTATTTTCCCTTCACCTATTTAAACCCCCATATCCTCTCGAGCAAGGGGGTTAAGAAAAAGGAGAAGGAGGAGTTTTTCTGGAGGGAACGAGTCGGGCGGACAAGGAGTCAGAGAGTTTCAGGAGGGGCTTCAGGAGGAATCCTTCGCACTCCAAATGGGCTTGTCTTCTTAACCCTCTCTTACTTTTCCCCGCTTCATTCTATTGCATTGTCACTTTCCATCCATGCCATAACATTCTCCCTTTCTCACTCTTCTTTTTACTTTTAACATACCGCTTCATTTTTTCACACACGAGCACCCCCATTTGCATGCATGCATGATAAGATGACCTAGCAACCCTTACTCCCCCAGAGGTTTTAAACAAAAAATGGGAGGTGGGTGGCCATAACCTATGGTCACCTTCCCTCCCCAACACCTATCCGGTGCGTCTCCCTCTGATTCTAGTTAATTTTCATATTTTTATGGATAGATTCTACATGCCACAGTTCTAATCGGGTCATTTTTCCTCTCTTGTTTTGTCTTGTCTTTTCAGGGATCCTTACCGCATTTCCGCGTGCAGACAGCCGGGCTCTCCTCCTCTGGCCAACCGGAGGAAGAGAAGGAGAAACCACCATTTCCCGCTCCCTCAGAACGCAATCATTCCTACACTCCTGCGGAGCACAAGGACCGAAAGGTAATGCTCCTGGCGATCACACCTTAATTTCTAACCCCCTTTAAAATCGCCAGAGTGCTAAGACGAACGGAGAAACCCTCGCCCGAAGTCCGTAGCAGCGGCGGGGGACGTTCCAGGCGCCTACAGCCCTCTGGCGATCACGGTGGGACACCTACTTGCTTACTGCGCGCACAGCAACGAAAGGTAAGAAGGTAAAAGCTCCTATAAGTTTCTATTTTCTTTTTTCTTTTTCAGTTTTTCCTTTTCTCCCGGATGGCCCACCTCCTGGCCGTCCAGACCTTGGACGGCCAGAGTCCTGGCCGTCCATCTCAGTTGGACGGCCAGATCCTAGGCCGTCCAGATTCTTGGACGGCCAGAGTCTTGGCCGTCCATCTGCCTGGACGGCCAGGTCCTAGGCTGTCCAGATTCTTGGACGGCCAGAGTCTTGGCCGTCCATCTGCCTGGACGGCCAGCCCCTAGGCCGTCTAGAGTGGACGGCCAGCTGCTTGGCCGTCCAAGTCCCTGGACGGCCAGCCTTCCAGCCGTCCAGCTCCCTAGTTTCTGGCCCCGCTGCCCCTCTATGATTGAATGACTCCTTCCGTTATTGATTGAACTGTTGGATATTCTTCTTGGTATTATTGTTCTGTTCTATTGCCTGTTAATTCTTGGGTTAATTTCAGGGTGTTCTGCGTGGGGGTCTTAAGAAAGAGCCGGCATCACACTTCTAGTTACCTCTCCCACAGAGTTTGACTCTCCATCTGAGGATTCCCACTCGGGTGTGACTAGTCTTATTCTGTTGGGAACCTCCGTGAGTCTCCGCGAGCCAGGGATTCCCACTTGGCCGCAGAGAGGGTTGTAGCTAAACCACCTAATAGGATCCCGGGTTTTGTGTGAGGATTAATTAAGCCTTTCCATTCATAATCATTCACCCATAGGTGTCACTGAGAGAATTGTTTCAAAATTAAAGACACCTAACTAAACTTTGGTGGAACATGTTTTGAAAGAAGAATACAGGGTCGTTAAGGGTTTGAACTTGATTTGTTAGAAACCAACACTCATAATGCACAGTTAACCTTTCAAGTGAAATATAAAATCTCTTAGGATTTGTATTTCATAATGAACCGAATGTATGTTAACACTGTGCATGATGGCATGGATGAGTTTGGTAACAATGTCACACACAACCCTCTGTTCGAGATTGAAGAGAATCCACAACAAACATTTGTGGGCATGTTCCAAACATCTAAAGAGGAACTTAGGAGAAGATGTTCGGATGAATCTTCTTCTTCAGAAAGTGACCCTATAATCTACAACAGAACCTTCCAAGACCCGAGTGAGGACCCGGAACTTATTGCCGTGTTATCACGGTACACCCCTGATCAACTCATCCAGTTGGCCTCTCATGGCAAAACTCAAGATGCCACTCCTCGGAGAACTCACTTCCAAGGATCTTCCAACAGAGCTCAGACCCGCATCAACCAGCCAACTCCTACTCCAGTTGCTCCACCCGTCATGCCGATTCCAGTCTCTCAAACTACACCTCCTCCTGAGCAGAAAGAATTCATCTACAAAAGTGAGGTTGAAACTTATGTGCGTAAGCTCATGGCCGAGAAACTTACCCTGAAACAACCACACTTTCTCTCGAGCTAGTGCAAGCTCCCTCCGGCCTACTTTCCGCCAGGATTCAAAGCCCCAAAGTACAGGAAATATGATGGCACCTCTGACCCTCATTACCACCTGTCCAGTTTCCTCATAGATTCCCATCAATGGCTCTACGATAGAGTCCTCCTTGTCCATTTGTTCCAGAAATCCTTAGAAGGTGAGGCCTTAAGATGGTTTTCTTCCTTGCCCGCCACAGACCTAATCAATTTTGATATGGTCTCTGAAAAATTCATCACTCAGTTTAGTCACATGACAACCATGCCTCCCACCTTGTTTGATCTTGTGATGGAAAAGATGAAGCCTGAAGAGGAGTTCACACATTTTGCCAATAGGTGGAGGGCAATGGCCTCTAGGGCGGAAGTGGCAATCCCCGAATCTCAAGCTATCACCATGTTGGTCAATAACGCTATCCCGCAGCTTCGAGCTATTCTCATGCTGAGCGAATTTCACACATTCGCACAACTTTATAATCGAGCTCGGGTAGTTCAATCTCAGATTTGGAGTTCCACTTTGCCATCCTTCTTTGAAAATCAGAACAGAAATAAGAGGACTACACAAACTCCACTAATAGAGGGAGTGACAATCAATGAACAGGTGAGTGCCTTGGGGAAACCCTTTAGGTCACCCAGTCCTATGTCCAGATCAGACAACCAATCCAATCAGAAACCATATTCAGCAGCTCCCCCTCCCTCTACCCCCAAGATCAATTGGGGGCACATGAAAGAGGCTAGTGAAACCTTGAAAGTCAAGGACCCTCCGCCCTCTTATCAGGTGGCCCAAGATCCATCTAGCTCTCTAGAAAGGGTAAGCACCCTTGTCAAAAAATTGGAACCAAATGTCGATCGCAGAGGACAGTACTGGGAGTATGAAGAGGTTGGGATATAGCGTGAGTGCCCTACTAGGATGACCAAACCTAGAGAGCCGTTGCAAAGAGTCTCCACTATTATCCAAGACAAACCTTTGGTCTTGATACGACCAAGGGAACAACCAACAGTCATCAACCCAGTCACTCTGGACCAAGTTTCCTCAATCTCAACCAGAGAACCTCCTCTATCCATCTTGTGTCCGACACCAAAGCCAGGTCCAGTAACCCAATTCTGCCTAATGAATTCACCACCAGTTCAACCACTAAAGTCAGATCAAGCAGTAGACTCCAGTCCGATTGGTGTTACACTGAGAAATCGCATCATTCCCCCAACAAGTCAACCCTTGGACTCCCAAGAGGATTCAAATATGTCTAGAAGGATTACTCAATCCAAGTATGACATCCTACAGCATCTAGGGAAAACTCCCGCCAAGATTTCGGTCCTAGAGTTGACTAGGAGATCTCCTACACACAGGGAGACATTGTTCAAATTCCTCCAACGAGTTACACTCAATGAAGATCTTCCTATCAGGGGGGTCACAGATGCCATTCTCTCAGTCACCCAGACACCTACGATATCTTTCACAGATAAGGATCTGGCTCCCCCTGAATGCCAATCCCTTCCCTCATGCTTAACTGCAACACTCAAGGGTCACTCATTGGACTCCATCCTGTTGGATACCGGCGCATCAATCAATGTTTGTCCACTCAAGACCCCCAAGAAAGTAGTGATTGATCTAGAGAAGATTGAGTCTACTTCCATGATGGTCTCAAATAGGAAACTGGAAATTGGCCCAGTGGCCTTGATCTTTGAATTCTACAGCCTTGATGTCAAGCCCATAGACAACGTCATTCTGGGAAGGCCTTGGATGGACCAAACCCTGAGAGTGCCCTCTACTAATCATCAGTGCTATAAATTCCCATACAATTGGAAGATTGTCAAAATGCAGAGAACCCCCTATCTTGAGTCTTTGGACTCAGTCTCAACTAAACAAATTCCATCTATGATCACCTCCGTAAAAGGGAAAGAGCCCATCCTTTCATCGGTTGACTCTCAGGCCAAGTCCCAGCCTAGCATAGGTTGACAGCTTATGGACAAAATGGGGTATAGTTCGGGATCTGGGTTAGGCAAAGAAGAGCAAGGAATTCGAGAACCTATCTTTGAAAATCCGACCATTAGGGGATTCAATTTGGGTTACCTACCAACCAAGCCAACTGAGAGATCAAGAAAATGGAGTCTCTTGGATCACTTTGTGAAGGAAAGTCAAGAGGTACTCAAGATACACTATCTTGATGATGAGTTGAAAGAAACAATCAATGAAGTTCGAAGAGAAGATGCAGAAGATTTCGGTACACAGCTGCTGTTCTATGAACCAACCACTCGATGAGAAGGAGCCTCCTTAGTGAGGGATGAACTGGTACCCACCGCTCTCATTCCCTTACTATTTCACACACCTTCCCTTCTCAGGCTTTTATCACCGGTCGTAGCACACTCCTGGGGCAATTCTGCCATCATTGGGTATCTGTCTCAAGGACCTACCTTTGCAACATGTCTGACTCACTCTCAGAATCTTGTGCATGATCGCTTAGGGATTGGATAGCTTCCTCTTTATCTAAGAGTTGTAGAGGTAAGTAAGTTCTTTCATTTCTAGTTCAAGAGTTAGCAAATAAGTGTAAATATTTGAAAACTATTTTTCTTTGGATAGGAGTCTTATCTAAAAAACGCACACAAAAAAAATAAATAAAAAATCTCAAAATCTCAAAAAAGGTTGAATATTCCAAAAAGCATAAAAAATATTTGCAAATATGCACATACTTCAATGAAAATGACAAAAAAATAAAAAAAGACACAAAATCCAACTGTCTGGTGACTGCCATGTAACCCCCTGTCTAGGTCTAGTTCATGATAAATTGGGTTAACATTAAGGTTGGCTAAGACTTTGGTCCACCAGAACCTTGGACGTGTCTACTTTACTTTCATACGGATCTCTATGATCATCATGAGATGCACACACCTACACGTTTTTTCGAAAGGGAACCTTCTTAAAATGAGTTCCAAATCTTTAGCATACTGTCAAAATGCAACCTTTGCTCTTCGTCTCTCGACCGATCAGGACAATTGACGCCCTTAAACGGTCTAGCTCAGCAAATTGCGATTCCTCAACAACCCGATAGATGTAACCCCTCAAAATGACCTAAAAATGAAATGTAAAGGACCAGAGCACGTGAAGAGGGCAGTGTCCCCGCAGGCGGAATATCAAATAACCCCGAAAAATGTCAAGAGTGGAAAAGAAATACAAAAAAAAAAAAAAAAAAAAAGAAGAAAAGGGGTTCAAACAATCATACAAAAAAGCCTGGTCGTGACCGTGCCTGGCCATGAAATCTACCAAAGGCCTGAAAAGTCAAAATAGGGGCATCTAGGAGGTCAAAAGGGGTCCGTTTTGTCATAGCTCGCCCTTTTAACGATTTTGTCGATCCTCCTGTGAGGTTTGTCTCCAAAATTTCTTCACTTTTTCTCCCCCAAGGTTTAGCACGAGATAGCTATCTAAAGAATGAATATCATTTTAAAATGGTTCGTTTTTCAAAAATCGTCGCATGCTCACATGATCACAGGAGTCCAAAATGGGTGAAGAGTAATGTCGATATTTCTGGTGAACTAATTTCTTAACCATAATCTCAATGTGTACTCTCGAAGACTTCGGGCTGAGGTCAATGCATGCGTGTCACCAATCGGTGCGACGGCGTCTGATTCCGGGTCAGCGTCGCGCGGTTGACCGTTAGGGTTCCAAGGTGTTCCATCATATACCTTCTAGATTGTGAGGAAAGAGACTCGGGTAGGGCAAATTATCTACCTCGAAAACTTTTTGGGCAAACTTGGTGGTCAGAAGCAGCTGGGAGCCTAAGCATGGCATGACGGTATTGTTATCAGTATGAGTCTTAGCCGGTCAAGGTTAGTTTGAGGAGTCTAGAGGCCCAAATCAATCTAGATGTGTGCTTAGGATACCTGGGAAGTTGAGTGTGCATTTCTCCTCCTTCATCCAATCAGGCTAAGTTTGGGCAGTCACCAGGTAGTCGGAATCAAAAACATGTTTTCATTCACCACATACCCCATTTGTTAATATCCACCAGCATTTGCATACTTACTTGTCGCATCAATTTCAATGCTCTTCCTTTTGTCAGATTAGTAGGACACGGCCCCTTGACCCTATGCGAAGGCTAGGGAAAAGGTAGTTGCTTTTTTGGGCAAGGGGCCGAAAACAGATACTACTAACTATTTTCCCCTCAGTATTGTGCATACAGGAAAAAAGGATTCTATGTCCAAAAGGCGGACACCATTTGTTGTCGAGTCGAAGCCAAAAGCACCCGGATTGGCATTTTACTTTGAGAATGGCCATATCTTCCGTGCTGGCTTCGACTCGACAGGGACCTTTGTCCCTCGTTTTCTTGTAGCTTGTCATTAAGATATTGTGGATCATTGATTATTTACATTTACTGATGTGCGTTCTTGCAACTGCAGGGAATCTGAAGCAAGTAGGATTGAAGACACAGGAGGCTAATAACTTCGGGCGTATAGACTCTGAGTTCCTCTTTAAACAAAACAATGAGGAGTCTATATTCCCCAAGTTATTCGATTGGCCAATAAATCCCTCCTGTTTGCATTAAGAATTTGTTTTCTAATTTTTAAACCAACATGCATTGCATAAGCATCATCCACCATTCCCGCCCTAGGGGCAATGACCATAATTTATCACTCTGCTTAACCCATTGTTGATCTGTGAGTCTGGCAATTGTTCGTCTGTTAACTCTTTGAATTGCAAAACCTTATCCTTTTCTAGTTCATGTGCTTGAGATGCTCTCACTTGGCGATCACATGATGCGCCAGGCCACCGCGCGCCCGTTGTGTCGAGACCATTTCAAGTCACACTCTTCCATCTTTCATGCTTGAGATCCCCTTGGGCCAGATCGTTGCATCCTGGTGCGCCAAGGCCTCGCGGTTCCAGCACCCGAGGGTCCCACGGATTGTGATTCTCTAGTCTGAATTTGATTCCTCTCCTCAATCACCCTTGCAATTCGAATAGCTAGCCTTCATGCATTTGCCGCGCTCACATATCATCCTTGGATATAGCTCATCCCTTCTTGGGCCGTCCAAAATCAGTTTTGATTTCCGGAACACCTATTTATCATTCCGTTCCACTCCACTGCAAAACAGGTGTCCCGGAGGGGCATTTGTAGACACCGATTTTGGACCACCCTTTTGGTCATGAACCCCATCCATCATTAGCCCATCATCACCAAATCCCTCATCTTAGTCATCTCAGCCCATTAATAACTAGGCCCATTAACTAAATCCCGATTCTAGCCACCTTTTAGTGGAAGGCCAGCCAATCCGCCTTCCACCATCCTTCGAAGGCCAGCCAGTCCGCCTTCCACCACCCTTCGAAGGCCACCCCTCGCCTTCCACCACCCTTCGAAGGCCAGCAAGTCCGCCTTCCACCATCCTTCGAAGGCCAGCCAGCCCGCCTTCCACCGCCTTTCGAAGGCCACCCAGCCCGCCTTCCACCGCCTTTCGAAGGCCACCCCTTGCCTTCCACCACCCTTCGAAGGCCACCCCTCGCCTTCCACCAACCTTCGAAGGCCAGCCAGTCCGCCTTCCACCATCCTTCGAAGGCCAGCCAGCCCGCCTTCCACCGCCCTTCGAAGGCCACCCTTTGCCTTCCACCCCCTTCGAAGGCCAACCGGGCCGCCTTCCACCACTTCGTGGAAGGCCAGCTACCTGGCCTTCCACGGGATTGGAAGGCATGTTGGCTGGCCGTCCACTCCCCTAACTACCACCTTGACCTCGTTTTCCCCACGATCTCATCTACTCGCCGCCCTCACCCCCACTACTCCGATCACTCCCCACTCCGACGACTGCCGCGCGCACCACCTCCGATCCTTGACCACTTCCCATTGACTCCAGGATGATTTACGGGGATTTAGACCCCTATTTTCTCCTATTTTCCCTTCACCTATTTAAACCCCCCATATCCTCTCGAGCAAGGGGGTTAAGAAAAAGGAGAAGGAGGAGTTTTTCTGGAGGGAACGAGTTGGGCGGACAAGGAGTCCGAGAGTTTCAGGAGGGGCTTCAGGAGGAATCCTTCGCACTCCAAATGGGCTTGTCTTCTTAACCCTCTCTCACTTTTCCCCGCTTCATTCTATTGCATTGCCACTTTTCATCCATGCCGTAACATTCTCCCTTTCTCACTCTTCTTTTTACTTTTAACATACCGCTTCATTTTTTCACACACGAGCACCCCCATTTGCATGCATGCATGATAAGATGACCTAGCAACCCTTACTCCCCTAGAGGTTTTAAACAAAAAATAGGAGGTGGGTGGCCATAACCTATGGTCACCTTCCCTCCCCACCACCCATCCGGTGCGTCTCCCTCCGATTCTAGTTAATTTTCATATTTGTATGGATAGATTCTACATGCTACAGTTCTAATCGGGTCATTTTTCCTCTCTTGTTTTGTCTTGTCTTTTCAGGGATCCTTACCGCATTTCCGCGTGCAGACAGCCGGGCTCTCCTCCTCTGGTCGGCCGGAGGAAGAGAAGGAGAAACCACCATTTCCCGCTCCCTCAGAACGCGATCACTCCTACACTCCTGTGGAGCACAGGGACCGAAAGGTAATGCTCCTGGCGATCACACCTTAATTTCTAACCCCCTTTAAAATCGCCACAGTGCTAAGACAAATGGAGAAACCCTCGCCCGAAGCCCGTAGCAGCGGCGGGGGACGTTCCGGACGCCTACACCTCCGACTAAGATAATTAAAAATATGTGTGTATAAGTGATCAGTCTCATTAGTATAATCTCATCATAATCTGATCACTATTGCATATATTCACGGACTTCGTTATGAAAGAATAATAAAACGAATTACACATAATGAAATAATGTCATTTTATTAATAAATGAACAAGATTATACACAGTCATATTTGAATTGTAGGCCACCTAAGACTAACACAAACAATGTTGCAAAGTATGAGATGCTCCTTACTGGGGTCTAGGTGGCTCGCTACTTGGGGGCGACCAAAATCTGGGCCTTCTCTGACTTCCAGCTCGTGGTCTGACAATTGAAAGGTTGAGTACGAGGCCAAAGATCTGACTATGAAACAATATAAAGAATTGGTCATGCAAATGACCATTGCCTTGTAGGGGTTTTAAATCCTGCACATTCTGAGGGATGAAAATTATAAGGCAGATAAGCTAGCTAAGCTTGCCTCTTTGGCATTGCCAACATCGTGGATAGTATTCTTAGAAGACGTGCTGGCACCCATTATCTAGCAGACATAAGTGGTCCAGCTAGACACCAAGCCGACATGAATGGACACGATCATTATTTTCCTGCGGGGCGGGCAGCTACTACACAATAAGACTGAAGCCACATGAATCAAATACTAGGCAGCTAAGTTCACCCTAGTCGGTGATGAAGTATATCGCTAGTCTTTGACCCTTCCCTTGGTAAAATGTCTTACTCCAAGAGAAGTGGTCGACGCCATCGCAAAAGTCCATGAAGGGGTATATGGGAGGCACGCAGGGCCGCGGGCCCTTGCTAGGCCCTTATTACGCCATGTGTATTGGTGACCCACATTGGCACAAGACTGCATAGATTACTTCAAGAAGTGCACAAGCTGTCAAGTACATGTGCTGATCTGTCGGATCCCTGCTAAGGAACTTTACTCCATTTTTGAGTCATGTCCCTTCGCGATGTAGGGGATTGATATCTTAGGACCTTTTCCCAAGTCTACAGTGCATAAATAGTTCGTGCTAGTCGCCATTGACTATTTGAAGAAGTGGCCGGAAGCTGAAGATACAATGAACATCAGGAAAGACACCGTCTGGAAGTTTTTCCTCTCGCATGTAATATACTGATTTGGGGTACCTCGTGTACTTATCTTTGACAACAAATGATAGTTCGTTGTCTAGTGCTAGCATTTCAATATTAAGCAACGCCTTTTCCTTAGTATCCCACCCCTACGCTAACGGCCTAGTAGAAAATGTCAACCAAGCTAATAATGAGAGGGATCAAGACTCAACTGTAAGGAGAAAGGAACTAGCTCAAACAACTACCGAAGATCCTATGGTCCTTCCGCCCCATTGCACAAATGGGCACAGGAGAAATCCCTTATCGTCTAGCTTATGGGACCAACGCGCTGATCCCACTAGAGGTCAGCTTGCCTTCCACCCGAGTCTGAGAATTCGATGAGGAAGCCAACTACCATGGTTGAGGGAGAGCTTGGACCTCATTGATGAAATCAGATAAGAAGCTAGGATCTGTATGATCAACTACCAATGGATGGTGTTCTAACTATACAACAAAAGGATGCGGCCAAGAAGCTTTCGCCCGGGGGACCTCATCGTATGGAGCATGTATGCCTCCCAACCACTCGAGGTAGGCCGCAAATTAGCCCCCAACTGGAAAGGGCCATATAGGGTCGTCAAAAGTTACGACAATGGACTATATCGTCTTGCTCGTCTGGACGACAAACTACTAGACAACAAATAGAATGCATAACACATGCACCCCTTTTATCAGTAGCTACTCTTTAAAACAAACTCTTGTTCTTTCATGATAAAGATTACTTACTTTTTCTTATTAACATCATAGTGTGAAATTATCTTTATTTTCAATCATGCTGGACAAGTTTACTATGACTGGAACAACAAAAAGTAGGTGATCCCGACTAACAGTGACCGGAGTGACACCTACTTACACAGGACCAATGAATGCCGACCAGGACCAACAAATTTCCCCTATCGAGCCTCACCTCGAAGGGAAGGGGCTCTCTACCCTCACATGGGACTAAACTCACTTGACTTCTCCCTACCGAGCCTCGCATTGCAGGGAAGGGGCTCTCCACCCTCATATGGGGCTAGGCTCGAATTTCCCCTGCCTCGCCTCGCCTCGCCTTACCTCGTAGGCAAGGGAATGCCCACCCTCAAATGGGACTAAACTCGCTTGATTTTCTCCTACCGAGCGCCTCATAGGAAGGGGCTCCATACCCTCAGATGGGACTAAACTTGCTCGACTTCCTCCTACCGAGCCTTACCTCATAGGGAAGGGGCTCCCCACCCTTAGATGAGTCTAAAGTCACTCATAAAACTTCGCCTCGAATGGTGGGGACCTTTCCCCCTCATATAGTGCTAAATTCACTCACACCACCTCGGACAAAGCATGGCCACCAACCACAACGCAAGCCTAAGTCCCTATAAGGACTTAGCTTGGACGGTTTGGGGGAGAAAAGGAAAGTAAGGCATGCATTCAAAATTATTTTCACAAAGACTCTGTGTACAAGAGGAAGCAACATGGCGCAAGGCCTTCAAAGAATGTATACATGACCAATGAGAAAAAAGTGGATAGATCCTCACCGTGTCTATTGTTGTCCTTTGCTACCGATCCAGGATGGACTGTAAAATTTGAGGAGCTCCTAACAAGACGACAGAGAAGCGGCCTGGTCCTCGCCGCCTCCGTACCTCTGAAGTCGAACTCATCAAGCACCTAGCACAGGAGGAGATGGCTTCCCCTTGGGCTTTTCGGGGGACGAACACCTAAGAGAAAAGCATGAATGGAAGCCATAACTGCAACAGCGGTATCCCGAACCCGCCTGAGCATGCAACTAACAATGAGCCCCCGCACAAGCCATATAACCTTGCCACTTCCCGCGCCTCCAGTGCAGAACACCAAATCTGTCAAAGGAGAAGGCATGGGAAGGATCAACGCGAGACGCTAGAACAAAAAGTCAACATGAAGGACAAGCACTCGTGGGAGTCATCAAACCAGTCCAGGTCGAGCCAGCCAGAACGACGAAGGAAGGCATGTAGCTCAGTGTCAGCCTGTATGCCCGATCGAGACAAGCTCACTAGATTGATGAGTTGTACCCTGCAATTTAGAATAGCCCCAATGCCTAAGCCTCTGAAGAAACTGAAAGCTCGACTCGAGATTAGTGGGAAATGCTCCAATCTCTAGGGACCAGCGAAGCCCTCCCAGTGCACCACATGTATGACATGTCTACCAACTCCCAACACTAAAAAAAACGGTCTTACCCCTTGGGAACAGACAACACCTCCTGGCAATCAATGTAGAAAGCACCCTTATGAATGGGAAAAGATGATATGTTGTCACCCCCTCTTAAGGAGAAGCCTACCCTACTCTGATGGTGGCCCGAATTGACGGCCAAGGCCAATTTGAAAAGTCAAGCAAGATTCATTATATCAAGACTGGCTAGTAATGGCGAGGCAAACACTGACGACCGACGAGACATCTCAAGAAGGAAGGTCTGCCACCTCATGGACCCTGTGTTAGTTCTATGGGTGGCCTATAAGACAATTAGACTTATTCTTGTTCATTTATTTAACGGCAAGAAACATTCATTATGTGTAAACCGTTTCTTTCTTGTTATTCGTATCATAGTGAAGTCTATGAATATATACAATAACTGCCAGATTGCGATGAGATCATAATAATGAGACTGACAATTTATAAACATACATTCTTAATGGTTCATATTCGAAGGATATTTGAGAAGAGTATCGGATATCCGGTGAGACTAGTACATGTTGCTCCAGCTCATACGATGAGAGTTCTCATCGTCACTTGTGTGGAGACACTATGTTGAACTTATAGGTACTCATTGATGAATGAATTCAGTGAATTGATCCGACATGGATCGCTGGATGGTAAGTTGCTTGATTGTGAACCAGTTTGATCCATCTTCATAGTAGAGGGGATGGTTCTTGGACCTGAGACACCAAAGATACCTTGTCGGTGGACCTCTGGACTTTGATCTTGGCTTATGGATGCCTAATCACAGAGTTCTAATCAGTCATGTAATCAAGTTCAGTGGAAGACCTTCAAAGGTGATTGTGTGATTAATAAGGAATCAGTCGCTCTTAGTAATTAGGGAGAGAATGATCTGGGTTAGATGTGTAGGAGTCCTTTGGGTAGGGCAGACACAATATCAAGAAAGGAGTTTTCTGATATTGGATAAGCGCATCGATGTCAAGTGAGTTAACCGGCTACAGTTTGATAGGTAACCATTTTTTAGGTTGACTAGGGAGCGTTGCATGGATGAAGGATTAGATCTACATGGTAACTGTGTACGGACAAGTTCCTTGAGTGGGAACTCCATTGCTTTTCAGGATCATGCGGTATTGCTTAGCACCCAATGTGATCGGAGACCAGGACGATTATCATGAGGTGATAATTCGTTGTGTAATTAATCAAATATTTGATATGAATTAATTACAGTGAGCCAATAAATAGTTATTGGGCTTATCGGGTCGATAATTGGACTGGCATTTGGGTCTAGAGGGTCGCATGCACAAAGGTTCTGTAAGGGATAATTTAGTGGGTTTTATATTAAGTAGGGGTGAAAAATTGTATGACTTAATATATATAATAGCCGTAAGAGAACCCTTGGCCAAGCTCAAGGGTTCTCCCTCATTGGGCGCCCCCTTCTCTCATTCCTCTGCTCTAGGCACCCCCCACTGGGTGCTTCGCCTAGGCTCCGCTCTGATGTGCGTATGACTCCCACCTTCCGAGAGAACTCCGTCCGCATGCCGGGGGCATCATCGCAATAGTGGAACGTCGGCATGGCTACCAATCCAGATGAGGGAGCAATGACGATCCCGTAATAAGAGGACCACTTGGATACCACTGGAGGCCATGCATATATGCGGCTAGCGGCATCACTCCATCGAAATAGGACGAATGTAGTGTTGAATTTGCACATGGTGATGCACGATCATCGTTGTTGTGTTTGTTTTAGTTGAAACAGATCGGTGACAGTGGGATGGAAATTTTATTCTCTTTTCCTCTACGTTCTTCATGTTCCCACCCGATCCTAACAGTGCTATCAGAGCTAGGCTGCCACTGGATTCATTTCGTTCATCTAAATCGAACTTCTAGATGGATTCCTTGTGAATGATTTGATCTTTTTCGATTTTAGTTCATGTTGGTGAATATAAATTTGTTGGTCCCAATTTTGTAAAATATTTTTTTTTGAAAAATCATTTTTCAAAAATTTTCTTGGGGTTTCTTATGTGCGATGCATGTAGGGATTACCAGTGGTATGGGGCGTCGGTGGCAGGCCGCCAATCACCGCCGACCCCTTCCTTAGGGTCGCTGGTGACTGTTAGTATTAGATGGTCTCAAAGCCAATCCGATACTGTGTACATATTCAGATTATTAATAAATGGCAATAATTCATTGTGTGTAATTAATTCGATCTGTGTTTATCGTATCACGATGAAGTCCATGAACATGTGCAATAGTCTTTGGATTATGATGAGATCATAATTACGGGACCGAAGACTTATAAACACATGTTCTTAATTGTTCCTAGTCATAGGATGTTTGAGATAGGACATCGAACATCCGGATAGACTAGTATAGGTTACTTCAGCTCATATGATGAGGGTGACTGATCCCATAAGTCACTTGTGTGGAGACACTATGCTGAACCTATAGGTGCTCATTGGTGAATGAGTTCACTGAACTGATCCGACTATGAATCGCTGGATGGTAATAACCTCACTGTTAACCAGCTCGATTCAATTGTCACGGTTGCGTGGATGATCCTTGGACCTGAGACTCCAAGGATACCTTGTTGGTAGGTTTCTGAGCTTTGACCTTGACGAACGAATCCCTAACCATGGGATATCAATAAGTCAAGTGATCGGGTTCAGGGAAATGCCCTCGAAGGTAATTGTGTGTTCAATACGGGATCATCCGCTCTCGGTTGTTTGAGAGAGAATGTTCCGGGAATGATGCGCTTAAAGTCCCTGGCCAGGGCGGACTCTGTAATCGATAAGGAGTTATCGGATTCAGATTAGCGGCATCTGATTCAAGTGAATCGACCAAATAGGGTTTAACAGTAAACCATGCCCTAAGTCGATTCGGGAACATTGTACGGATGAAGGATTATATCCGCGCGCTAACCGATGACAGAAAGGTTCCAATAGAGGGTTGCGATAACCCCAGTGCCATCCAGGATCACGCGATGTTGCTTGGCATCCAACGTGATCGGCAGTCCGTCCGAATTTATTGTGGGACATTAAATTCGGCTGATTAATTGAATATAAGGATATTAATTAATACAGTGGGTCAGTAAAGGGTTACTGGACTTAATGGGCTATTAACTGGACTGGTATTTGGGCCTAGAGGGTCACACGCAAATGGTTTTCAAGTCGATGGATAATCCGACAGGATTTCGGATAAGTCTGGGTTTTTGTGAAAAACCGCAAACTGACTTTTTATAAAAGAACGGATTCTACGTCCGGGGCCAGCAACCCTGACCTAGCCGTCATTCGTTCTTCCCACTTTCTCTCTCCTCTGGGCGTGCCGTTCCCAACTGCTCCACTTCCCGTTCGACGGGGATTCTGGATCCGCATGTCGCGGCGGATCACGCGCAGTCAGACGGGATCTTCGAGCGCCGCAGCGAGCGAGGAAGCGAGGACGATCCATCGCGAGGAGAACCGCGTGGATACCGTTAGAGGTCGGGCATCTGCGCGACTTGCGGCATCGCTCCGACGGAACCGGAAAACAGACGCGGATTCGAATCCGCGCAAGGTAAATTCGGTTTACACCAGTTTAGTTTTAACGACCGAAACGGGACAGATCCGATCCCGAACTCCTTTATTCCGCTGCGTTTTATGATCGGATCCCGACACAGCGATCCCAACAGTGGTATCAGAGCCAGGTTCCACTGTGTTTTCGCCGTTTCGGTCTCTAAAATTTATGGTTTTTGAATTTATTCCATGCTTAGATTTATGTTCTTGAAAGATTTATAATCATTAGATGATTACTGCGATGAGATCGTGATTTAAATCTGAAGAAAAATTTATTTTTGGGGGTTTTTCGTCGTGTTCTTCGTTGGACGAAGAACGGGGCGTTTTTGATGTGGTCGGATCCATAGAGATGGATTCTAAGGGGTTCTAATCGCTGTAGATCATGCCCAATGACCCTGGTCGAGTTGTTGGTGGCATGGGAAGCCGTGGAAGAGCGGCCATGAACCTTCTTCTTCCTCCCCACGGGTTTGAGAAACCTGCAAAAACAGATTTTTTGGGAGAGAAAGAGGGGCGAATAAACCCCTTTTCCGGGGCACCTCCGTGGCCACCACCGGTCACCGAAGCTCGCCGGTGGTATGGGCTTCGCCGGCGACAAGGTCCGGTCCCCGGTCGCCGCCGGGACCGGCGCCGGAGAGGAAGCCCAAAAGGGCACGGCGCCGTCGGGTTCCCTGCAACGCAGGGAACTCTCGGGCGGTTCGGCCGGGCGGCTAGGGTTTCCCTAGCCGCCGACCGAACCGGCCCGGCTGGGCCCTGCTGCGCCTGGCTCGGCCCTGGCCCGAGCCAGGGGCTCAGCAGGGCTGAGCCCTTTAAAGGGGGCCCAGTTGATTAAAATTTTTAGTTTTTAAAATTTTAATTATAAAATTGGTTTAATAATTATCTGTAAAATAGGATTTTACTGTTTTTATTAAATTCAATTTTGATTGGGCCCTTATTAAGGTTTATTATGTTAATTAATTAACAAAAGGTTGTTAATTGAATTAATTCTAAATGTTAGATTAAACCTTATGCAATCTAATTGTTAGATTAACCCCATAAATATTTGAATTGTTCAAATTGAGCATGGAATATTTCTGAAGCCGTTAATTTTAGATTTTAATGCATTTATTGATGTGCATTTATTTGCTTGTTTAAATTAGATTTAAATTAGCATGCTTGAAATAAATACTAAAGTTTTCGAAAATCCTAAATCCAATTTTGATTGGTCCCTGGTTTTATGAAACCAAAATTATAAGTTATTTTCGAAAATTTTATTTAGCCATTTGATGCGCAATTCATGTGTGGTTTGTTTAATAAAACACATGGTGGTCATGGACGAGCATTAATTGTGGATGTGGAATGTGATTGTGTGGTTTATTGTGTATTAATAAATAGAGGTCTGCGAACCTCTCCCTCTCATATTCCATTGTACTTCTATCTTCCACCTCGATGTAATCGCCATAAGGCTTCCTCATTTAAATTATCATGTAATTGAGAATTACGATGTAATTTGATCGAGGCGGATGCGCGCGGAGCGAGGATGATCCACAACTGCTGACCAGATGAAAATGAAGGAGTTCATTGCATTCATGGGTTTGCAGACTCATGATATAAGATGTTATATTGTGTGAATGTGTGCGTTTGACTGTCTGGCTCAAGTCAAACCGCAGTGCCGTCCATGACCACACTAATGACATGTATGTGATGCGTGTGCTTTATATTTGCTAGGTTATTAGTATTAATAAATATATTCGATATATTTAATACTATCACCTAGGATGAGACCAAATTAAATAAGTAAAACCTTCGTTACAAACTCTAAGCCGTAGCGCGAGTCATTGAGAATGTACCGCGTGGCTCTCCATCAATATGATTGATAGAACTTAATTCGGTGGTGGCAGATACTATGTGTTTACCCGAGGTCTACCATTAACTGATGAGAGGACTGTTGATCATGGTATAAGATGCCTTTGGATAAGAGTAGAGGAACGATATAGTCATCCACGTGTTTACCCGGGAACTATGTTTCTACTTTACTCAGTCACGTATTGATGGTAAAGCTTAGACCGGGGATAATGGTCTACTGTGTTTACCCGGGACCATTAAACTTGGGAGCCGAAGTACGATCGGATATTGCAAGGAGTTGCAATTATCATGAGATGATTGCTCTGAGATAGCAGTATGATACTATGTGTTTACCCGAGGTCATACTGTGATGCTTGGAGATTCTGATCCCCACTAGGAGACAGTCGGCGTCTCCCGTTCTGTATATCTGAAGGTTATACAGTCCGTCGAAAATTAGTGGGAGTAAAACTAGATAATAAAAGACCATATCTTGTTTTAGTTAATCTGAATATCTGCTAATTATCGATTGATTATCTCCTGTAGGCGAGAATGTCTCACCATAACCCGTTGAGAGGCATACTTGATGCCAACCGTTTGACAGGCACCAATTACTCAGATTGGCTCAGAAACTTGAAGATAGTCCTCAGGTCTGAGCAGATTGCCTACGTCTTGGAGACTGAACCTCCTGCTGAACCAGCATTAGATGCTCCAGAGGAGGAAATGATAGCGTATGAAAAATGGAAGGAGGATTCCACCATGGCCCAATGCTATATGTTAGCCTCTATGAGCAATGAGTTGCAGAGGCAACATGAAGAGATGGATGCTAGATCCATCATGCTCCATTTGAAGGAGCTCTTTGGTGAGCAGAGCAGAATCGAACGATATGAGATATCGAAGAATCTGTTCAAAGCTCAGATGGCAGAGGGAACTTCAGTACAGAATCATGTGCTGAAGATGATTGAGTGGGTGGAGAGGCTGGATGCTCTTGGGATTACACTTCCCAAGGAGATGCACACAGACCTTGTGTTGTCTTCACTTCCACCTTCATATGCTCAGTTCATCGTCAATTTCAACATGAACAAGATCCAGGCGACCTTAGCTGAACTGCTGAACATGTTAAAGACTGCTGAGGGGAACCTTGTGAAGGACAAACCCCAAGTCCTAATGGTTGGTAAGACCAACAGAAAAAGACTTGCAGTCCAAGCTTTTCGAAAGAATAAGAACAAGGTTCAGAGAAAGGCAAAGGTTGTCAAGAAAGACAAGGGTAAAAATGCTGAGAAAGGTGATTGCTTCTACTGTCACCAGAAAGGGCATTGGAAGAGGAATTGCAAGGAATACCTCAAGGACAAGGCTCAAGGAACTGTGAAGCAGCAGGACGCTTCAGGTATCTATATGATAGATGTAAACTTGTCAATAAGAGATTGTACATCATGGGTATTAGATACTGGATGTGTATCTCATATCTGCAATTCTGTACAGGCACTGACAAGAAGACGTAAGCTGAGGACCGGAGAGGTGGAGCTGAGGCTAGGTAACGGCGCAAGGGTTGCGGCGATCGCTGTGGGGACAGTGAAGCTCAAGCTACCATCCGGAGACACATTTTTGTTAGATGATTGTTATTATGTACCTAGCATAATAAGGAACATCATTTCTATTTCATGTTTAGATAGAATTGGATACAATTTAAATTTTGGGAACAATAGTTGTTCAATTTATTTCAGAAATAAATTAATAGCTTCAGCTATTTTGTCCAATGGATTGTATCTATTGAATGTGTCTCATGATAATTTACATATCGGTTCTTCGATTAAAAGAAGTAAGTATGAAATGAACAAAGCCTACTTATGGCATTGTAGGCTTGGACACATTGGTGAAAACAGACTCCAAAGGTTGCATAAAGATGGATATTTGGATCCATTTGATTATGAATCATATGCAACCTGTGAGTCATGTTTAATGGGTAAAATGGCTAAGTCTCCATTTAGTGGAACTGGAGAACGAGCCAAAGGCATATTAGAACTCATACATTCAGATGTATGTGGTCCTATGTCAACCCAAGCCATTGGTGGTTTCTCATACTTCATTACATTCACTGATGATTACTCAAGGTTTGGATATGTATACTTATTGAAGTATAAATCTGAAGCCTTTGAGAAATTCAGAGAATTTAAGAATGAAGTAGAAAAACAAACAGGAAAGAGTATAAAAACCATCCGATCTGATCGGGGTGGTGAATACTTGAGTACTGAGTTCATTAAATACTTAAAGGATAATGGTATCCTTTCTCAGCTTACACCTCCTTATACACTTCAAATGAATGGTGTATCAGAAAGGAGAAATCGCACATTAATGGAAATGGTGCGATCCATGATGAGCATGTCCAAATTACCAGTGTCCTTATGGGGATATGCACTTAGCTCGGCTATGTATATCCTGAATAAGGTACCCAGCAAATCTGTTGAGAACACTCCATATGAGATATGGAATGGAAGGAAACCAGACCTTAAACATGTTAAAGTCTGGGGATGTCCTGCTCATGTTAAAAGACATGACGCAGATAAGCTGGAATCCAGAACTGACAAATGCAGATTTGTGGGATATCCAAAGGAAACTTATGGATATTACTTCTATCATCCTAGCGAACAAAAGGTGTTTGTGGCCAGGAGAGCTGTCTTTCTAGAAGAAGATTATATTCTCCAGAAAGACAGTAGGAGTAAAGTAATTCTGGAAGAAGTTCCAGACCCACAAACTGGCAATGGTTCATTAGATGAACCGTTAGTTTCTGAACCTGTTCAAAATGATACACAGGAACCTCGTAGGTCTGAAAGAGTAACTAAACCACCAGAAAGATATGTGGGACATATTAATTTGGATGGTTCAAGGATATTCTATAATGAGGATGATGATCCCAAGACTTACCAGGAGGCCATTGAAAGTTCAGAGGCCGGGAAATGGCGGGAAGCCATGAATTCTGAAATACAGTCCATGTACATCAACCAAGTTTGGAACTTGGTAGATTTACCCGATGGTATAGTACCTATCGGCTGCAAATGGATCTTTAAAAGAAAGATCGGTGCAAATGGACGTATTGAGACTTATAAGGCAAGATTAGTGGCAAAAGGCTATCGTCAAAGACAAGGCGTTGACTATGACGAAACTTTTTCACCCGTTGCTATGATTAAGTCCATCAGAATTCTTCTTGCCATTGCTGCCTACCATGATTATGAAATCTGGCAGATGGATGTGAAGACTGCCTTCCTCAATGGAAACCTTGAGGAGGAGGTGTATATGATACAACCAGAAGGATTCACATCCAAAGAATCTCCAGACATGGTATGCAAGTTGCAGAGGTCCATTTATGGACTGAAGCAAGCATCCCGAAGCTGGAACATAAGATTTGATGAGGCGATCAAATCTTATGGCTTCATTAAGAATGAAGATGAGCCCTGTGTATACAAGAAAAATAGTGGGAGCGCAATCACATTTCTGGTTCTTTACGTTGACGACATCTTACTCATTGGGAATGATGTAGGAATGATGTCATCCGTAAAGATATGGCTGTCAAAGAACTTCTCCATGAAGGATTTGGGAGAAGCATCTTACGTATTAGGAATACGGATCTATAGGGATAGATCAAAGAAGATGCTGGCTTTAACCCAATCCATGTACATAGAAACCATTGTCAAAAGGTTTGGCATGGAAAATTCCAAGAGAGGTCTCATACCGATGAGACATGGAATTTCACTCTCTAAAGGTCAGTCTCCCAAGACATCTGAAGAGAGGGCAGTGATGGATAAAGTCCCCTATGCTTCTGCCATAGGGTCCATCATGTATGCCATGCTATGTACCAGACCTGATGTAGCATATGCTCTAAGTGTTACGAGCAGACATCAGGCAGATCCAGGTGATGAACACTGGAAGGCTGTGAAATGCATCCTTAAGTACTTGAGAAGGACTAAGGATCTATTTCTAGTCTATGGAGGAGGAGACTTAAAGCTGCAAGGATATACTGACTCGAGTTTTCAGTCTGATCCTGACGACAGCAAGTCAACATCAGGTTTTATTTTCACACTCAACGGGGGAGCAGTGAGCTGGAAAAGTTCCAAGCAGGAAACCACTGCTGATTCGACAACGGAAGCCGAGTATATTGCTGCTGCTGAAGCCGCCAAGGAAGCTGTGTGGATGAAGAAATTCATCGGCGATCTTGGTGTGGTGGAAAGCATATCTGATCCCGTCCCACTGCTGTGTGACAACAATGGGGCGATTGCTCAAGCGAAAGAGCCGAGGTCTCATCAGAAGTCGAAGCACATTCTGCGGCGCTTTCATCTGATCAGAGAGATTATAGCTCGAGGAGATGTCGTGGTGGAAAGAGTTCCCTCAGCCGACAACATAGCAGATCCACTTACAAAGCCTTTGTCTCAAAATGTTTTTGAGCGTCACTTAGAGAATATGGGTATTCTGTATAAAAGTGATTGGCTTTAGCCCAAGTGGGAGATTGTTAGTATTAGATGGTCTCAAAGCCAATCCGATACTGTGTACATATTCAGATTATTAATAAATGGCAATAATTCATTGTGTGTAATTAATTCGATCTGTGTTTATCGTATCACGATGAAGTCCATGAACATGTGCAATAGTCTTTGGATTATGATGAGATCATAATTACGGGACC
Organism: Zantedeschia hybrid cultivar; assembly: GCA_030544215.1. Classification (NCBI taxonomy): domain Eukaryota; kingdom Viridiplantae; phylum Streptophyta; class Magnoliopsida; order Alismatales; family Araceae; genus Zantedeschia; species Zantedeschia hybrid cultivar. The sequence goes on along the minus strand of JARZZO010000006.1, from coordinate 77,569,635 downwards.
GAAGACTTATAAACACATGTTCTTAATTGTTCCTAGTCATAGGATGTTTGAGATAGGACATCGAACATCCGGATAGACTAGTATAGGTTACTTCAGCTCATATGATGAGGGTGACTGATCCCATAAGTCACTTGTGTGGAGACACTATGCTGAACCTATAGGTGCTCATTGGTGAATGAGTTCACTGAACTGATCCGACTATGAATCGCTGGATGGTAATAACCTCACTGTTAACCAGCTCGATTCAATTGTCACGGTTGCGTGGATGATCCTTGGACCTGAGACTCCAAGGATACCTTGTTGGTAGGTTTCTGAGCTTTGACCTTGACGAACGAATCCCTAACCATGGGATATCAATAAGTCAAGTGATCGGGTTCAGGGAAATGCCCTCGAAGGTAATTGTGTGTTCAATACGGGATCATCCGCTCTCGGTTGTTTGAGAGAGAATGTTCCGGGAATGATGCGCTTAAAGTCCCTGGCCAGGGCGGACTCTGTAATCGATAAGGAGTTATCGGATTCAGATTAGCGGCATCTGATTCAAGTGAATCGACCAAATAGGGTTTAACAGTAAACCATGCCCTAAGTCGATTCGGGAACATTGTACGGATGAAGGATTATATCCGCGCGCTAACCGATGACAGAAAGGTTCCAATAGAGGGTTGCGATAACCCCAGTGCCATCCAGGATCACGCGATGTTGCTTGGCATCCAACGTGATCGGCAGTCCGTCCGAATTTATTGTGGGACATTAAATTCGGCTGATTAATTGAATATAAGGATATTAATTAATACAGTGGGTCAGTAAAGGGTTACTGGACTTAATGGGCTATTAACTGGACTGGTATTTGGGCCTAGAGGGTCACACGCAAATGGTTTTCAAGTCGATGGATAATCCGACAGGATTTCGGATAAGTCTGGGTTTTTGTGAAAAACCGCAAACTGACTTTTTATAAAAGAACGGATTCTACGTCCGGGGCCAGCAACCCTGACCTAGCCGTCATTCGTTCTTCCCACTTTCTCTCTCCTCTGGGCGTGCCGTTCCCAACTGCTCCACTTCCCGTTCGACGGGGATTCTGGATCCGCATGTCGCGGCGGATCACGCGCAGTCAGACGGGATCTTCGAGCGCCGCAGCGAGCGAGGAAGCGAGGACGATCCATCGCGAGGAGAACCGCGTGGATACCGTTAGAGGTCGGGCATCTGCGCGACTTGCGGCATCGCTCCGACGGAACCGGAAAACAGACGCGGATTCGAATCCGCGCAAGGTAAATTCGGTTTACACCAGTTTAGTTTTAACGACCGAAACGGGACAGATCCGATCCCGAACTCCTTTATTCCGCTGCGTTTTATGATCGGATCCCGACACAGCGATCCCAACAGTGACCAGCAGCATCAGTGTTGCCTCCCCTCCCTCCTCCCTTCATGCGATGAAAAGGAGGTGGAGCGAGGATGGTCGGCCCCTCTAGCCGCCATCGGTGTGACCGATGGCATTGGAGGTGGAGGGGTCTCTAGCCTTCCTCGATGTCGAAGTGGTCGCCGGGGAGGACCGGTGATGCCGGCACCCCCCTCCCCACCGCCACCACCCTATGCGATGGTGCAGGGAGGGGGGGTGGCGACGCCCCTGCGTGCATCTAGGGTTTCCCCTAGCCTACGCACAGGGGACGAGGAGGCCTGACTGGGCTAGGCTCGCCTAGGTCAAGTCGGCCATGTGTCGGCCCGAGCCAGCTTAACCCTTGGGCCAGTGTTGGCTCGGGCCAAGGGGTCTGACCGGACTAGCCCAAAAACCCTGCCCATGCAATTTTATTTAATTTAATTTTTGAAATTAGAATTTTTCAGAACCCTTTATTTTATTATATTAGAATTAATTTATTTAAAGCTTGATTAGTTAATCTAAATGTTAGATTAGAAGCTTGGGTTTAGAATTGTTCTAAATTTATTTTGGAATCCATAGAAGAATGTTCTATTTAGATTTGTGATGCACGTGTTGAGGTGTTAACAACTTTAAAATTAGATTTTAAAAGCATGCTAGAATGTGAAAAATCTTTTCAAAAATTCCAAAATTTCTAATTTTGATTGGAACCTAGTTTTTTTAAAACCAAAATTTATATTATTTTTGAAAATCACTTTCTTGCCCATTGTGTTGCGCTCTTTCATGTGTGGATGGTTAAAAGTTAACTATGGTCATAGATATGCATGTTTAATTTATGTCATTTGATGATATGGATTATTGTGGATGTGTTGAATGGTTTGAGGTTAATTAAGTGTTAATTAATGTGGCTTGCATGCCACTCCTATCCTTCTATTTATTCCAATGTATTTCTATCTCCCTTCTCTAATGTATTCCGCCATAAGGCCTTCTATCACATTGATGTACATTTTAACAATTGTATCAAAGTCAATTAGTCAATTATTGTAATTGATCGTGACGGAAGTTCGAAGAGCGAGGATGATCCACAGATGCAATCATGAAGGCCATGGAGATGGGATCCCACACCTTATATTTGTAGTTTCATTTTGATATAATTGTTATATTGAAATAATTGTGATTGACTATATGGCTCTAGTCTAATCACTATGCTATCCATGATCAAAATAAATGAACATGTATGATTTGATACATAGTTTGTTTATTTGATTACGAATCCAATTATTATATATTGGATATATTTATAATCTATCACCTAGGATAAGACCAACATAAAATTATATAATAAAATTCCTCGTTTATTAATATTTAAGCCGCAACGTAGTAGTTAAGAACTAACTGTGTAGCTCGTCCATCATAATAGTTTTAGAATTTGGATTTAGATTGTGCATGTTTATTATGCTATCCACAAAACCTGTCATTCTATTTTCAAGACTATAGCTATGACATGCTGATGCCTTATTACAGGGTAGAGATGTGTGTGACTTTGTTGTGCTATCCACAATGGTAGTATCCTGCTCTATTACTGTAACGTAGTAATGGTAATGCTTAAATCATAAATGAATGGTTTGTTGTGCTATCTACAAGGCTACTATGCTTATGAGGGCCGAACTATGATCATATATTGCAAGGACTTATAAGTGCCAAAAGTTGGCTGCTCTTTGATCATGATGTGATTTTTTGTGCTATTCATGAGATCATATTATGAGTTAGTGAAATTTTGATCTCCACTAAGAGACTATCGGCATCTCCCGTTCTATATATTTGAGAATTATACAGTTCGTCAAAAATTAGTGGGAATTAAAACTTGATAAAAGTCATATCATTTTTTATCTAATAATTGAATGTATGTTAATTTTGTTTAATATTTTCTCTTGTAGGCAAGAATGTCGTCACATAATTTACTTCGTGGCATACTTGATGCCAACAAGCTAACAATCCCTAACTACTGCGATTGGCTCAGGAATCTTAAGATTATCTTGAGATTTGGGCAGATTACCTATGTCTTGAAGGATGAGATGCCGCCTGAACTGGCATTAGATGCCACAAAAGAGGATATGATAGCTTATGAGAAATGGAAAGCGGACTCTACTCTTGCCCAGTGCTATATGTTGGTCTCAATGAGCAACAAGCTATAGAGGCAATATGAAAGATAGATGCTAGATCTGGCATGCTCCATTTGAAGGAGCTATTTGAAGAGCAAAGTAGGGTGAAAAGATATGAGATATCTAAATCCATTTTAAGGCTCAGATGTCAAAGGGGTCTAATATACTAATCCCATGTATTCAAGGTGATAGAATGGATCAAGAAGTTGACTGTGCTTAGAATATACCTACCCAAGGAGATGCACACTGACCTTATTCTTGCCTCACTTTAACTGCATACTTTTAGTTCATTGTGAATTTCAACATGAACAAAATTTTCAAGCGACATTGGCAGAGATTAGGGGTGGAAGTAGGCCATGCGGCCTATTAGGGGCCTACAGCCTGGCTTGTTGTCGGCCTGCCCTGGCTTGGCCTGTTTAGCAATTTAGGCCAGGCCGAGGGATTCATATAGGCCTATTTTTCAAAAGCCCGTTTTATAAGCCTGCAGGCCAGCTTGTTTATATATATATATATATACCTTGTAGGTCGAGGCTTATTTTGGCCTTATAAGCCAAGGCCCATTTTTGGCCTATTTCCTAATAGGACTAAACAGGCCAACAGGCCAGGCCAGGCCTAGTGATTTTTCTAAACAGGTCAGGCCAGGCCTCTTTTTTAGCCTACAACAGGCCAACAGGCTAGGCCAGGCCAGGCTTTGCTAAAACAGGCCATGCAGGCCTGGCCTGTTTTAGTAAAGCCTGGCTTGGCCTGGCCTACTTCCACCCCTAGCAGAGATCCTTAACATGCTGAAGACTACAGAGGGCAATCTTATGAAGGAAAAGCCCACAATCCTTTTGGTTGGTAAGACTAACAAAAAGAGAAAAGTTATCCAAGCCTTTGAGAAAGATAAGGGCAAGAAGAAGCCCACTCTCAAGAAAGACAAAGGCCCATGAGTAAAAAAGGGTGATTATTTCTACTATCACTAGAAGCGACACTAGAGGAGGAACTATAAGAAGTACCTAGATGACAAAGCTCAATGCAAGATGAAGCTTGAAGAAGTTTCAGGTATCTATATGATAGATTCATACTTGTCAATTATAGATTCTACATCATGGGTATTAGATACTGGATGTGCATCTCATATCTACAACAATGTACATGTGTTGACAAGTAGAAGGAAGCTGAGCAAAGGCGTAGTAGACTTGAGGCTTGGAAATGGCACAAAGGTTGTGGCGTATGCTGTGGGGACAGTCGACCTCAAGCTACCATCTGAACAGATAATTATTTTATCTGATTACTATTATGTTCGTAATATAATAAAGAACATCATTTCTATTTCATATTTAGACGGATACAAGTTAACTATTTAGAATAATAGTTGTTCAATTTATTTTTATAATAAATTATTTGCTACTACAAATTTAGTTAATAGATTGTACCTTTTGAATATCTCTTATGATTCTTTGTACCTTGATAATGCTCCTAAGAGGAGGAGGAACAATGTAAATCCATCCTACCTGTGGCAATGTAGGCTAGGGCATATTGGCGAGAATAGACTTCAAAAGTTGCATAAAGATAGATATTTAAATCCATGTCATTATGAATTATATGCAACTTGTCAGTCCTGTTTGATGGGTAAATTGACCAGACTTTTATTTGCTGGGTATGGAGAAAGTGCCAAAGAGATATTGAAATTGATACATTCTGATGTATGTGGTCCAATATCAAGCTAAGTTAAAGGTGGCTACTCTTACTTTATTATATTTACTAATGACTTCTCGAGATTCGACTATGTATACTTAATGAAGTACAAGTCGAAAGTATTTGATAAATTCAAAGAGTTTAAAAATGAAGTGGAAAAGCAGACTGGAAAGAGTGTTAAAACTCTTCTATCAGATCAAGGAGGTGAATACTTATGTATAGAATTCACATAATTCCTAAAGAATAATGATATCTTCTCTTAGTGGACTCCTCCTTATACACCTCAGAGGAATGATGTATCTAAAAGGAGGAATTACACCTTATTAGATATGGTGCGATCTATGATGAGCTTTGTACAGTTACTAGTATCTTTATGAGGATATGCATTAGAATCTGATGCATATCTGTTGAACAAGATCCAAAACAAGTATGTTTTTTTTCACTCCATATGAGATATGGAAGGACAAGAAACTCAACTTTAAATATGTTAAAATCTAGGGATGTCCTGCTCACGTGAAGAGACATCATCCATACAAGTTGGAATCAATGACTGATAAATGAAAGTTTGTAGGAAATCCAAAGAAAACTTTTGGGTACTACTTTTACCACTCTGGTGAACAAAAGGTATTTGTTGCCAAGAAAGTTATTTTTCTTAAAGAGGAATACCTCTTTCAGGAGGATAATGGGAACAAAGTAGCTCTGAAAGAGGTTCTAGACTCACAGATAGTAGTTGGCCCATCAAATGAGCCATCAGTTCCTGAACTTGTTCAAAGAGTACACACCTGAGCCTAGTAGGGATGCGAGAGTGTTCAGACAACTTGAAAGATATGTGGGACATATCAATAAAGGTACATTTGGGTATCCTACTGTGAGGATGGTGATCTCAAGACCTACCAGGACGCTATTAAAAATGTTGATGCAACCAAATGGCAAGAAGCGATAAACTCTGAGATACAATCTATGTACACCAACCAAGTTTAAAACTTGGAAGACTTGCCCGAAGGTATTGTTCCTATTGAATGCAAGTGGATCTTTAAAAAAAAAATTGGTGCAGATGGATGCTTACAAGGCAAGGTTGGTGGCAAAGAGATATCGTCAATAGTAAGGAATTGACTATGATGAGACTTTCTCACCAGTTACCATGATAAAGTCGATCAGATTTCTTATTGCCATCGCAGCACACTACGATTATGAGATCTAATAAATAGATGTGAGGACTACCTTCCTCAATAGAAAACTTAAGGAAGATGTGTATATGATACAACTAGAGGGTTTCATGTCCAAAGAGTTTCCAGATAGAGTGTGCAAGCTTCAAAGCTCTATTTATGGGTTGAAATAAGTGTCTAAGAGCTGAAACATAAGATTTGATAGAAACATAAGATTTGATAAGACTATCAAATCTTATGATTTCAGTAAGAATGAAGATGAGCCATATGTGTACAAAAAGACTAGTGGGAGTATAGTTACCTTCCTCGTACTTTATATCCATAGCATCCTACTCATTGGAAATGATGTAGCGATGTTATCATCAGTTAAAGTATAGCTATAAAAAAACTTCTCTATGAAGGACTTGTGAGAAGCATTCTACGTATTGGGGGAATAAGGATTTATAGGGATAGATCAAAGAGGATGCTTGGGTTAACCCAATCTTTATACATAGATACTATTATCAAAAGGTTTGGCATAGAGAATTTCAAGAGAGGTCTCATACCGATGAGACATAGAATTTATCTTTCTAAGGAGTAGTTTCCTAAGTCTCCTGAAAAGAGAGAATTAATGGACAATGTACCCTATACTTCAGCCATAGGTTCCATCATGTATGTCATGCTATATACTAGACCTGATGTTGCCTATGCTCAAAATATTACGAGTAGACATCAGGCAAATCTAGATAATTAATACTAGAAGGCTGTGAAATGTATCCTTAAGTACTTGAGAAGGACTAAGGACATGTTTTTAGTCTATAGAGGAGCTGACTTGAAATTACGAGGATAGACTCACTCGAGTTTCCAGTCTGATCCGGATGATAGCAAGTGTACTTTTGGATTTATATTTACATCGAATAGGGATGCAATGAGCTAGAAGAGTTTCAAACAAGAAACCAATACGGTTCGACGAATGAAGCTGAGTATATTACTATAGCAGAAGCTGTCAGGGATGTAACAACCCGCCACCCTATAATCGGGGATCCGATTACTAAATGGGTACCGAATCATTAAAATTTAGAGTCAAATCAAGATCTCGATAAGTTTAGGAAATAAATGATAAACTAAGCTAAACATTCACATCACATCGAATTGTAAAGGAAGTGCAGTAATTAAAAATTATTACAATTCGACTTGACTCAGCAAATAATTACATATTCCAACTGAAAAGAAGTAATTAAGCGTACAAGCCTAAAAGGAAAATAACAACTACATCGGAGATATCCCGGAACAATGGATGCTGGCGCGCAACCCGAGACAACACTCTCCTCGCTACGCTTGCTTGGAACTCTCACCTGAAAACTGCAAGGGGTGAGGCTCATCGAAATAGACTAAGTAGGGATCTTTCGATCCCTACCACCTACTCACGCACCCACAAGTGCAACAATACAAATATAGGCAATTTAAATAAATAAAGCAGTAAACATAACTCCCAAATTTCGATATAAAACGCATGCATTCATAAATGTAACATGCACAACTTTGAAACCACTCCACTACGGAGTCCACAACCAGCGTCTTGGCTAAACACACAAACCACATGGCCGAACACGGAAAACACCGACCCGCTGAGACCAAACAGCAATCTCTCGGATAGCACGCTGGCTACTCCGGCCTGACCGGCTCTAGGTGGTTCTGCTTCCCCCAACACGAGTGACACTCTGAATATATCACTCCCACACCGGTACTAACTATACCCTGGGGTACACCAGATGACCATCTCTCTAGGCGTCACCCTACCACTCCCACACCGGCGCCGTGTCACTCCCACACTGACACAAGGTGCCTAAGCGCTAACAACTGTCACTCTAGGTCTACGGTCACACGAAACATAACACAGTGCGATCCGATCACGTAGAAATCCTCTTCCTCGAGTACGTTTTCAAGCATGCAATTAACCAAACTATCTAACAATGTGAACACATGTTAATTGCATGGATTAATGAGATTATGTCTTGAATCGCGTCGCCCATGGCCGACGTCATTTACAACCCCTAAACTAGTTCATGCGAAAACTGGCCTCAGAATATGGCCTAAATCGCGTCGCCCTACCGGTTACTTGAACTCCTCCTAACTCCTAGTCGTCGTACCGCCACGCCACGAACCGACGCCGGTACCGCCATGGACGCCGTTACTCCACCAGGACGTTGGCCGCCGTCCGGAGAGCAATATGCCGCGGAGGAAATAGTAGTGGTAATGGTGGAAGTTAGGGGGTTGATGGAGTGGAGAGAGAAGAGGAATGGGGAGAGGAAAAAGAAGGAGAAGGGGGAAGGGGAATCGGGTGGATCCGAGGGAGGAAGGAGAGATAAGAAGATAGAGAAATGAGGAAAAGGAATGAGGGTTCGCGGGGTCAAACCGAAGTTGGTTAAAACGTGTCGTCTAAGACCGACGCCTATCAGACGACAAGACGGGGTCGTACACTGACAGGTCTCTGAATGACGTCGATTATGCAAGACGCCATTCAGACGATAAGATCGGGGCCGTACTTTTGCGGCGCAAAACCGACCCACGTGGCGTCTACGTAGTACAATCTAAAACGCGTCCACCTTATCGGACACCGTTTGAACTGCGTCGAGGAAAAGGAACCCATGCCTCAGCCTCATAAGGACCCAAACTAAAGGATCCGACCCTGAAACTGACCCGATAACTGGATCCGGAACTTCAATCCTTACAAAGGAAGTTGTGTGGATGAAAAAATTCATCATCGACCTTGGCGAGGTACCTAATATCTCTGATCCCATCCCGTTGCTGTGCGACAATAATGGGACTATAGCACAAGCGAAGGAGCTACGATTTCATCAGAAGTCGAAGTACATTCTGAGGCGTTTTCACTTGATTAGAGAGATCATCGCCAGAAGAGATGTAAGAGTTCTGTCAATTGACAACATAGCAGACCCACTAACTGTAGTGTATGGGGATACAACATGTGGGTTATTGGGTTTAGTCTAAGTGGGAGATTGTTAGTTTTGTGTATGGCCTATAAGTCAATTAGACTTATTCTTATTCATTTATTTAATGGCAATAAACATTCATTATGTGTAAACCGTTTCTTTCTTGTTATCTCATATCATAGTGAAGTCCATGAATGTATGCAATAATTGTCAGTTTGTGATGAGATCATAATAATGAGACTAATGATTTATAAACATACATTCTCAATGATTCCTAATTGGAGGATATTTGAAAAGAGTATTGGATACTCAGTGAGACTAGTACATGTTACTCTAGCTCATACGATGATGTTGACTGTTCTCATAATCATTTATGTGGAGATATTATATTGAACTTTTAGGTGCTCATTGATGAATGAGTTCATTGAACTGATCAAACATAGATCACTGAATGATAAGTTATTTGACCGTCAACCAGTTTGATCCATCATCATGGTAGGGTGAATGGTCTTTAGACCAGAGAGACCAAAGACACCTTGTTAGTGGACCTCTTGACTTTGATCTTGGCTTATAGATCCCTAATCATAAGATTCTAATCAGTCATGTGATCGAGTTCAGCAAAAGACCTTCGAAGGTGATTGTGTAGTCAATAAGGAATAATTCGCTTTTAGTAATTAAAGAGAGAATGCTTCAGGTTAGATACGTAGGAGTCTTTGCCCAGGACGGACAAAATATTAGGAAAGAAATTTTCTGATATTAGATTAATGCATTGATGCCAAGTGAGTTAAGTGGGTAGGGTCTGACAGTTAACCATGCTTTAGGTTGACTCGAGAGCATTGTAAGGATGAATGATGAGATCCACTTGATAACTGTAAATTGACAGGTTCTTTGAGCGGGTTACTAAATTTTAATATATTCTAAAATCATGCGGTGTTGTTTGGCACCAAATATGATCAAAGACCATGACGATTATCATGAGACGATAATTCAGTTATGTAATTAATCAAATATTTGATATTAATTAATTATAATGAGCCAATAAATAGTTATCGGACTTATCGGGTCGAAAACCAGACTGACATTTAGGCCTAGAAGGTCATATGCATAAATGTTCTTAGTTTAAGATAATTTAGTAGGTTTTATATTAATCGAATTTTTTTATGAAAAATCACCCGACTTAATATATATAGTGGCCGTGAGAGAATCCTAGGTCAAACTCCATGGTTCTCCCTTGCTAGCCACCCCCTTCTCTCACTCCTCTGCTCTAATATATATAGTAGCCGTGAGAGAACCCTAGGAAGGATGGGAGGAAAGGCCATTCCCTCTAGGGACCTCCCTAGATGCAGAGAAAGAAATCCTTCCATCTTGCACGGGAGAACTCGAAACTCAACGCCAGACGCATCCTATCTCTAGCCTCGAACTGAATAAAGCCACGACCCCTTGGGGCGACACACCGCTTGACCCGAAAGAGATAGCGAAACATGTCCACTATAGCTATTGGATGTCTCATGTCTCATATCAGCATGGCAAAATTAATGACCATCCTTAAAAAATTCGACATATTTTAATAAATTTTAATAAAATAATATCCATAGTTTTTCTTGACCAATTCGATCCTCACGGTTCCATTAAACTTGCCGTTACCCGCAGCGTAGGGGGGGCATCGAAAGAAGCACCCAATCCGAGCATGCTGCAGCTGCTCTGCAGCTCGCCACCGCCGCCTCCATCGCCATGGCCGCCTACAGCCAGGACGATCTGGAGAAGCCTCCGCCTGCACCCTTCTCCTCACCCCCATCGTGCTCTCAAGGCGGCCTCCAAGGCCGACGCATCCCTCTGCCCTCCACCTGATAGTGCGACGCCGCTGGGAGCGGCAGCAGCGGTGGAGGAGGGCGTCCTCCCTGCTGCTACCTCCGCTCTCCTCCCCAACGCGCTCCGGCGGCAAAGGGAACGGACATGGCGGGGCGGCTTCAGCCTGGGGGTCGACCTAGGCGACGCGAGGACCGGTGTCGCCCTCGGCAAGGGCTTCGCTCTCCCTCGAACCCTCCCGGTAAGGGAATATGCAGCCCCCGGCGCCCCGCCTCTCTATGGCTCTTCTTCCTTGTTTATGGGTGTCAATTTTTTTTCTTCCAAGCAGGTATTGGAGATGCGGGGGCAGAAACTGGAGTTGCGGCTGATGGAGATCGCTAAAAGAGAGGTCCAGATCGGCCGCTGAAGGCCTCCATGTTCTTGAAGGTTTTTTCCGATCGGTGTCCTTTTGCAATTGATCTGTGTTTTGGGCGGGACGCAGGAGGTTGACGAGTTCATCGTGGGGCTGCCGAGGTCGTGGGATGGGAAGGAGACGCCGCAGTCCAACAAAGTCCGGAGCATCGCGGGCAGGCTTGCCATACGTGCTGCAGAGAGGTGATGCCATTTCTTTTTCAACGTTTTGTGTTGCGTTCTGTCGTCCAGTTTATTGTATATCTGAAATTTAAAGTTTTGCGGAAGCCAAAATGTGAAATGATGTCTTCATGTTAGAGTGATGCTTCACTAGTTTCCATGGAGATGCAAAATGATGTCTACAGTCGTCTTTATTTTCTGTTGTATAGTCGATATTCGGTTGTTTGAAAATTCAATGTGCTTGTCATTGTATTTCTTTGATAGCCATGACACTCATTTTGCTTTAGTTTTTGAGTATCATCTAGGAATTGCTAATGACTTTAGCCTGGCCTTTGGATAATTCAGGGGTTGGAGAGTGTATCTGCAAGATGAACATGGAACCTCAGAAGAAGCCCTTGATTATATGATAGATTTGTAAGTTTTTAGAATTTTCATCAACCTGTTGATCTCTACTTCTGAAATCTTCATGACAAGCTCATGCACATGCTCCCCTAACAACTACACAGTGTTTGACTTGTTGGAGTACTGGCATTATTGACCCAGAAGATTATTCGTTTCCTTTTTTGTTTTTTGTGTGTGTGTGTGGGGGTGGTGGTGGTAAGCTTTCCTACTGCAGCCTTCAGTTAAATTCTTTTATTGATGAAGAGGTACCATCCAGATTTCTTTCTTATGGTATGTGTCCTTGTGTATAATGCCATGCATGGTCATTTCCTAGAACGGCCTGGTAACATCTTGTCATCGGTTATTCCAGGTCAGGCACTTAGTTTCTCTTGCTCCTAGAAGTAAATCCAATGTAAAACTGAAGATGGTTTTAGAATAACGATATAGTAAATGAAATGTAATGATCTGGCACTAAGGTATTGCATCTTTTTGTAGAAATGTTAGTCAAGGAATACTACAGGAAAACAAATGATTGTTTTCACACTTCTCAAAATTTACCTGAGAAATAACTTCTCAAATTTTATAGCACCACCCTACCAAGGATTGTTTTTGTCCTTGCAGAGATAAAGAGATAAAATTTATAAAAGTTCACAACTATTACTAAAAGTGAGCATGAATTTACAGGCAACCTTAAAAAAAAAAAAGAACCTGTTATTTGAAAAGAAATAGTATCTGCAATCTCTCTTTGAGATCTCTTCTCTCTTACCTATCCAGTTAATGGTGATATTAAAAAGGGCAGCCTACTGCCATTAGTTTCCCACCACTTCTGGGTCTGCAAATGGTCAATTCTACACCTTACTTGCTTTTGCTAAGAGGCTCTTTCTAGTTTTGAACCCATGGCCTCCAAAGTCCCAATGGAGCAACCTTACCATTGCACCCAAATAATTCTGAAGTCTGAGGTGATCTTGTAATAGCTTTGTTTAGAAAGGCAAAAAGAATCAAGCTGAAAATAGCCATTTCTTCCCATCTCCCCAGCCTGCTATATGCTTGTGCAAAGTTTCACCCCGACTAAAAGCTCTAGGGGTTGCTAATCTTTCACTTCTCCTCTATCAAGTATATTGTTGCCTCAAATCCCAAATTATTTGTGCTCAAGAGTTGTCATGGCATTCACTGGTTGGTGGCCCATGTGTGTACTGCAATGGTATAGTATGTTCTTGGGGACAAATCTCTTAAAGGCATTTTTTCCCAGCATTTGCCCACCACCTGATGACATCTCTTCTTCCCCATTTGTTCTGGAGGCTCATTTCCACTACCTTTGAGATATAACTGCCTTTAGACATTGTAAGTGTTGGATTGATGTTCCAAGCCTAAAATGTGAGATATATGTATTATTTCCTTATCACATACGAAACCATAAACATCCACTTTGCCCTGATCTCACGGATCTAACATCCCAACACTCCCTGCATCTGCTGCCAATGCGTCCTCAATGCCAAAACTAAGGTTGAAAAAACATAGCAAAGTTACATCTTGATTCTCTCATTCATGTGTGGGTACAGTAGGGTATTTGATGGCTTTAAATTCTAATGTAAACCATTGAGGCTTCCAAATCGATAATTGTATCATGTGTAAAGCTGATGTGAAAGCTCCACCCCAGGGATGGCTGGAAAAGAATTGGTCAGTTTAACCCACCCGATGCTGTTCCACACTGCACTTAGTACAGAATTCCCCTCCCTAACCTCTATTATTCTGGAGGAACTGAAGAAGCCAATGATACCTGCTAAGTATGGCATGAAGGGATACAGCAAAACACATTTTTTGTGTCACCACGATACAAGCATTAGCAAAGCCAGCACGTAGGAAACAACAATTTCAGGTTAGAATCAACAATCAACTCCAATCACTGTGGTCCTAACAGAGTCCCGTCTAATGAGGAAGCCACATGATGGGAATTCAGAGGCTGCTGAACGGATTTTGTGGCCCATTTTATATTTTGTTTGGCCCATTAAAGGCCCAATTGATGTATTTTCTTTTTGTAAAGATTTAGTCCTGTTTTATTCCTTTTATTTTGAATAAGGGGTATTTTGGTCTTTAGTGTTAGGGTTTCTTTGGGGAGTCTCTATTTATTGTCTTGTAACCCTCCTTTGGGAGGCATTGAAGAAGATTTTGAATGAAATGAGCCGCTGTGCATTTTCTCCTGAGACAGGACGGGAACCCGTGTGGGCCCTAGCTTCTTCCCCAATTCCCCTCTCTTCTTCTTCATCCGGTCTCCCTCCCTTGCTGTCCCGCATCAAATTGGTATCAGAGCAAGACTTTTGGGTGATTCCCATGACCCAAGTCCTGTGAAAACCCTCCCTTCATCTCTCTCCTCTCCATCCCCTTCCAGTTCCTTTCCTTCGGTTTGGTTTACAGCAGCAGAAGAAGAAGGTGAGGAGGGCGGTGACTTACCTGGGGTTGCTGTCGCCGTCGCATGGCTCCACTAGAGCCATCGTCGCCGTCGACTGGCTCCGCTGGAGCCTCCGCCGTCATCCTTCATTGCTGCTGGGACCCCGTCACCTACCTCCACCCTCCGTAGATCTCTGACCACAGGAGACCCCGAAGCCGTGCGAGAAATCGCGGACAACAGCTCAACGACAAGGCCTCATCGGCGGCAACAGGAGCAGTCGGATTCGGAGTCGAAGTTGGAGCCGCCGCCGCCGTCGATCAACGCCACCGGCGCCATCGGAGCCGCCGTCTGCCTCACCTGCAGACGCCACCAGCAGCAACTGCGGGCAACATCGTTGCTGCTGCCGGCACCAGCCGTTGCCGTCGGCGCCACCGTTGTTGTCGCTGGCCCCCGCCGGCACCGTTGCCACTGTCGCTGCGACCGGCTCCTGCCGCTCTTTGATCCCTCTACAACTAGGGCTACCAGTGGCCCTCGGGGAGGAGAAGAAGACTCTGAATCAGTCGTCTGGCCCCGCCGTCGGCGCCGCCCGATACGCCGCCCCAACCCTCTGCCGCCATCGCCTCTCCCTCGTGCTCTCCCTCTCTATCTCCCTGTTAAGGTTGAAGAGGAAATAAGAAAGGAGGAAGAAGAAGGGCACGTGCCCTTTAAAGAAGAGAACCTGGTCAAGCCAGGTCAACCAGGCTGATCGGACCTGGGTTCGAACCCAATCAAGGCCTAGTCTGAGCCATTCTCCCTTAAGAAGAGCCGAGGGTTAAGTTGTTACCGACCTGACCAGGTCTTAAGAAATCAAGGTGGTCAAAGCCATCTGGTTCAACCCTGGTCCGAGCCAGGGTTCGATCAAGTCCTAGCCAGTCCAGAATTGGTCCAGTGCAGTGTACCTGGTGGTGCAACAAGAGATTTTATCGCATCGTCAGCGCCATGATCTCGTCTGTGCTCCGATTTGTGTACAGTTCGCACCGATGGGTTTCTATCGACGAAGTATATCTAGATTCAGTGTGCTGCCTCTCCAGTCTGCCTCGTTTTGCGTGCCACTTCTGCACGCATATCGAGGACCCCGATCATGCATCTTGAGGCATGCGTCAGCCGCCTCGATTTGCGTGCCAGCCTCCCAGTGCACTAATTTTACAACAGCCAGTGTCCGCTTTACCTCGTTTTGCGTGCCACCTTAGCATGCATACCGAGGTTGGTGATTTGAGCTCCGATTCTTGCGCCGATCATACCGTTGGCATCCTTGCAGTGAGGCGGACCTCGTCCAGTGTTGTCTCAGCTTATGATGCTTTGTTCTACGCATGGATTGCGGAATCGGCCGATTCCGATCCGAATCGGCCGATTCGGATCGGGATCGGCGGGTTCCGATCCGATTCGGGGGGGGATTTCACTGTCCCCCCCCACCGATTTGAAAAAAAAAAAAAAAAACGGCCGAAATCGGCCCGAACCGGACCAGATCGGGGCCGGACCGGCCAGATCGGCCGGTCCGGACCCGATCTGGTCCGGTTCGGGCCGATTTCGGTCCCCCCCTTAAGGTTTAAGGGTTTAGGGTTTAGGGGTTTAGGGTTTTAGGGTTTAGGGTTTAGGGTTTAGGTTTTAGGGTTAAGGGTTTAGGGTTTAGGGTTTTAGGGTTTTAGGGTTTAGGGTTTAGGGTTTAGGGTTTAGGGTTTTAGGGTTTTAGGGTTAAGGGTTTAAGGGTTTAAGGGGGTTTAAGGGGGTTTAAGGGTTTAAGGGTCCAGGGTCCAGGGTCCAGGGTCCAGGGTTTTAGGGGTTTAGGGTTTAGGGTTTAGGGTTTAGGGTTTAGGGTTTTAGGGTTTTAGGGTTTAGGGTTTAGGGTTTTAGGGTTTTAGGGTTTAGGGTTTTTTATGGATGTACATGAATTGCATTCATTCTTATTGTACATCAATTGAATAATATGTATGTAATTTTTTCTGATTTTATTTTATTTTTTTTCTGATTTTTTCTGATTTTTTTTTAATTTTTTATTATTTTTTAATCTGGCCGAGTTGGACTGGCCAGACTTCATCTGGATCGGCCGACTCGGCCGATCCGATCCGAGTCGGATCGGGATCGGCGGGTCCCGATTCGGGGATCCGATCCGATCCGGAATTCCTTGGTTCTACGTGCCACCTGCTCTTGTAAAATCGATTTGTTCTTACAATTCGGAATCTTAGGTACGTTTCCTCACCATGGATTTTAGCTTTGAGGTGAATCTACCTAATTTCACGCAAGCTCGGGTGTATCTCGATGCAATTCTATTTGGCAATTCTATTTCGCAATCTATTATAGATTCTATCTCCCAAACGGATTACATAATTGTCTCTGGAGACCGAGTCTATGTGCCATTTTTCCATCTCTTAAGGAGCAAAAGCACTTCCCGAACCGTCAGGTATTATGATGATGCATGGTGCAAGATTATACCACATGGTTCAAATATTAGTTTGGGTAGCGAATGGATGGACGAGCGACAAGTTGTGATTGATCCCCCTAGGCGGGATTGTCTTATACGACCCGAGGGGTACCAGGCATCCTTTCGTATTCTCAATGCCACTTATCAGGATCGGGAGAAGCTTCAACAACTGTATTTAGCGTGTTTCCCTAAAGTGATACCATCACCTGTTACTGGTTGGGATCACGACTTGTTTATGGCATCGGGACTACATATGACCGTTGATACAGTGTTCGAGGTTGATGCCAGATAAATGGTTGACAGTTGGGATCATGCTTTGTTTAGACAATCAAGATTGAATCGTATCTCTGATGATGTGTTTAGCTATGGTCTACTTGATACTGTAGTAGTTCATATTGTCTCATGGGATTAAGAATTATTTGTTGAGGCATGCTTATATCTTATTTCGGAGGATGTTTTTGCTCAATCAAAGTCTCGTCCAACACTTACTGAGAGTGTAATGATAGCTACCCTACATGATGGCACGTATGATTTGTTATTGTCTTCAATGGACATGGTATAGCAGGACTTTTATAATTCACATGTAGTAGACCGGTTTGTGGTTCTTGAGATGATCCTCTGCTTGAAGACTCCTACTGATGATCCAGTCGTCCGCATACTTATTCTGGCTCACTTTAAAATTCGAGGACATTTTTTTCGAACCTGGGGAGAATGATGGGAATTCAGAGGTTGTTGAATGGATTTCGGGGCCCATTTTATATTTTGTTTGGCCCATTAAAGGCCCAATTGATGTATTTTCTTCTTGTAAAGATTTAGCCTTGTTTTATTCCTTTTATTTTGAATAAGGGGTATTTTGGTCTTTAGTGTTAGAGTTTCTTTGGGGAGTCTCTATTTATTGTCTTGTAACCAAGGTAGGCTAATTCGGGGATCGGACTTGGATCGGTCCGGTCCTGACCGAGTGGATCGGCTGATCCGATCCGACCCTGGACCGATCTAGATCAAGCCGGACCGGTCTGGCCAATTCAATTTTAAAAAAGGGAAAAAAAAAGAAGAAAAATAGGGAAAAATAGAAAAATAGGTCCAAAAAATAGAAAAAAATTCCAAAAAATCAGAAAAAATTATATTTACCCAAAACATATCTAGGACCTCGAGTAAGTCCTTGAAATTTTATTAACTTTGAAAAAAGCTTGAATACAATACATAGGGGGGACATAAAATCTTACCCCTAAGTATTACATGATAGTAAAAAAAAAAAAAAAAAACATAAAGTGACAAAACAAGTAGACATACATTTATTCTAGCCTTACATTGTAGGTGTTATACAAATGTTGCACATAATCGGTCCAAGACATAAGCTTGGTAACATTGTTCATATTCCTGCACAAACCGGTTATACTCATTTGTGAATGGGTGGATTATTGTCACCGGTATCCATCCTTGTGTCTTTGGCTCATGATAAGATCCTTCTGAGGTTGAGGATTGATAAGAGGAAACATATGAAGTTGGAGGATAAGTGGGATATCCTCTTAAGTAACTCGATGCATCATAGGGTGGTGGATGTTGATAATATGTACCTGGATATCCATAAGGACTATAACCCTCTAATGGAACTTGAGAGGATGCATCAGACGAATGCTCTTGAGAAGATGTTTCTCTTACTCTCTTTAGGAACTCTTGTTGTTGTTTTCCTTTGCCTTTATCTGTTGCTGATGTGTTCTTAGCCAACCTACTGGAGTGGTCATCATCCTGCGTAGCATGTGTAAATTGTTGCTCCCCTGTGAAAATCATTGGAGGAGCTTCACTATGTTGACTTGATCCACGTCCTCGAGATGACTGTTGTTGCAAGGATCCACCTTGACTTCCATGTGGATCAACATCGTCATCGTCATCGTCAGGGGTACTCGTTGCCGAAGTAGAGTCGTCTGAAGTTTGGTAAACGACTTTGTCGCTCGGCTCCGGTGTCTCGTCTGACTCATCTTCTTGTACAGTTTCTAAATCTGCAATATCAACATGAGTAGTTACTCTTTTACCTTTACCCTTACCTGAACTTTGTGGGGTGGATTTTTTTTGCCGTTTTGAAGGAGGTGGAAGTTGAAACTCAACGGACAAGGGGACACAATCTAATTGTCCTTCTGCCCATGACCGATCGTTTAGATCAAATTCTGATGGACCCAAAACATTCCTTGCATCCACCCATGCATTTAGTGGGTTTTGCTCCTCAAATATCTCGTCCAGATCGATTGGTTCCTCAACTTGTTGTTCTGCTTGCACTGGTCTTCCAGCAACTTCATCTCTCCATCGTTCTTCTTCTCTTTGGTTCTCTTGAATTTTTTGAAGATTCTTTAATTTCAAGCGCATGTTGTAGTGGCAAAAGACCAATTGCTGTAATCTCGCTGAGCTTAATCGGTTCCTTTACTTGGTGTGTATCAAGCTAAATGTAGACCAATTCCCCTCACAGTCAGAAGAGAAGGTGGTTTGACTCAATACACATATGGCAACATAAGCAAGATCTTCATAACCTGGAGCCTTCCTATGATCCATCCACCAGTCAGCTGTAATTCCATGATGATCCAACTAACAATTAGCATTGTAAAGCCTAGGCATGATAACAATTCCGTGAAAGTACTAGTTCTGTGTAAAATTCTAAATACCTGGTGAAAGTAACATGACTGCCCGTTGAGCACGATGAGTACCAAAATGTAATGTCCGGAGCCTATAGTGATGCATTTTGTTGCATGTTATGATAGCTCGATCCTCATCATGTAACAAATGTCGAATTACATTTTGAGTCCTACGGCGTACTTCTTCATCATTAGGCGTATTTTGAGTAGCAGAGCTATATTGGTATCTTAGGTTGAAGAAATGACCCAAGGAATTGAAAACAAAATTAAAAAGGAAATAAAACTTATAGGAAATAAAATGGCAAGTACTATGGAATGACTTATTTTGTTACATGCCGCATGCAAGTCATGGTGGAGTGTCCTATCCCATCTTGGATCTATGATATCCTACCATTTTCTGTATGTATTCTTGTTGGTCCTGGCAATGTCTTCCTTCGCACGGTCTATAGCTTCATATAAATATCTCATGGTGGCCTTCTTATCTCCATCCACCATCCTCAGAACCCGCACAAGAGGTTCAACTACGCTCAAGATCATCTTTATATCCTTCAAATACTCCCGACTCTCAATCAAGTCCTCAACCTGCTTCCCCTTGTCTCTAGCATCATGCTTCGCGTGTAATGTCATCCAATCCTCCCATCCTTTACTTAAAATCATCTACTTCCAAGGGCGTTTTTGTGACTGTATACTCTCCAAGGAAATGTACGTGGAGGCGAAACGAGTTATCCTAGGACGTAGTAACTCCCTCTGTCCAGTGTGTTTACGCATCAACGTGAGCACATAGTTATGGTTGTAGATATAGGCTGTGATGAATTGAGCTGACTTCACTGTCTGACTAATTTTTACATCTTTCCCAATATCTTCTAGCATCAAATCTAGGGAGTGAGCAGAGTAAGGAAGCCAATATAGATGTGGCCTCTTCTCCATTAACATATGGCCAACAGCTTTATATGAAGCTGCATTATCTGTTACAACTTGTACAACTTGTACAACCCGATCTTCCCCTACCTGTTCTGCAATGTCATCAATTAACTTGAAAAGATATTCAACATTCTTTACCTTTCCACTAGCATCTACGGACTTCCAAAATACAGTCCCAGCTTGACAGTTTATAAGGAAGTTAATCATAGTTCTTCTCATAATTCCTATTTAAATAATGTTATAGATATTAGAGAATGTCTAAATTAACTAAAAAATATAATCTATTAATATAAGATTTTAAATATGTTGAACTAATTCAATGTACTTACCTGTCTAGCCATCTGTCATTATTGTGCAGCCTCTTTCATCCCAAATTCGTTCGAACGATTTGATATACTCTTGGAGATCACTTACCTCTTGAGGAAGGTAAGTGTTGTATATCTCCTTGGGGGTTGGTCCGGGAATACCCTTATCCACATCTCTAATAGTCTCAATCATGTCCTCCCAGTAAGGACCCTTTGCAACATTGGCAGGTACACCGTTATAAACAAACCATCTCGAAATAGCACGGCCAATCTTCTCCTTGCATACCTTTAGATTCTTCATAGCAACTGTGATTGATAGTTGTCTATCTCTTCGTCTTGTTAGGAAAGCATCTATAGGACCCACTCTAGGGTCATTGCCCCTAGTCAAGTTATGAATTTCCTCCTCGTTGGATCTATGTTCGGATCCACTCCCTTGCCCAACGTGTCGACCGGTGCGTCTATACACATCCTCGTCAGCAAAAGATCTTCTACTTTCGTCTATGGCTTGACGTATATCATCTTAAAATTAAAATAGATGATTTGAGATTAATTTAACTGAGATGAAGTGTAAATAACTAATTAAAAATTTTAAATCAAAGAAAATCTCGAGAAAAGTCTTCAAATGCAGTGGATCTCCTTCTGCTAGGGTCTATGTCTCCCTCCCGAGATCTTTCTCCCGGAGGGTGAATATGAATATCTTGACCTGAGGGCCGTGTCGTTTCCTCCATAATTTGGCCTCTCATCATTAATGCTGCTCCTTTTTCCATCTCTCTTTGTCGTAGGTAATTTTTGAATTGATTTTTTATCTCTAGTGGTGCAGCAGTACAAGCCTTTACTTCTCCTTTAACAACCCCAATATGTTACTTTAGACGAAAAACACCACCCGAAATAATCCGACTGTAGTAATTGCATTTGACTTTGCGTGAAGTCATGTCCACGACAATGCAGTGGTTCCATCCTAGGTCACTACGAGAGGTGACAGATATGGCCTCATTATGCTCAGAAGTCGACATCTTTAAAAAGAAAAAAAATATTAATAGGGAAAGAGAGAATTACAGAAAGAGAAATTGTGAGAAATAAGAAAAAATATAGAAAAAGAGAGTGAGATTTCATATCATACTTCGAGGGAGAGTGAGAGACAATGAGAAAGAAAGCTACAGAGAGTCAGAGACAAAAGAAGGTTAGAGAGAAAAACTAAAATGTGATAAAAATAAATATATACAAAAAAAATGGTTAGAGAGAGAAAGAAAAAAGAGAAATTTAGATATGAAAAAGTCTTAGAAAGAGATATATGTTAGAAGGGAAAAAAAAGTTAGAGAGAGAAAATAAGAAAAACGTAAAAAAACAGAAATTTTAAAGAGATAAAAATCATAAAATGATGAAAAAAATTTGATGTAGTCCGTCCGTCCGTCCTTTAGAGAGCTTTGGAGAGCAAGAGAACTTTGAGTTTGAGTTTTTGAGAGAGTATGAGAGCTTAGAAAGAGAGAAAGAAATTTTAGAGAGAGAGAAATGAGAATTTGTGTGAATGAGGGAGAGAAGGGTATGAGGGGGATTTTATAGGGACTTGAAGGGGCTTAGAAGCCCCTTCTAGCCGTTGGGAACCCATTTGAATGGGTTCTCAATGGTTACCCCAACGGCTAGTTCGGAACTAGCCGTTGGGGGTTGGGGTCGGCCGGACCGGTCCAACCCAGGCCCGGGTCGCCCGATCCGGCCGACCCAACCCGATCCGGCCGACCCAACCCGATCCAAGCGATCCCGGGGCGGGACCGCTGGGTCGAGGCTCGGGGTCGGATCGGACCGCCTGGTTTCCGAGCCGACCGGGCGATCCGATCCGACCCGAACCGAGTTGGCCTACCATGCTTGTAACCCTCCTTTGGAAGGTATTGAAGAAGATTTTGAATGAAATGAGCCGCTGTGCGTTTTCTCCCGAGACGGGACGGAACCTGTGTGAGTCCTAGCTTCTTCTCCAACCCCCCCTCTCTTCTTCTTTCATCCGGTCTCCCTGCCTTGCTGTCCCGCATCAGAGTTTTTCTCACTTGGTAAGTAAATTTACACTTTCTTTTTTAAATCAAGGGCATTTCTCTTAAACATGGCTCAGGCTTATTGCCATTAACAAACTCATTGGCCTGAATCATCCCAATTCATGCGACTCATGTGAGTCGGACTGGGTCAGATCAGTACTGACTCGTATCTGGGAAGATACGATCTGGTGCAGAGTCAGCAATATGGCGAACCTTGCATCAGCCTAAATCTTTTAAGATCTATGACTTCTGACTTCAAATTTTCTTATTTTCTTCTTCCCTCTGACTCGTATCTGGGAAGATACGATCTGGTGCAGAGTCAGCAATATGGCGAACCTTGCATCAGCCTAAATCTTTTAAGATCTATGACTTCTGACTTCAAATTTTCTTATTTTCTTCTTCCCTCTGCATAGAGGGACTCGAAGTGACATATGGTAGTCAGTAGCCCTAAAGTTTTTGAGTTAGTTTTCCTTGCACTTTGGTGAGGACGGAAACCTTTTTTCACGTGTATGTTTCTCCAATTGTGTTCCTCATTCATGGGCATGGCTGAACAGCAATAATTTGCATGTTCAAGCCAGTTTTTGCTCTGCTCATTATAGGCTCATTATCAACCTCTTATGTTCCACATGACTCTGACTGGTTGACTACCTCCTCTGAAGTCCACCAACGTAAACTTGCTGATAATCATTGTGAATTTCTCTTTTATTAGAGCCATAGTCACGTTTAGAATTGTTATGCTTAATCTTATATAAAATTATAAATACAGTGCTTATAAACCAGTTTTGAGAAGGGTGTACATGAACAAAATTTGTGGACGACCTTGTCATCTGTCTGTTGTTTTTTACTGGAAGAAATTATCTTCTACCTCATGAGAGGAAAGTATATCCCATGCTTCATGTTTCATGAAGCCCTGAGTATGAAACTACAATGATACAATGGTGTCACAATGCAAATTCGAGCACCCAATTTCTTTTCTTGGATAGTATAGAATGCTAGAATTCAAAATGGCAAATGATGAATGCGTTGCTCTTTGCTCTTTCAGGGGCCACAAAAAGTCTGCTCGCCAAACAAGAGTTGATTCCTATTCTGCACTGGTACGTTGGTGTCCTAGACACCTCATGTTCTCTCTGTCTAAATACTACATATTTGTTACTTTGTGAATTTTTATGCAGATGATCTTGGAGAGATATTTCTCAACACTGGGTCATGGAATTGAACTCGTCCTTCCCAAGCAGCTAGAACTTCAAGAAATACTTAAAAGGGAACCTTCTGGAGATGTCGACTTTTGACCTGAAACACTGAATCTCCTTTGGTGGCAGCACGTCCCCATCATGGTGCAGAGATGAAGAATTTCAGTCTGAAGTTGGTCTTCCAAATCCACCACCTAGGGCCTATAATTTTTTTCCATCATGGACTTGAGGTTAGGCCGACCTTTGGGACTCATGGATCAAAATTTGAAGCTATGAACTGAAGCTAGTGAAAGCCGTTGGGTAACGGAACGAACGTCTCGGTCGTTTTAGGGAATCCAGAGAGCGAGAGCACGTTGTTGCTGTTCTAATCTCGTAGAACGGGAAAGATTCAAATTTTGATTTCCTTTTCTCGTGTTTTAGTAAACCTGTTAAGAGAACTTGCTGCTCTTCCCATATCAAGGATTCTTTTGCACAATATGAGAAGCTAGGATTTTAATTTCTTTCTAATATTTTAGCAATATCAAAATCCAGTCATTCATATTGACTCTAGTTCTATGTATGTGGTCATTTTTTACCCTCTTTTGTGGTGGTTGATAGGTTGTGATAACTCCCACTATATTATATTGAATAACTTGATTTGTATACTGTATAATTTTAAATTTTAACGCTCCCAAATGGGAATTAAAGAAAGAGGATTTAACTACGTCTTTCCCAAATTGTCTATGTAGTACATTGGACCTCTACAGAGTTACGGAGATATATGCAGCGAGATAATGAATGTCAGTGCCATGTGATGTTGTACATATAATTTAGGGATTGACATTGGGAGGCCCAAATGCATATAGTTTGGGGGTTTACATGAGAGGACCAAATGAACCAGCCTTTTTTAATCACTTCTCTCCTGTTGCATAGTCATGAGAATTGGAATCTTCTGTCCCCTTTACCATAGTCTTGTATGGTCTACAAGCCTTTGAAAGAAGATTTTTTTTTTCTTTCTTTTGTTTCCTGCTACCACATTAATTAATGACATGAAAACCAATGAGCACTTAAAGGATCTAAGAGATCGCAGCAAAAGGGTACTAGGGGATCTTAACTCTAGTTATGACAAAGAAAGTTAGCAATTTTTTTTTGTTTTAAGATTTTTTCATATATACCCTTGTAAACTGTCATATTTGTATTTACTAGTCAATGAAACGTGCTTTGCACAAGTATTTTCTTAATTAATGTTGCTTTAAAAGAAAAATTATTCACATGTAAATAGTAAAAATGATATTTATAATTTAATCATAAATTTATATATATGATTGAGATGGGAACTCTAGGGTACTAGGCTAACCTTAGTGGTCGTCTCTCTCTCTCTTTCTCTCTCTCCTCTGGGAGCCCCCCTTTTGTGGTGGCCGGTCCTTTTGTCTCTCTCTCCCACCTTCTAGCCAGCAAGAAGAAGAAGAAGAAAAAAAAGAAGAGAAGGCATTATCTTCGCTGAAGTTTTTTGGAAAGGATGTCGATAGCGAGGAATTAGTGTAGATACGTCTAAAGAGCATACACTTGTGTTGCTCTTCCTCTGTATGGAACTATGATTCTTGCTATTGTGCTATCGTAAGAGGTGAGAAATCACATCCTTTCCTTGTAGTTTTTTATTACATTAAGAATAGAGCAATAGAGAGGAATTTTTATATGTTATTCCACTGCGTTCTCCTGCCTCCCTGCTGATCCTTTCAGATCTTTATGTCTATGTTTGAACCTATAACGGTTTTTTACTTTTTTATTCTTATAATCGTTCAATATTTCTTATTAGTCTCTACAATCTTCATAGTTCCTTAAATCCCCCCACAATTTTTGAATTCTCCTTAAAATGCCCCTCTAGAGAGTCTTTTAACAAGTGTTAAGGGGACTTTAAAGGACATTGTAAGTAATTGTAAAGACTAATAAGAAATATAAAGATTACAAGGACTAACTAGGAATATTGAATGATTGGCAGAATCAAAAAGCGAAAAACCTGACCTATTAATGTATAAGACTAAAAAAATTAATCATTTGCATCCATTTCAAATAAGGATTTTAGAATAATTTCAGATAAAATAAAAAAATAAAATTATAATATTAAACACTTTTCAATATTATTTTTTGAACTATTTTTATTCAAACTTGAAATTAAAGTATTATCAAACCAACTAAAATCAACTTTGTTTATATAAACAATATAAAACATTAAAAGGCAACTCACATTTTGTTCATATAAAGAAGTATTTTTAAAGATTATTGTTTATAATTATGTATGTTAAAATTAACTTATAATTTAAGTATCCAATAGATTATGAGAAATAAATTTCTCATATTACTTGGTTTTCAGCTTTTTTTCTCAAAATCTACTTTCGATTAAAATTAGACATTGAAGAAAACACATTGCATAAAAGGAAAAGTAAAAAACCTCAGGTCTTGTTGGCACAATGCTAAACATTAATGCTGGTACTAAAGAACATGTGGCTTAATAGTGTAGACTCTCCTGTTTCATAGGGAATGTCGTGGGTTTAAGTCTCATCTCTTGCAGTTGCCTAGGAGGGGCATTTGTCTCACGAGTTCATGGGGCTTATGCTCATGTGCTCCCTGCAAGTGGCAGGCCCTATGGGAAGATATTGTTCCCTGCGACAGAACTTTTGCCGTTAGAATAACCACTAAAATAAAGCAGAATTATTACGATATGCGCAAGAAATTTCATGTCGTAAAGAATTGATAGTGCCCTTTTGGGTTGTTTTTACTATGAAAACTTTGTAAATATATATGACCAAAAAAATTTAATGTTGATGAAAATACTATCTTTGTATTTATGTAAAAAAATGAAAAGGTAGGATTGCCATGAGTAAAGTTCACTGCATCATAATTGTAGAGGATAAACTAAGGTGTCCAAGCTGGACAAATGGAAGATCAACCAGCGCGGCCCCCGGCCACCAGGACCGAGTTCCACTTCCTCCTACAAAGATATAGGAGGAAGCGTCAAGGGGACCTTGATTTCTTTCGAGTTCACTTTATTTGCATAATAACTTAAATCAGAATAAGATTTTGAAAATTTCTTAAATCAGAATAAGAGGTATTTTGATTTGATAAGTTATTGGTATTTCACCTAGAATAAGAAGAATTATACTGTGCTATTCCAAGTGATTTAATAAGAATAAGTAGAATAAAGAGTGAAATAAAAGATAAAATTGAGAGAATTAAGAGAATTAGATATTCCAAGTAGGTTTAGAGAGTTGAGAGAATTATAGGAATTAGGCATACCCTCAACCAAATCAGAATATGGCTTTTATACCGACTATTCTGGTCTTATTCCACAAACAAAGTGAGCCTCGGAGATCAACTTCTGATGCTTAAGTCAGTAAATTTTCAGCGGCGAGAATTGGGGTATTTGAAAGGGAGTTTTTTTTTTTTTTAAAAGGCTCCTCCCTTATCTATCCGATCAAGTGAAGGAATTTATAAGCATTTTGATAAGGAAGGCTTGATCATAAGCCTTACCAAAAAGGACACATGTCAGCCCCCCACACCGCATGCACCGTAGCGTAATGGAGTCTATTTGACTCTAGGGAAAGCAGGTTCCCAAGCTGACATGACAGAAGTGATCGCACCAAATCTTCGTGATGTGTTTCTTATCTTGGGATGGAACAAAGTTTTCGGCGTGGGGTCCTATGATTGGTCTTGCCACGTGTCACTCGCGTCATTAAAGATGCTCAGTTGCCATATAGGCTTGAGGGCGCTGCCGGCCTTTGTCCGTAGGGGCTCCAGGATCATTCCCTACGTTTACCATAGACATGTGAAATGGTTGGGATCTCGAGACCCTTGAAACGACCAAGGGTTCCGTTTGACTCATGTGACCTCTCCTCCATGGAGGACAAAGCATTAGTGTAGAAGTGATCCATGGGCCTCTTCTGGGTGCTCAAGGCCTGCTCTGCCTGTAGGGTTGTTCGCTTCATTGCCATTTAGCCTCATGGGCCTGTATGGGACATTATTGGGCCTTTAGTTTCTCCTTTAAATAGTACTTGTAAAAGTATCCTTGCCATTACCATCTATTAATATCCATTAAAATCTCTTGTACCCTAGTTGACCTTTAACTAAAGTTGAAAAATCAAACCGGCTGAGTGGTCTGGGTATGCGAATCGGAAAATTCTGCCATGGTGATGTTAGGCCATCGCCTCTTACCCTTCTTCCTTTGGATAGTTAGATGATTACAAACATGATAAAAATCATAAAATTTTTGGGGAAAGTAATGTGAAAATCCAAACTTGCTTCGTATCACATGACCAAGCCTATTAAGGTTGGATAAAAATGAATTGGGAAATTTAAACAAACAGATTTAATTGAATGGGTTTAAATTATCTGTATAACAAAGCATCTAGGATTCGCATTGTAAATATTAGTGAATCTTTGGCTGCTAAACGAGATATAAATAGTTTCATTCTTTAGTACTAATTAACGACAGATTAGATCTCATTGGTAGTCCATCTATGTAGAAATACAATTCAGAACAGAACAAACCTAATGCCCTATTTGGTTAGAGTCTTAAATTTAATACAAAATCAAGTTTAATATTGATATTCTTTGAATGTTAAATATCGATATCGAAATTAATATGAGCTCATTTTTAGGTGTTTGGATGAAATTCTAGTAATATCAATAGTGGTACAATAGCTTGTTTGGATGACCTTTGACATTAATTTTAGTTTATTATAATAATTATTAAGTTATTTTGGGTGGGTGAAAAAAGTGAAAACATGATAAATTACCATAAAGCAATATCTTTCTTCTACTTGATGTGCTTGACTCACATGGCGCTCTTATTTACATGAATAAAATATGCATACACATCCTAAAATTCATAGACTGCTGTAAAATGTCATAAATAGTCATAAAATATTTTTTAAATGTTTGGATTGCTGTAAAGTATTTTATGCCACCTTTTTATAGGTTTGAAGTGTTATAAATTGTCGTATTCTAACACCGATAGACTCCTAAAAATTTTCTTTTAGTTGATTTCAATTTTTAGGTCAAAATCACCATAAATTAAAATCAAAGGGATTTTATTTTTGCTGATTTTAAAATTAGTAATTTAAAAATTAAAATTTTACGATATTTTGCAACACACCAAACAAACCTTAAATCATCACATCCCGAGCAAAATTTGAAGCAGCTTTCCTTTGGAAGGAAAAGAAAATTTTGAAATCATTTTCATTAACCTATAGATACGAGATTGCACGGTCTAAATCTTGAGAAAAATCTGAATAGAAAAATACAAGGTCTGTTTCCTCTCTCTCTCTCTCTCTCTCTCTCGGCCCATTCCTCAGTCCCCAGGAAATTTGTGCTTCTTGTTTAGCAGACGGGAGATTAATGCATGTTTCTGCTCCTTCTGAAATCTTCCACAGGGATCCAGAGCGTGGTGTCGAGGATAAATCCGCAGCTCCTGAAGACGGTCATGGCCGCCGGGCATGCAGGAAGTATCTCCGATAACTTCTCTGCACGTCCGATGCCATCAAACTCGCCTTCGCCAAGCAGGACGACGTCACCCCCTCCGCTCTCTGTCTCCACCTCCGCGCCCAGGTTCTCCTCCCCTCCCGCTACGACAAACACGGCTCCCTTGACGATCTTCTACAATGGCGATGATCAGGCTCACCGGCGATGGCAATGGTGAAGGTTGCTAGGAGAGGGAAAGAGAGGTGGACACTGACAGGTCGGGTGGGTGAAAGCCTCGAGGGTTCTCTGTAATAGATTTAATACAAAGTATGAATTGTATTAAATCCAATATTAATTGGACTTTATTACGAAGGAATTTTAAAACTGATATAAGTTAACCAAACACCTAAATTAAGTGCTATTAATATTAACATTAAAAGTTATACTAATACAGCCACTTGATACGAGAACGAAACAGCGCGTATACTAATACCGCCACTTGATACGGGAACCAAACACTGCGTAAATTAAGTGCTATTAATATTAATATTAAAAGTTATACTAATACAGTCACTTGATACGGGAACCATACAGCGCGTAAACTACAAAATAGAACCCAACGTCAGATGATGCTTGCTTCGTTGACAAAGCTAAGCTTGCATCTATATATAGTTCATTTGGTTATCTTCTTAACATTAGTGTTAAAAGAGATTTGATTCGAGTTCCATAATAAGAGATATTTTTTACTTTATTCCTTCCGCCTTTTATAAAGAAAGTAAAATAAAAAATGTTCTTAATTGTGAGACTCGCTGAATCATTTCTCTAGTTCTAAAAGAGGTCAACCAAGTGATCAATACAGGAAAGTTCACCTGGAAAATATCATTTTCTCACACGTAGTGCTGCCTCTTCCGCCTCTGCCGAGAGCATTGCTGGCGTACTGAAGGAGGAAATGGTGGCAGGTGGGAAGTGTTTCTAGCAAGCAGGGGTTTTCACGGCACGTGTCGGACGCCACGAAGATAAACAAATCAGACCGGGAACTGCAGAATGAACTGAGACAATTAGTGTTTTTGACATTGTGTCTTTACCTAGTGGTGCAAACGTCATATCTCACTTAGTTGTCTCTTTTTTATCATTTGATAGCTAACAAGGGGAAATTAGGTTCAATTCAATTGGACCCTCCAAATACGTAGGCTCAGAAGCTCACGGTCCTATGGAGACAGCGCAAGGGCCACATGGCACTCAGAATTGCGGTCCACGTAATAGAGGCCGAATCTTCAGTCCATCGAGTTCAGGCCAATGGATCTCCTGTCTGAAGTCCAACCTTTACTCTCGAGATTTTCTGGGTTTTAGGAGAACCCTCTCGAGGGTGTCTCATCGTGCAACCTCACCGTTAGGCGCATCCAGCAGACCTAACCACCCACTTATGACATGTCCGCACGATCCGTTCCATACGGCTACGGGTAAGTTCTGACTTGTCCAATATTCTCATGATCTCCTTAAATCAAAAGGATCCGTGGCAGGCGAATCACCTCCCCAAAGAAAACTGTCCTGAGGACGTCTCGGAGAGGAGATCATATAATCTCTAGATCATCTCCGATATAAAGTATGCTTTTCTAAGCATGACAAACTTCTAACAAGCTCTTGTCTTCTAGCATCTAACTTAGGTATCGGAGGATTTTGCTTCTCATCAGACTAAGAGCCCTCTTTTGACGTCTTTGTTCTCCCTCTTATAAGTTCTACTTCGAACATTTCCGTCAACAAATAAATTATATCGAGTGGCCGGAGATTTCGATTAGACAATCGTAGCTGTCCGACTAATTTTCGACCGCTACAGTAACTATCATCACGGAGCATATCATAAAAAGATGTTTACTTACCCAGTTAAAGGTTAGAATGTTCATTTTCTTTAGGAATTCATGTCTACTTTATTACGGTTGCATTTAGTAGTTCTTCCTCTTTCCGATGTGCGGTAGTATGTCTAGATTCTAGCATGATTTGTTTATTGTATGTAATTTAGAGTGTTAATGTGGTTGCCACTAATTGATAGTTTCCACTTGACTAAATTCTCCAAGCATGAAAGATGATCTAAATACAAATTAACCAGAATGTCTTCCTTTTGTAACCAAATTTTATTTATTAAAGCCATGCTCTTATGACTTTAACATCTACAAGTCGAAAGCTTATAGAGAAGATATACAAATCATTAACATATGATCCTTAATAAACCAAAAAAAAAAAAAGTTTACGCATCTAGACATCAAAACCAAATGTAAACGAAGAAATTGAGACTAATGAAGTATGTAGAAATCATTAAACTCAAACTCCTAGATTGACAATACCCCAAGGCGACGTCTCCGCCGGATTAGGTAGGATCCCACCTACCGGAGCGACTTCTCTGAAAAAATGCGGACATTGTGGGGTGTTTTTTTATGGATAAGAAGATCCCACTCTTGTGATCCAAGTGAAAGGGAGGGAAGAGCTTTGAAGAGACGTGCGTGTTTCCGAGGAAACCACAGGACGTGCACAGTTCACCTTCGGACCGCCCTGCGACATCTCTAGATGATGCCTGTCGGCGGCCATCTCAAAGTGGGTTCCCCGTCACCTACTAGGATGGCACAACGTGGTTCCCAAATCCCCCAGCATAGGCTTCCCAAGGGCATAGTGTTAATGGCAAGGGCATTTGCACCAACTTTTTGTAAATATCCGGCCGGGATATTAAAATAAGAGGGACATATTTATTTAGTAAACCCAAACCGCAATTCATCGTACATCCTGATTTTAATCACCTAAATATCCATTATAAAATATTTTTTAACATTTCCTCTTTTGAAGGGGGAATTTTTTGAATTGAAGTCTTTAAAAGCAAACAAAAAAAAAACATGTCTTGAATGTGCATGATACATCCACGGAAATGAAGTTAATATTACCCTTTCTAGGGTTACGTTTGTCCATTCGGAGACAAACCAACTACCAAATTGGCGCTATTACAAAGAACAGTCACTGCCACCACCGCCACCACCATGCACGTAGTGTAGCCGTTGAGTCGAGCAAACCCAGAGAACACTAATGGCGAGCAGAGCCCACGCGACGCTACCAGGTCCACCGCCGAAGTCTCCACCTCTCCTCCGACGCAGCCGAAGCGGGGCTTCCCGTTTCTGCCACTCTACCATCACCCTGGAGAAGTACCCTCTCGCCTCCACCAACACCAACACCACCGCTAACCCAGCCGCGCGCCGCGCCGCCTCCGCCACCCGCTCACGCTCCGTCACCAAACCCCAAGCACCCTGCGATGGGGACACCATCCCTCTCCGCCGCTCCCAGCAGAGGGACTCCAAGGAGAACCGCGAGAATCCCAGCGCCACCTCCTTCGGCTGGCCGCAGAAGATAGCGGGACCTCTGCATGTAGCGGAAGTCGGCGCCTCCAAGCAGCGGAAGGCGAGGTCTGGCGGCGCTGCGCTCGCTTCCGCATCCCCCGCTGCATCTTTCTCCGCCTGGGCTCTCTCTCCAGGCCGGTCCCCGGCATCTTCGGAAGCGCCCGAGTCCGGGGACCGGGTCAAGAAGAAGGGCGTCGGCCGCGGGGTCCTGGGATTCTTCCGCCAGAAGAAGACACCGTCGCCAAAGGAGGAGGCAGCGCACCAACTCCGCGTCTTCTTCTCCAGGCTTCTGCAGTGGAGGTTCGTGAACGCAAGGGCGGAAGCGGCTGCCCGCGTTAGCAAGTCCAACTCCGAGGTAAAAAGCTTAATCTGGACTCGAGGACCTTATGATGTTGGAAAGTGCAGGCGTGATGTTGTGTGAGCCCTTTTGCTGCAGAAGAAGCTGTTTAACGTGTGGGCAAAAGTGCGGGAGCTGAGGAAGGTGGCGGCGGCAAAGAGGGTGCTCGTGCAGAGGGTGCGTCGCCAGACGAGGCTGGCGGCGGTGCTCGGCCCCCAGCTCCATCTTCTCAGCGAGTGGAACGACGGTGCAGGCAGGAAGAACGTGGAGGCAATGGTCAAATGCGCGGGGCTTCTGCAGGCGGCCTGCACCGCCCTCCCGCTGGTGGAGGGTGCCCGAGTAAGTGCACCTTTTTCAATAGAATAGAAATCCTCTACCATCCATGTTTGGACTGAGAAAACCCTCTCATACGGTGCTTTTCTCATTCTCGAAAAAGGGTTTTAACGAAAGTTTCCTTTTTCTTTTTTTTCTTTATACTGATTGAGTTCAATTTAAATTTATACCTAGAAGAATCGTACTCTTTCAAATAATAATGTAAAAAAGTGTTGCTATCTTTACGCCCTAACATATTCTCAAGATATTCCCTCCGTCACCACCGTCGATTGATAAACTATGATCATTACGTCAAAAAGATCCCTTCAATAAATTCAATTAAATGATTGAATGATTAGGAGTATATCAATGAATAAGATCACCTGGACCATACCTTTTATTTTGGTCTTAAAATTTTATTGTTGAAAATTAGGTATATACGTGAGATCCACTAAATTTATGAGAATTTAGAGAATAAATTCCAACTA
The DNA here is from genome assembly GCA_030544215.1 of Zantedeschia hybrid cultivar. Lineage (NCBI taxonomy): Eukaryota > Viridiplantae > Streptophyta > Magnoliopsida > Alismatales > Araceae > Zantedeschia > Zantedeschia hybrid cultivar. The sequence continues at coordinate 77,535,728 of JARZZO010000006.1, read as the reverse complement.
ATGGTAGCGGTTCAGGTAGGGAAGCGTCCAAGTGATCTCATTCCTGGTTGCACAATCCACCGCCCCAATGCTTTTGAATTGATAATAAAAGAGCAATGTTAAGGTGACAGAATTTTTTTTCCTGTTTATCTTACCCTACTCTCAATGGCAAGACAGAGGTCATATGTCTTTTTTACGAATTCACCAGAGATAATTAATGAGGCATTTAAGAGGGAAACTTATCAAGTGGGGCCACATCATATGGGTAAATAAAATGGGAAAGAATTCCCATCATAGTAGTCTTGTCCTAATAAAATTGTAATAAGTTAATTTTCAAGTGTATAATCTTTATATTAGAGTCAAAGATTGAGTTGAAATTTTTTTGTCTAGGAGTAAGATGAGGTCAAGTTAGGACACATTTTAGTTGGGACAAGGTAACTTAATAGCGGGTTAATGTTGTGATCCTTAAGCTGGAAGCCCTCCGTTATGGGTAGATTAGGTTCCGTGGTTTGACTTAGCTAGTGCCGCACTTTTGTGAGATACAAAAAAACTGTAGCATTTTATCTATTATTTTTTAATATTTTATATCAAAGCAAACAATCCATAATTCACATCAATTTGCACCAACTTGACCACGAATTGCAACTAGCCTCAACAATACTACTGCATATTGCTACATTTTACTGTGTATATATATTATTATCGTCAAAAGTAGCATCCAATAAAATAGATAAAAAAGGAAAAGGACGTCCGAGATTAGATGTGATGCTTCGTCGTCAAAGATTAGATGTAATGCTTGGTAGTGACGTTCTCTCACTTTCACTGTGGGTTGGAAAGGTATATTAATGGAATCCTCAAAGATAGAGGAATAGAGATCCTCAATATGTAGGTTTGGACTGAATTCAGTCAATAAAGCGAGGAAGGTTTCAAAATAATCCTTCATACGGTACTTTTCTCATTTTCGAGGAAGGGTTTTACGAAAGATTCTCTCCTTCTCTCTCTGTAATGACTGAGTTCAATCCAAACTCGTACTGAGAAGAGCCGCATTCAAGATGGAGAGGTTGGTGATTAGGATAATCAGCAGAACCGAAAAGCTTTATCCCTTGTCAAAGATCATAAGGTTGCTTTACCATTCTTTTCCCATGCGTTCATAATTAATTATTCGCATTGTTCGCAGGCCAATGTCGCGTCCCTCCATGCGAGCATATCTACGGCAATGGATGTAATGGAGTGGATCGAGTCCACAATTACAGGATTTTACCCTAAGGTTTGTAATGTTATTTGTTCTTCAAAATTTTGTTTTGTTGCTACTATTATCCTCTTTTTCTGGTTAAAACATATATAATTATATCTATTAGTAAATGTCAGATTCAAGTCTGGCTTCAAGCCCACTTTTTTAAAATTAAAGATAGTATTATTCAGGTTTTTTGGTTCATTTAGGCTCATGTTGAATGCTGAATTCCTTAGAAGTCTTCTTAAAATCATCAATTCAATCATAGGTTAACATAAAGTTCCTCCCAAAGGTCACATCTTTAATTCAAGAAAAACTAATGTAGCACTCAGTCTATCTAGGGTAATTTTCACATATTGAATATTCTTTGGAAGTAGGTAAAAAGATATCTTTCTTTCATTTAGATCATCATGTTGATAAAGAGTCGTACGTATTGTATATATGCACGAATAAATAGTTTTTTCTTGATATAAGTACTACACATATTATATGAATATAGTTACTATTCCTGGTATTTCATATCTCTCAAATGCTTGGGACTTTTGAGTTCGGCTTGGCGTTGTCTAATTAAGCCGAGTTCATCATCAAGAAGATTAAATCCAAAGTTGTGTCTCAATCCTAACACAAAATTAAATGAAATAAGCACATTTTGGTACTCAAACTCATTTAGCAAAGTGTGTCCAGATGGAACTATTAGGTTTCGAGTACTCACTCACTGACAGGCCTAATAGTCTATAGCACAATCGCAACATCTTATCCCCTTTAATCATCAAATAATTTCCCGGGCTTAAGCTTATGTAAACCAATACCCTATGCACTTATCCGGTTGTTAAATGGGATTATGAATAAGGACAGATCCTACTGGCATAAAAAGATGATTTATGTCATCACTGAATTGAAGATTGGACCCAAATGGATAATAATAACGGAGATGTATAGATAAAGTGAACGAGTGAGCATCAATTGATGCCTACTGTAAACACTGCTTCGGTCAGTTGTATATATAGATGTTGATAAAATAGGATAAAATGGGCCAACTTTTGATCTGTCCCCTTCCCCCATTGGACACTTAGGGCGTGTTTGCCAGAATTTTTACTTAAAACACACTTTTGGCTTCTACTTCTCACATAGAATGACTCGAGTAAGAAATATTATAACTAATTTTGGTTTGTTGCAAAAGTCAACTCTTTCGTAACAACCACACTTTTTTTCCAATTTCGAAAGCTTTATCTTGTAACTTTTGATTGGAAGTGAAAGCACAAGCAGAATACTACATAAATGACTTCTAAGATTCAAGTATTTTCACAAAAATAACTAAATAAAAGTGCAAAAATATTTTCAAATGGAAGCTGCGCCAAACACGTCATTAATGTCTACGAAGTAAAATATGATGTACAGCTTGGTTCATAATTATAAGTTTTAATATCATATTGAAGTTATTAAGACGTCTAACTTAAAATCTTAAGGCATAAAGTGGAGTAAACACTGTGTATATATTAAGTATACTGTTTTTGTCCTTCATTCGATGTGGAACTATTCTAATATATCTCTTCACATTAAACCTATTTTAGATTTAGTTACGTGGACTAAAAGATGAGATGCATGGCTTAATTTATGATCTTGGATTCTGATACCATATTGAAGTACACTCAAAACCTTATGATATTGAGTGGGAGTAGGTACCATCTAATTATTGTTTGTTCTGTCTCTTTTTAGATGTGGGACTATTATTCTAACCTAGATAGAATAATAAATCAACTTTTTTCTTTTTCTGCATTTTAACTTTTCCTACTTTTCAGCAGGCAAATGAGACTAGCTTACTTCTCGACGAGCTCGTGAAGACGCTAAAACTAGAAAAGGAAGGACTGGAGGAACTAGCGAAGGTGGCCAGAACAGTTTCTTTCCTAGAGGTTGGTTGGCATTCGATCTCCATGCACTAGCAAATTAACTGCAGAATGATTAAATTACCCATTCCCATTCCCTTTGTTCAGTACTGGAGAAAGATCCAAACTGCCTCAACTAGATCTCAAGCCAAATCAGCTAATACTTGTTATTTGATTCCCAATCGTACGTGGTGGACCAGAAACCCTACGATGGGAACAATGTGCAGGGGCACGATTTTAGCTATGAAGTGCAAGTTCTCTTAGATATAGACTGCTAACCGTAATTAGTGTTGCTTCTCATCTACAGATGAACGAGATGAGCCTAAGAGGGCACCTTGTCCAAGCTACAAAGGAGAACGATTTGATGTTGCGAACCCATCAAAATAGTCTGCTCTACCGAGAGGCAGGCATGAGCAGCTTGGTCTCGGTGCCAGTGAAAGCCTAGCACGGTTCCGCCTCTTGGTAAACTTCTGGAACTGGTCTCTTGGGTGTACTATTTGTAACCTTTTCAAATGGCTGAGGAAGACAGTAATTTACACATGTATACGTACGTATTTATTGATAGAGGATAATAATTTACTCCTGTAAGCACAGCAGAAATGTGATGACACCAAGAACGCGGGTTAGCATCACATATACAAAGCTATTTTTACAGTGTAACAAAGGAATTTAAAGGAAAGGTAAAAGGTTTCCCTCGCTTAGGTAATTTTGTACATTATGTACTCAGGTGGACGGTTCATGTTCTTGGACCTGCACAATGGTCTCAACGCAATTTTGGCCACTGGAGAGATGGTCTAACGCAAGTCTGTGTTTTCCTCTAATTTTGGTGTTTAAAAACAAGAGAGATCCGTTGCCACCGGTGGCACACTATACGCAGTGTGCCATTTTACTCCAAAAAGGTCCTATACTACCATGTGAAAACTATATGCAGATAAAAACTTACTCAATTTTGACATATGAAGTCATAGTTTACAGAGTAGCACATTTGACATTATTTATATCATCCCTTTTTATATCTTTTGTTTGCATAATAAGTTATTACGTGGAGCCCACTGACAGAATAGCATTTACTAGAATAAGAGGTGTTTGGGTTTGAAAGTTTTGTGAGGCCCGCTGACGGAATAAGAAGAATAAGTAATTTTTGGGTTTAAGGTAAAATGACTTATTCTCCGAATACACTATTATGCACCGATATAAGTCATTCCGCTTAAATTAAGCTTATTCTCTCCTTATTCGTCCTTATTCTTCTCCTATTCTCCAATCAAAGTGGCACATTATAATAGTTGAGAAATAAATATCAGATGTATGTAATTTGATTTATAGATAGTTTATTAACAGTAGAAAAGGTCTAACAGTTTGAATCAAATTTTAAAAGTCGATTAAGCTATTTGTAGCATGGTATTTATTTTGTGCCACTGGTGGCAACAGATCCCATTCAAACGAACTTCTAATAATAGAATCTAGACCAAGCACGCTATGGAAGATTCAAACTGTTTGCAACAATATACAACTAGGTCACCAGCTGTACGGCACACCAAGAAGCAATAACTCATAAGGTAAACTAGTTCAACATGAATAAAGGTGATGCGCGCAGATTAATTCTAGAAAAGAGATTCTCTCATTACACGTTATTGAGAGAGGAAATGAGTCAAACATTGTAAAAAAATCTCTAATATGATCTCTAAATTTGACAAATAATTGGGTCCTCCCTCTCAATGTACTCCTAGACTCCGATCTAAATGTGTATTGAGAGGATCTCTTCTCTTAATCCCGTGACATGCATGCATGGTGCCTAAAAACAGTTCAAGCACGATATTGATGTCTCTCTTAACTCATAAACTACATGCATATGAATCATAGTTCCAATTAAAACTCCAATAAAATACTTAATTTTACGGATGAAGCACAATTCATAAGCAAGTGTTCAATCGCACACCTTTCTAATCATCTTTCTATACATTCACGACAAAAGCTATATACTTAACGTACCCAGTGTGCACTCAGGTGAGCACTCCAACATGAACCACCAAAGTGGGCATGTTTGCAGCGGTACGTCTGGCCAAACTGAGGAATCTCGTCGTACAAACAAAGCTCTAAGCCATCTGAAGTAGTAGGGCTGTCAAAATGGGCCCAGGCCCGTTAATAGACCCGTTTGGACCCATCGATTATGGGTCTCGGTATACCCGTTTGCCCATTAAGCTTTCTATTGTCATAGATTGCAAAAATTTGTGAGCGGATTCCTTAGAATTTGGATTTAAAATCAATCCCAATTATCTGGCATATAGAGATTTAAGATGCATAAATTCTATACCAGGCCCATTTATCTTTTAACATCAAATAAATAAGAAGTAGGCCCAAGATCCGACCCATTTATCCATTTATCCGTGACAATTATTAGGTCTGAACCGGTCTGGGTTCATCCATTTTGGGCATGGGTCTACCCAGACCCAGACCGTTGACAGCCCTATGAAGTAGTATGAATATCAGAAAAAATCGTAACAGGCAGTGAAAAGCATAGAAAATGATAAATGAACTACTAATTAATATTCTTTCGGTTGCAGTACTGCCTAGTCCTCACTGAAACTCAAGAATTTTTATATCAACTGAATAATTAGTTTACAACTATACTCCTTTATATAGAAGAGCGGAAAAAAATTAGAAATTTCTTAACATTGCAATGGCAACCCGTTGCCTAAGTTTGCTAAGAAACAATGCTGAGTAATTCTGAAAATAGACACAACTAATTCTACTATTGCCCTAGCGTACAAGTCAATTATGTAAAATAGTAAGAAAAAGTTTACGATGGACAGATGGAAGGAAAAATGAGAGAATTTGGATCTGAAAATGACAGTGACCACAATCAGTGGCGTAGTTGTCGTCGCATCCTTTCCGAATTAGGGTCATAGTAGTCAATCTGAATTTGGAGGGCAAACTTATGCCCATTTTAGTGAAATGTGCACAAATTCATCCCATCAGTATGCCCATGCTCAATTTTGTGCAAATCATAAGGCTCCAACCACTTGATTGCTATTTGGTCTGCATCAGGATGGCTCAAACCTAAGCAAGCAAATTGATCCAAATGAAGAGGAGACGATATCATCCTGACCACCTTTTTCTTTCAGAGTTAAAATTGTGTCTCTCATGTGAAGAAAATAGATCATGATTTAATTAAAAATTAATTGAATGAACTTTCCAAGTTAACTACATTCTAAGTAAGAAAAATATCTAATACAAAATGTGTGGCTTAGAGGCTCTATCAATATTTCCTCTAGCAACCTAATTTCTTCCCAGACAAGGTAAAACACTTGACAGTTAGTCATCCCTCACATGGCCTAAACGAAAGAATCCATTTTGTCTCATCATAACTCTAATATTGCTCTCAAAAAAATGTATGGTTGTAGGATCTAGGCATTTCTCAGTTTAACTCTTCCTCTTCTGAATCTCCTGATGCAATTGCTAGCCCCGATGTGTATAGAAAACCCAAGGAAGGGGGAAATTGGGTTTTAAAATTTTGCTTTGAAATCCATGAAGATGTGAACTTTAAGCAGACAAGTGACAATAGAAATTAAGCAAGCAATTACACACAAAGAACAGACGCTGTATAATGGTTCGATTCCAATGAATAGGGCGTATGTCCACTCTTCTACACCTCGTAAAATATTTCAGTAGATGAAGAATCTAGTACACATGCTAGTTATGGCTTAACTAGCCTTACACACGGTGTATAATGCACCAAAGAAAGCTTAAGCCCACCACACAAATACCAAAATGCCACAAGCAAGAAAAACCAAGGGAAATAGGGATTAAGAAGGAGCTCGATGAAGATTTAGATGCCGAAAAGCCGTAAGTATGGCTTCTATGGAGCACTTGGGAAGAGCTCTCTCTCTCTCTCTCTCTCTCTCTCATATGAAAAAACTTAAGCACATTGGGATGAGAAAGCCCTTTCAAAACCTTAAAGCCGTTGGTGGTAGGCGGGCTCCAACGCTCAAATTTGGTTCTTACGTAATTTTAAAAAGTGAAAATCAATCGACTGTTTCGATGAACCAGTCGACTATTTTGATTAGTCAAAACACAGAAAACTCTTGGGTGGGAACCTTGTGAGAAACAATTAGCCATTTCGATGCAATCCATACCGTTTAAGGGTTCCTCAACAACATGCATGTTTTACTGTCACATACGGTCAACCGTTTTCATGGGATCTATCAACTGTTTGCCCTGGCCTACTGAGTTTGAATTCCAACTTCTACCAATATAACAACCACACACCTTGGCTGTCTTTGGAGTCTTAGGATAACATATTTAGATCTTCGTAGACGATTTTTGACTATCACATCACAATAGAACACATGATTAGTATACTAAATGTGATTTTGTCATTAATAAAACTAGGCGTTAAGTGCAAAAACACTCTTCTCGTCTAAGATAAGGATCACTTCAGTATAAGGAAAGAAAAAAACTCTGCAGTGGTGAATGCATGGGGGTGACATGCGTGGTAGATAGTCCAAGTGTCTGCAGATGTTTCTCCCTTCTAGCTATCATTTTAAAAATTTTAGGAGTCTCCAGTCGTCTAAACCCACCACACAGGCAGAGTGCCTTCTCGTTCTTGAACTGTGGGAGTTCTCTCCTCTCTTCTACTAAGGTGATCCTTATCTTCCCATACAGGTCAGCTGGCCATAAATTTCTCAATTCATCATCGAACTGTACAATTCAAACTGCCGTTTATTAATAGAGCAGCAAGCATTCTTAAAAGCCAGCCAAGTAGTGATCCTTTTCTTGCTTCATCGCACAACTGGTAACACTGTTCGAAGGAACTAGTACTAGAACCGCAGGACTTAATGGTAGACGGCAGTTCTGAAAATTATCTTCAACCCCCCTACACTCGTAGTTAGCTTAGAAAATTATCTGTGTTCCACACTTCTTAGCTCATTTGCTTTTAGTTTTAGAACACTAGTTAATAATTTCCTTAAGGATGAACATGTCTTTGCACTTACAATTCTAAACTTGTTTGTATTTTTGAAAATGACAGTCTACATGGCGATCAAATGGCTGAAGGACCATATTCTAGCGCAACGATGGCCTCAAAGGAAAATACTCCAAAATAGGAGAACTTCGTACACCCCACAATAACAAAGGCATAACATATGACTATGAGAGTCACAATTATAGCCTCTGCTGATAGCACTATTAAGTTTATGAGTGTGGTTCCTCTGAGTGTAGATTTAGACTGAACTCAGTCAGTGCAGAAAGAGAAAGAATGAATTTTTCATAAAAGCTCTTCCTCGGGAATGAGAAAAGCCCATGCCCTTGCACTGCCTGAGTTCATTCTAAACCTGTACTTAAGAGGATCTGTATTCTTAGTTTATTGTTTCAAAATAAACATTGTTAGCCTCAACATATCACGCTTGGAAGGAGCAACGCCTTCTAATAGATCCTATGAGCTCATTCTCACAGTATTGATCTTTTGGACAAAATAGAGAATAACATACTAAGAAGAGTAGTATTTCCAAGGTTTTTGCTGAAGCATGGCATCTTAAACTTATGTTTGCAAATAACACCAAAACAATAGAATGACATGCTTTCACTGAACAAGTTTGGCTTTCATTGGACAGAATGTCCAAAATTAGACATGATGGAAGCTGTGTAAGGTGGTATATATATTTGATTTGTCTTATCAGAACTCTTGTCTGAAGCAGTCAGCATGTTTGACAAAACTGTTAATTTCATCGATTGCTTCCTCTTCCAATGTCCACTTCATGTTTTCCCCCCCACACCATCACGACCTTTTGCAATAATAACGGCAACGGGAAAAGGAAAGGATCGCCACTATAGCTGGGATTCCTTTACATCGATCAGGTGAAGCTTGCTTCTTTGATTGTTTTTAATTTGTCTCCAATCTGATTTAGTAAGTTGTATTATTCTTGTCCTAAAAAGATAGAAATTTGTCTCTCTCTAATTTGGAAGAGGACAACTACGTATTCACATGTATATTCTGTAAGGTTTTGAGTTGGATGGCCTAATAACTTCAACATATTCAACATGTACTACAATAAAACAGGTCAACCCCACCTGTTTATCAAACATTGATCAGTTTCATGAATTTCTTAATTGTTTTCATCACTATGTTGCATCGGTTTCATTTTCATATTTTAGACAACACATTAGATCTGGTATGTTAGACTTGAGCGTTATCAAACAAGATCAAACTTTTATTTAGTGCGAATTTTGATGTGAAAATGGAAATTGAAGTCCAGACTTTGTTTGAAGTAATTTTTCTAATCCGACTTCCCCTCTAAAGTTGAGACCACGTGAAGTCAGGTTTTTTTCGAATCTGAGATCACGATTTGGCGTCAAAAGTGTGGATCATCTAACTAAAAAAATTTGAAGCATGTTAATTCCATGAAACGTTTACATATAATATTAAAAAGACTACTTACAAAAACAAATTAAAGAAAATCCACACAGAGACGAACCTGCATGAAGTTTAACGTGCCATGCTCCATGGATCCTAGAGGACCACCATGGACATAGCGTGCAGGCTGCCCTCATCCGATGGCAGCACCCGGAGCCGCCTGCCGCTGTCCGTCCTCCCAGACACCAGCCGGAGGGCCCTCCCCCATCTGCCCCCATCCACGGCAGCCAGCAGGCGTCCCTCGAAGAATATCCGGCGCAGCCGGAAGAGGAAGAGCCTGGTGGAGAAGACGAGCTCTCCGAGAGTGCGGGGGGTGGAGCTGCTGAGGGAGAGCTTGAGCACGAAGGGCACCAGCAGGGCCGCCAGCAGCTGCCCGGCGCAGTGCCCGTGGCCGGCCGCCGCGAACAGCTTGAGCTTGGTTATCGCCACCAGACCGTGCAGCACCATCGACGTCGTTCGGAGGCAGGCACCTTTTTGTCGTCGCAGCTCTCTACGAACTAAGCTACTTCTGCACTAAGTAATCCAATCGGGGAACTTTGGAATGGAGTGGAGTTGGGAGTTGAAAGGGGCAGGTGGGGGAAGACGATCCATGTGGGCACCAGTACTGTGGAATAATAATTAAGGAGGCTTCCTTGCGTAACTATGAGCCCATCCATGGCCATTGGCATGGAGGCACCGATCACCTCAATATAGGGTTAGAGGGCACTCACAGTCTTCATTATGTGAATGCCAACTGAATAAATATAAGGGTTGATTTTTCTCTTTCTTTTCTCTTTTTTTTTTTTTTTAAATAATCATCCAATCAAATGCTAAGTTTAGATGGTATCTGAACTCAATAGTCTTTTTCAAAAAGAATAGTTGATATCATCTTTTAACAGTCATACAATCAAATGTCAAATTTGGATGGTATCCAAACTCCATGATTTTTAAAAGATCTTTTGCACATATACATCCAGAAAGTAGTGTGTTCATATCTATACCCCTAACTACTATATATTATATAAAATACTCTTAAAGACCTCAGAAATATTGCGATTATATCTCTTCATCAAAATATCATGAATTTCAACTGAAGATGTCAAAAAGATTCCATAAATTTTGATAAAGATATGAGCATATAAGTAAAATCCTAATGAATTTAGGACTATATCATGTAGAAATATTTAAATTTTTTTTGGCATATTCAATTATAGTTCACAGCATTTTGAAGGAGAAGTATGACTATGTTGTTTCTGGGATTTTTATGATATTCTATGTATTATATGGGAGTTGGAGATATAAATACAAACACGTACGTTAAAGTTTCAAGAGTATATATGTAAAAAACTCTTTTTTAAAGAATTGGTCAATATCTACCTACATAAGGTGACCTACTTTTCCGGACGCCACCACCTTCCGCATTATTCATGCATGGGGACGGACTATTTTGCGTTTGGAATCAGCCAATCCCTTGTGCATGGAGGTGTACCTGACAAGCCTAGTGCAGGTCTCCTACGTATATGTTACGCCGCAAGCAGCGTTTGAAACGTTCCTAGATTGTCTGTTCGTAGCGTTTAAAACGTTCTTGGATTATCTGACCGTGAAAACAATTAATAAGGTGTTTGGTTGCATTATAATGTAGTTTTTTTTTACAAATATATATTTTTATAACAAAAATATATTAAAAATAGTGTTCGGTGGAACTGTCAAAATATATCTCGATAAGACCTTTAACTCATAAAACAGGATAAAAATAAAAAGAGGGGAGACCTAGTTTTATTATTTATCATGGAGACATGAAACCAAATCCCGTCGGGCCGTCACCCCTAACCTTACGAAACCAACCCTCCCACCTGTGCCCCTGGTCTACGCGCTGAAGACGGGCACCGCGACGGTGAAGTAGAACGCCGCCTGCGCACTGCTGAACCTGGCCATGATCGAGGACAACCGGGCGACCATCGGGGCGTGCGGGGCAATCCCGCCGCTGGTGTCACTGCTGCTGCACGGATCCAGCCGGGGGAGAAGGACGTGCTGACGACAGTCTACAAGCCATGCACAACGCGGCAGAACAAGGGATGGGCAGTGAGCGTAAGCGCGCTGCGTCCGCTGGTGGAGCTGGTAGTGGAGCACGGCGCGGGCACCACGGAGAAAGCCATGCCGGTGCTGAGCATCCTAGCGGGATTCCCCGAGGGGCGCGCGGCCGTGCTCGAGGAGGGCGGCATCTCGGCGTTGGTGGAGGCCATCGAGGATGGCTCCGTGCCGGGGAAGGAGTTCCCGTGGTGACGCTGCTGCATTTTATAATTTAAAAATCATTATACTTTTTATTTTAATATAATTTTTATAATAAAATTATATAAAATATTACAATACAACCAAACACCTTATAAGGATTTTTACTTTTCAGTTTTTATAATTTCTTAATATTCTTTATAAGCTCCTGCAATCTTTATATTCTTTATTTTTCCTTAAAATTATTTAAAACATCTCTTAAAAGGTCTCTCAACTCTCCTTAAAAAAAAAAAAAAAACCTCTAGAATGATATTTTAAAGATGATTCATAGATTATGGGGGAAGGAGGGTTTAAGGAAATATGAAGATTGCAAGAGTTTACATGGAATATTGGAAGATTATAGTGATCGAAAAGTAAAAATCTCAAATAATTAATTAAATTATCTTAAGATAGTGTAGAATAGGAATTATGAAAACCGATGCTTATTTACATACTTCATATTATTATAGATGACCTTTAGACCTTAGGTTAATACTACTTTCCATTTTGTTAATAGGAAATAAAGCTTAAGAGTCTTTAATTTAGTAGTCGTTTATCTTCAAAGTATTCAAAGTACCTCCGAATAGTCTACGGTCCATCGAAAGATGGATTACAGGATTCTCAACATGATCTAACTTTCCTTTGTGACCAGTGACTACAGTTGCACTACAAAAAAACAGGTCTACCTCTCTGTCCAGAAAATGTAGGTGTATGCCCCAAAATAGCAGGTATAGACCTTTACCTATAACACTCTATAAGGCTATGTAGACAATAAAAAATACATCAGGTACAACAAAAAATGGAGGTGCTGGCTAGATTCTATACCTATGTTTACTACACATAGTAGGGATTTTCATCTATTTACAAGTGTAAATACTGATAAAAATTTCAAAACATACCACTACTCCTTCCTTAGGTATTGGATTCACAAATTTCCTTTCATGATTATATGTTTGTAGGTATTAAAAACAATTATTAAAATAAAATGAACTCTCATTTGGAGAACCCTCAATATTGATTTCAATTACATTCAAAATATACACATGCAATCATCAATACAATAATCACATGTCACATGCACCAATAGCCACCAATATACCCACATGTACCCTGGAAGATCTTACACTCTCCACACACGTTCACTACCATAATCTATCAATAACAATCAAAATTAACATTCACATTCGCATTCATACGCGAGATCATCAACAAATAATCTCTTGTATCACACATCTCATGTTAAATTTGTTCAGTTCAAGTAGACATATTGCAATATATAAATATTCATCTTGCATCCAAGTAGAGAATCCAAATATCAAAAAGATGCCCTATTCATCCACAACTATCTAAACATGATAATCCCATACACTTGTCATCTAAAGCATGTAACCATATACGCGGTGGCGGATGCAGAAATTTTATCTAAATAGGTCGTATGGATCATTATTATATATATCAGTAATTTATTTTTATTATATTAAAAATATTACAATAAAATTAAAAATAAATATATTCTAGTCATTATAAAAAATGATATACTTCAATAAAAATGATACACTTCATTACAAGGAGTTTTGTTTTCCAGATGCACTCAACGAGTTTTTTATTAAATCATAAATATAAATCATAATAGTATGTAGATGAGCTACCACCCAGACTCACTAGATTACATATCTTGTCTATAATGATGTCAAGATGTCAAGGCCGATTACACTTTGTAGTTATGTAGCTACAGTCACAATCGAGGAAGAGAGGAGGGGGAATTGCTGAAGAGCAAAAGAGGTTAGCCGAAGGTAGCATTGAACTACCATTTTCAGGAAGGCCGAGTGACAATGGAATGGAGGGGGGCCCGGCCCAGATGGCAGGGCACAACAGAGGTAGGGAGAGGAGAGAACGGCGGGGCTGTTGGACCAACGGGGCACTATAGTGGTAAGTTATTGGGCTGATATCGACAAGGGCTCTCAGTGCGTAACAGTTCAGGTCGATTTTCGTGGGCCCCATGTCCACCATTGAGCTAAGCTTCAAGTGGGGCTAGGGTCATATAGGTCATCTAAAAAATTCAATGGAGTCATCTTATGCCCAAATTTTTGGCTTCTCTTATTAGATTAGGACCCTTGTAATAGAATTTCAAATTTTCAGTGGGATCACATAACCACACTAAATGTAAGTTGGGTCTGCCACTACAGATATGAGAAAATAAATGACCACTTTTCCTAACTTAAGTTTGTCATACGTGCCACCTTTACAACCATCATGTGAGAAAGAGAAGTATTCATGGTTGAGGATGGATTTGACATCTTGAAGTATATATTAAATTTAACCTACATATGAAGGCATGCAAATATGATATTTAATCTAATAATTAAGGAGTAAATTATAAAGTAAGTTGCAAAAAAAAAAAAATCAACTTGCATATTATATAAGCCACAAAATGAGACTTCCTAATGACATCCCTCATCTTCTTTTGATGGCAGTCTTCGATAAGAAGTAGAACATCCAGCTTACAACAAAGATATTTCATAGTAGACATTATTAATTTGCCTACTCATCACCATATTAACTTTGTCCAAGGACATATACTCACATGTTGTCCATCTAAGTCTGTAACACCTAGCATCTTAGTAGATTAGTTTTCAAATTTATTAATTATTCTGTATTTTTTTGAATTTTTATTGAGTTGCCTAAAACCCGTCGCCCTAGACAGATGCGATTTTAGAGTTTTTTTAGTCCGACCTGTGGCCGACTCTCTCTTCTCCCAGTATAGTCAAAAAAGGTATATACGATATTGTGTAAGCAAGAGTGACATTTTGGATATGTTGTATATAAAGATGGTTTATATGAAATTAACCCTAAAAACAATTCCTTCTCAACCTACATCACTTGTTACTTCAACAGAAAATCCTTCTCAACCTCAATCCTTAACCATAACACGCGCAAATACTTTTACACATAAAAATAGAATTCACTAAAATGAATTTAATTGTACGTCTCACTGACCACCCCCACCCCATCCCTACCAACTGTAAGTTGGCCCTTCTACCCAATAAAAAAGCGGCCAGGTCCAATTCCACGAACCCTAGAGTTCTTAACTAAGCATTTTCCAAAACCCATTGCTAGTGGGGTGTTTGTTTTCTTTTTTGGGTGTTTTCTCTCTTAAAATAAAAATTATGAGTAAATAGCAGTTGTACCGTGTTTGGCGTAGATTTTTTTAGGAAAGGAACATCTTGCCTTATAAAACTCCGCCAGAATAAATACAACCAATCATTTCCAAGAGTTATTGAGATTTTTTCAAACAAGTCTACGATTAAAAGATAGCAGTTTTAAAATTTCGGATAAAATTTTAAAGGAAACAACTTTTAAGAGAGTATTCGTACTCTTAAAATAAAAACATTCCCAAAAACTATATAAGGTAAGAACTCTAGTTATTGATGGTCATCTCTACAACAGCTCTACGGGGGACTAACATGGGGATGTGATTCTCCTCTCGAGATGGAGATCTTTAAGAAATTAAAATCCCACATCACTAACCCCCTCGCCTTCCCTAACTATCTATTTAGATTTTTACATAAACCCAATACAGTCTCACTTATCAAGATCAAACACATCTTGAAAAAATAAATTAAGAAAAAAATTACTATTTAATTCCACTGACCACCTTTTAACTTATAAAAATAAAGAAAAAAAACACTTGGGTAAAGACTACACAGCCTGAAAAAGAGATCAATAAAATCACAGTAAAATCTCTCAGAAGCATTGGCCAGAAACCCCATTTGGCCAGGAAGCACTCCCAGCAAATAGGCGCATCTAGGAGCACTATCAAAAAATCCTCCTCTTCAACAAAACCCATCCGGAGAATTTAACAACCCATTTGGTTTACAATTTCTCTTTTCTTCAAGAGATGGCAGATCCGTGAGCAGGGAGAGTCAATTTGATGACATTTAGTTTATTTTTTAGCTTCCACCTAAAAGTTACAACTTGAAACTTCTTAAATTGGAGAAAAAGTAGAGTAGTCAGAGGGGATTGCACTTTTATAACAACATAAAATGAATTATAATCACTTGCATCCATCTTTTTTCATGTTATACGAGAAAGTCAAAAATAACTTTCAACTAAAAGTTGTGCCAAACACGTCCTTAGAAAATAGAAAGATTACAGGTATAAAGGTACTTGGAAGCTGCCACAAATATACCCTAAAACTTCCATGAGCATTTTCACCGAATCAAAATAGTATGATGCTAACCAAGGGAGAAACTTCTCGATTTTTTATCTTCATATTTAGTAGTTGAGGCTGATTGGTCTATTTTTTAAACTGTAAAATAAGCCCTCCTCCCACCCATAAGGAACTGACAACAATAACCCTCATTTGGCTTCTCCTTAATGGAGGCAAGAATAGTAGGAAACTCGTTTTTGTTTTGTCCAAATTATTTACGAGGCTTCCCTGAGGCAGAAAAGTACAAACAAGGTACTTTTACTAAACCTTTTTTTTTTAGTAAAAGATTTTTTTCTGGCGACATTTCTGTGCTCTTCAGATGGTTATTTCCAATTTGAAAACCCATCATAGAAAATAATATTGTTTTCACAAATTCCGCCACTTAGGAGGAAACTAGGACATAAGCCCCTACGAACTTGTGAAATATAAATCTCTCCTCCTAAACAACCACTAAAAGTGAGATTTAGACCTATACAATTACTGAAGGTGAAAATTAAACATATAACCTCTCTACTTATGTCATTGAGCTCTTTAATAAGAAGAATAGAGAACTCACCCGTAATATCTCGAAAGGACCTGTATGATAGGAGCATTGTGGCAATGGACAATTAGACTTGTACTAAACTCTGTATGGATTCAACTAATATCCACTTACACCAGTCTTTTCCTGAAGGTGTCGGAAACGGCAAAGAACGGACATAGAATACAGCAACAGCTTAGTGACTTTCAGTCCAGCGGACGGTCAGCCTTCTTTGATTAAATTTCTTAGCAAACTTTTCAAATCGCGTGGTTAAATGTGTAAGTTCAAGGAAATTTTCAAATTCAATTTATAAACAAGCTGTATTTGAACACATTCTTCCCCATTTCATTTAACCTCGTCAACAAACTCATTTAATAATTTTTAAGTATAATTTTTAAATAATTTTAATACTTTCTGAATTCTTTAAGTCCTTTAACATCTATTTCAAATCTTCAAGTCCGAGTGGGGACTAATGGATATATAAGCCTCTCCACTTAGTCACATATTGAAATTTTTATAAAGTTACATGGGGATGACTTTTTTTAAACCCACCCTCACATTACCTTACTAATGTGGTTAACACTCTGTGGACTTGGACTCGGGCAATTAGTTGTGCAAATTTTTGAGGGTAAGTCATATCGCTGTAATGTGTTTTGAGTTGAACTTTAGAAACTTTTAGCTTTAAAAACTTGGATTTTTTTACAAAGAAACCCCCTAAATCTTTTAATCTTACAAATAAATCCCTCTAATCCGACTATTTATATATAAGCCCCCACAATCTTCAAATGTTTATTAAAAAGCCCTCTCGGTCAGATCTGTAACGTAGCCGTTAAGAGAGCACTAACCAACATTGGGTTAAGTTTACCCCCTGGTTACCCTTCTATCCTCCCCCTCCCCTCCCCCTCATGGTGGCGGCCAGCTAAAGCAGGTACTACAGAGGCCACGACGGCTTGAACTTGTCGCTGACCAGTCACCGGCCACCCTTGCTGCGGAGGTAGATAAGGAGGGTGATGGCGCCACCGAGGGATTCGGTGTAGAAGAAGCAGGGGAGGGACGGGGAAACGCGGGCTTGAAGGTGTCGAAGATGTAGACGGAGCTGGAGACGACGGCCGGATCAACCTTGAGGGATGCCATTCTCCCTGTTGATATCCACTTGGTCACGGCGGCGGAGTCACCCGAGTACGCACTCCTACAGCGCTCCCTCAGCCATGCCTCCGCCCTCGGGCTCGATGCCGAGCAGAAGCCTGCCTTACACTGCTAGGGCGATGCTGACAGCGGCGAAGAGGCCACAGACGCACCAACCTCCTCCCCGTTGTTCCCAGGGTGACCCTCCTGTAGATCGCCTGCCGAGAGGCACCCAATCCAGTGGGGGAAGCGGCCAGCGACCACCCAGAGCCGCAGGTGTTCGTGGTAGATCTACTCTCGTTGTCCTCCCCGTCGTTCCGAGGGTGACCCTCCAGCAGATCGCCTGCCAAGAGGCGCCTGATCCGGTGGGGGAGGCAGCTAGTGACCACCTGCAAGTACCCCTTCACCTCCTCCTCCCTCACTCCCTCCCTCCCCACGGCCGGGTCCAGCACCTCCATCCCCCTCCCCACCTCCGCTGCCGCCCGCGCCCACGCCACCATCCCCACTTCCTTCCCTCCTCCCCCAGCACTGGTAAGTTGGGCCGCTGCCCCGCCGCCACCTCCAACATCAGCACCCCGAAGCTGTACTCGTCCGCCTTCGCCAGCCCGAAGTCGATGAGCTTCACGTCAAAGTCACCGTCGAGGAGCACGTTGCTGGCCTTGATGTCGTAGTGGATGATGTTGGGCCAGCAGCCGCCATGGAGGAAGACGAGCCCTGTGGCCACCCCACGTACGATCCAGAGGCGCACCACCCAGGGCCTCGTGGAGCCGGGTTTCGAGGCTGCCCTACTCCAGGAGCTCGTAGATGCGGGGCGATCGATGCCGGCAGCGCAAAAGCCGAGGAAGCAAGCAAGGTTGCGGTGGCGGATCTGGCCAAGGGTCTCCACCTCCGCGTGGAACTCGCAGACGCCGTGAAAGGCGTCGAGGGCCAAGCACTTAACCGCGAGGGTGTCGGGGTCGAGGTGTGGCTGCAGTGGATAGGGATAGGGGCGTCGGCCGTCAAGGGTGCCGAGTGTTACGAGAAGACAAAATATTCCATGGTTTTATACACCATAGTAAACGTCTATTAATCAGAGGGACTTTTTAATAAACATTTGAAAATTGTGGGAACTTATATGTAAATAGTTAGATAAAAGAGTTTATTTATAATATTAAAAAATTATAGGGACTTATTGTTAAAAAAACCCTTAAAAACTTAGACTAAATCTGTCACAGACGTTCTCCTGAGCTCTTTGATACTCAACTCAAATTCATTCAATATCTAAATGTTGATGTATATACAGTAGGTCTAGATTTAATATGCTCTAGATTTAGTATGTACAGATTGGTAAGCATGCTGGCCTCTTGTCCTATTATGGACTTTTGTACTTGTATATATCAAGGTTCAATACAATGGAGAAAGTTATGCTTCCTTCAATTCAGTACTCGTAACATGATATCAGAGCGGGCCTTTCCTGATGGGCTGTTATATTCCATCCGATCCGTTCATAGCGTCAATTATATCGTAACCATTCAGATTCGGCGCCAGGAGGGATGTTGAAGTTTAGTCCTATATCGGATTCTCTTTGGGCGCTTTTCCTCTATATATGTTGAGGATTCCCTCAACTCAATGCCTAGGTTTTGAGTTCGAGTTCGGGCTTCTTTAACATGGTAGCAGAGCCGAGGGTGAGGTTTCGGTTTTCCTGAGCATGTCTGTCTTCCTCTGCGCCGCTGCCGTTCGCCTCCGTGTGTTGAGTGCGTTTGCCAGTGGCCCGTTCGCCTCTGTGCGTCTCCGTTCTGCCGTTCCCAAGGCCGTCCGCGTTCCTAGCGGGCTGCTCCCTGCCAGCCTTGGTCTTGCAGGAGCGTTCCGTTCGCGTTCCTGGAGCCTTGGTTGCTGCTCCCTCCCAGCCTTGGTCGGGTTTTCGGCTCTAGGCTCCTGGCTGGAGGGATCCGGTCACCCCCTGCAAAGCCCCTCCGATGGATCCGGTCACCAATCGCAATATAAGGTAGATTGCCATGGCTGTATTAAGTTTTATTTCTGCGTCGGATATTCCAAAAATGGATCTTCAATTAAAAGATGCCAATAATTATGCTGTATGGGCTGCTACTGTTCGATCTAATCTCCGTACTGCTAAGTTATGGGGATATGTTGATAGGACTATTATGTATCCGGAAGTTGAAATTGAGTCATCGGCAGGAAAAGGTACTACTATTTCTTGCATTCAGATTTGGAAGGATAATGATGAGGTTTTATGAGTTATATTTTTCGTTCGGTTGATCCTTCTATTCGTCTGGATCTTTTGGATTTTACTACTTCTCGAGCACAATAGACTTATCTTGCCAGACGTTATATTCAGTCTAGTGGTGCTCGAGAGTATCAGCTTCGTAGTGAACTTAACAGTATTCGTCAGGGTGAACTGTCAATTCAGGAGTTCTTCACTCGTCTTCGACGTATCTGATTAGAATTAGATGCTATGCATGTCTCTGGTCGTATTTCTACGTGTTCTTGCAGTCTTCAACAGGATCGGCAGCATCTCTATCACTTTTTAATGCGTCTTCGTCCTAAGTACGAGGCACTTCGTACTCAGCTTCTACATCGATCCCCTCTGCCGAGTCTGGATGATGCTCTTACTGAGCTTATTGCAGAAGAGACACGACTGCGAGCTCTGGAGACGTCTGGCACTCCATCTGAAACTGTTCTCGCTGCCGCGTTGCGGTCTCGCTCATCGGAGCCTTCCATATTTTCTCCGCTACTTGACACTCCGACGCACTCACATGGCATGGATTCTTCATCACAACTTGGTGACTCAGTTAGCACACCGACGAATCTTTTCTGCAAATACTGTCGCAACCGTGGCCACACTGTTGATCAATGTCGGAAGCTTCAGCGTCGCCAACGTCAGTCTCGTCCCATTGCTGCTGTGGCGGAGTCGCCTCCTTCTGTGCCGTCGCCTACAACTCCGTCTGGGTTAACTTCTCAAGGAAGTTTTCTTGGCGTGACGCAACTTGCCGGATAGATACAACAGATTCAACAACTTCTTCAGACCGCTGATTTCTTTTCTGAACCTTCCGCTCTGTCTGCCGCCACTGGTACTGTTTCAAACTGGATCTTAGACTCTGGGGCTTCCCATCACATGACATCTAATGATTCTATTCTTGTTAATTGTTCTCCTGTTCTACCACACCTCCGGATCCATACTGCAGATGGTACCCCTCTCTGTCTCCAAGTGTGGCTCCATTACTACTGACTCTGACCCCTCTGGTCATCTCACCATCTCTTGTGTTCTTCATGTTCCTCATCTTTCTATGACTCTTGTTTATGTTAATAGCCTAGTTGATTCCGGATATCGTATTTCATTCACTTCCTCTTCTTGTGATGTGCAGGATCTACGTACCGGCCAGAGGATTGGAACGGGTCATAGAAAGGGTGGCCTCTACTGCTTGGACACGTTGCATCTTCCTCGGTCTGCACTTACTGCGTCATCTTCTCTAGGACGTCCTTCTACTTCTGTCGATCTGTGGCATCGTCGCTTGGGTCATCCATCTGCAGCTCGTCTTCGATCTCTTTTTCAGTCTGGTGTCTTAGGTCCTAGCACGTCATTTTCTTTGTCTCATTGTGAAGGTTGTAAACTTACTAAACATACAGCTCTTCCTTTTTATTCCCATGAGTCTGCTTCTACTCATCCTTTTGATTTAGTACATTCTGATATTTGGGGTCCTTCTCCTATTCTGTCTATGACTGGCTTCTTATATTACATCAGTTTTGTGGATGATTGTAAGCGTTTTACTTGGGTTTACCTACTTCACAAGCGGTCGGATCTTCTCTCCATTTATCGCCAGTTTACTGAGACGGTGTCCACACATTTTCATTGTCGTATTAAAGTTCTCAGAACTGATGGTGCTCGTGAGTGTCTTTCTTCATACTTTCATTCGCTTCTGGCATCCCATGGCACACTTCCTCAGCTCTCCTGTCCTTATACACCTCAACAGAATGGTCTTGCTGAGTGCAAACATTGTCACATCCTTGATACTTCTCGCACTCTTCTCCTTTGTGCCTCTATGCCCCATACTTTTTGGGTCGAAGCTGTTCTCACATCTGTGTTTCTCATTAATATCACACCATCTTCTGTCCTGTTGGGTGGCACACCTTATGAGCGTCTTTACTCTGCCCCTCCCGACTACGGCCGTCTTCGTACCTTTGGTTGTACATGTTTTGTACTGTTGCCCTCTCACGAACGCACTAAACTCACACATCGAACTGTTAAGTGTGTCATCCTTGGCTACAGCACAGAGCACCTTGGATATCACTGCTATGATCCTACTGCTCGTCATCTTCGTATCTCTCGTCATGTCACTTTTCTTGAGCATGTTCCCTTCTTCTCCACTAACTCACAGGATCTCTCCTTCCTGCATGATCCCTCTTCTACTTCCTCTATTGTTCCTGGTCTTCCGGGTCTTCTACCCTCCGATGACCCCCCCAATTCTACATCTCTATTCGAGCCCGAGCCATCAAACTCCTCTATGGCTCCGCTGCCCACCTCCCCTCCTGCGTCTCCTATTTCTCCAGTCTCCAGTCAACGTGCTCCCGCCTTAGAAGATTCTTCGGGTTCTTCAGTTGATGCCGCTCTTGTTCCTACTCCTCCTCTGATGGCTGTAGATCCTCCTCGACGCTACCCTCAGCGCTCTCACCGCCCTCCTGACAAACTTGACTATGATCCTACTGACTTTTATTATCCTCAGTTTTCAATCTTTCTTACAGTTATTCACACTCATCAAGAACCTCAAAGTTTCAGACAGGCTGTTCAGTTACCAGAATGGCGTCAGGCTATGCAGGAAGATATTTAGGCACTTCAGCAGACCCATACATGGGATCTTGTACCACTTCCTTCTGATGTCTCTCCTGTCAGTTGTAAGTAGATATACAAAATCAAGACTAAGGCTGATGGTTCTATCAAGCGTCATAAGGCACGGCTTGTGGCACGTGGTTTCACTCAAGAGTATGGCATTGATTATGAAGAGACTTTTACACATGTGGCAAAGATGACTATTGTTCGCACTTTACTTGCTGTTGCCGCAGTTCGTCGTTGACCTCTATCAGCTTGATGTGAAGAATGTTTTTCTCCAGGGGATGACCGGATTTGCTGTAACACTAAAGAAGTCAAGTTTGACAACTATTTTCGATATTCGGTTCGAATTTTAGCTCCATTAAAAATTAATTGAACCGAGTTTGAAACTTTTAACAGGACAACACTCAACTCATCTGGTATGCACTCCTATTCAGTATAAGCAATCATCAGCGTGGAAAAGGAATCTTGAATTGCACTTGGCTTCACGCAAAACATGGGCATGATATTTGTGTGTCTCTCTTGACATCGTATGTGTATTTATACAGTATTTGAGATTATTTGACATTATTTCCATCTATGTTGGAGCCTCCAAGGTACTCCGTGACCCTTTCAAAGCAAAAAAAAAAAGGGTACTCCGTGACATTTCGTAAGGCAGGTCGCCGAAACAGGTTTCAGTGTTCTGCGTATGGAAACCCGTACCACTGCCTGTTGATGACTTTCAACATGAGCATTATGCTTTATGAGAATTGAGAAACTTATGACTTCAGAATAGTTAATTCACTGTCCGGTCTATGGGCTGAGAGAATCCACCATATGTTTTCATGTCCACTTCACCAGCTCAACTCAGGAAAGAAAAGGAAGGTTCGTCTGCAGCGATCGATTTTGAAGAGGAGCAGAGGCATTTAGGGAAATGCTTCACACCTTCCAACCATGGTGGCTGCCACCCAACAAGCAGGAGCATCGGGGGAATAAACAGTTGCTAATTCAATGCAGGATGAAATAATTATGTCTAAAATTCTGAACTTAAGATGTCCATGAGTATACAAGCAGATAGATTATTGCAATGACAATTGATACAATTTTAAAACTAAAGGTTATAACATGTAACAATACCAGTACCTCAGTCAATATGCTGCTAGAGATTAATATGCTAAAGACACCGTTTCTTGATACCACCATGGATACGGTGAACAAAAACACACCACGTTCTAGAAGATTTGCAGTATATCCCTAGCATAAAGTTCCTCCTGTTGAGGGCACAGAATGTTTGTCCAAGATTGCGAAAGGTAGGGTATACTGCTACAGATTGTAAATATACTAAACTAATGGCTGAAAAGAGCCAAATGACCTTGTAACTTCAGAAAATGGGTGCTCGCCAACCTTTTGATTAGGAAAGCAGCACATACCAGTGTAGACAGCTGTATCTTGAGTCCTACTCTTTAGATGGAGTAACTCTATTCGTGGGCAGGGGGGAAAAAGTGAAAGCTTATGTATTCAATATCAGGTAACGGCCCGATACATTACAAGTGGGCAGGACGATTTCCAATGCAAATGGGAATATGACATCTCCCTAATAATAACGTAACTATGACATCTTCTAATACTCATGTACCTAGGACAAGGACGTCTCCCTAATAGTAATGTAATTAGAACACACACGAGGCTAATCCAAGCAGAACTAGTGTCTGTTAGTCCTACGCTAAGTATAGCCTTAGTCTAAGTAGAACAAGGATAAGCGAGAGAGGTAATGGAACACTAACGACAAAAATGAATAGTCAAAAAATCAGTAAGACAGTGAAAGAACAGCAATGTCAATATAGGAAAGCATTGTCAAGATCCCAAACTAGATAACTTAAATTGGACATGAACAATCTAAGACCAATTATAAACTGTTTTGGAATCTCTGCAAACCATTGCAATGTTTGTATTTTGCCTAAACATTTCGAGAACTATTGATGAAATTATTTTACTGATCCCAGGAAAATTAAGTGCAGTCTGACAGCACCATTTGCCAATCACTTAACTGCACAAATACCTTATGATTGTGAATGGAACAATGGACGTGCCATAATTACATGCATCGATCAATCAACTAATAGCTTTTTCTCATAACAATTGCATGGCCACAAGGAAAAGTTACTATTGAACCTGAACAAACAACATGCCAGTTGGGATGATCCCGCCCAACCCAAAATGCAATTGCAGGCATACCTAGAGGTCAGACTGCTCAACAGATCACATATAAAACCTGTTAATGGCTTTCCAGGAGTGACCAGGGACTCAGGGACATAGCTGGAGTCCATAGAGACTCAAAGATCAGGCAATGAATCTGCCAACACAGACCTTTCATGAGCTTACAGTGGACGACATCCATTTTTCATTGAAATATTCCCTCAATCCTCCATAAGTGGTTCAGAATTTTGGTTTGCATATGAATAGCATTCCAAGAATGATATTGTGCTGGATTTCCATGAGGAACAAGATGGCTTTCTTGTTCTCACTTTTATAACCAAGAGAAGGCACAACTCACTGGTGTCAAGAGGGAAGCGAGCTGTCATATTGTTTCCAGCATTTTCAAGCAGTTGCTTAGGGGAAATCCTGTTACCAAATATGGTGCCCTTGTAATATCACATCCTCTTGGTTGATCTGCCACTCAGTCCCATGAAGTACCTGCAAGTCCAAGAAAATAATTTTCTGTTAAACAAGAAAAGATGCACAAGTTCAAAAAAAGAACTATTTAATGTTTTGAAAATGATATCTGATATTTGTGAAAGCATTAAATTCAAATGTCGGAAATGGTAAAGTAAAATGAGTAAACTACCTGGAACTACCAGCACAAGAGGGTCTGACACGTAAAATTTATGAAAAGAATTGAAGCCTATCTTATAACAAGTGATACAACTCTGGAACTAATTGTCGAATAGGCAGGCAGGCCCAGTCAAGACTATAAATTAAACCATTCGGATCTGATGGACTGACGATGCACATTAGGATCAAAACCATGTGACAGTATGTGCTTGCGCTGCTTCACCGAAAGAATAGAAGTACTATAAAACAGAACATAAGTACTTCCATCTTTTAGGTCACACTTGATAGGAGATGAAAAGGCATATTTGCCATTTCTCAAGCACAGGAAGCCAAAAGAGATATCAAGCTGCCTTAGGAATTTCAAAGAGTTGATAAACAAATTTCGTTAAAGCGGGCAATTATATACAGACAATATATTTCAACTTTGGAAGGTCTAAATAACATGTTTCTTCGCCCTTTGCCAGTCTTGATACTTTCAAATGTCACTATTCAAGTTTGCCTAGGGTGTTGCCATTGCCACAAAGAGAGGCCAGCTCCAATCTGGCGGTGCATGCAAGGATAGATTATTGTACCAACAATACTTGAGAGCATATAATGACAGTTTACCAAAGGGGAGTCTATAAGGTGACAGCAAACACTGGGGATTGATGTCAAGTATCCAGATAAAAAACCATCCAACTCATAACTGACTGTTGATCATTCCAGTAAACCTTGGACAGAAAGGGGGGATGTAAGATGTAAGACAGAAGTTCTGTGACATTAAAGCAGAAATAACCTTCAGATAAAATGGCAAGAGGCCATATACACTCCCTTATAATTTTTCAGGGAGCGACCACTGACATCAAAGAAACATGCAACACCAACTGTCTCGCATTTCTGCGGTTCTGCCAATATAATCTGCACTGTATTCTGAAAGTTTGAGCTTCTGTACGTTCAAGTAATCAATCAAAACATTTAGACAGCAAATATGAGCATCTATACATGGCTTTCAAATGAGCCCTGTACATAAATATCTGTCACTCCAAAGTTGTCCTATATAACTGCTTCAGTACTTACGCAACCTGATCGATTTGATTCAGTTCCAGCACATGGATCATGAAATGAGCATTGTTGAAATGCCCAGTTAATATGCATACGCCAATGGCAGTATTTTTGCTTCAAGCAATATCACATGACAATCATGAAACAGCTAATTTCAAACTAAGTGTATGTAATTGTCTCCATAGTATCCGGTTTCAGCCCATGGATCACAATATCAGCACTGTAGTGTCCTGCCTGCTATCCAGAATGCAACAAGCAAAAACTAATGATGGATTGTGTCTGAAGCGATAAAAGATGACAGTTACATACCAGTTGGCCCTGGGATGATGATATAGGCAGCAGATATCCATGTCACCCTTGAGGTCTCGTGTTAACTGGTGTTTTGAAGGAAGTTCCCTCAGATATCTCATATCACTGCATATGTTTCATCTCCAATCCCACAGTAGGCAGTGAAGTAGAGTGAACACAGATCAGGATCAATGCAAGCAAGAATAATAAGCTGCAGTACTGGCAGATGTAAAGAAGTTTCTTCTCACCTTTAATCCCTCCATCACCTTATGATGAGTGAGGCCCCTAACCAATTTGCTCGTGCTAGTATTCAACCTAAGCAAGAAGGGTCACCTATGAACATCAAAAGATATCAGCAATAGATCGAGCGTGAAGAGTTAGGGAAAAGAGAACACTCAACTGAAATAATTGAAACAAGGAAACAGATCCCCATTTTCCCAGCTTTGCAATAATTCTCAGCCTTCACTTTTAGCTCTCAAGAAGAAAATTCATAGAATGCAGTAGCAACCCTCAGAACTGTAAACACCAAATATAAATGACACAGAATAATTCAACGAAAAGCATGTTGTTCAAGCCAAAAATAAGGATCACTTGGAAAATGGAAGAATTTTCAAGCCCCAAACAAAATATTGGTCAACTGACTAAGCGAAAAAAGGCAGAAGCTCATTCATTCAAATTGCCAAATGAGATAATCGGTAACAGAACTCCAAATGGCATAATCAGGCACAAAATTTTAGTTTGTGCCATAAACAGGATGTGAACATCGAAGAGAATGCACTGAGGAAAAAGCTAATACACATGATTGCTGCGAGAGTTGTTCATGATATAGGAAGTAACAGGAGTTTGAAACTTGCATGGTAACACAACTTTAGTGAAAAGGAAACTACAAATGAGGGTATATACATAGCACACAGCATCCTCAACATGGAAATCAACATACAAAGGAATGTAAAAGGTTATCCCATGCAGCTCATTAGGTAGTTTCCATCAGTAAAATAACAGATTAGTGCCAGAACCCTCCCAACGTAGTTAAACAGCCCTCCTATGCACAAATCAGTCCCAGCCCAACCCTAGACGTGTTCTCAATCTACTACTGAATGTCATGCTCTGCCAGGAGATAATTTAGAAGGACCTTGAGTTCCTTTAAAGAAAAAATATTGCAGATTATTCTAGGGGTCAAAAAGCCAACCCAAGCCAACCTTTGACAAACTCGAGCTTGACTAAGAAAGAAAAAAAAAAGCATGAGCAGAGCCCGAGCCTTGTATGAGGCTCAAAAGATGGCTCGAGCTCAGGTCGAGCAGAGAAATTTTGAGCCCGGCTTGGCTCCCCGAGTCAGTCCTCTAGGGGAACTGGAACGATTCAGGCTATTTGGACTGTTGGAGCAGCTGGACGCTGGTGCAAGCTGGAGCGCTGCTGAGCTTGTAGAGGGGGATGGTGAGAAAGTTTTTCTAAGACTTCTGACATAGGACTAAATGAGTCCACTGCCCAGTCCCCCACCTAGGGACAGCACCCTGCATAGGTGGGCAGGCAGGGAAGCACGCACGTGCATGTATGGCGGGGCACCAGGCAGTGAGACTCGTTTAGTCCTATATCAGAAATAGAAAAGGTTTCAATTTCCTTATATATTCTGCAACCTTATTCTTTTAAAAAAATTGCATTCATGCGGCTCAGATGGGGCTGGGTTTTGAATGGGTTAACCTAGTTTAGGACCTTTAGGTATAAAAATTAATTTAATAGTTTTATTCGAGCTAGTTTGCAAGCCCAACAAGCTGAGCTCCACTGAATTTGGGCTCGACTCACCTAATCAAATGAGATTTATCTCAAATTCAGGCTTGGCCCGTTTGATTAAATGAGTCAATCAGGCTCAACTCGAACCGAGCTCGAGTGGCTCACAATGATTCAGCTCATTGCCAGCTCTAGGTTACACCACCAATTTTAGGCCTCGTTTGGTAAAGATTAGAGTTCAGAGTCAGCATATTTAGATTCGGCGGGAATCCAAAAAGTGACGATTTTTTTTCAAATGAAAAAAGAGGGAAATTTGGATTTGAACTTATGTTGAAAAGACACCTTTTAGATTTTCCTGTATCCCCATGAAAACAAGATGGGAGGGAAATCTGCAGATTCACATGCACTCCTCCCTACTACTTTCCACTTTTACCCTCAAAAAGGTTATTCATGGGAGAGAACGAAGGGTACACTAGTCCTTATGATGTAGTCGCAGATCTGACTTTTTTTGTTCATTCCAAATGAGATTTTTAAAAGTAGGAGATTTTCATTGAATCTAAATACTTAGGTTGACGAGGTAGTACTTTTCAAAATTTGAATTCCTCCATAATTTAAAGTTGGGAAAGTGTTCCCAAACGAGGCATTAGTATGAAAGTTAATTAAGGTTGGTACAATCGAAAGGACGAGGCAAGACCCCTTGCTCACTGCACGCTTACCACTGTGGATCAAACAACAGAGATAAAGCCACACCAAAAAGAAACTGTCTACAGTAGGAAAAGACCTCGAGTTCCTTGCCAACCTGCCTTTCCATATATTTGGTATTCTCTAAACAGTCACCTCCCAATCTATGCATCAGATAGCCCAACTTGAAAATAGTGGGGTGCGGGCCCATGGTATGTGCCAGAAAAAAGCAGACATCCTATAACCCCAAGACATATGACCCTCTACACTCCCCACTGAACTACCCCAATACCCACCAATGTACTCCCCTCAAAATTGATCTTCAAACTTTCAACCATGGCCTTCAGATACCGACAGAAAATTGTCTACTAAACTACCTTTGTATTTTAACCAGAAAATAAACAATACAGTGAATCACAAGTATTATAGATGCATCTCCTGCACATCACATCAATTGAAAATTCTTAATAAAATTTTGCCATAGCCTTTAAATCTAATCACCCAAGCGTTTCACTCGTGGACAGTCATCTATGTTAAAAGAAAACTTGGACTAGACTCATCACAGTTTATAGGCAAAGCAAAAGAATAGTTTCTTGAAGATTATTCATGTATATACACACATGACAAATGTGGTGTGAAATGAACACAGCAATATCCGTTCATTGAAATATTTACAGAAGGCCACAATTAATTGAAAAAAAAAACAAATTTCTTGAAAAGAGAAATGGGAGATTTACCAATTTTGTAAACCTTCTAATTATTTTTTAGATCATTCAACTAACAAACTGCCACATAGTGATATAAATTTAGAGACAATTTGGCACAGAAATCTATCACCTTTAGCAGGAAAAAAATCCCTGACTTGCCGCCTGGAGGATGGAATAATGCTCAATCACGTCTGACTAGGTGATCAGCCCGTTGTATCAATAAAAGGGATTTTTACTTTTCCAGTCCCTATAATCTTCCAACATTCCTTATAAGCCCTGCAATCTTCATATTTCCTTAAAACCACCCACAATCTTTGAATCACCATTAAAAAGTCCCTCCATAGCGGTTTTTAGGAAGGGTTGAGGGGCCTCTTAGGGGCATTTTAAATAATTATAGGGAGTGTTGGACATTTAGAACAAAGAAACCCTAGAAAATTGGAGAAGAGGAGAAAACTGGATGAGGAGAGTAGCGGCAGCCATGCGCACGGCCGCAGCCATGCACGCACACACCCGCTCCTCTCTCTCCCTCTTTTATTTATTAGGGCAGCCAATAATAACATTACATGGACTAAAATACCCCTCATAACAGGGGCAAAAGAAACAATAACTACCCTCAAGACATTTAACATAAGAAGTAAAAATAAAAAAGGACCAAAAAACCCTCTTAACATTGACTACGACTACATTCCCCCTCAAGCTGAGTATATATATATCAAGCATACTTAGCTTGCTCAAACAAAGGTGAAACTGAGCAGCGGATTGTCCTTTTGTGAAGATATCTGCAATTTGATCTTAGGACTTAAACATATGGCAAGCGAATTTCTTCAAAGTTGAGCTTATCTCTGATGAAGTGGCAGTCGATCTCTATATGTTTAGTGCAATCATGCTTAACAGGATTATTTGTAATGCTAATCACAACTTTATTATCACAAGAGAGCTTCATTTGTAAGCATATACGAATACCAAGGTCCACCAAGAAAAGCTTCGGCCAAATCATCTTTATAACACAATTTGTCATAGCTCTACATTTAGCTTCAGCACTAGACCTTGCACAAACTGATTGTTTCTTGCTCCTCCATGCAACAAGGTTGCCTCCCAAGAACAAGCAATAACCGGTAGTGGGTCTTCTATCGACCTTGGAACCTGCCCAATCAGCATCAAAATAGCTTTCAACCAATAATTTGCCGCACTTAGAAAATAAGAGTCCCTTCCCAAGACAGGACTTGATGTACCAAAGTATCCTTTCAACCGCCTTCATATGAGGTACTCTAGGTGCATGCATATATTGGCTAACCACACTGACAACATATGTCAAGTCAGGACGAGTAAGTCCTAAGTCAAGACGACCCACCAATCTTTGATATTTTCCTTTCTTTGGATATGATAAGAGATCACCATCAGTATCACTCAAACCATGGTTTGTTTCAATAGAAGTTTCTACTGGTGTACAACCCAACCTCCATGTCTCCTTCAACAGGTCTAGAGCATACTTCCTTTGGTAAATGTACATACCCTTCCTAGAACGGGCCACTTTAATACCAAGTACTTGAGCTCACCCAAGTCTTTAATATCAAAAACCAGCATAAGATCTTGTTTCAACATTTCAATTTCTTGCACATTATCACTCATGATGATCCTATCATCCACATAAACCAGAAATATAACAACCTTTCCATCCTGCCATTTTGTAAAAAGAGTGTGGTCAATGTTGCCTTAAGAATAGCCAAAACTAAGCATTGCCTTGTGGAAGCGATCAAATCATGCTCTCGGTGATTGTTTCAGCCCATAAAGTGCTTTGTTCAGCTTGCACACCCTCCCCCTTACATCAAGTCCTAGAGGAGGCTGCATGTATACTTCCTCCGTAAATCACCATTTTAAAAAGTATTTTTCACATGAAGCTGATATATAGGCCAAGAGAAATGAACTGCAACAGCTAAGACTGCTCAAATAGACTTAAAACAAGCAACAGGAGCAAAGGTCTCCGAGTAATCAACCCCATAAGTCTGTGTAAACCCCCGGGCAACCAGCCGGACCTTGCATCACTCAATAGACCCGTCTGCATGGAACTTGATAATATAGACCCACTTGGAACCAACCAAGCTATGCCCTTTGGGTGGATCCACCAAATCTCATGTACCATTTGTATGAAGAGTTGCCAATTCTTCATTCATTGTTTGTACCCACTTGGGGTCTTTAACTACCTCAAAATAGGAGTGAGGTATGTGATACAGAGAAATGGTAGTGAAAAAAGAGTAATAACCAAGTGATAACCACGAGTAAGAGACAAAATGAGAAATAGGATGATGAGTATAAGCTCTAGAGCCTTTCCTGAGTGTAATAGGAAGGTTAGAGTCAAAGTAAACTCGCCAGAGGGAAAACCTATGCATACAGCAGCTCCTAAGAGTGGTGGTACAGTGGAGGAATCTCTCTTGTGCCAAGTGCCCCGAGAGTACTTTTGCATGGGCAAATCAATATGAGATGTAGTACCATCAACCAGCTCAGGAGACATTGGTGTAACAGGAGACACCAAGGGCAAGGGAATCAAGGAGAGAATAGGAGTATCCTCCCTCTGAGAAGAAACAGGAGAAAAATATGACCGCTGCTCAAAGAAGGTTACGTCTTTCAGAATGTATTTCCAACTAGTGAGGGGATCCAAACACTTGTAGCTTTTTTAAGTAGGAGAAATACCCAAGTAAATTCCCTGAAAAGCCCTAGGATCAAGTTTGGTGGCACCAGGTGTCAAACATGAATGAAGCACAAGCATCCAAAAGCATGAGGCGGAAGTGAAAACAAGGGTTCAGATGGATGGAGAACAAGAGAGGGAACCTGATTGTCCAGCGTACAGGATGGCATCCTATCAATAAGATAGGAGGCATGAAGAAATGTTGTCTCCAAAAAATTTTGGGCAGATTCTAGCAAAAGAGAAGTGATCTAGATACTCCAAGAAGATGTCTATTTTTCCACTCGGCCACCTCATTTTCTTGAGGCGTATAAACACATGACGATTCATGAAAGTACTCACGAGCATTGTCAGACCGAAAAATTTTTTACCTTCCGATCAAACTGAGTCTCCACTATTTTGCAGAACACTTGGACAAGTCGAGGAACCTCCTCTTAAGAACATAAGAGACAAAGCCAACCAATAATGAGAATAGTCATTAAGAAAGATAAAAAACAGCGATGTCCATCCATAGAAGAAACCATGTTGAAGTTATTGGGCCGTCCAACTCAAAACCTTAAGACATTGAGAGGAGTAGGCACCATCTATTTAAGTATAGTTTTCTTTTGTCCCTTTTCTGATGCGGGACTATTATAACATGCCCCCTCACGTGCATGCCGATTTTAAGCTTTGTCACATGGACCACAAAGATGGGGTGCACGGCCCCGTTCGTAACATAGGCTTTGATACCATGTTGAACATTTAGAACAAAGAAAGCCTAGAAAATTGGAGAAGAGGAGAAAACTGGATGAGGAGAGCAGCGGCAACCATGCGCACAGTCGCAGTCATGCACACACACACCCGCTCCTCTCTCTCCCTCTTATTTATTAGGGCAGCCAATAATAACATTATATGGACTAAAATACCCCTCATAGCAGGGGCAAAAGAAACAATAACAACCCTCAAGGCATTTAACATAAGAAGCAAAAATTAAAAAAGGACCAAAACTCATAGCAGGGGCAAAAATAAAAAAAGGACCAAAAAACCCTCTTAACATTGACTGCGACTACAGTGAGAAATAAGGAATGTAGGGGCTTATAAAGAATACTAGCAGATTATGGGGACTGAAAAGTAAAAATCTCATAAAAAAAATATCCTTTCAGTTGATCATTTCAAATACAACCAATATAAACTACACTATAGTACCGCGATCACAAGCCAAGTGGTAGGAAAGGGCCACTTATAAGAGTGGGCCATCCATGAGGTAAAGCAGTGTTGAGTTGCCATGGTTTGAAGACACCACTATGTTTGGGGCTGGGACAAGAATGAACTAAGATTATTCCCATGTTAGAAAGTGAGAAAATGTTCTTGGGTTATATGTGGAGGGGCTACATCCATAATCTGTGAGACACCTTTCGGCTTTCCCAGTCAAAATCATATAAATTTGGACTAATGAAAGTAGGAAATATCTCACAAGAGTTAGGATGGATTATTATAATGTGATATCAAAGTAGGACTTGCATAGTATGATATGAGCTGGTTCGAAGACAACTATATGAAAGTTGATAGGTTGGTAGTGATGATTCGATCATAAGCCAGACATTAAGGAAACACTACTCATCTGAAGCAGCAGGGTGGATTAAGGGGGTAACAGTCCTAAGAACCCCTCTAACAGTTCTCATATGCAGTATGCAGATGATACTCCGCTCTTTATGGAAGGTGGGGTCAAGCAACTTAAGAATCTCCTATTTGTTCTGAAGAACTTTGAGAATACATCGGGCCTTAAGATTAATTTTGAAAAAAGTTCTATTGTGGGAGTTAATATGAAGGACTATATTCTAGCTGACTGTGCCAATCTTGGGTTGCAAGGTGGAACTGCTTGCTATCATATATCTGGGACTACCACTTCATTATAAGGCCTGTAAGAAGGGTGATTGGAAGTCACTGATTTCCAAGTAGCAAAAGAAGTTATCTCTGCGGAAGGCTACGAATTTGAGTTTAGGAGGAAGAATTACTCTGCTGAATTCAGTCCTATCCTCGATTCCAATGCATTATATGTCTATTTTTCTGATGCAAAAGGCTGTGGTCACGCACATAGATAGAATCTGAAGAGTATTCTTATGGGGAAGTAATAATGAGAACTCTAAAGGCATTCCATTGGTGCATTGGAAGAAAGTATGCAGACCTATCAGGAAGGGAGGGTTGGGTGTTAAGAATTTGACTTCTATGAATCTTCCCTTGTTGGGTAACTGGTTTGGGGCATTCTGTCCAAGGATGGCAGTACCGGTACCGGTCCGGTACCGGCCGGTATCGGCCCAAAACCAGTCCGGTACCGGCCAGTACCGGCCCGGTACCGGTCGGTACCCATGGTACCGGTGCCGGTCGATACCGGTACGTACCGGCCGGTACGTACCGGTATCGGCCGGTACTGCCATCCATGATTCTGTCAGAAGATGCGCAGATGTGGAAAACAGTTATGGAGCAAGATATTATCCAAATTGTGGGAGGTTTTATTTATATAACAGGAATCAAGCAGGCATGTCTCCTATCTGGAAAGGAGTCTTGCAATCGGCGAAATGGGTCTATAAATACAGCAGGGTTTGAGTAGGAGATCGACAGCATACATTCTTTTGGTATGACAGGTGGGTGGGTGTTTCTACTCTCAAGGACAGATTTCCACATATTTTCTCTCTTGCAGGGAATAAATGGAATACAGTCAAGGAGATGTACTCTACAGAAGGGGGGGAGTGTACATTGGAATGTTATTCTCAGAGGAGCTTTGGAGGATTCTGAAATTGAAGGACTCGTGGAAAGTCGAATCCGCCTTTGAAAGTCCAAGCTTTCATGTGGTTGCTTTTACAGAAAAGGGTTGTTACAGAGGTGTATAGGATGTGTTGGGTTCCTAATACTCTTATCCTTTATTCTTTGTGTGGAATTAGTGATGAAGATGTAGAACATTTATTCATTCATTGTGATATCAGCAAATAGGCATGGAGAGTTATTTCTGGTTTAGTAAACCTCCAGCTCAACTTCCATAGTATTGAAGACGTGGAAATTCTTCAGCTCCCATTAAGGTATCAGGCAGGAAGACTTTTCAGCAAAAAATTATCCTTATCCTTCCACATGATAGCCTTTTCGGGGAAGTAGAGTCAACATTGAAAATATTTGTGTTCAAGCAGCAACTTTTTTGTATCAGTGCAGTCGGCATGTATTAGGTGTTCCTGCTGAATCTTGGGCGAAAGGTGATGAAGTTCACGTAATTTTATTTTGTACTTTAACCTTTTTTAGCTAGAGGAACCTCTCCTCAGCTTAAACAGATGTACTACCTCTATTTATTTCAATAAAATTGCTGGTACATCAGAATTCATTTCCAAAATAAAGAAACACTAGTCATAGAAGAGGGCTATCCATAAGGTAAAAGGGTATGGAGCTGGCACAATGTGGAGCCACCACTATTTCTAAGGCCTAGAACATGAATGAATCATATTAGTCTTATAACAAAAGGATGAAAAAAAAATTGCTAAGCTATATATGGAAAACCCATATCCATGACTTGTAAGGTACCTTTTGGGAAGAAAACCATGCAGACCTAGTAAAAAAGGGACAATACTTGATAAGGGTTGGATCCGGTCATTATATTATGGTATTAAAGCAAGACCCGTGAAACAAAATGAAAGGGTTCAGGGATGAGTTATGCAAAAGGTTATAAGCCTGCAGTGACCCAATTACAAGCCGAGCAATCAGAAAGGGCTACCTTAACAAAGGGCTAGTAGTGAAATAAAGCAATGTGGAGCTAGTACGATGTGGAGCCACTACTAGTTTGTGGTTTAGGACAAAAATAAACCAGATTAGTCCTAATGATGTTATTGGGTCATCCTACTCGAAACCTTAAGGCCTTAATTGGAGTAGGCATTAAAGTATGTTTGTTTTTGTCCCTTTTCCATGTGGGACTATTTTAGCATGCCCCTCACGTGTAGGCCAATTTTAGGCTCTATCATGTGGACTACCAAGACAAGGTACGTGGCCTAGTTTGTAACCATGGGCTCTGATACCATATTGATGTTATTGGGCTATCCAACTCAAAATCTTAAGGCATTGAGTGGAGTAGGCACCATTATTTTAAACATATGTTTATTTTTGTCGTCTTTCTATGTGGGACTATTTTAGCAAGTCCCATATTAGAAAGTTTTAAGAAGTTATTGCGCTATATATGGAGGGTCTAGATACATAATTTGAGAGGTGCCTTTTACGGAAAAAACTGTGGACCTAGTTAAAAGTAAACAATACCTCACCTCACAAATGTTGGACCGGTCATTGTAATATGGTATCAAAGCAACACACACGCAGTACAATATGAGCTTAGATAAGGGACAAACTATGTAGAAATTATTGTCAAGTACTTATATTACTATTTTGATAATAAATGGAGTCTATATCTTTCCACCACCTACAATCTGTCTCCCATTTGGAAGAATATAGTGAAGAATGTTGATTTCATGGCTATCTCTTTTGACATCCAACTTGGTAATGGCTGTGATACATTATTTTGGAAAGATAAATAGTGTTCTAGATTGGTCTTTTCCTCTCAATTCAGTAATCTATTCAATATTACTCATAACCAGGAGGCTTCGGTTGCAGAAGTGTTGTCTCATAGTGGTTCAGGTCATACTAATTTGCAGCTGAGAAGGGATCTTACTGAAGTGGAAATATAGGAAATCTTGACTCTGTTCAATCTTATTAGCAGAGTTAAGATTTGTGCTGAGAATCATGATAAGAGAGTTTGGAGATGGAACACCAATGGGCAGTTTTCGGTTAAGTCTATTGTTCAGTTATTGAATGATGGTGGCTGTAGGGTTTGGTGGAAGGATTTAGTTTGGTCTACTAATAAGATTAAGGTGTTTCTATGGAAGGTTGCTTGGTCTAGAATCTTCATGGGAAGGAGGGCCAAGAAGCTCCATATCTCAGGGAGTTCTTCATGTGTTTTTTGTACAATCTTTGAGGAAGACCATAAGCATCTTTTTTTTGGTTGTGGCATAATTACAATTTAGTGGAAGACTCTCTGCATATTATTTGGAATCATTTGGGTGGATCATTCTTCTGTAATGGATCTTTTAAGTTGGTGGACTAAGGTCTGTCCTTTTCCAGGCCATAAACAATTGTGGTTTCTCATCTGTCCGGCTTTGATGTGGACAATTTGGTGTGAGAGAAACAGGAGGAAGTTTAGTGACCAATATAGCAGTACTAATGAATTATTGAAGAGTACTTTTAGATGGATGAAAGAGTGGGGAAGAGCTGTTGATATTCTTAATGAGGGATATTCTGTTATTCTGCAGAAGGCCAGTTTGTGGAGAGCTCTGTTTACTTGATGGTTTTTATACTGTAATTTCTGTTTTATTTTCTTGATAAAACAGAACATTTGTAATTTTATTTTGAGACTAGATAAAAACTTGGTTTGGGGGTATGTCTCATCCAGGTTGAGTTGTGCTTTTGGGCTTTCTTTGTACTATCTTCTTCTTGTGATCAATGAATTAGTGACTTTTAGTCCCTTACAAAAAAAAAATATGGTGAAATTGGTGAACCTGTAGCAATTCAATTACAAGCAAAACAGAAGGAAAGGGCAACACGTACAAAAAGACTACCCATAATATAAATACGCAGAGTGAAGCCATCATTGCGTGTGGGTTCAGGGGTAGGAACCAGATCCTATATAGGAGGTAAGAAAAGGTTGTTGGACTCTAGATGGAGGAGTTAGATCCAAAATTCGTGAAGTGATTTTTAAGGACAAAATCATATAGCCTTGGCACAAGTGGACAATACCTCACAAGGGTTAGATCATGTCGTTATATTGTGGTATCAGAGCAAGATCCATAAAATACGACATGAGTTGGTTCTGAGATGAACTATGCAAAACTTAGTGGGCCTATAGTGATCAAACCACGAACACGATAATAGGAAAGGGTTGTTCATAGAAGAGGGCTATCTATGATGTAAAGACGTATAGAGCCATCATGATATGGAGCCATCACCATGCATGAGGGCTGAAGCAAGAATGAACTAGATTTGTCCCATATTAGAAAGTGGGAAGAAAGCCAAGATCTTTAAATTCATGTAATTTACCTCCTAATTAGGTCGTGATGCCTATTTTAGATAGCATGATTTTTTGTGATGATGTTTTGACACTAAACCATGAATAACTATAAAAGCTTTGAGCACAAAAATAAGATTGGGCATGAATCTAAAGTTTTATTTGTAGGTCTTGATTTCATAAATGAAATGATAGTTCCATTGTATTATCATACTAACTTCATGCTGATGCTAATAGCATGGTTAAACTAATATGTCAATCAACTTTTCATAGAACGGAAGATTATTACTATTAGTTATAACTAAGGATAGCTTTGTTAATAGAAGCCTGGGTTATGGGTTTGATTTCCAATTGCTCCATTGTACATTAGGATTTATGTCACCTGAAGAAAAGAATTGATGAAAGACGTTACATTAATTTTTTATTTGGCATATGAGGTCCCTGTTTAGTCGGGGAGATGGGATCTGTCTCTATACTTCATACATTGAATGGAGATGTCCCCACCCTCAATACACATACACGTACACTTTGATAGTGACCGTTCACCCAGTGAACAGAAACAGGAACAAAGACCGACCCCCCCCCCTCTCTCTCTCTCTCTCTCTATGATTGCTAACTGGAGATTTCATCCCCCTTCCCCCACTCCAATGTAAACAGTGAACATAAACCTGTTTTTTCTTTCTTTTTCACTTTTTTTGAATGTGGATGGAACCACAAATGTATTAAGTACATCAACCACAACCTACAAAAGCCCGCTATATAAAAAATACCAAGGAGGTGTAATAGTTACCCTTCCCTCGAAAAATAAAGAAGAAAGAGTTTGTAATAAAAAGTTACAGCCCACTCTCTCACTGGTACAAAAATGAACCTGACCACACACTCAGAAACTAGGGCTTCACTTTTGACAATCATCCTATTCATCTCACCCCAGATCCACCATAGTGTCACATGGAGAGTCATCAACCAGATCTGAGCATCTTCTTTAGGAAGGCAGTGGCTACCCCAAGAGAGTAGGAGATTATTAGTGGAATCCCCCAGAACATGCCGCCTACCCACTTTGTTCAGGACCATCTGCCAAACCTCCCTAGCAAAAGAGCAGCCAACAAAGAGGTGATCCAACGAGTCGACCTGATCAGCACATAGTAGCCAAACAGCATCCAGCCATCCAAAAACCAGGCCTGCCGGTC
The DNA here is from genome assembly GCA_030544215.1 of Zantedeschia hybrid cultivar. NCBI lineage: Eukaryota > Viridiplantae > Streptophyta > Magnoliopsida > Alismatales > Araceae > Zantedeschia > Zantedeschia hybrid cultivar. The sequence continues at coordinate 77,496,118 of JARZZO010000006.1, read as the reverse complement.
TTGGGTCAATAGTCTCCTATGACTAATTCTCTAAATGAGCACTTTGACCTTCAGAGGAGATTTGGGCTTCCAAATATGAGACACAAATGGATGTCTCGGACCACCATCGGCAATTACTTGATAGCAGATCTGACCAAAAAGGTCACCTTGGAATCCCATCTCCAAAACCAACCATCTATTCCTGGACTGAGGAAAGGGGTGAGAACTCCTGTGCAAGGAGCTGTTCAAAGTCTTCCACTTCACCATCCCTGAACCATCTCCTAAATCCCCCCCCCCCCTCAAAAACTTGTGCAACGAGCACAATAGGCTTGGAGGCAATGGCACAAAAGCTTGGAATCTCTCATGGAGAGGAGGGTCCAAACACCACTTATCCTTCCAGAACAAGCATCTCCGACCATCGAAAACATTATCTTTTAATTATATCTTTCCCTCTACTCTAAAATTTTGACTTACCTCATTGTCTGGATTGACTTTCTGTTATAGTATTTTAAGTTCATTATCCCATTGTAGTTCACCTCCTTTTTGTTAAATTTATGTTAATTTTATGTATATTCTTGATTTTAAGGGGAGCACCGTAGTTGCCGCTTAGGCACTGCTCTTGAATTCAGGGCAAATATCCCATCATTCCATAAGAATCATTTTCTATATGAACATCAAAGTAACCAATGTTCAAGCTGTTATCTATTGAAACCGATTACATCAATTTTAATGCCAGATTTGCAGGTTCATGTCAGTGCTTTAGTCAAATTCCATGCTAAAATTTGCCTATATTAGATGTTCCAAATGCTAGGATTGGTTACAGATTGAAAGTGAAAGGTAGCCCATCTTATGAGTATAAAAACCGAAGAAAGGTAAATGTTTATCATCACTGATAGAAATATGAAGTTCTTGACAAACGGCGGTAAAAAGTATTGAGTAACCTGACAGTGAATTTTGCAGAGTCTAAATTATTGCAGAGACTAAACAGTAGCCACTTTGGAAGATTAAATGCAGCAATCTTCAGCATTGACATGATACAGCAATATTTAGTACAAGGCATGTTCTCACCCTTTCATAATAGAATGATAGCATGTGCATAGTGGAGAAAAAATAGTGCATGAAGATGAAAGGGGGAACATGGTACTTCTTCAAAATCACTAACAAGCAGCACAATTTAGGGAAGTACGGAGCACACATCTGCTATCCAGGAAACGCCTGTAGTCAAACTTTAGCCACTCTCAAAAAGTTAATCATAATAATAATGTCATTGTACCATAGCATTGCTCCAATGTTTAAAACAACAGAAACACAGCATCATTGGCAACATATGTTACGTTGTTATAAGATATAATATAGTTCATAATTCTAGTAGAAATTGTTACCCTCCATTAGATGATCAAACTGTTTTTCCCATGATCAGCTGCACTCATTATCAATGCTGGGGATAATCTTCTGAAGCAACCTAAATGGTATATGCATATTTGGTTCACAGTCACCAGAAAAGGATGATAACTCACTATCCATCACTGAGTACGCATCAGCAAAAGCCTGCAGCATGTAATCATTAGACCAAAATGGTAGGGCAAAAAATATCTTTATTGGTGCCATCACAATAACACTGATAAAATTGTTTGGAATAGAAAAATAAAGAACAAACTGTTCAACATCCATGCTGAAAATACAGAAAATTAGTGTCAAAAATTGCCTTCTGAGTTCTGAGATATCAGGATGGTTTTGGGGAAAAAAGCAAAATGAAAAGGGTTTTGGATTTCATTCCTATAAAAATAGTGAATTATGAATAATTCCCATAACTCACATACTTAGACTTCAGTCCTCATAGATTTCAACCCTTTTATTTATTAATCCCTACTCTCCACTTATGTCACATTTTAAAAACCTAGCTATAGTCAAACATGAGTTACTACTAACTAGGTTAGTAAGTGATCTTTATATTCCCCACCTCTCTCCCTGCTGTCCACTTTCGACAGGCTGGTGTGTGTAGACAACAGTTGACAGTCCATCCTTATCCCAACCGTAGACTAGGGTGTGATCTTGTCTCTCCCTTTCTTTTATAATTTTTAATTATCGCAGACAGTAATTAGGCTGTTTTACGTATCTTTGCTTGTCTTGACACCAATACTCACAAGTCTCTCATATGGTTGCTAACTGAAGGGATTTATTATTAAGAAATATTTAGGAGGGACTAATATGTGAATGCACCAGAGTTAGGGACTTATCATAATTCACCATCTTTACAGGGATCAAAATATAAAAAAAATCCAAAAGAAAATTAACATCAACATCTCAAATGGCTGTAACCCTTTCACCTCATTCCAAGCATCCAACAGCATATAAATATTGAGTTGACATTTCATACCTGTAATCCTTATTGTCACTGTGATTAAAAGTAGAAAGCCTCAAACCTATCAGTTTCTATTTACCTGGAGTATATTAAATAAGATATGCCAAATGTTCCCACTTTTTAAGTGTTATGCCAAAGGCTGTGTTAAAGAATTGTTTCTTTTAAGCAGGATTCATATCTTTCTGCACTGTGGTATCATTGACAATGTATGGAAGGTCTTTTCCAGAACTTGTCAAATCAAGTGGAATCAGAAGGCAGATGTTTTTTTTTAAATGAAAATGGTGAGCTCGAAGCTCTGTCATTGCATAATTCAATGTCTCTGGTTACAGCATTCGAAATACACTCAGGAATCCAATACAGGGTTACATGAAGCTAATTTGGTGTAAGATGCCCGAATATGAGCTACTTGGTTGGCAGTTCGAGGAACAGCTTGTGTCCTGTCGATCAGGAACTTCAAATCTGGAAAATGACTTTACCAGTTATGCTATGGGCCATATGGTTGGAAAGGAACCAGAGAATTTTCAACGATCTTTACTCTAATCCAACAGACACTATTAGGTGCTGCATTCAGCTTCTCCATGAATGGAACTTCCAGTGTTCAGGGAGACATCCGGAACTCTTTGATTTTAGCTAACTTGTATAGGTGGAAATTTTATCTTTGCAACTTGGGTCCAGGTATGTGGGGCTGCGGTGCATTTGGACTCTGCTTGACAGTTAGGTTTTACCTCCTCCATAGACACCTACATCCTCTTTTCTTCGTTCTCTTATCTCCTTTGTACTTATTCTCCTTTTTGTTTCATTCTCGATGAATGTGGCTTTTTAGCCACCTTAAAAAAAATAATGGCTTCTTTTGCTCTCTGTTAATGTTTTTGCAAGATGAAAACAAAGAGAAAGGAAATTCCTGGGCACAATCTTCGGGGATTTTTTTGGAAGGTGACTAAAAAGTCACAATTCATTGAAACAGAAAGGAAACTACACAAATGTTTCCCATACAGAAGGATTCCAAACACGTCCTCCAAAGAAAGAAAAGAGAGGTCTACTCTACCAAGATGGTAAAGTAAAGAATACAATGGGAAGTAAAAATACCATCCGACAGATCAAGAAGCGAGATCCCTCCATCGACTGGCCGCTTGCAAAAGAGCTTGAGTTATTAATGATAGTGATCCCCACTTGTCTTCCCCACTCCCTTACCAAGCTGATAGCCCTTCTCAGAATGTCAAAAGCATTAGTAAAATTATCACCGAATCTTCTATTGTTCCTTCCGCACCACATAACCCATAACATAGCTGTAAGAAATAGGAACCACAGTTGTTTTCTGAGTGATTTTGGGCACAAATCCATCCCTCCTCTCATCAGATCTAGTATATTGCAAGGAAACAGCCAAACCATGTTAACAGCTTCGCATAGAAGCTTCCATATGGTATTGACTATGCCACAACTACAGAACGGGTAATCCAAATCTTCTTCAAAGACACCACAGAATAGGCATTTAGACTTCTGAATTGGAATAAACTTCCTTACTCTAGAACTAGTGGGAAGCCTCCCTATCGCCACTTTCCATAGGAACACTCTGATCTTATTTGGCAATAACTTAGACCAAACGATGTCTTTCCACCAATTAGGATTTTCACCAAAGCATTGACTGAGAACTTACCATGCTTACCCCACACCCATTTTCTACTATCTTCCTGAGAAGATGAAATTCTGACCTCATTAACAGCCCCCAGCAAGGTAACCAACTCATCCAGTTCAACATCAGTTGGGTCTCTTCTTAGTCTGATATTCCAGTGAGCATTGTCTTGGGGTGAGAAAATGTGTGCAGCAGATTTCTGTGTCCAATACAATAGGATACAAATTACAAAACTGAGTAGCAAAAACATTATTAGTGCACCATTTATCTTCCCAAAAACTAATAGTTTCCCCATTGCCCAGTAAATGTTTGATCCCCAGCGCAAGATTATCTGCTGTTCTGACAATGTTCCTCCATATTGATGACAAGTTGTGGGTATCCAGAGGAACCAGGTTCCATCTTGGAGAGGAAAGATAATATTTCTCCTTAATAACTTTCCCCCACAATGAATATGTTTCCTCTCCTAATCTCCATAAGCACTTGGCTAAAAGAGCCTTATACTCCAACTTTAACAAGCCCAACACCCTCTTGATCTTTTATAAGGTATACTTTAGTCCAACTGATAAGGTGCAGCCCTCTCTTATCTCTTTTCCCTCCACTCCAAAAAAAGAACTTCTTCTAGCTTCAATAATTCTTTCCACCGTGTTAGGGATTTTGAATAAGTGGTTAGTGGCAAGAGAAGACAGCACTGATTTAGAAAGTATGCACCTACTCCCATCTGAGAGAAACTTAGCTTTCCATCCTTCTAACTGTTGGTCAATTTTTTAATGATATTATCCCAATCTCTCACCTTCACATGCCCATCGGAAAGAGGCAAACCCAAATATTTGATTGGAAACAGAGATTTTACACTGCAAATTCTCAGCAATCCTCTTAATTCTGACCTCATCCATATGTACACCAACCTGTTCAGATTTATGGAAGTTGATCTTTAGACCTGTTATAGCTTCAACCAGAGACAACAAAATCTTGATATTATGAACCATTCATTCCTTCCCTGAGGTGAATAATAATGTGTCATCGGCAAACCGTAAATGAGACAACTAAAAAGCATTTCTACCAATATATAAACCATCCACCAGACGTTGCACTGCAGCCCTTTCCCAAAGAGAGCTCAAAGTCCACCCCACAATGAGGAAGAGCAATGGTGAAATGGGATCAACCTGCTGCAATCCTCTCGAGCTATCAAAGTACCCACATGTCTCCCCATTCACAAGAATAGAAAAGTGAGGAGAAGAGACATGGGACATAACCCAGCTGATCCATGACTGATTCAAACCCATAAGTTGTAGTGACTTCCTAACACAAGACCAAAACTTTACAGAGCAAGATGCTGCCCTAGTGCTGATACCTTATTGCTCTTTGCGAAGCTAAAGATGAAGATGTGGACCATTTATTTACTCAATGTAAAGTGAGCCAAGCAGTGTGGAAGGTTTTCAGTCAATTGCTGAATTTCAATACTAATTTTAATTATGTTCAAGAATTGTGGCTCTTCTTCAGGAATCTACAGAGAAGAACAATGCAAAGGGAGTTGAGAAGAATTCTTGGGATATTTCCACATGCAATATGTTTGAGTATCTGGAAAGATAGGAATGATGCAGTCTTCCAGGGAAGTGCACTTTATATTGAAAATATTTCTTTGAGGAGTCTTTCTTATTTGTATAGTTGGTCGCGACATATCATGGGATTCTCTGCTGAGTCTTGGTCAAAGATTCTCAAATAATATGTGATTTCTTTCTTTCTTTCTTTTTTAGATAGGAATCTCTCCTATCCATCTGATTGTACTCCCTATTTTATTCAATAAATTGGTGGTACAATCCACATTTCTTCGCAAAAAAAAAAAAAAAAAAAACCTTACTCTATCAAATGCCTCTTCAAAATCCAATTTAAGAACTGCCCCTTCTTTCTTCTTCAATTTTTAATTATGAATCATCTCATGAGTAATCAAAACATTATCCAACATAAATCTTCCTTCCATGAAGGCTGCCTGATTCCTCCCTATTATTTTCACAAGAACCTTCTTTAGTCTAGTTGCCATCACTTTGGTAATGATCTTGTAACAACCATTTAAAAGATTGATTGCCCTAAAATCAGCAACTTTCTCGTCACCTTTACACTTGGAAATAAGCACAATATGAGTGGAATTGAAGCTTAGATAGAAGATGTTCGGTTTTGAAATTCTCTCACCACTTGCATCAAATCATCCTTAATAAGGTCCCAAAAATACTGATAGAATCCTAGTGAGAACCCGTCTGGTCCAGGTGACTTATTGACACACATAGAAGACAGCAGCCTTCACTTCCTCTCATGGTTGGCAGTTGTTGGACCCTTTTTTAATAAAGGAGGGGAGGAGAAGCCCCCCCACCGGTTCCCAAACCGGTGGGGGTCCAACCGGTGGCACCCCCCACCAGTTGGGAACCGGTGGGGGTGCCCACCGGTTCCCCCCCCCCCCTCCTCTCTAATCCCTCTCTCACTCTCTCTCACTTGGGTTGCCGGTGGGTAACCCCCACCTCAAAAAAATCTCCGGTGGTACCCCCCACTGGTTAAGACGTTCAAAGCCTATAAATTCCCTCCAAGGAGAGGAAGAAAGCCATGCCCATCTTCGCCTAAAAATTCCTAGGGGAAACTCTGCCCATTTGAAGACCAAACCAAGTGCTTTTGCACGAGCTTGCTACGTTTGGAGGAGATATTTTCTCGAAAAGCTCTCTTCCTAAGGTTTATTCCTAAGGGGAAGCTCTGCCGAATTTATGTTATAAAATTGCCGTTCTATAAGACGGGATTATGCCGAAATAATTAATGAAATGCTAATATTTGTTATTTGAGCATATGTGTGTGCATGTGTGTTCATAAATCTATTACTTAAGTAACATTATGTTATTATATTTTCACATACATAATTAAATTATTAATTAGTTTAATAACTAATTAAAATGCATAAGTACATAATTAAATGTTTTAAAATACCCTTGGCCTCATCCCATACACAATTAACCCTAGACTCATAATCAAAACTCAATAATGAAACACTGAGACATAAAACAATATACTTAAGTTAAAAAATGACTTAAATACACCTCATGCTTAATTAATTAATAAATCTGCGAAAATTATTTAAAATCATTAAATCAATATAAAAATCAGAAAATTTCTGTAAAAACCAGTAATACTCAGTAAAAATCAGAAAACCAAATCTGGAAATTACATAAACCCAAAAATATGATTATCTTTCATATATTTAATTAATTAATAAAAATCAGTAAAATTAATAAAAAAATCAGTAAAATTCAGTAAACACCAGTAAAAAATAAAGAACCAAATCTGAAAACATATAAAATTTTCGAAATGACCAAAATGCCCCCTAGAACTTAATGAAATTACAAAAATACCCTCATCCATGATAAAAATCTGTAAAAATCACAGAAAATTCTTAAAAAATATCAAAACCTCTCATTTGTCCAAAATACCCTCCAAACCCTAATAAGATAGATAAAATTACCAAAATACCCTCAATGTAATAAGAATAAGTGAAAATTTCAGAAAATACAAAAAATATAAAAAAGATAGACTTTAAGTCTAGAAATCCGATTTGAGGTAAAATTACTAAAATACCCCTATAACTTAAATATGTTTAAAATGATCCTAAAATACATCCTAAGGGTTTTCAAGTTTCCCTAAAATGTTAAAGAAACTTAAAATGACCATAATGACCTTAATGCAACATAATTACAAAAATACCCAAAAATAGACTTTAAGTCTAGAAATCCAATTTGAAGTAAAATTACCAAAATACCCTTACAACTGAAACACACTTAAAATAACTCTAAAATACCTCCTAAGGTTTTGAAACCTTCTTAAATCATTAAAACTCACCTCACACACTAAAGTGACCATAATACCCCTATACCCTCCAATTTGACATAATTACAAAAATACCCTTATGAGTTTAAAATACTTGGAATCAATCCAGATAACTCGGAGTCAATGTAAAACTTTTTTAAAAAAAAGCCTCCCAATCAATTATAAACCCATCCTAAATTTGGGTGAGGCCAAGAGCTTAACCTAAAATATATCTTCATACGCATGTGTTGCCTGTAGTAGTAGTGTTGCATGTTATAAGGGCATCAACGGACGGTTAATCAAAGGTTGTCAAGCGGTTGCTCGACGTAATTAACACTGATCGAGGTCAGTAGAGAGAGGTCATATACTCGATCTTCACCTGATCCGAAGTCCCAGACTCCGTGAGGGCTAATCCCAAGCTCTCATAGTCCAAGAAATAAAATACATAAACCGACTTATATTTCTCCGAATAAAACAAAAGACCAAAACGATAAGATTTTTAAATAATAGTAAAATAATCCGATAGGAGAGATAGCTAGGTCGGGTCCCAAACAGCAGTATCGACCGATACCGATACGTATCGGCTGATATGTACCAGTATCGGCTGGGACCGATACCGATACCCCCCAAATTGGTTGATACTAGTCTTAGTTAAAATAACAATAAAATATTTGTATTAATGTTTTTATTGGCCGGTACCGACCTAAAATGGACCGATACCAGCCGATATGGCCGATACCGATACTAATATGTATCGGTATTCGATACCCACTGAACTGATACCAAGATTGCCATCCTTGCTTCCTCTTCTAGAAAAGGACTGCAAAACCAATCAGCCTCTTCGGGTTCGATTCGAGGAAGAATCCCTTCCTCCGAATGAGGTCTCAAGATTTATCTTCCTTGAACAATTCCTTGTAAAAGGAGTTAAATACATTTTGAATGTCATCCATGGAATCAAAAACAGTCTCCAACCCTCACTTGATTGATCTATAAAGTTCTCTTTCTAGCACAAGCTACGGCATGGAAAAAAAAATTGTTATTGTCGCCTTCTCTCAACCAATCATCCTTAGCTCTTTGTTTCCATTGAATTTCATGTTTGAGTAAGCATTGATTATACTCTTCTTTGAAAGCCATGAGCTCAAGAATCTCTTGAGAAGTGGACCTTGGTTGGTCTATCTTCACCTCTAATTCTTCAATTTTCTGCAGAAGGTATTGCCTCCTCTCCGCTGTCTTTCCGAACACTTGAGAAGACCATTGCTTGATACTTTTCCTGACCCACTTGAGCTTATTAGAGGACATTTCACTAACTGAAACAGAATCAGAATCTGTCGCAGGAACTTCTCTCCACCACTTAGTGAACAAGTCCTTAAAACCTTCTTGTGAGTGCCAAGCCAACTCATATTAAAAATCCTCTGTTTTCTTAATCCATAACCTGTACGAAGCTGAATGGGGATATGATCTGAAATAATTCTGTTCAGTCCCTCAGCTTGTGATAGTGGGAACAAGCTAAACCACTCAGTAGATACTAGACAACTCTTGATTGAATGCAATTTTGTTGTAAGTTGGACCAAGTGAACCTCCTATTAAGAATCTCTAAATCAATCATCTTAATGTTCTGTATCATTGGCTCAAAATTTCAATGTCATTGTTCCAATTAGGTGAACCAGAGCTTTCCCACGGAAATCTCACACAGCTGAAATCTCACAGAATACACCATCCTTCCAAAAAAGATTGTACAACTTGTATACTTCCTAGAAAAAGATTCTTCTCTATTGATGCTTATTAGGGCCATAAACTGATGTGATAGCCCACTGTTTATTCGATTGTTTGCTAGAAAACTGGATAGAAATGCTGAACTGACCGCCGTCGCACGCTTGACCGATCATCTTATTCTCATTCCATAAGACAATGCGCCCTCCATTGTTCCCTTCAGCTGGAATAAAAGCCCATCCAGACAATATAGAGCCCCCTACTCTTCTGATAATCCGATCCTCCATCTTGGTCTCCTGTAAGCAAACACAATCAAGATGAAAGGATCTGATGTGCGCTCTAACGCCCCTCATCTTTACATCCTCATTAAAGCCTCTAATATTCCAAGTTAAGATCTTCATTTATAACTGGCTCTTCCCTCCCAATTTTCCTCTCCCTGAGGCAATCCACCACTGTGTTGTTTTTAACAAAATTAAGCTCCCTGTTCCCTGTATTGACCCCTCCTCCTTGTGCTTTTCTCTTCATGCAGCTATGCAAAATATCACTTCTCCTCAATTTTTTAATAAAATTGTAACTAATTCTTCTCTTCCAACAAAAGACACCCCAATCTTCCTCCCAAATTGAATGATTTCATCCGGCCAGTCTTCAGTAGAGGACGCCTAAACCATTTCTGAAAAAGGAACCCCATAGGGAACAATGGCTGAGAAAGTTGTCGTCTCATAATGAAGTAACTTCGCAGATCTCCCTTCCAGAGCAGATTACAGACCCACTTCATGTACCTGAACTTGCAATTCTTCCCCTGCATAGAAGAGACCTTACTCGAAGCATCAATCTCAGAAGAAGAGTCTTCTTCCAGTACAGAGAGCCTGATAATATGTAATGGATGAGGATCCTCCTCAGCCAGACTGTGATTAGTAATAGAGCAATCAGTCTGCCCTATTCTCATCTCTCCCAGGTCTTCTGAATTCAGCAACAAAGAGTGCTCTGATGGAGACAACTCTGTCTCCAGAAGAATAGGTTGGTAAGGCCCGTAAATTGTGCTCTAGGTTAACAGGTTGATGGAAAAAATCACAAGAGACTTTCCGATGGCCCAAGAGCTCTGACTGAAGCATCTTAGGCAGAGAAGAACAGCTCCGCAACGAGGACGTTGTTCCAGAAGCCAGCTCCATTCGCGAGGGGAGAGGTAGGAGATGATGGTCGAGTTGCCTGACAGCACCGGCTGGAAGCTCAAAACAATCCGATTCACCTTCAAGTTGAAGAGAACCCGACTGCATACTCAAAACCCTATCTCCGAATGGACTGGTTCAGTTTAAGTCCCGGATCCAACATGTTGGCGGATAGCAGGTAGGAAGACAGTTCAAGATGGACCCAGCACTGTTTATCTTCCTTACTCGACGGAGCCTCGGAAGGAACTCTTCTCGCCATCACAGCCTCAGCCTTATCTTTCTCGGAAGAGGAAGAAATCCAACCCGCCACTTCTGCCTCGAGCACCGTCACATTTGCAAAGCTGCCACCACCCCTCAAACAAAACTTATCAATGACGCTTAATATACCACCCTGTCTTGGAACCACCTCCATCTTAGATACTGCCAACCCTCCTGAGTAGGCATTGATTTGCTCTCCACTTTGCTCTCCACTTTTCTTGCTACAGTAAGTAAGAAATGATTCCATCTATACCACCCTCTTCCTAGGTTGAGCCCGAGTTAACTCAGAAGCATCAACCAGTACTGGAGCCCCCGCTTCAACCTTGCCTTCTGCCTTGTTCTGCAGTTGAGGAAGGCTAGCCTTCAGCAGTGAAGACTCATCTCTCTCTGATCTTTATTTTTGTATTCTGATGCCGCCTCAGCCCAGGTCCAGTCAAATGATTCGGGTTGAGGCAAGCTCCGTTTCCTCCCTTTCTCGCTAAATATCCACCGAAAAAGCTCTCCCAGCCACGAGATTTATATGCTTGACCGAATACAAGTCTACTGATCAACTTCAATATGGACTCTAGCATACCGGAGCTGCTCCCTCTCCAATGAACACACATCCACCCTTCTAAGAATGGCGAATTTGGAGACTATGGCTTGAAAGATTGTGGCATTCCACAAATGCAGGGGAATACCATGCAATCTAACCCAGAGCAACATCCCTTGTTGAGCTGGAAGAGTCACAACCTCCATGTTCCCTAGAGAACATCTCACAATCAGCTTATCAAGGCTAAGAACTTCATTAGCAATCACCTCCTGCCTCGAATCAACCTCTTTAGCTCTAACAAGGAAGGATTGTGAAGCTATCTCCCTGCATCACCAATCTTTCACAGAAGGCCCCCACCGTTGAAGCAGGTCAAGCATGATATTGATAGAGACTTATGAAGGAGCAGCACTGGAACTGGACTTTTCCAGTGTTAAGACAACACAATCTTCCAAAAACTTCCTAACCTCCAAAACCTCCTGCGATCATGGAAATGACAATCGGTTCTTGCACGGGGTGGCATCAAAGTAAAATATTTCATTATTCTACAGTGTTGAAGGGTTCCTCAATAAATCGGTGCCCTCAAATGATACATTATAATTTACACAACTGAGAAGAGTATCTTTGCATTATTCATAACTCAAAACAATTAGATACCATTTAGTTGAAAATGTGTCGCCAATATAGATACTAAAACTCATATCACTTCACAATCACAGCACATAATATATTTCAAAATTGATTTCACCATGGCATTCGGTGCCATGATGCTGAGAAAAGTCACAAGATATTGCATACGACAATTCGTTTCCACTGTGTATAACATCATGCACTTGAATAACAAGCACTTTGCACGTAATTGATTTAACCATACAGAATAAGGTGTTTTTAGCTCATAAGCAATAATCTCATCGTCAATGGATCAGCTGTTCTTTTATCCCACAGCCTTCAGGAACACAAATGTTGATTAGGCTTTGACTGAGATTGTAACCCAAGGAAAGAAAAACTATGGATTAGGCTGACTTTGTGTATAGTCCTTTTTTTGAATGTGGATAGTGCCACTTGTATTATAGCAAAAGTAGGAGAGAATACATAGTGTGGAAGGGAAGACAACAAAATTCCCTTCGAAAACAAAACACCAAGGTGGTGATCACTCTATGAGCCCTCCTCCAAAAGAGCAAAAAGAGATGAGTTTCTGGAATTCATGTTACAAAAGTTTCTAGCCCACCCCATAACTTGGTTACAAACAAAAGACAAAGCCCTATGAGGGGTAGAAGATTCCCTCATGGAGATTATACGGTTTCGCTCGGACACAATGCCTAGACGGTGGCATGAAGGGTCATCCACCAGAGTCTCCTGTCAAGACTCTGTGGCCATGGTCTATACCACCCCCTCAACATGTCTTCCAGCAAAGTCCAAAGAAAAGGCTGGACCTGTAGCCGACTGAATAGAAGTTGCCGAACCTCCATGGCAAAAGAGGTGGTCTCGAGACGACTCCTCGTCACTACATAAAGAACAACTGGTAGGGATGTTACAGATGTAGAGCGCCAATCTGTCCCGGGTGGGCAATCTATCCACAGATGCTCTCCACATGAGAATCTGCACCTTGGAAGGGCTTTTGACCCCCCAGACAGAGGAGAAGAAAGGAAATCTAGTCCCTCCATCCGCCATAATGGAATAAGCTGATCGAACAGAATGAACTCCAGCCTTGTCCCATTTCCATAAGCAGTGGTCTTCAGTTTCCGGGCTAAGATGGACAGTGTGCAGCAGATGTAGGATGAGACATAAGTCCCTCACCTCCTCTTCTTTCAGATTCCTCCTAAACCTCGTGCTCCAGACCGTAAGGATGGGCAGCTTCTCCGGTGTGGGCTACATAACCATTCTGCTGCAGGGAAATATCAAAGAGGGATGGGAACAGGTCCCAAAGGGGTTGTGCCTCACACCAAGTGTCCACCCAAAATAAGGTACTCCGCTATCTCCCACACAGATGCTGACTCCCGCCTTGACCAGGTCCGCGGCCCAAGAATACCCTACAATCCTGATTAAACATTTGTAAGTAGAGGGCAGCCAAAACTCCCACTTCTTATGCTGGTGATAATATTTCTGAGTTAAGATCATCTTCCACGGCGAGGGATCACTACCCATCCATTTCCACAGCGACTTGGACAGTAAGGCCACATTAAAGCATGTAATATCAATCATCCCCAGTCCCCCATTCACCTTGGGTCTACACATCCTGCTCCAGCTGATAGCAAGACCCCCTTTTTAGACTCTCCCGATCCATGCCAAAAGAATTTGGCACGGATCGAGTCCAGTCACCCAGCCACTAAAGGGGAGCCCTGAAAACAGAGAGAAAGTAAGTGGGAAGGCTATCCAAGACTGATCTGCATAATGTCAACCGACCCCTGTAGGAGAGCAACCTGCCCTTCCACCCTGCCAACATCCTATCAAACCTCTGCAACACTGGCTCCCAATCTCTGCACCTGAGAGTACCCGGCGACAGTGGCAGCCCCAGATAGGTTATAGGAAATTCACCTCTCTGGCAGCCCAAAATGAAGGTAGCCCTCTGCATGCCTGCTTCGTCCATGTTAATGCCTACCAGCTGGCTCTTATGAAAATTGACAGCCAAGCCTGTGATCTCCCTGATCAGCTCAAGAGCAACTCTGACTACATACAGCTGATCTTCATCCCCTGACATGAATAGTATAGTATCATCTGCAAACTGAAGGTGGGCGATGGAACAACCCTGCTGCGGAAGAGTAAACCCAGATATCAGCCTTACAGGAATTGTGTTTTGAAAGGATGCATACATAGATGATGGCCACAAAGGAGACGTCTTTGTCTCACACTTGAGAACGTTTACATGTTGCGTGGGTTGAGAACCTGTTTAAGGCCCGGGGATTTGAACATCTTTAAGACGTTAAGGATTTGTTATTCTTCACTTACAGGTTTCTGTGTCCTATTATAGTGAATTATTTCTCTTGACAGGAAAACCTTTCTTATTAACCTAAGATCTAAAACATTAACATAAATAGCACCACAGTTTTGATACTTTGAGCAATCTGAACAAATTAGAGAGAAGCAGTGGATGAGGAAGGAGCTAAAAGGGGCAGCTCACAGTCAGATGGGAGAGACCATGAAAAAGTGTCACCCGCAGCCACTCCCCGGACACCACGGGTTCGCTGTTCGCAGGGAAGAGGGGGAGTGCATGGTCCGGGGGAGGGCTCTGTGGAACAGCAAGGAACGCATCAAGCAATTACCACTGCACCAGCCAGAGAGAATTCAAGGAGCATCATGGCGAATAAAGGGGGCGGGGGGGGGGGAAGGGGAATAATGGCCTTCCTTCTACATCAAGGATTTGGAGTTGGAAATGTTGCCTTTGGGGAGCAGCAGAGAAGATGAACAAGCGAGAGGAGGGTTGCAATACATTAAAGATATGCTTCTAATATGGCCCATTTTTTACCAGCTGTTATGGTCCTCTCACGTGTTTATGGTGGAGCCTCTTTTCATCCCTTGATGAAGAAATGTACGGTATTGTGTCTCAGAATGCTGGCAGCATTTTGAAGTTGGGCAGCTGACTGCAACAGTGCGCTATATATGTGTGTGTGTGTGTGTGTGTGTGTGTGTGTGTGTATAAGAGAAAAAGAGAGAGAGAGAGAGAGTGTGTGTGTGTAGGGATCGGCTGCCACCGGTGGCAGCAGCTTGGACTGCCACCGGACTAAAACCGTTAGATCAGTTGGATCCAACAGTTGTAACAGGTCCCAACAAAGCCCAAGGCACGTCTAAGCTGTAGGCATGCGGCACACATCTAAGGCAGAAGACTCCTCGTGACTCAACCAAACCATAGAAGGTAGGATCAGAACGGATCGGATCCGATCGGCCGATCCAATTGGTTTTGACCCAAACCGATCCGATCCCATGACCCAATCCACTGGTCTGGACCGGGATCAGTCGGGATCAATTGGGGTTGGACAGGTGTTTGCGGGGGATCCGTTTCCCGGACCCCTCCGGTCTGGACCTGACCTAGACATTAATCTCTCCTCCCTATGTCGGATTATTCGGAAATCCATTTTTTTTGTTTATCTAGAGGAATATAGGTCGGTTTTATATTTTATCGGATTATGAGAGCTTGGGATTAACCCTCAGGGAATCCGGGACTTCGAATCAAGCGAAGATTCGAGTATATGACCTCTCTCCAATGACCTCGGTCAGTGTTAATTACGCTGAGCAACTGCTCGGCAACCCTTGATTAACCGTCCGTATGATGCCCTTAATCATGCAAAACTACTACTACAGGCAGCGCATGCATATGGTTATGAAGGCATGTTTTAGGTTGGATCCTTAGCCCCACCCCAGTTTAGGAACAATTTTTATGTGACTTAGGATTGATTCCCTGTCATTTGGACTGGTTTCAAGTTAGGTGGATTAATTCCAAGTTATATAGATTAATTCCGAATTTTTAATCCCACAAGGGTTTTTTTGTAATTATGCATCTTTTAGGGATTTTTATGAATTATGGAGCTTTTATGAAAGTATGGCAGCTTATAGGCATATAAGAGTGAGTTTTAAAGGGTTTCAAACCTTATGGGAGTTACGAAATTAATTTTTTAAATGTATGAGGGTTTTTTAGTAATTTTACCCTAAACCGGATTATTATGTTTTAGGATTCGTATTTAATGATATTCAGATTATATGGGGAGAAATTCCACTCATGACATGAGTTTTAGTATTTTCAGGGTTATATATGTAAATATTATACATAGGGGTATTTTCGTAATTTTACGTTAAGTCTTAGGTATATCGTTAATGATTTATGTTCTTTCAGATTTTTAACTCTCTGATTTTTTTTATTAATTTTATTAATTTTATTCATTTTTATGATTAATTTGATTAATTTAATTAATTAATTAATTAATTAAGCATATGAGGGTATTTGGACTTATTATGACTTTTATATCATGTTTCAGATTTTTACTGTTTTTTACTGATTTTTTCCTGATTTTTCTATATTTTCATATGATTTTATTAATTTTTTAATTAATTAATTAATTTTAAGTCGTTATTATATTTTATCTGGGTATTATTTTACTATTATAATTTCTCAACTTTATTTTTACTCATGTAGGGGGTGAGGCCAAGTTTAGGTTGAGGATGCACCCAGATTTTTAGTTCTATGAAATTAGATATATACGTATATTACTTTTAAAATATGATGGTAATTATATAATCTTAATGACACACATAATCACGCAATTTCATATTTCATTTCGACAGCAATTCGCCTTATAATAAGGCGTTTTTACAAAAAAATCCGGCAGAACTTCCCCTTAGGAGAGAGGGCTCCCCGGGACGAAAGAAAGATCTCCCAAAATCGCAGCAAATCCTGGTTTAAAAACCCGAATTTGGTCTTCAAATGGGCAGCACCCTCTCTCACAATTTCACCCTTGTATATGGGCTTTTCTCTATGTGTGCATGTATATGCCTTGTGTCTTCATTTAGGGAGCCCCGGGGTCCTATTTATAGGCCCAAATTCTCAACCCGGTGGGGGGTGCCACCGGATGGAGCAAGGTGGGGGGTGCCACCGGTTATAGACTCTCTCCTCCCCTTTTTTATTTTTTTATTTCCCATTGGCCAATGCATGGCAAGAGGGATGAGAGAGAGGGCAAACAAAGGAGAGGAGGGTGGGGTTCGGTGGGCACCCCCACCGGTTCCAACCGGTGGAGGGGGGTGCCACCGGTTGGCCCCCCACCGGTTGGGAACCGGTGGGGGGTCTCCCCACCGGTTTTGGGAAACCGGTGGGGGGTTTTCCCCTCCACTTTTTCCTCCTCTCTTAGCTCTTTTCAAGGCCCATTTAATGAGAGGTTTTCAGATTTTGGGGTTTTAGTGGTTTTAGGCCAATGTGAAAGGGGTTTAACCCCATTAATTCCATGTCTTGGCCCCATGTGAAAGGGGTTTGGGATGGGATTTAAGGAGGGTTCCACATGGGATTCTTAACCCATGTGTGAATGGGATTAAGACCCCCCATTAAACACCCCCTCCCCATTTTTAAAATTTAAAATTCTGAAGAGATGGAGGGAGAACCTCCTCCCCCCCCCCCCACCGGTTTCCCTCTTGGAACCGGTGGGGGGTTCCCCAACCGGTGGGGGGGGGCCCCCACCAGTTCCCCCTCTCTCTCGTCCACCCCCCTCATTCCTATTTAAATAAGGGGGAAGAGAGAGGGGGTCCACATGCTCTTTGCTGTTTTGGGGAATTTTTTTGGAGGTTTTCTGCTCTCTGGTTTGCAGGTTTAATACCCTTGTGGGACTGATTTTTTGGGCTTGTTAGAGGTGCCTATTGGGCCTCATTTTGGGCTCCCCCATTGGGCCATTTATTGGGCCTATCTCTCCCATCATTGGGCCTCCGTTTCGGGGCTGATTTAGGTGAGTTCCAAGACTGGTTTTACCTTATTTCGGGACAGATTTCAGTCCGCTTCGGGACTGATTTTGGGCCTATTCGGGGGGCTTAATGGGCCTCATTTCGGGCTCCCCCATTGGGCCACTTAATGGGCCTGCCTCTCCCATTATTGGGCCTCCCTTCTGGGGCCATTTTGGGCGAGTTCTAGGACCAATTACGTCCCACTCCGGGACAGATTTCAGTCCACTTTGGGACTGAATTTAATCCGCTTAGGGACTGATTTTGACCTCTGTTTTGCAACATTTGGTGCCCCACTTGTCGCTGAACTTAGGGTCTCCTTCCGGGTCTCGTTATCGAGGGTTGCAACGGCGGTTCGGGAATTGACCTTGGAAGCCGAAGCGAAAGACTTGGGGCTGTCTTAGGCTCCTTAAAAAAAATCTGATTAAGACCTTCTTGGTCTAGGTATGTTCCTTACCCCATTGCCCTCGTAATGCGAGCCCGTGACTTCATGCATTTTGATGTTCATCCATATCATAGGCATTTTTTTTTTTTTTGCCTAGCATGGTCTTTTATGAACATGTCGTCATGTCCATGTATATGTGTTTTCCTATGGGAATCCCACATCGACGTAAGCATGTGTCGTATATGTATAAACGTATATTCACATAGTGCAAATCTGCATATAGGATTATTTTCGGGTTCAACAAATGCCCCCCACGGGATGCTCGCCGGAGACGAAGTCCAAGGCGGGTGTCCCGTGCATTCTTCCACATGTATATGCAGGGGCTTATATGTATGTATGCGTGTATGTATATGCCTTTGGGCTGATCCCGATGGGCCATATTCATGCCATATATGCGTTGATATTACTTTGCTGAACCTTTCCACCCTGCTCCACATGACTGGAGCGTATATGATTTTTTTTTTTTTTGGAAAAGTAGCAACGCTGTCCCGTATTCTCTGCGCAATCAATTGCCCAATTCGCCTTTTGTGGGTTCGGACACTCTATGTATTTTGGTACTTGAGTGTTCCAACGTCACCCCAGGAGACTTGTCTTTATGACTTTGCGACTTTCTGGGGACGTTTGGAGTTATGAAACTTCATTTATATTCGGATCCTCTTGGCCTTTGTGTCTTGGAGGGTCCTTATAAGATTGATATCATTCGAATTGTCCGACACGTTGCTCGGTCCCGAATATCTCTTGGTCTTTGTGACTTGGAGATCGGCTGGGAGCATAGAGCGGGTCACCCAATCCTGATAATGTCATTCCTATTCAAAGGATACTAGTACCTTATTTCGGCATTTCCGGGAGCTCTATGCGAGACATTCCGGATTGGCCAAATATCCGCCACTAAGGCACATATATGAGGGCATGATATGGACGTCGTACTAGTATTAGCACTTCATCTTTTTTATAGTTCGGGCATTTCCAGGAGCTCTACATGAGACATTCTGGATTGGCCGTATTTTTGCCATTTGTTGGCGACATATGAATATTACTGCATTATCCTGACTTTCTGTCGGGATTTAGTTGTATCGTCTGCTTTGTGCATTGTTTTAATGTATATGTCTTTCTTTGTCTTTTCACAGGTTGATATCCCTGCCTCTGCATTATTATGGCCGTACTTGGCGATTTTCCCCACGAGGGGCTTCAGGAGGAGGGCATTGCTTACCCGGATGCGGGGTTCCGCTGGGTGGCTCAGCCACATTTGCGGGTTACCATTGAGGATGCTATCCCCATTTGCCATGAGAGCATCTACAGAGACGGGGAGTTCTTTTATTTTCTGCGAGGCGAGACCGCCCGGCATCTTCCTTCGGATATCTCCATCTACGAGCTGCTCCAATCATATACCTATGTTGAAGATGGGGTCGAGAGACCGCTATCTCCTGCAGAGCGCTGCGACCTGGAGCGTGCCATTTTATTAGATCGGGATAATATGGAGGGGCTCCTCCCCTTTTCATATCCGGCTTTTCCTCTTGCCGTTGATTGATTGTGGGAATTCCCTACTCCTGAGCAGATGGGGCCCATCCGGGCTATTCTTCGAGTCCACGACATCAGCAGGACCTACCTGTCAGCCATGTGGACGAGAGCAGGAAGTCTTCCCCTTGAGGCCGCTCGACACCCTCAGGGGGTGTTTCTGACCGAGGCGGAAGAAGGTTCCATCCACGACCCGTCCGATTTCAGCATATTATTATCGAACATATGCCGGGGCGTTCGCCCTGCATGAGATGCCCGTCTCCAGATCAGGAGTTCTCATGTTTTTCGCCTGGGGGCTACAGAGTGGCTCCTGTATATTTTGAAGCATCACCGGCCGATTCTCGACAGGGCCGGTATCTATGAGGCCGTCTCAGCGGCTCAATATGACTATCCTTGCCACTACGGCTTTATCCAGGCGATCGCAGAACGGTATATTCGTGATACTAACACTATCGCGACTGCAGAGGGCGAAACCGTCATCAACCTCTGGGCCTTACATCGGATTTCGGCTTTGCCGATCGTAGGGGAACCCTATGAAGAGGGAGTGTTGGATGAGTTTCATCGCAGCACCACCGACGGCGCAGGGAACTATGCTACTCCCTATTGCTATAGATACTTGCTGAAGATATGGCGGGACTTGTCCAAAGCCAAGCGTGTTGCCTCATCCTCCACTGGGGGGAGTTCTTCCGGCCCGGAGAAGGTATCACCAGCTGCCTGGGTCAGATTTTTCTTTGGAGGGCCATTCCGCTACCATCGAGGCTTTGCCAGCATCTTCGATGAACGGGTCCATTCTATCCTGTCACACAGGGACATCCCCCGCAGAGGCATTATTATTGCACCGGAGCACCAATCCGAGAATCCCTGGGGCCTCGATGACATTACTTATGTGGCTGCTTATCTAGCCTATTGGCTAGTCACTTTTGATGTCCCCTACGGGGACGAGGGGGCTTTGCGGCCTGAGGTTTTGCTAGCGGCCTCCAGACTTGCAGCGAGGACTCGTCTCGCTATCGCGCCGGCTGCACTTGCCAGTATATATCATTCTTTTGGGGCCCTTTGCAGCTCAACTACCCCAAATTCATGTTCAGTGGTTATGGCCACTCATTATGTCAGCGCCTGGGCGGGGCTCCTACTTCCGGGTTATTCTCCCCTTGGCAGGAAAATGGCCCCCTCATTGCCTACCGTGCTCCGACTGGCAAGCTAGCCCGCCAGCCAGGGGATGGGTTAGCTTTCTTATGCCCGTGCAGCCTTGAGTTTCATACCCTTCGGCTCTTCCCGGAAGCTGGATTTTGACCATTCCTCGCGGAACTTCAGGCCGTATCTTGACAGAGGAGGAGCCGCCGACCGTGCTTGGTTCGACCCGTGGACGGGCTGTATGGGCCACAACGGCGCTGCGTTAGATGGGTGGACCCTGAGCACTCGCCCATCCTTGCTCATATTGAAGAAAGGGCGAGATGTCATTCTGGAGCCCTATTATCCGAACCGCTTCGCGCGGAATTTTGGATATGATCAGATGATCCCATCCGGTCTTGCCTTTGCCGAGTTGCCCCGGGTATATCAAAAGCGGAAAAGCCATCTCGTTGCTCGGCTATGGTGGAATTATTTTCAGCATCAAAATGCATTTGGCCCAGTGGCAGTGCCCCTCCCCACTCATGAAGGGGGTATGACTGTTTCTTTTGCTGCTTGGTGGCATAAAAACTAAGGGGAATTGCGGCTCAGATCCGATCCCGAGCAGACGAGGAGCTCCTCCCAGGCTAAGTCCACCAAAGGGCTTGGCCGACATACGTATAAGGGCCGAACTGGCCCGTCGGCGCCAAAGACGAAGAAGAAGAAGGGCGGCGATGACGATGGCTTCTATGAGCTCACCGCTCTAGGGTATACTTGGACACATCAGTTCTTGGCGGACTGCAAGATTCCCAGAAGGTTCGAGCACAGCGCCCGGCTGCCCGTGGGCAATTTCAATGGGGATCCCGCCAGAGATTGGCTGTGTTATCTCAGCCATATGCTCGCTTGCTTCGGCCCTCGCCGCGAAGCATTCTTGATATTGAGGGCTGAGACCGTAGGCGATGTATGGCGGATAATGTGGCAGGCGGCGACCCAGCTGGGGATGCCCTTGGATTCCCTTATACCCGAACCACCGAGGTCTTTTGCCGCAGCAGGTATTCCTATTTCTATATTTTTCATTGTATCTCTTATTGTATATGTGCATCGCATTTGTCTTAATTCCTTCATTTTGTAGGAGATGTTGTCTCCCCCTTGCCCGCGGCTCCTGGGGGATCTCTCGTGCATCAGACGCCTGAGGGAGGGCCTCACATCCCTGCTGGGGAGGCGGCTGCACCCTCCGCCAGCATCGGCCCTACATCGAAGATGCAACTCCTAGTGGCCGCGGCGAAACAAGCAGCTCGGAGGAAGCGAGCGGCCGAAGGAGAGACAGAAGGTCGGTCGGTTCGGCCTCGACTGTCTCCTGCCTCTTCACCGGCTCTGGCACCTATCGGGAGGCCACCTTCGCCTATCGGTAAGAAACTTGCTGATTTCTTTTGTTTTGAGGATTAATTCCCCTTTTGAAAATGACTCCTCATGCTGTATATATTTTTTCTTTCATATCAGAAGAAGGCGAATTTGTAGGTGAGAACGCGTCTCAGGCGGCCATGGAGCCTGCCATTGATGAAGTCCCGTCTATAACTGGTGAGGCTGACCAGCCACCTCATTTTTGTATGTTTGTATTTCTGTTCTTGCCATATTTACAAGGCTCTCGCCTCCCACTATTCCCACTTTTCAGGGGCCTATGTTCCCGAACCTCCCGCTCAGGCTCCAGTTCGGATGGCTTCGCCGGCCATCGCCGAGGTATGCGGATATATGCATACATATATTTTTGGCAAGCCAATTTTCGTCCCTTGCTGGGAGTGGTTATGATTTTAATTATTCTCCCTCTTTGCTTCCTGCAGGAGAACGTGGTCACAGCTACATATGTTGCCTTGGGCAACGACGAAGAGCTGGGGGACCTTAACTGGGCCGACTACGAGCCCTATAGGTCGGATGTCCCCTTGGTCGACCAATTATATCACGAACTCTTGGACGACCAGGGCCGTTTTGGTAATATACAGCTTTTTTCGACATATCGCAGCTCCTTTGTTTTTTTTTTGCCTTGCATAGGATCTGATTTTTTGATCTTTTTCCTATGCAGATTTTACTTTCGAGGAGCTGATGCGATCAGCCTCCAGCCATTCAAGCTCTTCATTCATGAAGGGCCTGGTAGGGGACTCGACAGCTCCCCCTGCAGTGGATAGTCCTCCACTTGAGGGTAAGTTATGTTTGCTTTAATCTTTATGGCATTTTTAACTACTTTGCTCTCTTCTGGTAGTCAACATCAAATTTTTGTGTTACAGAAGTTGTTGAAACGATGCCAACTGCGGCTGCCTCTCCTTCTGTCACTCCTCCTTCGAAGGACGATTCGGCTGCCCCTCTTGCGATTTCCTCGGCAGAAGGGGAGCCTGCAGAGATTGAGGCTGTCCAGGAAAAGCTCGCGGCTTCATCACCAGGTAGATCTATTTTCTTTGCCTCGTGCTTAGAGCTGCACATATTATGTCTTCATATTTTTTGACTGTGCCTCTTTTGCCTGTCTTCATCTCTTGGCATAGACGCCATCCTTGTGTCCACCCAAAGATGGGAACGCCGGGAGGGGGTCAGATCAGCCCCTGGACTTCTTCTAGGAGGCATTGAGGGACTAGCAGCATCAGCAGCACGCGCCAGAGCTAGGTCCCTCCCTATTTGCTTTAGCCAAGTCCCAGCCATCGGGGACATTGATATCTTGGCAGGTATGAGGCCTCCTATCCCTTGTTGTTTCTTCATCAAATATTATTGGGTAATGACCCCATTTCTATCATGCAGCTTGGAGGGCTTCACTGCCTGATTCCCCGGCTCGTTCAGGGGACACCGTCCCCCTTTCTTATTCGGGGGGAACTCCCAGGACTCCTCGGGTTGAGGAACCGGCTTATACTTCGACCGAGCTGCTCGACTATTCCGGAGACGAGGGCGAGCCCGAAATCACTTACCCAATTGTCTTTGATCAGAGGGTAGGTTCGCCGACATGGAGCGGCTCCACCATCAAGCAACCGCCTTCATGTCACTCGGGGGACACCGAATCCCTTTTTTCCTCTCCCACCAAGGATGGGGAAGTGGGTTCTCCCGACTCTAAGAAGACTGCGGAGCCAGGTAACATCCTCTTCCCTTCATTTCATTGCCAACATCATTTGTCGACACTATCATTTTTGCTTTGGTCTTATAGTTCTCTCCTTCTTTCTTTCTTACCAGGTGGAGAAGGCCAAGATGACTCAGCCGCTGATACTGCCCAGCAAGCTCGGCTGCGGGTCGAGTTGGAGTCCGCTCTCAGAGATGTCGCGGCACGGACTGCAGAGGTCTCTGAACTCAGGGCGGACAGAGAGATATTGGATTCCAGTATTGCCGAAGCGAGGTCTCAAGTCTCCGCCCTCCGTCTTCAGCTAGAAGAACTGGAGAAGGGCTTGGAGGAGGGCGTAGAGCAAGTGGCGACCCTCGACCGCCGCCTGGACGAACTCACTCGAGAGCGAGACACGTTGGTAGAGAGGGTTGAGGCTCTCCGCCTTCTGTTGGACGCCTCGCAGGCTTTGGTGGTGCGGGAGCCGACTCCGACTCCGACTCGGGACTAGCTGTCGGGCATACTTCCCACTTTTTTTTTTTGACCCTGATATTGTTTCGTTCTGAAACACATTTTTGAGTTACCCCGAGGGCTTGTCTCGGGCTTCCACCTTGCGGTTATTTATACGAAGAGTTTTTTAGTTGGAGATGATATTCATTTTCTCTTTTTCTTTTCCTTTTTTTTTTCTAAACCAATGCCAGCGCCTTTTCGGGTTTTCACCGACACTAGCCCCCTCTTATTTTTGCCTGCACGCCCTTGCGGGTTTTCATGTAGCGGGGTTACCCGATTTTGCCTAAGGCGCCCTTTTGGGTTTTCACCTTAGCCGGGTATAAGACCTTTTTACCCTTAGCCGATCCCGATGTGGATGAAATCGGTTAAGTCTGTCAGGGCACCTCGCTTTTTAAGCCCCATCCTTTTTTTTTTTTTTTTTTTAACGCACGACTCTCACTACTATTAAATATAAAACTACTATTAAATACAAATATATGCCATAACTGTACCAACAGTTATTAGGGGAGTATTCAATATGGGAACTTGATATGATATGGGTATATGAAAAGGATTTTCTATGATTTAACGCTCCTCGTGGGCGAAGCATGAATTTCAGGATTTAATGCCTCCCGTGGGCGAGTATGAATTCCAGGATATAAAGCCTCCTGTAGGCGAACATGGATTTCCAGGATATAAAGCCTCATGTAGGCGAATATGAATTTCCAGGATATAAAGCCTCTTGTAGGCGAATATGAAATATGAATTTCCAGGATATAAAGCCTCATGTAGGCGAATATGGAATATAAATTTTCAGGTTATAATGCCTCATGTAGGCGAATATGAAATATGAATTTTCAGAATATAAAGCCTCCTGTAGGCGAATATGAAATATGAATTTCCAGAATATAAAGCCTCCTGTAGGCGAATATGAAATATGAATTTCCAGGATATAAAGCCTTATGTAGGCGAATATGAAATATGAATTTCCAGGATATAAAGCCTCCTGTAGGCGAATTCCGGAGTTTAACGCCTCCCGTAGGCGAATTACGGGGCTTAACGCCTTCCGTAGGCGAAAATATGAATATCAGGATTTAAAGCCTCTTGTAGGCGAATTCCGGAGTTTAACGCCTCCAGTAGGCGAATTATGAGGTTTAACGCCTTCCGTAGGCGAAAATATGAATATCAGGATTTAAAGCCTCCTGTAGGCGAATTCCGGAGTTTAACGCCTCCCGTAGGCGAATTACGGGGTTTAACGCCTTCCGTAGGCGAAAATATGAATATCAGGATTTAAAACCTCCTGTAAGTGAATTCCGGAGTTTAACGCCTCCCGTAGGCGAATTACGGAGTTTAACGCCTTTCGTAGGCGAAAATATGAATATCAGGATTTAAAGCCTCCTGTAGGCGAATTCCAGAGTTTAACGCCTCCCGTAGGCGAAATATGAATTCTCCATTTAATAATATTCTTGACGGAAAATATTTTCTTTTGAGGTGAATCACCTACAATTATGTGACATCTTTCAAGAATATGTCTATGTATTTACATTTGGTATAACATGAACGGGGATTATTCCCTCAGGCTGCATCGAGTAGAAGAGCAAGTTTTCCCACTTCCTTATCGAGTCGGGAGGTCATCGTCATCATCGCCTCGGTCGTAGCCCTTGATGGGACATTATTGTACCACCAGTATGGTACCAAGGGTTTATTCGTCATTGGCGACTCTGATATCCTCCCTAGGTAAGGATGTGGGAAAACTCGATCTCTACCCTCAGCAGGCCGAGAGAGTCCTCCCCCCGCCGGGGAACAAATATGTGGCTTTATAAGCCTATGTGCTCGCGCCCGAGCATTATTGGCTTTTCTTAGCGCAGATGGCTTTTACGTGTTATCCCCCGGACGGGTTGCCGAATTATTTTGTCTTCAAGACATACATTGGGCTTCACGGCACCGGTTTGTGTTGCTGTTGTCGCTCGGGCTGATCATGTACCGGAGCATAATACGACTTCATATGCCGGCCGTTCAGTGGCGGGAAGGCCAGATTCCCTTTCTCGTCCACCAGCCTGTAAGCACCGCCCTCATAGACTATGCTTACTATGAATGGTCGAACCTAGTTTGGCTTGAACTTATTTTTAGGCCGAGAGGCCATGACATCTTTATGCTTGACCATTACAAGGTCCCCCTTTTTGAAGGTTCTTTCTTTCACCAATTTGTCGAATGCACGAGACACTCGGGCTTGGTATATTTGCAGACGCTGATATGCTTGCAATCTTTCGCCTTCGAGGTCCGATAGTTCCTCATAGCGTCTTTGAGTTTCGCTCATGTCGTCTTCATGCACTCCATTATGCAGGGCGACCCTATAAGATGCGAGCTCTATCCCTATTGGGATTATGGCTTCTGCTCCATAGACCAAAGAGTATGGGGAGCATCCCGTTGGGGTTTTGTAGACGGTGCGGTAGGCCCATAATGCTTCATGCATCTTCTCGTCC
This sequence comes from Zantedeschia hybrid cultivar, assembly GCA_030544215.1. Lineage (NCBI taxonomy): Eukaryota > Viridiplantae > Streptophyta > Magnoliopsida > Alismatales > Araceae > Zantedeschia > Zantedeschia hybrid cultivar. The sequence continues at coordinate 77,469,133 of JARZZO010000006.1, read as the reverse complement.
CAATCCCGCTTTCGCCCTCGACTGATCTTCACCAGAAGTTTGCATAGGGTTTTATTGAAAGCTTCTGCCATTCCATTGGCTTGGGGATAATATACTGAAGACGCATTCCAGTCTATATGAAACTTGGCCGTCATCTTATATATTGTTTGATTTTTGAATGGCGTGCTATTATCTGATGTGATCCGGCTGGGAGTTCCGAACCGGTATATGATATTATGCCTGACGAAGCGTGATACTGTTTCGCCGGTCACTTCCTTCAAAGGAATGGCTTCTGCCCAACGAGTAAAATATTCTGTTGCGGCAAGAATGTATTTACACCCTCGGGATGACGGTGTTAATGGACCCACAACATCCATTCCTCAATGGGCGAAAGGCCATGTCGGGGTTGTCGGGTGCAAATAATTGGGAGGTCGCCTAGGAATAGGTCTGTAGGCATGGCATTGGGGGCAGCTTTTCGCCATTTTCTCGCAATCTGCGAACATGGTTGGCCAATAGAAGCCTTTATTTTTGATGTTGATCTTCATTTTTGCGCCTGACTGATGAGCTCCGCACATCCCGGCATGAACTTCTTTCATTATTTTGCGGGACTCCCTTGGGGAAAGGCACCGGAGTAGAACCGCATTTTTGTCTTGAGGGACAAGGCGATATAGCACGCCATCTATCAGTTGGTACGAAGTTACTCTTCGAAGCAGTTGGATTCTTTCGGCTTTGCTATCAGGGAGCCAACCATTCTTTATTTTGATGATAGGAACAAGCCAATCATCTTCCTCTTGGATATTATGGTCTTCCAGTGCATTGATCTCAAATACTGTTAGACCATCTCCTTCATCTAGTGAGGCGGGGAAGAGTCTCCTGTCCCTCACCACTATTTCAGCCTCACCTTCGGGAGGCAATTTCAGCGCTGCCACTAATTTAGCTAATGCATCGGCCTGGGCATTTTGGCCTCTTCTGATATGTTCTATAACGAAGGTATAGAATTTTTCGCTCAGCCGGACGGCCACCGCATGATAAGCCATTAATTCGGTCTTCCTGACCTCGAATATGCCGAGAATTTGTCGGATGACCAACAGGGAGTCCCCGTATACCTGGATACATCTGACGCCTATTTCCAAGGCAATTTCTAGCCCTACAATTAGAGCTTCATATTCTGCCTCATTATTGGTCAAGGATTCCATTAGGGCACATGAGTGGTGCAATATCCCACCTTCTAGGGTGACTAGGACCAAGCCAGCTCCGGCCTTTGTGGTCGAAGTGCCATCCGGCTTTATAATGGTTCTTGAGGCCCCATCGAAGTATAGCTGCCACATCTTTACTTCTGTTTGCTGCACATCCAGTATTTTCTGTGCAGGCAAGACTTCTTCATCCGGCAATTCATTATTCAGAGGGGAAGTTTCAGGAATTGGGTGTGCCGCCAAGAATTCGGTCATACCCTGTCCTTTTATCGCCCTCTGGGGGACAAAGGTAATATCAAACTCCATGAGGAGTAAGGCCCATTTCCCTAACCTCCCAGACAACACAGGCTGGCGAAGCATGAATTTTAGCGGATCAAACCGCGATATGAGTTTGACTTCATGTGCCAACAAATAATGCCTCAGCTTCTTTGTGGCGAATACAAGTGCCGAGCACATCTTTTCTGTTGGAGTATATCGGTGTTCAGGACCCACCAACATCCTGCTGAGGTAATAGAGCGGCTGCTCTTTTCCATCCTCATTTTCTTGCGCCAGTAAAGCTCCCAAAGAAGCATCTAAGGCTGCGATATAGAGTATGAGTGGTTTACCCTTTATGGGTGCCCTTAACACTGGCGGCTTGAGGAGATATTCTTTTATATTATCAAGTGCTTTCTGGCATTCTTTGTCCCAAATAAATGGGGCTCCTTTCTTTGTTAATTTTGAAAAGGGCATGCACCTTCCGGATAGATTGGAGATAAACCTCCTGATATAGGCCAGCCTGCCTTGCAAGGATCTAAGCTCAGTTAGAGTCCTGGGAGGGGGCAGTTCCCTGATTGCTTTGATTTTATCGGGGTCGATCTCGATTCCCCTATATCGGACTATGAAGCCCAAAAACTTCCCGCTAGAGACGCCGAAGGCGCACTTCATGGGATTCATTTTGAGTTGATATTGGCGAAGCCTTTCGAAGACTTTTCTTAAGTCCCCGAGGTGGTCGTCTTTCTTTGCAGATTTTACGACGAGGTCATCAACATAACATTCGACCAAATTATGCAGCATTTCATCAAATATTTTGGTCATGGCCCTTTGGTATGTAGCACCGGCATTCTTCAGACCGAAGGGCATCCTTTTGTAATTGAATATTCCTTTCGGAGTACGAAAGGCTGTATGATTTTTATCTTTGAGGGCCATTCTAATCTGATTATAGCCCGATGACCCGTCCATGAAAGACAAGGCTTCATATCCTGTGGTGACGTCCACCATAGTTTCAGTTATCGGCAATGGGAAGTCATCCTTCGGACATGCCTTATTTAAGTCACGAAAGTCAATGCAGACTCGAACTTGGCCATTCTTTTTCTTCACCGGCACAATATTTGCCAGCCATATTGGGTATATGCATTCTTCGTTGAAGTCAACTTCTCGCATCTTGTCAACTTCGGCATTCACCATGATTTCTAATTCAGGGAGCATTCACCTCTGAGTCTGCTTTATTGGCTTGACTTCGGGGAGAATTGATAGCTCATGCTCCGCCACTGAAGGGTCCAGGCCAGGCATTTCTTTATAGTTCCAGGCGAAACAATCTTTGAATTCTATCAAGAGTTCAGTGCACGCCTGTCTTTCTTTATCGCTCAGGAGGGCGCTGAGGAAAACCGGCCGAGGGTCTTCTGTTTTACCGAGATTGATCTCTACCAGTTCGTCAACCGTGGCTTGTCCTCCATCCTCTATCTCTCGAGGGGCTGGCTGAAGATCGATGAAGTCCTCATCTTCATTTATATCGGCCGAATAGGCTTCCTGCCATTCGCCTGTATTTTCATGCGGGCCTTGGGAGATTGCATCAGCGGCTTCCGAAGATCCTTTTTGCCTTTCCACATTGGTATCATGGCCTTTGTTTGTGTATTGGGAAGGCCTTGCCGGACATCGTTCCCATTCACAAATAGCATTTGTTCCAGTTGAGACTGTTTCGGCAGATAGGGGGATTTCTCCATCTCCATCTCCCGACTGTTAAGCCTAATATGGCCAGTCGGTTCTTCTACTCCTGACAGTAGACTCACCATGTGGATTGCATATAGGGTGGAAGACCCATGGCGTGGCCTATACCCAAGGCCTCTTCTATCTTGATTGGATGATTGCCCCCTGACTTCTGCAGGATGCCATAACTCAAGAAAAAATTTATTCCTGGCTGCACTTTGTTTTTCTGGGATGCTTTGGCGTTTGCACATTTGTTTTATATATTGGGGCATATCGTCCATTTCTTGGACCACTTCCTCGACTTCCGGCCGGACATTTTCATGTCCAAAACCGTCCTCGGGAGGACCCTCTGGCGCGAGATCTCCCTTATAAAATATGATGCGCCGCCCGTCTTTGTGACGGACTGCGAAGGTTTTCAATTCTTCCACAGTGTGGACTTCCCTGGGGAATATGGGCTTTGTAAGGCCGGGAGGTAGGCATATGCTAGCCTCTATTTCTTGGCTAATAGCATTAGCTTCCAAATTGACGGCTGGCCTGCCAAATCTAGTCGACCTCCGACGAGACTGGCCGGGCTTCATTCCTTGCCGGAATCTAGCGGCTTTGTCTTCGTTAATTGTAATTCCGCCTTCCTCATCAGAAGACTTATCGGCTATCTTCTTCCCCTTACGACGGCTTTCGCCGGTCGTCGGGTCCGAGACCTTATCAAAGTATAGTTGTGCATCTGCCAGATGGCAGTCATATGCCTTGAATGGCTCCAAATCGGCAAATATCCGGTGTTGCTCACCGTCTTTTGTATATGTAAGGCATTGGTGGAGAGTCGAAGGCACCACCCAATTTCTATGTAACCAAGGCCTACCGAGTAGTGCCTTGAAGGAGGTATTGGAGTCGACTATGAGGAAGGACACTTGGGTCACCCAATCGTCCAGACATAGCTCCACATCAACTCGACCAAGGGCCTCTTCTGCCTCTTGGTTGAATCCCGATATCGTTATGCCTTGCACCTTTTTCATATATGGGGTGAGGTATAACGCTTGAAATGTTTTGAGGGGCAGTATGTTTACGGCAGAGCCTGAGTCTACCAATATCCTATCGACCTCCCGGCCATTGATCTTGCCCCGCATATATAGTGGTCTATTGTGGCATGGCGATGATAACAGCATATCATCATCGGTAAAAGCTACCGTAGCCTCATATGTTTCATATGCCTGAGCCCTTATTTCGGCCATATGAACCTCATATGTTTCAGGATTTTGCAGGGCAGTAATCAACGCCTCTCTTAATTCCTTGCTCAAGGCTATTGCTTCCCATATGCTGAGGGAAGCTGGCATTCTTTTCATATTCTGCAACACCTTTCGATCCGCCCTGGCTCGGGCTTGTTCGATAGGAGGCATTATTTCCGCCATGCTGTGAAGGGTTTCCTTCAAGGCTTTTGACTGTTCCCCAGAAGTCGGGGATTCTTCTATCTGCATTTCCCCTTTTATAGGATCAATTTGTGCTTCTTCGGCGAATAATTCCGCCAAGGTCTCGACTCCCTCTGCGGGATTTGGCTGGACCAAAGGGTTTATCTCTCCTGGTTCCTTGATGGATTGAGCATTTTCTGCTTGCGGAGAACATTCTTCTTCGTCGGAAGAAGGGCAGAAGCGAACATTACCCCGGACCTCTGGCTTCGGAATTGGCCCTGGGATTTCTCCCCTGAAATAGATGATTTTATCTTGGTTGGGTTGATTTTCATCCCGACCGTTATTGCGGTCTCGACCTCGGCCTCGGCCTCGGCCTTTATTCTGATTTCTCCGGTTCCCCTTCCTTTGATAGGTAGCCAAAGGGGTCCCAGTTTCCGGTGGAGCGTGCCTCGCTTCGCCACTGGGGATATCTTGCAGTTGAGCCGACACCACGTAACAGGATCGATATTGTTGTTCTATCTTTTCCATTGTTAGCCCGTCATCCCAGAATAAGCTAACATCGTCCGGAATGGAGAGCTCATCCTCACTGGCCTTCCGCATGCGACTCTGGAGGTCTAACAGCCACGCTCTGAGGCGGGCTCGTCGGTCGAACTCTTCCCATGGAATATATTGATTCAGAGGGACATGCTCTGTGGGCCGATTTGGCTGATATTCTTCTAATTCATCGATGATTTTCTGCAGCCTTCGAAGTGGTGAGTTTTTGTCCTCAGACATATTTATGGCATTAGCAAGCATTTCTTGCTTCTTTAGCCTTCTCTTCTCACTTCTTTTTCTGTTCTTTTCTTGCTTCTTTCTCCTTGTTGCTTCTTGAATGAAGCTGGGTCGGGCCGGCATTTCTGGAAGTGGGTCGAAATGAACCACAACTTTCCCTTTTGCCGTCTGTGTTTGCAAGGATTTAGCCATTTTAGGCTTCTTTTTCTTCTTTGCCTTAGTCCACAGACTTTCTGGCTGATCGTAGTCAAGAGTAACTTTGACAGCTTGCTCGACCATCGAATCTGGCAACATTTGATATTCGCCGAATATTTCCTTTACGGACTTTTTGGAGGGATCCACCTCCGGATTTTCTTGTTGACATTTCATGTCCAACATTCGTATTCTCGTGGCTATTGCTGCCACAGTGTCAATGGCGCGAAGGGTGGGCGGCCCATCGGGTGCCATTTCCTTATATGTACTATCTGTGACGTTCTTCATATTGGAGGAGAGCTTATGGACCATATTCACAGAATAATTAGTCACATGAGGTTGTGGGGGATCAACCAGATACTTCCCCATATTTATTTGTCCTTCTTGGACTAATTTTTCTATTTCATCCTTGAGGACGAAGCAATGCTCCGTTCGGTGCCCAAGGGCACGATGGTAGTGGCAGAAATTAGGATCATCTGTCATATGCATCTCTTCCTCCCTTCTTGGCTTCGGAAGAATGATGACTTTCTTTTTCATACAAAGTCGGAAGAGCTCCCGAACTTTGTCTTTGGGGAATGAGTAGGGCTTTCCGCGCCTTTCCCTCAGAGACAACGAGTTTCTGAAGCGTATTCCAGCCTCTTTATCGACCATTCGCCTGGCTTGACGCCCTCTTTCGGCTATTCTTACGCTTTCATGGCTTCTTCTATAATAAGTGGTTTCTTCTTGGCGATATGTTTCCAAGTCCTCCCTGGGAAACATAGCATGTTTGCCTCTTTTCCTTGAAGGACGATCGGGATCCGATTCCATCCCTTCATAAGAGAAAAATCTGTCAACCTTGTTGAATGACAGAGTTTCCGAAAATTGCCTGGAGAGCCCCTCCATCATTTGGGTGAGCTCCTCCTGTTGACATGAGAGTCGTGTCAGGCTTATCTGGATTCCTTCCAATGCCGCCATAACCGAGTCCCCAGGGGGAGGGTTGCTGGAGTATATATTGGTGTTGCCTCACGCTCCGGAGAGGGCCTCACCGCTTCTTCTTCGGGATGATATCCGGATGAGCTCTCGTTCATATAGATGACATTAACAGCAAATGCATGCTTATTTCTTTGGTGAGGCTGAGGAGGACTTACCAAATGTTTACCCATCTCCACTGCGCCTTCACGGATAAGTTTTTCTATTTCGTCTTTGCAGACATAACAGTCTTCTATGACATGCCCCAACATTCGATGATATAGACAATAATTTAGCTCATTAACCCTGCCTGCCTCAGCTGGCTTTTTGGGCTCAGGGAGCGATAGAAGTTTTGCCCGCATACATGTTTCGAACAATTTTCTTGTATGCTCGCGGGTGAAAGAGTATGGCTTTTTCATTCTTTCGGCAAGAGAAGAAACTGGCGCCTTCCCTTCCCCTTTTTTATTGGCTGCTGGGACACTGGGACCTCCCCTAGCCTCCCTCCTTTCTGGGGCTGGAGAAAAGTCGAATGTATTTACTTCTTTAGCCGGAGCGCCCCGCTCCCTTGGCGCTTTCCCCTTATTCGGAAGTATAGTGGGGTAATCGGCGAAGAACATTTCGATCTCCGTCATGATGTTATTGAGTTGATCGAAGTTTCTGACATTGGCTCCGATCAGTTTCTCATTTATCTCGGGCTTCAAACCCCTTTTGCACAATCTCACTGCGTCTTCATGGACGGGTGGATTGTCGCACCTCATGCTGAGGTTCCGTCATTTCTTAATATAATCCACGGCGGATTCATTCTTTCCTTGTTTGAGTGTCACCAATTCGGTGATAGTGACCTTCCGCTCCGATACCTTGAAGCGATCAAGGAACTTTTTCTGCATTTCTTCCCAGCTGCTTATAGAGTTGGGCTTCAGTTTGGCATACCACTGAAATGCCGTGCCGGTGAGGGAAGTCGAGAAGAACCTTAAAAGGTATGCCTCCTCAGTTGTCAATTCTCCCAGATCACTCATATAATGGGCTATATGCTCTTGGGTTGAGCCCTCCTCGTCGTATCTTGTGACTTTGGGACGTTTATTATGATCCGCTGGAAGCTTTTTGAACATGTGACGAACCGGGAATGGCACCTTATATAAGTCAAATGTGTTTATTCCCTCGTCTTGTTCGGCCATCTTGGCCTCAACAATTTGCTCAATCAAGTGCTTTTGCGATGCTGTTGCATCTTCTGCTGATGCACGTGATTGATGAGCATTATAGTTGGGCTCTTCGGCCCTATCTTCCTGAATTTCCTCAGGACTGAAGTTGACCTCAACAACTGGGGGTCCCGCTGGTGCAGGAATGGCTCTAGGTGGAGGTAGATTCACTGGAGGAGCGGGGGCCACCCTTTGTTGTTCCTCCATCTTCTGTATCAGGCCATACAACAAGGCTTTCAATTGTTGATTTTCCTGCCTAATTTCCTCAAGAGTCTGAGGTTGCGGTTGTTCCTGCGGTAGTTGTGCAACTCCTGGCTCCTGGGCATTGGCCGCACCTTCATTGACTTGGGAGGGTTCTGCCCCCTGGCCTACTTGGCCCAGCAGGCGCATGGCTTGCTCCATTTGGCGGGTAATTGGCCCACCTCTTTGCATCATCTCAGGAATATTGTTCGGCTCTTCAGACTGAGAAGGCTGCCGATTTGTGTTGGAAGTATAGCAGGTATATATTCGGATGCCATCATCCGTCATCCGGGCGGTCCTCCTTTTCCTCTGTGCTGGCCGCACCAGGGCACCGAGTCTTTCGAAGACCGAAGCCCGCTTTTGGGCAGGCTCTTGCGCTTCGTGGGTATCCTTCTTTCCCCGACTTCGCTTAGGATGAAGCCGAGTCGATGGATGAACTATTTCCCTGACCGGCTCTGCAGGTCTGGGATGCTGTTGTTCCGCTAGGATAGCCCTAGCCTCACGGATTTTACGGGCTTCCTTTTTGGTCACCCATATTTTCTTTAGGCGGGGCGCCTGCCCCTCCTGGTGTTTGCCCCCATTTTGGGGAATAGTGTTATCCCGTGCTTGGGGTGCAATATTGCCCCCTGTATGTTGGGATGTAGTATACGCAGGCTGATGAACCACGGCTTTTTGCGTTCTCTTTTTCTTTTTAAAGGCTGCCACATCTTGGCATACCTTTGACAGAATCCCGAAACGGTTGCGGACCGGGACTGTCGGGACGTGCCGAGTTTCTGGAATGATTGGTTCCCCGTCATCTAGACGGATGCGCAGGTCCCCAACCAATATGGTTTTCCCAGTCCGGGAGGGACTCGGGGAAGCATTTTTCTTCTTCTGCCTCCTGCTGGACGAGGAAGCGTGGGATGCAGTGATAGTATTGGTGGTGTAGACGACTTGTCTTTTCCCACCCTTATTGGCCTCCTTCGCGCTGGAGGCGCGCTCCTTCTCCTGCGCAGGAGCTTGCTCTTGTACTGGGATTACTCCCAGGAAGTATGGTGACCCCACAACTGCAGGGAAATCGCCGAAGCTGGTCGACACTGTGAGATACCCACACTGAATGTGGGTTGCCACGGCGAGGGGGCCATAAGTGACCCTTGCAGCCATTGTTGTTCCGACGGGTGGAAGACTTAACCACCTGCATAAGACATGGCAAAGTTAGTAGTAGAGTTATGGTGAGGGCATCACCGGACGGAGAGATGAAGGGAAAGAGTGGTCCCACCGGGCGTGCCATCTCTATTTGCGGGGGATCCGTTTCCCGGACCCCTCCGGTCTGGACCTGACATAGACATTAATCTCTCCTCCCTATGTCGGATTATTCGGAAATCCATTTTTTTTGTTTATCTAGAGGAATATAGGTCGGTTTTATATTTTATCGGATTATGAGAGCTTGGGATTAGCCCTCAGGGAATCTGGGACTTCGAATCAAGCGAAGATTCGAGTATATGACCTCTCTCCACTGACCTCGGTCAGTGTTAATTACGCTGAGCAACTACTCGGCAACCCTTGATTAACCGTCCGTATGATGCCCTTAATCATGCAAAACTACTACCACAGGCAGCGCATGCATATGGTTATGAAGGCACGTTTTAGGTTGGATCCTTAGCCTCACCCCAGTTTAGGAACAATTTTTATGTGACTTAGGATTGATTCCCTGTCATTTGGACTGGTTTCAAGTTAGGTGGATTAATTCCAAGTTATATGGATTAATTCCGAATTTTTAATCCCACAGGGAGTTTTTTGTAATTATGCATCTTTTAGGGGTTTTTATGAATTATGGAGGTTTTATGAAAGTATGGCAGCTTATAGGCATATAAGAGTGAGTTTTAAAGGGTTTCAAACCTTATGGGAGTTACGAAATTAATTTTTTAAATGTATGAGGGTTTTTTAGTAATTTTACCCTAAACCGGGTTATTATGTTTTAGGATTCGTATTTAATGATATTCAGATTATATGGGGAGAAATTCCACTCATGACATGAGTTTTAGTATTTTCAGGGTTATATATGTAAATATTATACATAGGGGTATTTTCGTAATTTTACGTTAAGTCTTAGGTATATCGTTAATGATTTATGTTCTTTCAGATTTTTAACTCTATGATTTTTTTTATTAATTTTATTAATTTTATTCATTTTTATGATTAATTTGATTAATTTAATTAATTAATTAATTAATTAAGCATATGAGGGTATTTGGACTTATTATGACTTTTATATCATGTTTCAGATTTTTACTGTTTTTTACTGATTTTTTCCTGATTTTTCTATATTTTCATATGATTTTATTAATTTTTTAATTAATTAATTAATTTTAAGTCGTTATTATATTTTATCTGGGTATTATTTTACTATTATAATTTCTCAACTTTATTTTTACTCATGTAGGGGGTGAGGCCAAGTTTAGGTTGAGGATGCACCCAGATTTTTAGTTCTATGAAATTAGATATATACGTATATTACTTTTAAAATATGATGGTAATTATATAATCTTAATGACACACATAATCACGCAATTTCATATTTCATTTCGACAGCAATTCGCCTTATAATAAGGCGTTTTTACAAAAAAATCCGGCAGAGCTTCCCCTTAGGATTGAACCTTAGGAGAGAGGGCTCCCCGACACGAAAGAAAGATCTCACAAAATCGCAGCAAATCCTGGTTTAAAAACCCGAATTTGGTCTTCAAATGGGCAGCACCCTCTCTCACAATTTCACCCTTGTATATGGGCTTTTCTCTATGTGTGCATGTATATGCCTTGTGTCTTCATTTAGGGAGCCCCGGGGTCCTATTTATAGGCCCAAATTCTCAACCCGGTGGGGGGTGCCACCGGATGGAGCAAGGTGGGGGGTGCCACCGGTTATAGGCTCTCTCCTCCCCTTTTTTATTTTTATTTTTCCCATTGGCCAATGCATGGCAAGAGGGATGAGAGAGAGGGCAAACAAAGGAGAGGAGGGTGGGGTTCGGTGGGCACCCCCACCGGTTCCAACCGGTGGAGGGGGGTGCCACCGGTTGGCCCCCCACCGGTTGGGAACCGGTGGGGGGTCTCCCCACCGGTTTTGGGAAACCGGTGGGGGGTTTTCCCCTCCACTTTTTCCTCCTCTCTTAGCTCTTTTCAAGGCCCATTTAATGAGAGGTTTTCAGATTTTGGGGTTTTAGTGGTTTTAGGCCAATGTGAAAGGGGTTTAACCCCATTAATTCCATGTCTTGGCCCCATGTGAAAGGAGTTTGGGATGGGATTTAAGGAGGGTTCCACATGGGATTCTTAACCCATGTGTGAATGGGGTTAAGACCCCCCCCCCCATTAATCCTCCCATTAAACACCCCCTCCCCATTTTTAAAATTTAAAATTCTGAAGAGATGGAGGGAGAACCTCCTCCCCCCCCCACCGGTTTCCCTCTTGGAACTGGTGGGGGGTTCCGCAACCGGTGGGGGGGGGGGGGGGGGGGGGGGGCACCGGTTCCCCCTCTCTCTCCTCCACCCCCCTCATTCCTATTTAAATAAGGGGGAAGAGAGAGGTGGTCCACATGCTCTTTGCTGTTTTGGGGAATTTTTTTGGAGGTTTTCTGCTCTGGTTTGTAGGTTTAATACCCTTGTGGGACTGATTTTTTGGGCCTGTTAGAGGTACCTATTGGGCCTCATTTTGGGCTCCCCCATTGGGCCATTTATTGGGCCTATCTCTCCCATCATTGGGCCTCCGTTTCGGGGCTGATTTAGGTGAGTTCCAAGACTGGTTTTACCTTATTTCGGGACAGATTTCAGTCCGCTTCGGGACTGATTTTGGGCCTATTCGGGGGGCTTAATGGGCCTCATTTCGGGCTCCCCCATTGGGCCACTTAATGGGCCTGCCTCTCCCATTATTGGACCTCCCTTCTGGGGCCATTTTGGGCGAGTTCTAGGACCAATTACGTCCCACTCCGGGACAGATTTCAGCCCACTTTGGGACTGAATTTAATCCGCTTAGGGACTGATTTTGACCTCTGTTTTGCAGCATTTGATGCCCCACTTGTCGCTGAACTTAGGGTCTCCTTCCGGGTCTCGTTATCGAGGGTTGCAACGGCGGTTCGGGAATTGACCTTGGAAGCCGAAGCGAAAGACTTGGGGCTGTCTTAGGCTCCTTAAAAAAAATCTGATTAAGACCTTCTTGGTCTAGGTATGTTCCTTACCCCATTGCCCTCGTAATGCAAGGAATTCCGGATCGGATCGGGTCCCCGAATCGGGACCCGCCGATCCCGATCCGACTCGGATCGGATCGGCCGAGTCGGCCGATCCAGATGAGGTCTGGCCAGTCCGACTCGGCCAGATTAAAAAATAATAAAAAAATTAAAAAAAATCAGAAAAAATCAGAAAAAAATAAAAATAAAATCAGAAAAAATTACATACATATTATTCAATTGATGTACAATAAGAATGAATGCAATTCATGTACATCCATAAAAAACCCTAAACCCTAAAACCCTAAAACCCTAAACCCTAAACCCTAAACCCTAAAACCCTAAACCCTAAACCCTAAACCCTAAACCCTAAAACCCTAACCCTAAAACCCTAAACCCCTAACCCCTAACCCCTAACCCCTAACCCCTAACCCGAAACCCGAAACCCTAAACCCTTAACCCTTAACCCTTAACCCTTAACCCTTAACCCTTAACCCTTAACCCTTAACCCTTAACCCTTAACCCTTAACCCTTAACCCTTAACCCTTAACCCTTAACCCTTAACCCTTAAACCCTTAAACCCTTAAACCCTAAAACCCTAAAACCCTAAACCCTAAACCCTAAACCCTAAACCCTTAACCCTAAAACCCTAAAACCTAAACCCTAAACCCTAAACCCTTAACCCTTAACCCTAAAACCCTAAAACCTAAACCCTAAACCCTAAACCCTAAACCCTAAAACCCTAAACCCCTAAACCCTTAAACCTTAAGGGGGGGGCCGAAATCGGCCCGAACCGGACCAGATCGGGTCCGGACCGGCCGATTTGGCCGGTCCGGCCCCGATCTGGTCCGGTTCGGGCCGATTTCGGCCGTTTTTTTTTTTTTTTTTTCAAATCGGTGGGGGGGAACAGTGAAATCCCCCCCGAATCGGATCGGAACCCGCCGATCCCGATCCGAATCGGCCGATTCGGATCGGAATCGGCCGATTCCGCAATCCATGTCGTAATGCGAGCCCGTGACTTCATGCATTTTGATGTTCATCCATATCATAGGCATATATATATTTTTTGCCTAGCATGGTCTTTTATGAACATGTCGTCATGTCCATGTATATGTGTTTTCCTATGGGAATCCCACATCGACGTAAGCATGTGTCGTATATGTATAAACGTATATTCACATAGTGCAAATCTGCATATAGGATTATTTTCGGGTTCAACAACAGGTTTGGTCAGGATCGGTCCAAGATCAGATCATTTTCTTAAAACAATTCAAAAAATAAATGGGGGACCAGTTCGGATCAGCTTAGGATCCATCCGGATCGGATCGGCCGATCCAATCAGTTTGGACCGGGCCGATCCGTGCTCGATCCCCGATTCTTCCTACCTTGACAAACAGAGAAACCCAACCAAATCCATCTCTCTCTCTCTCTCATACGAAGCTGAAATCTCTCTCTCACATTCTCATGAAGCTGAAGCAAAGAAATTGTGAAAAGTTGGGTGAAGTGTGACTGTGGCATGGATTGCGGAATCGGCGGGTTCCGATCCGATTCGGGGGGGATTTCACTGTTCCCCCCCACCGATTTGAAAAAAAAAAAAAAAAAAAACGGCCGAAATCGGCCCGAACCGGACCAAATCGGCCCGAACCGGACCAAATCGGGGCCGGACCGGCCAGATCGGCCGGTCCGGACCCGATCTGGTCCAGTTCGGGCCGGTCCCGATCCCCCCCTTAAGGTTTAAGGGTTTAGGGGTTTAGGGTTTAGGGTTTAGGGTTTTAGGGTTTAGGGTTTAGGTTTGGGTTTTAGGGTTTAGGGTTTAAGGGTTAAGGGTTAAGGGTTAAGGGTTAAGGGTGAAGGGTGAAGGGTTTAGGGTTTAGGGTTTAGGGTTTAGGGTTTAGGGTTTTAGGGTTTAGGGTTTAGGGTTTTTTATGGATGTACATGAATTGCATTCATTCTTATTGTACATCAATTGAATAATATGTATGTAATTTTTTCTGATTTTTTTTTTCCTGATTTTTTCTGATTTTTTTTTAATTTTTTATTATTTTTTAATCTGGCCGAGTCGAACTGGCCAGACTTCATCTGGATCGGCCGACTCGGCCGATCCGATCCGGGTCAGATCGGGATCGGCGGGTCCCGATTCGGGGACCCGATCCGATCCGGAATTCCTTGGACTGTGGAGCCTAAAAAACTGAGAAAAAGCTACCGGAAGAATGGAGCCTAAATGTTCAATGCTTGTAGAAGCTTTGCCAATGGCTGTCCAGATTTATTGTAGTGCGAGTACGTGGAAGCCCGCCATAGTCCCTCAAATGCATGGTTCCCACTGAATTCTGCATGTTTCACTTGTGTGATTAATTTACAAGTTTTAATAGAAATGGTTACTAGGCACTAATGGATTCCATTAATTCATTCAATGACATATCTCAAATTTTCTGAATTTCGTGCTTCTCCCAGTTTCTTGGTTTCTGCTCCATTAGAGAGAGAGAGAGAGAGAAACGGCTTTGGTTGGGTTTCTCTGTTTGGTTCAGCCATGGCATCCACGAGTCGCATGCAACAGGTCATCCTCCTTAGACGTGCATTAGGCTTTGTTGGGAAGCATTAGATCCAAGTGATCCAATGGTTTTAATCTGGTGGCAGAACAAGCTTAGAAAACTGAAAACCAGATGCTACCTTGCATATTAAACAGGATGTATTGTGGAAATCAGTGATATAAAAAACACGATGCAAAACAAAATTAAATTATATGATAAGAAGAAAGAATTATTGTGCAAGGAATCTCTGCCCTTATCCTTCAGAGATTCAGATATGGACTTTGATCCTACCAGCCATGTTATGGGCAATTTGGCTTAAAAGGAAATCCCGATGGTTTAGTCAACAATTCAACCGGATTGCGGATATATTTAACAGAGCTACCAAATGGGCTGTTGATTGGGGAAAAGCTGCAGGCATTATCGCAAAATTGGAGAAGTCTGCTTTGCTCTCGGAGGGAGGGGGTTGGAAGATTCAATTCTTTTTACATGCTCTGTGCTATGGAATTTCTGTTTTCTCTTGTTTACTTTTTACCGCCTTGACAAAAAGTATTAGTTTCCTGTGGGTTTCTTGTAGGGAGAGCAACAGGGTACTTTCATTGGGTGATTTTTTGTTACCTGTTTACATTGTACCTTTTACTTATGAATCATTCATGAACCGTGACCTTTGGTCACCTTCCAAAAAAAGAAAATATTGTGCAAGGAAATATTTCTTTCTTCACACTTTCATCTCGCAAACATAAGATGTCATAATAGTAAAAGCAAGACAATAATAAGGCCCTCAAATAAATAATCTTTAAAGAAAGGAACAGCCATATAGAAAGTAAGATCCTGACCTTAATGCATTGATGTATACGGAAGCAGTTCTTCCCCACATTATTTGTCGGGCAAAGAGGATCATCAATATGGATTGGATCAATGCTACATAATGGCGGTTGCGATTATCACAAAAAAGTGGCCAAAATCAGTGATGGATGCTACAAACATATGATTAAATTATCAACATGTGACCCTTCGCAAAATGAATGCTAAGAGACATGGCTCACCAGGGTGTTTATATATGTTAAGAGAAACAAATATACTGTCCTGTGGTTATCAAAACAAATGGTTTCCTAACCTGTGTCCTCTTTCTCTATTCATGTAAATGCCACTGCCTTGTATTGAAATGCGCATTTGACGAGGATCAAAGACATTCCTTAAAAAAAGAGAAAAGAAGAGGCCATTATACATCTTGAAGTAAGCTGAAAACATTCTCACAATTTGAAGTAAAATCCGGGGCAGTACAGCTTGACAGCCTTGATCAGGGATGCAAATGGAATTGGATTCATGAGATCCTCCTTTGCATCCATATTTTAAAAGAAACAGAATATAAATTCATATGAATTTTGAATATGGATATACTAAGTTTCTTCAGACATCTGTATGTATGATTCTAAGACACATGTATTATCATTAAATCAATGCCCTCAAGGAAAACGAACTAACGTGTTTAACACAAAACTTTTGCTTTGAGGTTTGCACATATGGGAATATTCATTTTAGTTCTGATAATCTTGCTCTACATGATTATTCATCCTCTGTTTATATCTTTTTCAATTAAAAAACAATCGATGATAAGTTTCATCCCTCAATTGAAGACAACTAGTGTAATATTCTCCATTTTAACTCGTACCTCTTAATTTTGTAATCAATAATTAACTGAGAAATTTTGCAAATGTTTGACAGACTTTTATCTGTCCATATCAAGATTTATCCAAAGAGGAATAAAATAAACAAAAGAAAGGGACAAAGAACTCACCTTGATCTGTGTATGTCTTGCACAAGGTTAAGGGGATGACCCTGCATGTGCAACAGCAACAACCACAAGAATAGGGCAGCGGCAGCAACAAGAGACAGCAACAGCAGCACGCAAGCGGCAGCAGCACCAAGGGAAAACAATAACAAGATAAGCAGAAGTTCACGGCACCAATAGCAGCAACAATCAGCAGTGGCAACAAGCAACAGCAGCAGCAGCAAAGTTGCTGGCTCACGGTCCCCTGTTCTGCGCTGAACAGGGGAACGTGAAGAGAGAGAGAGAGCTGCGGGACAGGTAGAGGGCTGCAGGAGAGAAAGAAACAGCAGGAGAGGAAGAAACAAAATGGACATTAACACAAAAAAGAAAGAAAGAAGGTGGACGAGTGTTGAACCTTTTTTTAGGGTGCAAAAGCAAAAAAATGATGGAGGGGCGAGAAAAGAAATTAAGAAAGTCCCATTAATGGCCTTTAGTGGAGCCATAAAGAGAGAGAGGAAGGAAGGCTTCACCCCCACCAGTTCCCACTCAAAGTCCAAACCAGTGGGGGGTCTCCTTCATTAAATGCAGAAAAAAAGAGAAAGAGGTGGAGCAATAAAGAAAAGAGGGAGGCCAGACCACCACCACCACCCCCCCCCCCCACCGATTCCCATTTGGAACCCCCACCAGTGGGGGTCCTCCCCCCCGTAATAATAAAAAAAATAAAAAAGTCCAACCGGTGGAGAGTCTCCTCCATTAAATACAGAAAAAGTAAAAGGAAGAAGTTTATGGCCATCAATGGCGTTAAAATAGAGCTTTTAATGCTCCAATAGGGTCCCAAGTTAATGCCCTCTCCACTAGTGGAGAATTCCTTAATGCTCCAATGATTGCCCCAATAATGGGGGAGGCTTTCTTTTCCCATTAAATTAAGAGGAGGAGAGATAGAGGAGTTTTATGACCTCTTAATGGCCTTGGATTAAAGAGAGTTCTCTCTCTCATTTAATACCCTCTCTCTCACTCACATAAATTAAGGGAACAAAAAAAGAAACAAAGAAGGGGAGAGAAGAGGTGGGGGGTACCCATCGACTGGCAAACTGATGGGGGGAGTCCACCGGTTGGCAGAACCGGTGGGGATGCCAATCGGTGCCCCCCCCCCCCCCACCGGTTCTCTAGCCGGTGGGGGTACCCACCAACTGGTCCCCCACCCCCCTCTCCTAGCTCTCTCTCATTCCTCTCTCTTGAGGAAAAAAAAAAAGGTGGGGGGTGCCACCAGTTGGACCCCCAACCTCCTATAAATCCCCCCCCCCCAAGGGGGAAATCAAAGGAATGCCCAATAGCCCATAATTCCTAAGGAGAAGCTCTGCTGGTTTGAAATTACGAACTTGGTGCTCACAAGTTCAGCGCGCGGAAGATGAGGAGTCTTCTTTAAGTTCCCTTTTTAAGGTTCTCTTAAGGGGAAACTCTGTCGAAATTCCGTTGTAAATCTAGCTATATAAAGAGTGTACTCTGCCCAATTTTTATTGAAACAATACAAGCATTAGCTTGCCTAACGTTTGATGTGCAATATGTGATGTATGCATGTTTATGTGTTCATACTTGGGCATGCATTTGATTACACGTGTCTAGTCTAAACTTATACCTATTTAATTACCACCTAGTTAATTATAGGATCATGTATTTAGTTAAAAATGCACTTAATTAATCATGTCTTTAATTAGGCTTGTATCTAATAAAACATGCATCTAAGTGACCAATGTATGCACCTAAATACCCTTAGCCTTTCCCCTAAATACAACTAACTCCCAAGTCATACCGAAGCCTAATGTAACAATTAGTTAATAAGCATGAACACAACTCGTGCAAAATATCATTATAACCTCAAATAACTCGTACAATAATGGAGTTAATCCTAAATGCCTAAAATATCCCTCCACCTATAAAAATCAGTAAAAATTAGAGAAAAATCCAAAAAAATGTAAAAAGCACTCAACAAACCCTAAATACTCTTGAAAACCTAATTAAAGGTCAAAATTACCAAAATCTCCCTAATACACCAAAAAATGATTAAAAATTTTAGAAAAATCGGGAAAATATTAAATCAGCTAAAGCGTGTTAATATTAAAAATTTTAGAAAAATCTCCCTAACCCACTCTCTCGGCCTATCCCAAAGGTGGATCGAGTTTTCCCACATTCCTACCCAGGGAGGATATCAGAGTCGTCAATGACGAACAAACCTTTAATGTCACCCTGGTGACACGGAAATACTCCCATAAATCCCCCCGACTCGATTAGAAAGTGGGAAGCTTGATTCCTCACTTGATATGGGCAAAGGGAGTGCTCCCTTGAGAGCCATTATATCCCGGGAGGGACTTAAGATTCATAGTCACACCGCGGTCACCAAATGTCAAAGTCTTCAATAAAGAGAGGTGATGTACTCCAATGCCTGCGACCACGGGAAGCACCGCATCCTTCGACAACGACGTCTTCAACAATAAAAAATGCCACGTTCTTCGACAACGAGCATCCCAACATATTTGACCATGGGACGTGTCACATCCTTCAAAAAAAATAATATTCTCATATTTTTCTCCCCCGGGAGGCGTAAAATCCCAAAATCCTTACGCCACCAGGAGGCGTAGTATCCCAAAATCCTTACACCATCAAGAGGTAATATCCCAAAATCCTTGAGCCTCTAGGAGGCGTAGTATCCCAAAATCCTTGCGCCCCCAGGAGGCATAGTATCCCAAAATCCTTAGTCTTTGAGAGCCGTTGTATCCTAAAATTCACGGCTACCTAGAGTCATGGTTTCCTTAGAAACTCTAAAAATCGCAAGTACCGTCGGAGTCTTTGTATCTACTATCATTATCGGTTCTCAGAGAAGCCTTAATTCCCTACTAGAAATTCCTTATCGGTTTCTATGGAAACCTCAATTTCCTACCAGAAATTCTTTATCGGTTCCCAAAGAAGCCCTAATTCCCTACCAAAAATTCCTTATCAGTTCCCAGAGAAGCCTTACTTTCCTACCAGAAATTCCTTATCCATTTCTAGTGAAACCTCAATTCTCTACTAGAAATTCCTTATATGTTCCTAAGAAAACCTTAATTCCCTACTAGAAATTATTTATCGGTTTCCAGGACAACCTCAATCCCCTACCAGAAATTCTTTATCGGTTCCCAGGGAAACCTTAATTCCCTACCAGAAATTCCTTATCGGTTTCCAAGGAAGCCTCAATTCCTTACTAGAAACTCCTTATCAGTTCCCAGGAAAGCCTCAATTCCCTACCACAGAAATTCTTTATCGGCCCTCAGAGGAGCCTTCATTCCCCACCACAAAAATACATTCTTATCGGCCCTCAGGGAAGCCTCAATTCCCTATCGTAGATACATCCTTATCGGCCCTTAGAGAAGCCTCAGGTCCCTACCAAAAAACACATCCTTATCAGTCCTCGTGAAAGCCTCAATTCCCTATCAGAAACTCCTTATCAGTTCCCAAAAAAGCCTCAATTCCCTACCGCAGAAATTCTTTATCGGCCCTCAGAAGAGCCTCCGTTCCCCACTACAAAAATACATCTTTATCAGCCCTCAGGGAAGCCTAAATTTCCTACAATAGATACACCCTTATCGGCCCTTAGAGGACCCCCAAGTCCCTATTAAAAACACATCCTTATCGATCCTCAGGGAAGCCTCGATTCCCTACCGGAAACTTCTTATCGGTTCCTAGGGAAGTCTCAATTCCCCACCATAGAAATCCTTTATCGGCCCTCAAAGTCAGCCTCCGTTCCCCACCACAAAAATACATCCTTATCGGCCCTTAGAAAAGCCTCAACTCTCTACCGTCGATATATCCTTGTCGTCCCTTAGAGGAGCCTCAAGTCACTACCAAAAATACATCCATATCGGTGCTCAGTGAAGCCTCAATTTCCTATCAAATATATCCTTATCGGCCCTCAAAGGAGCTTCGATTCCTTACCACCAGAAATTCCTTATCGGCCCTCAAGGGAGCTCTATTTTTCTACCACAAAATAGATTCATGTCGGCCCCGGGAGCCGTGGTATCCTAGAATCCTTGTCTCCTGAGAGCTGTTGCAAACCCAAATCTCATAGTCACCTAGAGCCTTTATCCTCGGGCAGCAAAAAAACGTACAAGTCCCACCAAAATTCCACCACTCATCACTCTGGCCCTTAGGGAAACCGTAATTTTCTACCGAACCAAAAAAAAAAAAAAAGAGAGAGAGAAGGGGCTTAAAAACGAGATGCCCCGACGGACTTAATTGGTCTCGCCCCCAAAGGGATCGATTAAGGGTAAAAAAGTCTCAAACCCAACTAAGGTGAAAAATCAAAAGGGTACCTTAGGTAAAATTAGGTAACTCCGCTGGATGAAAATTCGGAAGTGTGTACAGACAAAAGTAAGAGGGGGCTAATGCTGGTGAAAACCTGAAAAGGCACTGGTGTTAGTGTCAAAAAAAAAAAGGAGGAGGATTAAAAATGAGGTGCCCCGACAGATTTAATCGGTCCCACCCCCAAGGAGATCGTCTAAGGGTAAAAAGATCTCAAATCCAACTAAGGTGAAAATTCGAAAGGGCGCCTTCGGCAAAATCAGGTAACCCCGCTGCATCAAAACCCAAAAGGACATACAGGAAAAAGTAAGAGGGGACTAATGCTAGCGAAAACCTAAAAAGGCGCTAAGATTAGTTTGAAAAAAAAAAGATACATGCAACATATAATAAAGAGTTTATATCACCCAAGCTTAGCATTGATCTTCAAAGAACATTTGTAATACACTGAAGTAATGGCAGAACCCGAGACAAACCCTCGGGATAGCTCGAGTTCTTCGACAAAAAGGGGGCGTTAAAAACTACAATGAAGAAATAGCAGATCAACTCTGGCCCGGGGAAGAGCCATGTTCCGCCAAAGGCTACCATGGACCGTCTACCAGCAAACGGAGAACTTTAAGCCTTTGAAGAGATTCGGCTCCATCTCCAGAAAGCTAGTCAAAGCGATGATCGATGGCTGCCACAGAATGGGAGTTTTCCTCTAACCAAACTTTAAGAATATGTGCCAACAGGTGCAGAGCGGCAATCTGCGGTCCCCCGTTCGCCATGCTAGAAGGGACGGTATCCTTCTCATATTGGAAGGTAAGAGTCTATGCAACCCGAGTTGCGTTGGCTGCCTCGATAGTCTCAACCTCAGCTTGTATCGGTAAAAGGTGAGGCAATTGTCGAAGCGGGAATATCGTCCTCCCCGTGTCCCGCCATGAGAAGATCTCCCCCATGGGCCATAAGGACAAAGACAACAAGTTGCAGAAAGATAGAAAGAGAAAATAAGCATCAGAGAGCCGCATCAGAAGTCTCGAGACACAAAAATCGACCAAGTCCTATTGGAGTCATAGGACAAGGCCAAATTGATATGGACCAGATATCAGGCCAGTCTTCAACACTTCGTATGGAGCTCCTGGAAATGTCAAGATAAGGTACCAATACTCCAAAATAGAGCAAATGCCGAAATAATCAAGCGACTCGCCTATATATTCTTAAGGAATCTCCTTGTCATGAAGGCCAAGAGATCCCCCGAAATCGAATAAACGTCGAAAAGATTCAAGCGGCATCAACTCTCGAGGAACCTCCAAGTCGTGAAGGCCAAGAGGACCCCCAGAATCAGAGGGGTTGGACACTTTCAAATACACCTGGAGAACCGAAAAGCTATGAAAATGAGGCTTCCCGGGCATACCTTGAGGCGCCTAAGTACCAAAATTAAGGGTCATTGGGACACAGATAAGCTCAGATGGATCATATGCATAGCAAGCCGAAGCGATGCGACGCTTAGCATATGTGAGACAACATTGTAGCTTCCCTTAGGAGCCTTAGATAAATAAGACAAAGCTCGAGAAGTCGATGTGACAACGTCAATACTCCGCACGTAAGAGCTTTTCAAGGGTGAAAAATGAAGATTTCTTGTGGCCAAAAAAGACACGGGACACGTGCCTTTGTCATCGCCTCCGGCACATGTCCCGTGGGGGGCATTTGTTGAACCTTTTTTTAAGGGTGCAAAAGCTAAAAAATGATGAAGAAGGAAGGACAAAAAAAGAAATTAAAAAAGCCCCATTAATGGCCTTTAGCAGAGCCATAAAAAGAGAGAGAGGAAGGCTTCACTCTCCACCGGTCCCCACTCAAAGTCCAAAATGGGGGGGGCTCCTTCATTAAAGGCAGAAAAAAAGAGAGAGAGGTGGGGCAATAAAGAAAAGAGAAAAGAGGGAGGCCAGACTTCCCACCGATTCCCATTTGGAACCCCAACCGATGGGGGTCCCACCCCCCATTAAAAAAAAAAAAACCAACTAATCGGGGGTCTCCTCCATTAAATACAAAAAAAGGAAAAGGAAGGGGTTTATGGCCATCAATTGCCTTGAAATAGTAGCTTTTAATGCTACAATGGGGTCCCAAGTTAATGATCTCTCCACTAGTGGAGAATTCTTTAATGCTCAAATGATTGTCCCAATAATGGCAAGGCTTTCTTTCCCCATGAAATTAAGAGGAGGGGGAGAGATAAGAGGAGTTTTATGGCCTCTTAACGGCCTTGAATTAAAGAGCTCTCTCTCTCTCTCTCTCTCTCTCTCTCTCTCTCTCTCATTTAATACCCTCTCTCTCTATGTTATCAAAGGCGATCATCCCTAGGTCGCCTAGGCGATGAAATAGGTTAAGGCGAGCCAAGAACGCCTCGCCTCGCCTCATGTTCGCCTCACTCACCTAGGTACTTACCTATAAGGTCTAAGTCAAATGTTTGTTTCCTTTTTAATTATGTGGTACTGCTTTTCTTATTCCAAAATGGGTAATACCTCTTTTAACAATGTCCAATACTGTTTTCTCTTACATGCAACCACATTTTTTTTATTTTCTCTCACATGTTGCCACAGTTTTTTTCTTATTTTTGATAATTTCTAAGAACATGCACTACTTATACTAGTGCTTTATACAATTGGTCATTACATGTCAGACATGATCAGTGTTTCTCAAGGTCTTATATATAATTATCATGGATGTTTTCTTCATTTTCTTCATACTCCCATTTTCTTCCTTCATGGTGATATATGAGAGAGAACACATCGCCTCAGACGCTTAGGCAATAACATAAGCATTTGAGGCTGAAGCAAACCCCTGGTCACCTCGCTCGCCTTTCGCTCTGACTACATAGCTCTCTCTCTCTCACACATCAACGCTCTCTCTCTCTCTCTCATATAAATTAAGGGAAGAAAAAAAGAAACAAAAGAAGGAGAGAGAAGTGGTGGGGGGTATCCAGCAGTTGGCAAACCGGTGGGGGTGCCAACCGATGGTACCCCCCCCCTCTTAACTCTCTCTCATTCCTCTCTTTTGAAAAAAAATGGTGGGAGTGCCACCGATTGGGCCCCCAGCCTCCTTAAATACCCCCCAAGGGGGAGATCAAAGGGATGCCCACTGGTCCATAATTCCTAAAGGGAAACCATGCTGGTTTGAAGATACGAACTTGGTGCTCTGCACAAGTTCACCGTACGGAGGAGTCTTTTTTTGAGTTCCCTTTTTAAGGTTCTCTTAAGGGGAAACTCTGTCGAAATTCCATTGTAAATCCAGCTATATAAAGAATGTACTCTGCCCAATTTTTATCGAAACAATATGAGCATTAGCTTGCCTAATGTTTGATGTGCAATATGTGTATGCATGTTTATGTGTGTTCATACTTAGGCATGCATTTGATTACACGTGTCTAGTCTAAACCTATACCTATTTAATTACCACCTAGTTAATTATAGGATCATGTATTTAATTAAGAATGCACTCAATGAACTATGCCTTCAATTAGGCTTGTATCTAATAAAACATGCATCTCAGTCACCAATGTATGCACTTAAACGCCCTTGGCCTTTCCCCTAAATACAACTAAGTCCCAAGACATACCGAAGCCTAATGTAACACTTAGCTAATAAAAATGAACACAATTCATGTAAAATATCATTATAACCTCAAATAACTCATATAATAATGGAGTTAATCCTAAATGCCTAAAATACCCCTCCACCCATAAAAAATCAGTAAAAATCTCAAAAACTGTAAAAAGCCCTCAACATACCCTCGAAACCCTAATTATTACCAAAATCTCCCTAATACACCAAAAATGATTTAAATTATTAGAAAAATCAAGAAAAATATTAAATCAGCTAAAACGTGTTAATTACCTATATTAACCCTAAATGACCAAAATATCCCTCTAACCCAAACACACTCAAAACAACTCAAATATCTCTTAAGGTTTTAAAACCTTCTTAAATCATTTAAACTCATCTCAAACACCAAAATGGCCTTAATACCCCTACACTCTCTAGCTTGGCATAATTGCGAAAATACCCTTATGGGTCTAAAATATTTAGAATCAATCTAGATAACTCGGAATCAATCAAAAATCTTTTAAAAGTCTCCCAACCCATTATAAACATATCTTAAGCTTGGGTGAGGCCAAAGACTTGACCTAAAATATATCTCCATATGCATCTGCTGCGTGTAGTAGTAGTGTTGTATGTTACAAGAGCATCAATGGACGGCTAATCAAGGTTATCGAGTGGTTACTCGATGTAATTTACACTGACCGAGGTCAGTGGAGAGAGGTCATATACTCGGATCTTCGCCTGATCCGAAGTTCCAGACTCCTTGAGGGCTAATCCCAAGATCTCATAGTCTAAGAAATAAAATAAATAAAATCAACCTATATTTCTCCAAATAAAACACCAAACAAAATAAAACATCATAGAAGAGATCTAGGTGCAAGTCCAAACAACGAGAAAGAGAGAGAGGGGGGATCCAGTGGGGGGTCTTGTGCCCTCCTCCAACAGGTTTTGACCCCCCACCAGATGGCGGGGGTATTTTTGGAAACAAAAATAAAACAAAAGAAGGAAAAAAAAGAAAAGAACAGAAGAAAAAATGAAAGAGAAGAAGGAGAAGAGAGAGAGAGAGAGAGAGATAGAGAGTTGGTCCGGTGGGGGGTGCACCGGACACCCCCCTCCCCCCCCCCCCGGACAACCTCTATGTGGCTTTCCTCCCTCTCTCTCCCTCTTGCATTATCTCTCTCTCTCTCTCTCAATGAATAGAAAAATAGGAAAATACTAGCAAAATTTTCAAGAAAAAAAAAGTTCAAAATGAAGAGCTAAAAGAAGAAGGGTGGGTTTTAGGAGGGAAGAACCATCCGGTGTAGGGTGGCACCGAATGATTTCACCCCCCACTAGATGTTTACATCCCCTATATAAACTCCTCAAATGGCTGCTGCAAAGGAGAACTTGAAGAGTTTTGACACACCAATCTTGAAGATTTGAAAGCTCTTTGAAGAGGCAAGCTCGTGCGTTCTTGAGCTTTGCCATTAATTTTGATGAACAAAACTCATGTATTCTTGAGTTTTACTATTTTGGATTGTATGAGCAAACTCATGTATTCTTGAGTTTTGCCCTTAGGTATAGGCAAAGTCATGTATTCTTGAGTTTTTGCTTTTTGTCTTAATGACATGAATTATATAGTTATTTTGCCCTTGTTTGAACTAATCAAAGTTTCAAATTGGATCCTTACTGGATCATGTCCATGTTGGTAATTAATACCCTTAATGGATTCTTAAGTGGATTTGTTAATACCCAACAAATAAGTGTTCAAATCTCAAATGGATTTGGATTCATTAAGTGATCATGACTAAAAAGGATATTTATTGAACCTTAAGATATCCTCTTGATGAATTTTGTACAAATGTCCATTGGCAATTGTTTTGATATTATCCTTCAAGAAACCTGAAAGGGATTTTGCATTTGACATTGATAAAATCTTACTTTTAAACTTTAAAGTATATCCTTTAAGGAACCTAAAAGGATTTAACAAAACTTACTATTAAAATGTATCCTCTATAAGGTCTAACAAAGATTTAACTATTAATGTTGATCAAATTGTATCATTAAATCGTATCCTTTAAGAGACTCAAAAGGATTCAACACTTAGGGTGTATCAAATTTTACCAATAAAGTGTATCCTTTAAAAGATCTAGAAGGATTCAATATTTAATGATGACCAAACTTCACCATTAAAGTGTGCATTAGTCACCGAATTGTATCCTTTAAGGAATATAAGAGGATATACTATACAGTGTGTCTTTGCTATAAATCGGTTCATTAGAACTTAAACTTTGCATGAATTGTGGTCAAATCAATGTAATTTCATCATGATTGAATATGTCTTTGTGCCTGGATTTATTTATAAGGCCACCTACGGTAGTTAATCAAGGGTCATCAATCATGCGATTGATGTAATTAACATCTGACTAAGGTCAATGGGGAGAGGTCAAACCTATGGATCCACAAGCTTGATCCAATGTTTCAGATTCCATAAGGACTCATCCTAAGTTCTCAGAATCTACCCAAATCACTACAACAAATCAAAGAAAACAATATAAAAAAATCAGCGCAAGCATTCAATCTCCTCACATCTCCCACAGCAAACTTGAGGGTCTTAAATAAGTTGCGATTTTTCAAGATGTTTATATGTAAATAGACATCAACTCCATGACCTCTTACATGTGATTAATTAAGCTTAAACCTCAATTAGTAGAGAAGCTAAGGATAGGTTAACTATGGATTAAGGAGTGATAAGCTGTCACATCTCAGTTGGCAGATGGTGACTAAGCTGCCACATCATCAATTTGTCTAGTTGGGTTATCTGGGATCCGCTTTGATGAGGTGGCACCATCTTCTTGGAAAAGCCACATGACTTGATGAGGTCGCGCCACTTTATTGGTGAAAAACACGACTTGATGAGGCATCAACATCTCATTGAGATATCATTTGTGGATAAAGACTCAAGAAGTTTTATGGGCTGGTCAGTGAGTTAGGTCCACGGTGGCTTGACATAGCCCTCATATGTGGCCCACACACTCATCTCTTCACATCCCAAACCACCACTTTCATTCTCCCTGCTGGTAGAAGGCTCTCCCATCTCCGTAAACTTCTACAAAAGAGGCGATTCACCTACTCCTGTTCTATGCTGGAGAATACTCGGATGAGAGAAAGAAAGTGTGAGAAAAACATTGAGAGAGAGAACAGTAGTAAGACGAGAGATAGGGAGAAGGAAAAGGAGAGAGAGAAATACAGCAAGAGAAAAAGAGCAGCAAGAGACAGCTGTTGGCTCATTGGAATTCAGGCAGGAACGCCTTTGCCAATCCAAAAATGCAAGCAGATTCTCCAACCTTTCTTCCCTTACTAGAAGACTCCCTTGGAGGAAAGTTGAGGTAGAGTGACACATGACACTCTCCATTTCCTCTTCCCATGATAACTGTATCTTTTCCTCCACCAACCCATGATTCTTTGCTTCATTTTGTTTAGAACCCTCGTGAACAACTTGTATGGGGGGAGGTTTTGTCAAAGTTTATTTTTGCAGCTTATTAGTCTAGAGTTCTGTAACCTGGTTGTGTGTAGGTGGCTAGGTGCAGGTGTGTTTAAGCTGAAGTTCTAATATCCTCTATGGGTGGGATTATTGCTCCTGCTAGAGCTAGGTGATGAGGGTCTGTTGTTTCTACTTGGTTGTGTTATTGAATCTGAAATTTAAGGGATTGAATCAGGTCAAGAAAAGGAGATATGTATGATTGTATGTTCATGTCTATCCCAAGAGTCCTACACATGAACTGTTTTCACTCCATTTGCATCCCCAGATCAGCCCTAATCATTTTAGGGTGCGTTTGTTTAACATAGAACACAGATTTCAAAGGTGTAAATTTTCTGAGAATCCATTAAGTGACAGTTTTAGAAATCACCAGTTCTATCCATTAGACTCAACACAGTTCTTGCAAGATTTCCTCGCAATCCAAAAAGAATAGGATAGTGGGAGAATTGTTGGACTGGGACTCTTGTCAGGCTTGGATAATTACTAATCTGCTCTCTATCTTTTTTGCAATTAAGAAGTCAAAGGGGAGGCAAGGGCAATATGGTTATTTTCCATCAATGAGGATCTCCTTCCTTAACGGTAAGAGAAGTGTGGTTTATCACCCCCAGGGAGCCTGCAAAATCGGAGTGGTCGCATAATGGACTAATGGAGTAATAAGTGGATTCTCAAAAAATCAATCTCTGTTCCACAGTAAACAAATGCACCCATGGACACATATTGCCTTGGTTTTGAACACTGGTACAACATGTGAGATAGCCACTAGAATCAATATGAGAATAAGAAAAGAGACCTTTTTATGCATTAGGAACTTGAACTGCAATTTCTATGAGGCAAGCAATGTATGCGAGAAGGGATAAGCAAAATCCGCTGTTTTTTTTATGTTACATCCATGACTCTTCTAACAAAACATGAAAAGGAAAATATCTCTACTTTAATAATCCTAGGCATACCCAAAAAAGTAGAGAAAGTCCATCAATAGGCTTCCAAGATTCTGAAAAACAGAAATATACAAGCAAGTTAGTTAAGATATTACTTAAAAGTTAACAATATAAGCAAAAGGTGATCTTAAATGACCAGGACAAAAGTAGCACAGTCATAGTTGAAAACTATAAAGAAATTGTTAACTTCATCATATAAACCCAGTGTTAGCTTAGCATTTGAAATTTAAGATAGTAGTCTAGCTTTGGCAACAAACAAAACAACCAAAGAACACATCTCAACAAAATGGTCTCAAGAAAATGGCCTGTCGGACACCACTGCATATAAAATACAATCACCATCTTCACAATTAAGGTTTAATCATTGATGCATGGATTGAGGATACTACAGCTACCTATTTATTGTAGGGGAGAGTATGAAACCATAGAACACCTCTGTATGTATAATATACCCACCATCATCACAACTAATGTTTAGTCACAAGGATAGATTTCCTAATCTATACAGCATTTCAGTTAACAAGAATTTAAGTATCAGTGAGATCCAAATTTCTGCATCTCAAGGGAGGGTTTGGGACTTTAGATTCTCTAGAAATTTCCTTTATGAAGAAGAGAGGGAGTTCCTTCAGGTCAACCTGCTACGTCAAGATTTCCAAGGGCTAAATAAGAGGAAAGATGTCAAAAGCGGGAGATGGGATCCAAAAGGGAAGTTTTCTATTAGTTCTGCAACTAAGGTTCTTAACTCAAGAGGAGTCAAGGTCAGCTGGGCTTCTCAGGTTTGGAACAAACTCCTTCCCATTAATATTAGAATCTTTATGTGGAAAGTGGCCTGGAGCATATTACCTACAGGGGATAATCTCAGGTTTTTAACACCAGACAAAAGAATTTGTACATTCTGTGGGATGTTTGTAGAGACTGTGGACCATCGTTTTATTAATTGTGGTAGTGTGGATGCTATTTGAAAGGCTTTTTTCAAAATTTTAGGCAGAAATCCAGGCTGTTTTGATTTGGTAGGCAGCCTCTTTTCTACTTGGAATCAAATGTGTCATCATCAGGAACTATATATGTGGGAATCTTTGCTATCAACTATGCTATGTGCCATCTAGAGGAAGAGGAACTTCAGAATTTTCAACAACCAGTTTTCTTGTCCAGCAAGGATTATTGGGAACTGTATTCACTACATACAAGAATGGAACTTCAGAAAACATGGGGATAGTATTTCAGACTCTGACATTATATCAAAAATTGTACAATGGAAAATTGTCTTTCTCTGAGGGGTTTGTCTGTGGAGTAGTAATGTACTCTTTTTGGGGGAGGGTTTTATGTGTTTTTCTGAGGATTTTGTAATGTCTACTGTCTTGGTAGACAATTACTGTGCTTTTTATTTCTGTCCTTGTACTATTTTTTGATATTATCAAATGAATGAAGGTGGCATTTTGCTGCCTTCAAAAAAAAAAATGTTTAGTCACTGTTGTGTGAACTAAGGATACCACGGCTACCTTAGTTTATCATGGGGTACACTATCAAATTATAGAGCACCTTTATTTATAAAATACAATGTCATCAAAACTAAAGTTTAATCATTGATCAGTGACATCAAGAATAGCTATCTTAATAAGGGGACACCATGTATGCCTCTTGAAAGTGGTTGATACCATGTATCATTTATATAAAAGAAAACAAAAGTCAAAAGAGGACTTATTTTCTGCAGCCGTGATATGAACAGAGATCTCTATGCATTTTCCCTTCGAGACTGTTATCATCTATCCAATAAAAGCTATAAAACAATGTACAACAAGGACCATAGTAACATCGCAACCCAACCAGGATTTTTCACTTTTTACCATCTAGAGTGAATGGGATGAAAGAAGAACTAAAATACCTCCACCACCATATCAAATTGTAACTATGGGTTAAAGAAAGAAAATAAAAGGACAATTCATTATCACAAAAAAAAGCTCTGATATGGTAGATCTCCTGAAATATAAATGCCCACCAACAACTAAGCATTAATGTATAAGTCAAACAAATTGTGCTTTTCTATAGGACGGAGGCACGAGAAAAATCTGATTTATGTCTTCCGCACTTTCCATCTAGAAGGATCTTTGCTGCAATTTCCTGACTTCTTTACCTGACTTCAATTTCCATCTTCTCATTTCTCTCTTTTCTGGTGCTATGTCGACCTTCTCCAGGATAGATGTGAGTTCCAAAAATCTTGCATTTCATTGTCAGTCAGATTTCCATGAAAGTTCAATTCTCAATGTTGCACTGGACCTACATGTTTCAGGAAACGAGTACTCTTCTGATTAGCAGAAGGGATGACTCAATAGATGCTAGGAACCTTTTAGCAAAAACTATCTGTTCTGTTCCCACCAAGGATCTTTCCAGAACTTTGTTATCCCTCAATCTCTGAGCGGGATGTCAGTTCAATATCTGAACAAATCTAATTGCTTAAACACGTGTCCCAAATGTATGACAGGCAGTTCATGGATATAGATTTATAAGACCATTTAATACAACCAAGAAATATTTTTGCCTTGAGCATCCTTTGCCACAGTGAGTGTTCAATCCTTTCCACTTTACAGTTTACATAGCCATTTAACCAGCAGTGCCTTGTTAACAATGTCTATGGAACCAATCCTGCCCCAACTTCCTCCTCCTGAAAATGTTCCTTGAACTTATCAGATGCTACACTATCCTCTGGGCCTCTCCCTTTCCACACAATGTGGCTCACATTGACTCCAGCCCATGGATGGCAGTACCGGCCGGTACCGGTACGTACCGGCCGGCACCAGTACCGGTTCAGCCATTAATGGCCGGTACCGGTACAATAAAAAATAAAAAAATTAATAATATATATATATTGTACCGGGCCGGTACCGAACCGGTACGCCTGTGAAAGTGTTTCACTTTCCCCACTCACATAAACAGATCTGTGAGAGGGGAAGGCTGTTTTTGGCAGTGGGAGGGGAAGGGAAGGAGGGGAGGGAGCCGCCGCAGCCTCCCACCGCCGCCCCTGCCGGAGACGTTTTTACCCGTTGCCAGAGACGTTTTCACCGTCTTAGGTAGAAAAAAAAAAAAGTATGATATATTTTTTCAACCTAGTGATTATTTTGTAGTTGTTAACTAATTCTTAAATAGTTTATGTTCATTTTCTTAGTAAAATAGACAACCCCCAATATTGACCCTAATTACCGGTTAAAAATTGGAGCTTTTGTCAAATTACTTAAAATAAACATCAATTGAAGTCTAATTAAGCTTCATTGCATATTTTAAACTAGGAGCATACTATGAATTGTGTTGATCGACAGTTAATTAGGGAAAACCTCCAATTTTGACCCTAATTAGCAGTTAAAAATTAAGACTTTTGTCCAATTACTTAAATTAAACATCAATTGAAACCTAATTAAGCTTCATTGTATATTTTAAACGAGGAACATGCTACAAATTGCGTTGATCAACGGTTAATTAAGGAAAACCCCCAAATTTGACCATAATTAGTAGTTAAAATTGGGACTTTTGTCTAATTATTTAAATTAAACATCAATTAAAGCCTAATTAAGCTTCATTGCATATTTTAAACTAGGAGCATGCTGTGAATTGCGTTGATCGACAGTTAATTAGAAAAAAATCTCAATTTTGACCTTAATTAGCGGTTAAAAATTGAGACTTTTGTCTACTTACTTAAATTAAACATCAATTGAAGCATAATTAAACTTCATTGCATATTTTAAACATGGAACATAATGCCAAATGTTATTATATTTGTTTCTACTTTTTTCTTTCTTGTTGTACGATCATGGCTGAACAACAAGAGCAGGACCCAAGGTGAGCCTATATCACCTTAGTTAATACTGCAAAGAGAAGAGTGAAATGCAAATATTGTGGCAAAGAGTGGGTGGTGGAATCACTCGAGGAAAAGAACATTTAGCAGGGAAGACAGGACAGGTGATAAGGTGTACTATCTGTCCCCAACAAGTCACCAACGAGATGCTTGAATTGTTGCGTGGCCGGAAAGTACAAAAGGAGCAAAAGAATGAAGAGGAGGTTGAACTCCAAGACGAGATTTCAGGTAGACATAATAGAAAAGACAAAGGGATGTATATTGGGGCCATTGACATTTCTATACGTGAGAGACAAAGGGCGGAACAAATTGTAAACTCTAGTGATGATGATGATGATAAAGATCCTGAGATGGCTGCTGCTAAAAGAGAGAGTTTGTGGCATCAAGAAGAAGATGAAGCCCAAAGGAGAGGTGATGGACCATCAACAAGAGGCACAAGTCAACCTATAGGCCAAGTGGGTCCTATGGACAGTTATCTTTTTAGAAGACAACCTTCTACTCAGCCAAAAATCAAGCAAGTAATGAGAGGAGTAAAAAAGTCAGCTGAAGCGGTAGGACATGCTTTTAAAAGCATCTGCAAATGGTTTTTGCATGCAGGTGTTTCCTCACATGTTGCTCAGTCTTCTTATTTTCAGCCTATGATTAATGCAATCGCAGATCATTGTCGTGAATTCAAAACCCCCTACACGTCGAGACATATATAGACGTGGGTTTGATGGAGAATATGAGGAGCTTCAACAGTGGGTTGAAAGTTTTAAAACTGTTTGGAAGGAGAAAGGATGCACAATTATATGCGAAAGCTGGACTGGTACCACGAAGAAGTATATGATTAATTTCCTTATTTATTGAACTGAATGGACAGTTTTTATGAAATGTGTTGATACATCAAACTATTCAAAGAACGTCAAATATTTATTTGGTTTGATGGATCAGATTGTACAGAAAATTGGAGAGGAAAATGTTGTCCAGGTGGTCACTAATAATGAACCAAGTTATAAGACTGCAGAGAAGAAGTTAATGGACAAGCGTAAACACCTTTATTGGATTACATATGCAGCACATAGTCTGAACTTGATGCTTGAAGACATTGGTAAGGACTCAACTATCAGCAAGACAGTAAAGAGAGTACAAAAAATTACCCAATTTATTTATAGCCATCCTAGGATCTTGAACATGTTCAGAAAAAAGGCATCTGGGAGCTAAGATCTCATTCGTGTTGGGCCTACAAGATTTGCATTTAATTTTATTTCTTTAGAATCTTTGCACAAATTCAAGAATGAGATCAAAGGGTTTATGTATAATAAGGAATTCTTGGAGTATATGCGGACCACCTCCAATGAATCTAAATGTGAACATGTGGAAGTGGAAAAAATCATAGACAACAAAAAATTTTGGAGTAATATGCAGACTTATCTGAAGTTGGTGGAACCTCTCGTACATGTCTTAAAATTGGTGGATGGAGATGATAAGAATTACAATGGATATTTGTACGAGGCAATTGACATTGCTAAGGTGCACATCAAGAACGCATTTCACAACACTTATATGAAGTGGTGGGACCTTATTGATTTCAGATGGGAAAGCACATTACACCACGACTTGCATGCAGCTGGTAAGTGAAGTCCTAACTGTTACATGGGAGATTATTTATTAAATTGTTATTTAGTAATTATCCACCTAAATGCATGTTATTTTTTAAATCATCGAGTAATGTACAGTCGTCAAGTACACATTGATAGAGGTGATCTAAGACACACTAAATGTGATTACACATTTGTCGAGGACAATAGAAGATAGAATTGAGGCAGAGAGACAGGTGTTTATCTCTTATATGAAGAATTGACTTTAAGATATATCCAATTACTTGTATTTTCAAGAATCCATGAATTATATTAATTGTTAATTCCATCTTTGTAGATGGAGGCTTATAGACTAAGGCTGGAGACATATTATGAAGACCCTCTGCAAATTGCCGTAGAGAAAGTGAGCCCAGATATACTTAAGTGATTACATTGTTGTCATATGTACATAAGAAAGAAGAACATACATTCATTAATTTTTTGGTTTTTTACTAATGGCACAGCTGAGTGGTAAATAATGGTATACAACAGAGATAGGTGTTATAATCTCTTGGCTTCCGTTGCAGTGAGGGTTTTGAATCATATGACATCAGCAAGCCAATGTGAAAGAAATTGGAGTATGTTCAGCCTTATACACTCAAAAGTTCGTAACCGGTTAAAGGCTGAACGATTGGACAAATTTGTGTACTGCCATTACAATATAAGATTGAGGATCAAAAATATCCAGTTGAGACAACAATTGAGGGAGAAACGAGCTGTAGGGCAGGCAAAAGATGTTGTTGGCCAAATTAATGTGGAAGACTTATTTGATGATGATAATCCCTTGCAGACTTGGGTTGAGATACGAGCAACTGTCAATTAGCCAGTTTTTGATCCTGATGATATAGAATGGGCAGAGGGCATACTTGATGGAGCTGTTGCTAGAGATCTAGAATTAAGAACCTCAAAACGACAAAAAGAAAATTCACCTCCTCCTTCATATGAGCATCAGAGTTAGACTGAGCATGTGCCTTTATTTGCATCTGATACTGAGCTTGAGCCTGTTAGACACTCAGAATCAGATAGTAAGCCAGTCACTCTTAGAATGGTTGGGCCACCATCGTTCTTGAGAAAGAGTACATCTACACTTGAGAGGGCTAATCTGACTGCCAGAGACGATCCTGCGATTGATTAGATGAAGCAAATTTATGTGAGACATACACCACGAGGAAAAAGATTATTGGATCGGGTCAACTTGTAAAAAGATCTAGAAAGAAAACAAAGCCAGCAAAAATAGGCACCACAAAAGAAAAAATCAAGTAATGTCAAGAGGAAGTTAATTATTGATTATGATCAAGATGATGATGATGATGATGATGATGATGATGATGGGACACAGTCTCCTAGTGATGATGTTGGTGCAGCTGCAGGTGCTACTACCAGGAGCAGAGTGTATGCACCTTCTTCTCCTTGCATATTGACACTGGAAGAGGACAGCATGAAAGTCAAGGAGATTATAATTCACAAACAGTATGAACAACAGTCAGGTTATAGAGGTGGCCAACAAGAAGCAGGCATGTATAGCTGGGGAGATCGAGTAGAGTATGAAGGCTTTCGATTCCATCCACCCAGTAGCAGTTATGCGTCAGGGTCTTCTTCTTATCCTCATGTTGCTTCTTTGCATCATGATTCTGGAATTTCATCAAGTCAACAAGCGTATACTCCAAGAGGGATTCAAAGAGGGATGCAATACTTGACTACATCATTGTTTAGTTATGGTGAATATAGGGAACATATGCAACCTTATTATGGATACCAGCAGCAGCAACCCGATGATGAATTACAAGGATCTACGGGTTATTATCTATATTGGTATACTCACTCATTCTTTTCATAGGTAAGGATCGTTTGATTTCGTTAACATTTATTATTTGTAAATGTTTAGTACATTAGCATAATATTTTTCATGTTTAGTCTGTATGAAAATAGTCATTTAGTATGTGTTACGTGTACTTCTTTGTCTTAACCCACCTTTGTCACACTCAACACATATCTAATTAATTGTTTACATTTTTTCTGATTTTTCCGATTTTATTTTTATTTTTTCTGAATATTTTCCTGATTTTTTCTGATTTTTTTGGGCCCTTTTAGGCCAGTACCGGTGCCGGTACTGCCATCTATGCTCCAGCCTCTACCACAGTTTTAGTAATTTTGAAAAATACATGAACAATAAATAGCCAGCTTTACAAGACTGCTTCATGATTTACCATCGCTTGCTAAATCTCTGAGATCACTCAAGAACCTCCCTCTCCAAGATCCTGAGAGAAAATATCTACCAAGAGCAAGAATAAGAGGGGGACAGAGAAGGAGGAGGAAGAGAAGAGGAAAAAGAGGAGGTGGAGGAGGAGGAGATGAGGATGAGGATAGAGAAGAAGCTCTCGAACATACTAGGGTGGGATTGTTTTCATCTTGTCTTTCTTATTATTTTGTTAATCTAAAATTGAATGGGTAAATGCATATTAATGTTTTCTCTAAGAAGTATAAGATCAGCATGATCTCTAGCCATTATTCCTGATCTCCCGAGGTCTCTTCTCTATGGCCTTCTGAGATGATGTTAAGGTTCCATACACAATTCCTTGAGTTAAAATAATATTGTGCTTATGTTCAAATTTTCTATTCTGGACAATACCAGGGTTGGCTGTCAGAAGGATTGCATTTATCTTTTTACTATTGATATGTTCTGCTTTTTCCTGATGTAATTTTTAGATTGTAGCAGATGTGTACATGTATTCTGTGTCTGATAATGAATTTAACTATCTATTTTCTTCGAAAACTGAAAAATCATCACAGCCTTACCATTTAACATGTGTGAACGAATTGTGACCACCATTCGCAATCTCTCGAGATTTCTCCAAGACCACACAACCCCCCCCCCACCCACACACAAGATGAAGCCGAGAACTGGCATGCCATTCCTGACTACTTTCAACAAAATCTATATTCCACCAGCTGACAGAATATTACATTCCATCATGCTAATTGATCCTGAAATTTCTTTGCCATCCTAGTCTGAACACTCAAACACTATAAGATAAAGGAAGACAAATACTTGATGTGGAATAATGTCCAGTTTGATCCCATGACTTGAGCACTTGTTTCTATTTTCTCCTCCATACATTTATTCCTACCTGTTCAACTTTAGCAAAATAAAATCTTAAACTCAGTTGCCACTTATGAAATCTTTGAAAGCACCGCATATAGCTCAATCTACAGTCTTCCGGAATCATGAAGTCGGCGTTTTACATCAATCTGATTGCTTGATTGCATTGAACTCAATAATTTCACTACATCTGACTGCTGACAAAACTATTCCATCTCTTCACCATTCTCCATATACTTGGATGCAAGGTTTTGACCAGCAGAAGAAATGTCCTTGCACCTTGGACCAAGAAAATGAATAAGACGACGGAGTGGGATATAGCAACAATAGAGTAGGAGATGCATCCTTCAAGTAAGATTGTTTTCCAATTCGCTCATAGGCTGACAGCTGCATTGAATCACTTGGATCACATGTCCAAATTTCAAACTTTCCTCCTCCCCTCTCCATCTAGACTTTTTCCAGCGTCTACTTGAAACTGCAAGGTGCTATTTCTTGGTTGCATCTATTAAATTTTGCAAGAATAAAGGTAGTTTCCTTCACAAATTGATCTCTCTAACAGACCTTTCCCCTCTCAAAATTACCTTAACCATGAATTTGGCGCCACCTGCAGAAAGCCAGCATCAGGCAGAGCAGCCAGTTAGAAGCTTCACCAAATCCTTTGGATTGATCATATTAAAAAGGCTTTTGAGTAGGAGACAGGCCTGCTTTGATGATGGAATCGGTAGACAACCTCCTCCTTTATTGGGGCAGAAGGCCTAACCTTGGGGCCGGTTTGTTTGGGGAATAAGGGGTCAAATAAGACGGCTTATGACATTTATTCCGCGAATCCGAGTTTGAGAGAGCGGACACGTTATTCTTGGCACGGACGCATTATGCTCGGCATAAGTGGAACAACTCAACTCACCTAAAAGGCTCGAATTGCTTATTCCTAGAATAAGAAAAAGTTCTCCAAAGAGAATTCTTGTTATTCTAGGTATAAGAGATCTGGGTATAGGAAATCCAGAATATGGTATCCATGAAACAAACCGGCCCTTAAGGAGGATGCTAAGGTCTGGTGGCTTGTTCTGCCGGCGACATTTGGGTTATTTGGGGAGAATGGAACAAGAGGATTTTCCAACTCCAAGCTTTGGTTCTGGAGAGAATTTCAGATTTTGTCTCTTCTTCGGTCAGAGAGTAGGCCACTGCTTTTTGTAAGTGCACCATTTCAGTGCCTTTTGCATAGAGGGAATTATGAGGGTTTTTATTCCTCACTCTTGTACATTCACCTCTTTTTTACTTAATAAAATCTTATAAAATCACCTCTTTTTTACTTAATACAATCATGGTTTGCCATCTGTTCCGAGATCACTCAAGTATCTATGTCTCTCCAAGGGTCCCGAGATGAATCTCAACCAAGATCAAAAATAAGACGGATATAGAGGAAGAGTAATGAAAAGGAGTGGGATAAAAGAGGAAGGAAGAGATGAGAAGGCTGATCGAGCCATAGAAGAGGGGATATGATGACTAATGACGATCTTTCCAACATATTTAGATGGCATTGAGATACAAGAAACCAATCTTTGTATATGTGTAAACATGTTGTTTGCACTCTTCTTGTTATTATTATGTTAATTTAATCATATTGAATGGCTGCATGCATAAAACTTAATTTTTTTTAAAGTATGATATGATCATTATTTGGCTGTTATTCTCTCTCTCTCTCCCCCTCTCTCTCACCAAGATATCTTCTCTTTGGCCCTATGAGATGATATGGGATCCGATATAGCATTATATATATATATAGATCTCTTTGAGATCTCTTCTCTTTGACCCTCCCGAAATGAAGCCATGATCCGAGATGGCAAACCTTGAATACAATATGTGGTAAGGGTTTTGATGAAGATCATGATATTCAGTTAGGAAAATGTATCTGGCTCTTCGTCTCCCTCTTCCACTACTTCCTCTCCTTGTTCATTGCCTTGATGTCTGTAATCCTTACCAAAGGTTAAAGGTACATAGTAGGGAAAATCCAAGGACTGTTCAATTATGCTCAAGTATAAATACCAAGGAATTGGGTTCATTCCTGAATTGCTCACCAAGCCGGCTAGCTTAGTGCTTCAAATGAGATTTCAGATCTTCAAACACCAGGCAGCATAGTTTGTCAACTGGGATAAATCAGTTCATCTCATGTGAATCCTAACAGTTTTGAGACTTTCCCGAGTCCTGAGCCAATATGCACAAACAATGGCATGTAAGATATTATTAAAAACTAAGAATCTGAGCCACAATTTTTATGAGTTGGTCTGAGTCCCAATACGAATCAGTGCAAGTCAGACTAAGACGTACCACTTTTTCAGGATTCTGATATGATGTGTCCAGTACTGATATGGCAAAACATTGCCAAACAGTAAACTCGCCAAACAATTTAAATTCACCAAAATCAATTAAATATAAATGGTAAGTGAGCCAAGATGCTGATGAAGACAAGCTATTGCATTTTGTTTGTAGACCTTGGTCATATATATGTTTATTTCCTATTTGATTATATAAATAATCTCCACCTACACCGGTCTGGCATCCTAATAAATGGTGATCATGTTCAGAAAAGCAAGGCTACTATCTGATTTGAAACAAATGACAGTATATTGATAACGAAATAGCCGTTGACCACAGCTTCCCATTTGCTTACTTGGCTATGAGGCCGACCAAGATGGTGCTCATGCTGAAGAAAGCGTATAACCAACAGGACCTACAAGAAGTCACGAGATAGTATTATATAACATCAAATGGTTGAGATAGCCGCCAAGTCAAAGCAAGAGGATTAGACATGAATATCCAACTATCCATCCACAAAAAGACAAAAGGATATATGGACATCATTTTGGTTTCCTGAATATTAAAGCTTTACATTCATCCTTTTTCCCCAGCTTGACATAAGAATACATAGATGCCCCTTACCCATCGGGGGGAAGCTTAAGAAATATCTAAAGTTGATCTATTCACAAAATCACAATGCATTTCAACTAACATCGAAACCCTCTTTTGAGCATTAATGAACCTTTTTTAAAAAAAGTGGCTGGTACCACAGGTAGATTAAAGAAAAAATACAAAGGCAAATGTACAAACAAAACCCGTAAAAAAAATTCCAATGTACAAAAGCTCCACAAGGAGAGAGCCTCAACACCCACCCAAAAGAACAGCACACCACATCCTCATTACAGAAAACTCTTGCCACTCCTCACTCTAGATGAAACAAAGAGACCACTCTATCAGAGACCAAGGCTTCCTTATAGAATACTCTCTTATTCCTTTCCCCCAAAATTTCCCACAAAGTTGCACGAAGGATCAGCCAACAGACTTTGTGTTCCATCTTGTTGGCGGGAGCTTTGTTCCACATGCCCAAAAGGCTCTCTAGAGAGTAAAACCTTGGTAATCAAGAGACTGTCAAA
This sequence comes from Zantedeschia hybrid cultivar, assembly GCA_030544215.1. NCBI lineage: Eukaryota > Viridiplantae > Streptophyta > Magnoliopsida > Alismatales > Araceae > Zantedeschia > Zantedeschia hybrid cultivar. Next base: position 77,428,417 of record JARZZO010000006.1, on the reverse strand, counting down.
GATCACTTGCCAGACCTCTAAGGTGTAGGAGCAATGTACAAACAAGTGTTCCAAGGACGACTCTTGTTTCCCACACAGACAGCAAAAAGTAGGAAGACCACTTATGAATCAGCCAAATCTGTCGCAAGTAGGTAGTCTCACTAGAGAGATGTGCCATATAAGGACAGTGTCTGTGCATTATTGAACTTGACAGTTTCTGTGCAGTTTTATCATCTGCTGAGTGCTAAAGTGCAGCTTTCTTCTGTTAAGAAAGAAAGTTTTTTCTTCTTCAGAGTTCAGAAGGGTTGACTTCCTTATCTACATGTAATACCTTAAGTAATTAGACAGAAAATAGAATAACCTCCCAGTCTGTAGGGATCTGATTGGAAAATTAGAAAAGAGAATCAACCCAGACATCCTCCATTCTACTAACTTTGAAGATGATCAAGGCACATCTATTGTACTTATTTGTTGTACACATTCATTCAATGCTTTCCATTTAATGAGTGGAGGCCTTTGATCACCTTCTAAACAGAGGCTTTACAGAAAACATGATATTTTATTGTATGATGAAATGGCACTACGTTCGCAATAGAAATTGCATAAGAATCAAGTTAAAACATTGATTGCCCCTAAGTACTGATCCTAAGCTAATTATTGCCAAATAGATGCTAAACAAGTAAACAGAGACAGTAATAACATTTCCAGCCGATGGAATGGCATCCTTCGATCTAGGGATGTTATTAATGATTCAATTAACTCAGACTTTCTATTTTCTTTGGTAAGTGCAAAACCCTAAGTAAAGTAATGATATGAGTTGACAAATCAACCCTTAAATCCTAGGAGTGGTTTCGATGCACTTGGCTAAGGAAGTATACAGCCCTTATGAGCGATGAGGGGTTTGGCTAAGAGGTTGAGATTTCTGATTTATCCCGTTGAATATCGTCGAAATCCTTTCTACCCTCCCTCCGACCCCGCCTCTTACTTCGGTTTACGCAGCCCAGGTCCTAGGTGCAATCGCTGCCTCCGGCAGGGACATGGGCGCTGTAAGGGGAAGGTGAGGTGTCTGAGGTGCAGGGAAGAGGGTGATGTCAGGAGGCTGTGTTTTGGCATCAAACTTCCTCGAGCTCCCACGGCCAGGTCCTACACAGAGGCTGTGCGCTAGGGAGGCCAGCCGGGGTAAAGGCGAGGGAGCCTTGCATAATGATCGTGGATCCCTTCCGAGATCATGGAATCTCGCCTTCTTTGACTCAAGCAATGTCTGCCAATGCGGGTCAACCCATCGGGGAGGGGGGGGGTGAGGTTTGACACTTTCTCATAGTGGGGAGCTCAAAAGAACTTGCTTCTGTGACGGGGGAGGGGTTTTCACTCCCTGTGGCATGTTGGGGAGCCCCCTTAGGGACCCATCTGGACCCTCGGCTCTTGGGATTTCTTTTGAGTATAAGGGGTCCCCCATCTTCGTCTGTGATCAGCCTGGCTTCCATCTTCCTCAATTCTAAAACTGTAGAAACCGAACCAACTTGTTTAAACCGAAGTTAAGTATTTAATTAATACTTTAACTCAATTTACAAAAACTTCTGAGTTTTTCAAATTATTAAAAGCTTGCCAACTCTAGCCTTCATCTGCCCACCATAGTACAATGAGACTTGGCAAAGGGGGACTAATTATAATGCCTCAGCCTCTTCCCTCTCTACCACTTCCAATGTTGGGCTAAGAATTAAGAATAGACCAGTGCCTTCAACAAATGCAGGCTGCTAGGACCAACAAAGCTCCTCATGTTTTTATGCACCTCATGTTTTTTGCAATCTGACCTTGATGATGCTACCGTTGCTCACATTATTCATTGATCATTGCTCTCACCCATAGTTTGCAGTTTCATACAGCCCTCTTTTTATGAAAAAGTATATTCTTTAAATTGTGAATAGCTAATTTTTGCAGTTGGTATGAAGAACATGGAAACTATAGTTCGGAGGTAAAGGTTGAACCCTCTTGGAAATTGGAAAATGCTGAACAATTTCAATTATATATATGATGATAAATTTATTTCTTCACTTTCTAGTTCTGTTGAATTTTTTTTGGTTGTCCCACTTATAAGTTTCCAGGTTCAGTGGATGGTATGGTGCGTCGGGTGCTCATATGAATTGTAAACTTGCTGCCGCTTCTCTGTTTTTATGTGAATGGCAGGATAAGAGCACTTACTCAGGACCTAGGTTTCATTTATAGAGTTCTTGGGATGTTGACTTAGAGATGGACAGGAGCAGTCTTGTCTCCCAAGCAGAGGCGGACGCAGAAATTTTGTCCAGTGGGGTCACTCGGACAGTGGGCTAGTGGGGTCACTCTATTGAACCGGAATCAGTGGACCAGTGGGGTTACTCTAATGGGCCGGGATCAGTGGGTCAGTCATTCTAATAGGCCAAGATTAATGAAACTTCATAAATTTACAAAATCCAGTGAGGTCACGAACCCCACCGGCCATAAGCTGCGTCCGCCGCTGCGTCCGCCACTGCTGCCAAGAATATTTTGAATTGGGGGTGAGCTGCCATAGTTGCACCTTCTCTTTTCCGCTAAGGTATATTTATATTTCTTTCGGCTATGCATGTTAAACATTGTAGAATACCTGTTATCTATTTGTTCTTGACATGCATCATATTATAATTTGTTTTGCATTTTTTTTGTTCCATTATTGCTATTTCATGGCCTTTTACTATGCACATGTCCAAACTGCCCAACTGAGATCTGCAAACAATGCATTCTAGACTTGGTTAACATGAGGCACGGCAAGTTGAATTCCTAGTTAGCTCAGAAACTCAATCGTGGAAGGGTCTTGCATGCTCCATTGGAAGGATAGAGGTGAAGAAGGACCTTTTTGTGGAGTTTTCTCAGTGGAGGACAGAAGTGGGAACTTTCCCTGCAGAGGAGGGAATCGAGCTGTGGTGTAGGTTCCAGGGGGTGCCTCTTCACCTTTGGAACATCAACACATTCCAGTCAATCTGCTCCAGGTTTGGGAGGCTTAGAGAAGTGGATAGTAAGGGACTCAGGGGGGACAATTTGTCCTTTGTGCGGGTTAAAATTTCTGTTGAGCGTAAGTCAGATATTCCTGAAAGGATTAAGATCATGGTAGGAGGAAGGATCTTCTGGATCCACATCACAATGGAAGAAGTTGGTAAGGATACAGGAGTTGAACAGGAATGGCGATGGGCAGATGTGGTGGCGGAGTATAGAAGATACAAGACAAACAAAGATGGCGGGGCTGAAACAGGGAAGCCGGTACTCGGTGTTCACCCAGGGTTGATTGAGCCCGGTACTGAGTCAAGAAAGGCCTCTAATCAGTCGCACTCAGGTGCGACGAGTCAGAAGGAGATGAAGAGGCTGGTAGGTGAAGACAGGGGAATTCAAGACTGCAGGGTTCCAAAGCTAGTTGACAGTAAAGGAATAATGGGGGTTCTCCCAAATCCCTTGAGAGGCCCGTTTGAGCAGCAAACAGTTCAGGGGAAGAGTGCCAATTATTTTAATAAGCGGGGGTGTGGTTCCGAGGCGGAAGTGGAACAGGGTATTGAAGGGAGCTCGGGTGCTGGGCATCCGGGCGAGGAAGATGAACAGGCGCGGGGAGCTCCGGATTTGATAGGAGATCCGATACGTAAGGATTCTATCATATCGGATCCTGACTTAACCTTGAACCGGGAATCGGTTCGTCCGGTTCAGTCGTCTGAACCTAATCCGCCCCTGAACCGTCGTCTTCCCCGAGCTCTCATCGCTTTTCACGAAGAACAGAGTACCGGAAGGGAGATTGCTCCGGCCAGAGGAGAGAGAATTTCTGCAGTGTGGGTACAGCAAGACGATGCATCTTACTCGTGGTGCGGACATGGTGGCATAGATCCTATCTGGACTGATGGAAGGGGGATGGGGAATAACATTGGCCTTCCGGAGGTCCAACTCTTTAAGTCTACAGGGAAGGGATGGAACAATGTCAGAAAGGAGGGGTCGTCTCAGGAAGAGTTAGAAGCGATTGCGAATTACAGGTTGCAAGATAAACTGGAAGAAGAAGGATCGGAAAAGGTTAAAAGAGGCAGGGAGTTGCAGGAAGAGACTCAGGCTAAACAGATTACGACATATGAAGGCAGTGAGGTTCCGCTGGCAGTAAAATTGTGTGATGAGGAAGAAGTCTGGAGGAATGAAATTGTACAATTTGGACAGCGTATAGGGGTGTCATTTGAAGGCAGGGAGGATATGGTCCTGAACTTTCTTAAGAAACTGAGAAGGAATGCTATCTTACAGCAATCAGCCAAGAGGAAAGGTATGGGAGGTGGAATGAAGATTGGAAAAAGAGAAGCAAGCTTCGTGAGTAACAATGAAGTCCTGGACAGCTTGAGAGGGAAGAAGACCAAGGATAAAGGGAAACAGGTTGTTATACTATGAATTTGATCTCATGGAATATTAGGGGCCTCAATGGGGACTTCAAGAGGAGAGCTGTAAAAGATTTGGTGTATTCTCAGCATCTGGATTGTATCTGTTTACAGGAAACCAAGATGGCTAATATTGATAAATCTGTCTTAAGTAGAATATGTGGGTCCAAGTTAAATGAGATGGCAGTTTTTCCTGCAGAAGGAAGTAAAGGAGGGCAATTAGTAATTTGGGATGGTAACAGGTTCGAGGGTAATGTCTGTGATTTAGGTAAATTCAGCATTTCAGTTGCCTTTAAACACAAGAATAGAATCTCTAATAATGAATGTTGGGTCATTACTTCTGTGTATGGACCCCACACCGATCAACAGAGGGAGGATTTTGTACAAGAACTTTACAGGTTGCATAGTCTTTTTCCGAAAACCTGGTGTATCTTGGGAGATTTTAATTGTGTAAGGTTTCCATGGGAAAGGACTGGTAGGCAGAGATGGAGCAATAGTATGGATAATTTTAATCAGTGGATCAGAGATGTTCAATTAATAGAGGTGGATGACCCAAACAGAAATTATACCTGGTCTAATTTACAGCAGGATAGCATCCAGTCTAAGATTGACAGAGTTTTGATCTCTCCAGATTGGTTCAAAAAATTTCCCCTGTCACATGTTAAAGGGTTGTTCAGGTCTGTCTCTGATCATATACCATTGCTCATTATGATGGAGGATAAGAGGAGGAACTCCAGAATTTTCAGATATGAATTGAAATGGCAAAGGGAAGATGGATTCAAGGAAATGGTTGGTAATTGGTGGCAGCAAGCACCAAAGGTAAATTCTGCAGTGCTTAATTTCATGGGCAAGCTGAAATGGATAAGGAATTGTTTGAGACAATGGTCTAACCAGAATTGTGGAAAGGAAAAGGAAAAAAGGCAGAAATTGATGAGCAGCATTGAAGAACTAGAATTGAAAAGTGAGGTTGCTGACCTGTCCAATAAAGAGATTCATTCTTTGAAGGAGTTCCGGAAGAATTACAATGAAGAACTTTTGAAAGAAGAAATTGGTTGGAAACAAAGAGCCAAGGAGCATTGGCTAAAGGAAGGTGATAAAAACTCTTCTTTCTTCCATGCCATGGCTAGTGCTAAAAGAAGATACTTGTCTATTGATCATGTCAAAGAAGAAGATAGTGTCATTGAAGACCCCGAGGAGATCAAAAACAGATTTGTGGATTTCTTCAGAAATCTTTTCTCAGAAGATTTTCTGATGAGACCCCACATACAAGATGGATTACTTCCCAAGTTAGTTGATTCAGAAGCTGTTAAGTTGAGTGAGCCCTTTGTGGAGGAGGAAGTTAGAATGGCTGTTTTCAGTATGGATCCTAATAAAGCTCCGGGTCCAGACGGATTTTCACTGGGGTTCTATCAATTCTTTTGGGATGTTATTAAAGATGATTTGGTTAACCTAGTGCAGGAATTTTATGACAGGCCGGAAAGGATTAGAGCGGTTAATGCTACATATGTTGTTCTTATTCCTAAGACAGAAGGAGCGGAAAGAGTGACAGATTTTCGGCCCATTAGCTTACTCAATGGATGCTATAAGGTTATTGCCAAGATCTTAGCAACCCGAATTAAGAAGGTGATACATAAACTTGTGGGCATTAATCAATCAGCATTTATGCAAGGTAGATTTATACTGGATAACTTTATGACAGCTTATGAGGTTATACATCATTACAAGATCAGAAATAAGCAAGGAGTGTTATTGAAGCTTGACTTTGAGAAGGCTTATGATAGAATCAACTGGAATTGTCTTAAAAAAACAATGATCCTCATGGGTTTCAATGAAAGATGGGTTAGATGGATAATGAGCGGTATTTCATCCTCTAAGTTTTCTGTTTTGATCAATAGAGAACCGTGTGGATATTTCAGCAGTTCAAGAGGCCTTAGGCAGGGAGATCCATTGTCTCCGTTTCTGTTTTTGCTTATTGGACAGATTTTTAGCTCTCTTTGGGATAATGCTGTTCAACTAGGCCTTATTGAGGGATTCAGAATAGGCAGGAGCAACATTCACTTATCTCATCTTCAGTTTGCTGATGATACGCTATTGTTCTCTTCAGGAAGCAAGGAGGATATCCAGAATATCAAAAGTTTGCTTATCTTGATAGAACTTATCACAGGACTGAGGATCAACTATGAGAAATCAGAAATAGTGGGTTTGAATGTGCCGCAGCCTAGCCTTTTGGAGATTGCAAATTCCTTAAAGTGCAGAGTGAATATGTTCCCTATTAAATATTTGGGTCTGCCCTTATCAGATGGAAACTTAAGGGTGAGAGATTGGGATGGTTTAATTAAGAAATTTGAGAGTAGATTGGAAGGATGGAAAGGTAACTTTCTTTCAGGAGGAGGGAAAATGATATTGTCAAAATCGGTTCTTTCATCTTTGGCAATTTACCATGCTTCTATATTCAAGATACCTCGAGCAGTGGAAAAAATCATTGAAGCAATTCGAAGTTCCTTTTTTTGGTCAGGAGGGAAAAGGGAAAAGAGAGGTATACATTTGATCAAATGGAGCAATGTTTGCAAAAGCAAGGAGCAAGGAGGAATTGGCCTCTGTGGTGTGGCTACTTTTAACAAAGCAATGCTAGCTAAATGGTTGTGGAGAAGGGGAGAACATCCGAATGCACTTTGGGCTGTGATTGTGAAGGATCTTTATTTCCAAGGTGAAAACAAATGGAATTTTTATCCTTCAACCACCTACAATATGTCTTCAATCTGGAAGAATATTGTTAGATGTGCTGAATTCATGGATATTTCGAGTACTATTCAGGTGGGAAATGGGAGGGATACACAGTTTTGGAGAGATAAATGGTGTTCCAATATGGCCCTTTCAAAGCTTTTCAGCAATATCTTCAACATAACCCTCCACCAAGAAGCTACAGTAGAGGAAGTGTTATGCAATATAGATGCAGGGCAGATCAACTTGACTTTGAGAAGGAATCCCACGGATGAGGAAGCAGAAGAACTAGTATTGCTAATCAACACCATCAGTGAAGTCAGAATTTTTGGTGAGGTGCAAGACAAAAGAAATTGGAGATGGACCAACAATGGACAGTTCTCGGTCAATTCCATGGCTCAAATGTTGAATGATGGTGGAATTAGGGTGTGGTGGAAAGAGTTAGTTTGGTCTAATCACCTTCCTAATAAGATCAAAATTTTCCTGTGGAAGCTTGCTTGGTGCAGAATTCTTACGGGAAAGAGGGCTAAGAAATTACACATCTCTGGGAGCTTCTCGTGTGTTTATTGTGCTCTTTTTGAGGAGGATCAAAAGCATCTATTCTGTGGCTGCGGTATTATTATCATACAGTGGAAGATTATGTGTAGACTATTTGGAATCAATTGGGTAGAGCAATCTTCTGTGTTGGATCTCCTTCATTGGTGGAGCATTAATTGTCCATACAAAGATCTCAAACAATTGTGGTTCTTGATTTGTCCGGCCCTTTTGTGGGCCATATGGTGTGAAAGAAACAGAAGGAAATTCAATGATCAATATAGAAGCTCCAATGATCTGCTGAGGATTACTTTTAGATGGGTGGAAGATTGGGGACGGGCTGCTGGTATCCTGAAGAAGGGGAGTTCTGGTTTTTTTGAAAAGGCCAGGAAGTGGAAGGATATGATCTCCTGATAGGCAGCTCTTAGTGTGGTTTTGTTTTATTGGCTTGATAAAACATCATTGTAATTTTTAGCTTTTCTTAGGTTGTTGGGGTTCAGGACGGGGTTTGTCCGATCCTGAAGGTGTTGGCCCTTGGGCTATTCATTCTCCTTGTAATCCTCTTTTTACTCTATGAAATGTGACTTAATGTCACCTTCAAAAAAAAAAAAAAAAAAAGTTGAATTCCTGTGGTATTAGTGGATCAGGCCATCAACTTCCTTTATCACCAAGTGAACTAAGCCTTTTTTTTGGGGGGGGGAAGGTGACCGAAGGCCACAATTCATTAAGTAGAGAGACGAACGAAACTACAATAAAGACCGAAGTCAAAAACAAACCCAAAAGAGTAACCCAACCCCAGACCCAAATCAAGGGAAATCTATGTTATCCAGAGAATAAAGTAGAAAAGAAAACAATAAAACCTCAAAGCAGCAGCTTCTTCCAACACCCAACAGAAGTCAACAGAAAGAATCTTCCATTTTGGAAAGAACACCAGCAGCTTTCCCCCAGTCATAAGTCCACATGACAGCTCTGTTCAAAATATCAGAAACCCGACTGAATTTTTTACTGAATCTTCTTGGGTTCCCCTCAACCCAGACTACCCACAACATAGCAGGCAATATCAGAGACCATATTTTTGTCTGAAGGATTAGGACAGATTTCCCCCAATTCTTCAATAAGATTAGGGATATTCTGAAATTCCTTCCATTCGAAGGTAAGTAGTTTCCCCAGAATTCTCCAAGGGCATCAATAATTCCACAACACAAACACAAATGATCAGCATCCTCCCCAAAAATACCACAAAAAATGCATATGGAATGTTGAATATGGATAAGAGATTTCAATCTAGCCGAAGTAGGAAGTCTTCCCAATGCCATTTTCCAAAGAAAGATTCTTATTTTGCTCAGGAAAAGATTAGACCACACGAACTGATTCCGAATGACTTTCAGTCCACCATCACTGAGAACCTTAGTGAGTGCATTAACTGAAAAAGTCCCTTTACTACTCCATACCCAAGTTCTAGAGTCCACCTGTTGATTGTTAACACTAATCTGCTGAATAATATTCAGAACATTCAACAACTGCTCCATTTCAATACCAACAGGATCCCTTCTTAATGTAATATTCCAATAGCTGCTGTCCCCTGCTGAATAAACATGGCTGATAGACCTCCCTTTGTCCTCAGCAATGGCATACAAATGATTAAACTATTTTGATCCCAAGACGGTCTGAATCAGTCCACTGAGGCCAGTATGGGTCAAGCACCTCTGACTTGAAGAAGGTGGTGCAAATCAGGTCTGAGTCGAGCATCATTTGTCGAAGACCCAGCACATAACAAAACCTATAGAAGGGATTGATACACACATAGCATCAAGTCAGAAAAGTTAGCCGCTCACATTCAAAATTGGATGCACCGAGCCAAGAACCAAAAGTCCCACATGAAAGTTCAGTTGTATGTCACCAAACTAAGTAAACAAGCATACTTTCACTGCCAAGATACTAGTGGCTTATTTAAGCATTTAGTATATTCAGAGTGGACAAAGTAAACATGCATTGAAAAACGGACAAGCAAATAATTGGTAAATCCCACTAGATGACTGAGACATAGGGAGCTCTGCTTTAGAAAGGGTTCAAAACAGGAGATGATAAGCAGGCACCATGCACTTTCTAAATGAATATGGAGAGGACAAGCAAAATGACCCACCAAACAATAAGAACTCAAACCACCAGAATATGAGCGATCCAAACTACGATCTGCCAAGAATTGCTTAAGCACCAAAGCGAGGGGGACAGATGCAGGAAATTGTTCAGTAAGTTCTCGAACCTGAAAATAAATAACCAAGAAAAGGCTAAAAATGGAGAAAGAACATCCACCATAACCGAGCCATAAGGTATAATCAACATAAACTACTGTTTTAACTTATCTTTTCATTTTGCACATGTATCTGCTAAACTGAAATGAGGACATTCTTCATCATAAATAATGTTTTCTCTGATTATCAAGTCTTTTTCACAAAGGAGATATCTATCTTGAATGGGCAAAATGTGATATTGAAATATAGCTGAAGGCAGAAGGACAACAAGAAGGCTGGTCAATAAGCCAACTTCTTCCTCATCCATTCATTCTGGCTAGTCTTTTATGCTTCGTAACCACTGTTTATATGCTTTTGTCTAAGAAATAATTTGAAGCCTCACAGCCAGTGATTAATAGCTGGTAGGAATCACGTGACAGGGAGAGTGAAAGGAACATCCTGCTACCTCTTGTCCTGTGGTCTTTGTGGATGAGTGTGATGAACTAAAATAAGCAAAGAGATCACCGAAGTCATAAGCTATGTTCATCACCTCATTGAGAGTTGAGGTAGATAACTGTTAAAAATGTCACTAACATTTTTCTAAGTGGACGGGTTGGGTGGGTGGGGGTGTGTGTGTGTGTATACATACATGCATACATACATACATACATACATACATACATACATAGAGAGAGAGAGACACACACACACACACACATTATATATACATATATACATACACATATATACATATGTAAAACCAAAAAAAGGTAATTATGGAAAGTAAGAGAGCCAAATACCCAGTAAGCACCCTTCTCATACTCGTCAACCCTCTGAACCAATAACCCTCCAATACATCAAACCAAAAAGAGTTAAGGCCTACGAAACACCAAAGCTGAAGACCCAACCCATACAAATTATGCCTGCCAAGTACTCAACGCCAAAGGCTCCCCCACCCACCCCAAAAGAAGGGCTCTTGTGGACCCTTCACCGTGCTCTTTTTTACATAGAAGCACTCCTCCAAGACCAGTATGTCACCAGCTTGGTAGTATCAAGAATTAATTATTTTAATTTGTTTTGTATCCATGTTGTCAGTTGCTGCAACCACACACACACCACTTCATTTCTGAAATGTTACATGGTTTGTTACTTCGACAAACACCATCAAGATATCAATCATTTATGAATGACATGAAACATGACAGTATTAGTACCTATGCAGTTACTCCGTATCCATCTTCAAACTATTAGCATAATTCACTTGATTTTTCGATATTATGGCTGTTTAGGTAAAAGAGAAACCTGACCACGAGCAGATAAGAAATTAATAATTGTCTCATTGAAACACTTCCACAGTAATATCCTGAATAGTCGTGCATGTGTCAGATCAATAATTGGCAATCAAGGAAAGGTTTTGGGTGAATTTCAGAACATTCTATGTGATATGTGGGATTAAATAAAAAGGGAATAACTAACATATTTTTTCGGGCTTCTTTTGTAAAAAACTGCTTATTTATTTCAACTTCTTAATTACTTATTAATGTCCTAATTCCATGTTTAGAGATGGATTAGAGAAAAAGTGAAGTAGTGGATGACTAATAGTGATAGTCTATATGGAAAACCGCCACCAAGTGGAGGCATGTGAAAGCCATGTCACACAAACTGGATCCAAGTAGGAGAGAAGGGGAGCGGTCACCTTATTCTAGGATGACCCATCAAACCCCATCTCACCTGGAGTTTGCAAAGATTTAACAGGTCGATGACACATGACTTCAGGCCCCCTCATTTAACAGGATACCACCCCAATCTCTCCACTACCTTTCTTCGCCTCCTTCCAGCATTTAAAAGGGAAGCAACCCACATGTTCACTTGGAACCGCTGCCTTCTTAGAGAATTTGATGAAGGCAAGAAAGAAAAGAGAATATAACAGAGGAAATGCAGGATTTGTTATGACAGCGTTCCAGCAACACTCTATTGTTCAATTGCTTCCAGAAAGATGAAATACTAGAAAACCTAGAGAGGCACCATGCTCTCTGCTGCAAGAAGAGTCATTCTAGCAAGAGAGCTCAGCAAGTGTATGGTCCAAGCTTCACCAATGTTCTAGAGGTTTACATTGTGGTTCCAACTTGTCTTAAAGCATCCATCAAGGTTTGAAGGCCTAAACATAGGAGTTCAAGACACAAGGTAAGGGGATAACTATCACCCAATGGTGGTATATGTTGATTTCTGAAGTTTTCACTTGAGTTTGGTGCAAAAATAGGTTGAATTAATTCATGACACGTGGGTGATGGTTTTCAAGTTAAGAGCATGCTAGTAACTTGCATGAACTTTTGGGTCCATTTGAATAGGGTTTGAACATGAAGAGCGATACAATCTCCATGACTGTCTTCTACCGCAGCTGAACTGCCTTGGATATCATTGGACGGTGAACTGATTAGATCAAATCATCTAATTAATAGGGTGGATGCTTTATGAGTATAGAACATGCTGTAAAGTCTTTATTTTTTTGAGACAGGTCAATGCCTGCAGGAAACCCCGGCTGGGGTTTAGGGTAGCTCCTGGGCTAGACACCCGAGTCATACCAGACTACGGTTCAGGGCAGCTCCCAGGCCAGACACCTGAGTCATACTAGGTAAACTGCCCAGCACGCAAGGGGGGACAACATGATGGGTAACTACTCCAGGAAGTACAGGGCTCAAACCCATGACCTGAAAAAATTTAACCCGCCGAAGCTCAGGCCTACCACTGTGCGACTCACTTGCCCTGCTGTAAAGTCTTTATGGAATGGGTTTGTTTGAATAGACCTTTAGCCTTGTCTACTTAACAGTCTTCTGTTACAAATGGGGATTTATTTGATGAATTAAATATTTTCCCTTAATTTTTTTTCAGATATCTCTAAATGCTAGTTCTGTAAGCTGAGATTCCATAAATTTCTTCGGGAACCTGAGTAAGGTTTAGACATGAAGAATATCCTCTTTTCTACTCCGGCCTCCACTCTAAATGGATGTGGAAGTTTGTGTCCTCTGATTCAGGTCTGTAGTGGGAGAGCATCTCCTAGAAGAACTATGCTAACTCTATACTCTGGGACATGGTTCCTCTGACCTCATACAATGTCTCTTTCATTTGGAAGCATGGTTGGCAGTACCGGCCAATACCGGTACATACCAAAGAATTCCGGATCGGATCGGGTCCCCGAATCAAGACGCGCCGATCCCGATCCGAATCGGGATCGGATCGGCCAGAATCGGCCTGGATCGGCCTGAATCGGCCGGGATCGGCCAGAATTAAGGGTGTTCACGGGTCGGTTTGGTTCAGTTTAAGAGGAAAAAATTAAAAACTAAACCAACCTGAATTACTAATAAAACCGAACCAAATCGAACCGCACAAATTCGGTTTATCACAGTTCGGTTCTGTTTCAAACCGAGGTGCATTTACTCGCCCCACAGCCACGGTATCCTCTGTAAAAGAGGGGGTTGAAGCATATTTATAAAGTCTCCCACACACACGTTTCCTGAAACGTCCGATGTGGGACTAAATATACTAACGCGTCCAGCGCGCAGCTCCTTGTGCACGCTGCAGGGCTAGGTGTATCTTCTCTTCCGCTTAGTCCGATATCGGAAATGGAAAAGTGGAACGGCATTGAAACGGGCTTAAATGAAGGCAAAGCCAGCTGACCCACGATCTTTAAGTGGGCCGTGCGCCAACCCTACGTGTTAGGCCCTGCCCAAAGCCAATGGGCCAACAAAAGTGGGCCTCGATCTGCCTGGCTTTCATGTGCAGAAATGGGATAGCCTACGTGTTGGGCCCTGCCCAAAGCCAATGAGCCAAGAATTTCGGTTTATACAGTTTGGTTCGGTTTGGGATGAAGTGAAACCGAGCCAAACCAAATTGGTTTGAAAACCGAACCAAACCGAAATTTCGGTTTGGTTCGGTTTGGTTTTTCGGGTTAAACCAAACAGTGAACACCCCTAGCCAGAATCGGCCGAATCGGGACCTACCGATCCCGATCCGAATCGGCCGATCCGGATCGGGATCGGCCGATTCTGCGTTCCATGGTACGTACCGACCGATACGTATCGGTATCGGCCGGCACCGGTACCATGCCTATAAAGAGTATCGGCCGATACCGGGCCAATACCGGCCGGTACGTACTGGTACCGGTACCCACCGATACTGGTACCGATACTACCATCCATGTTTGGAAGGGCACCTTAGCATGCTATGATGTGTTCTTGGCTGGCTTTAAGAGTGTGGTGGGAGATGGCACTTTCTCTCTTTTTTTAATAGACTCTTCGTGTTCTCATCAACCTCTGCGTTGTCATTTCCCTAAGTTATTTGCAATAGCTTACAGTCCATCAGAGGTGGTTGCTCAGTTCTTTGATGGCAATTTACAGCATCCTTGCCAGAGGCCCTACAAAAGGAACCTAAGAGATGATGAAGTGGATGACCTGGCAAAGTGTGGGAATGATAAATATAAAGATATGGGAGATCTTTATATTTATTTATTTATATATATATATGTATGTGAAGATTATATTTGATTCGCGACCCATGAATTATGAATTAGATGTTGAATCAAGCGTGTGGATTTGAATTTGGACCCCTCTCCATCGACTTCAGTCGATGTTAATTACACCAGTGAAATCATTGGAACCCTTTGATTAACCCTTTATATGTAATACTGAAAATTGCCATAAAATTCGTGCGAAAAATGAAAGACAACACATTATACAACAATGAAAATAATGGAAGAAATAGAATGAAATTTCATTAATCTTGGATGTTTCATATTACAATGAGGCCCAAGTGACTAAAGGCATTACAATAAGACAAAAATTTTATTGTAACAATCGAGTAATTACCAAGGTAGGCCAACTCGGGGATCGGACTCGGATCGGTCCGGTCCTGATCGAGTGGATCGGCCGATGCGATCCGATCCCGGACCGGTCTGAACCGAGCCGGACCAGTCTGGCCAAGGAATTTCGGATCGGATCGGGTCCCCGAATCGGGACCCGTCGATCCCGATCCGAATCGGGATCGGATCGGCCAGAATCGGCCTGGATCGGTCGGAATCGGCCGGGATCGGCCGAATCGGGACCTGCCGATCGATTGGCCGATTCTGCGTTCCATGAGTCTAGCTGATCCAATTTAAAAAAAAGAAAAAAAATTAGGGAAAAATAGAAAAATAGGTCCAAAATTAGGAAAATTTTCAAAAAAATCAGAAAAAATTATATTCACCCGAAACTTATCTAGGACCTCGAGTAAGCCCTTGAAATTTTATTAACTTTGAAAAAAAAAAACTTGAATACAATACATGGGGGGGGGACATAAAACTTTACCCCTAAATATTACATGATAGTTAAAAAAAAAAAAAAAAAACAAAGTGACAAAACAAGTAGACATACAATTATTTTAGCCTTACATTGTAGGTGCTATACAAATGTTGAACATAATCGGACAAAGACAAATAAGTTTGGTAGCATTGTTCATATTCCTGTACAAACCGATTATACTCATCTGTGAATGGGTAAATTATTGTCACCGGTATCCATCCTTGTGTCTCTGGCCCATGATAAGATCCTTCTGAAGCTGAGGATTGATAAGAGGAAGCATCTGAAGTTGGAGGATAAGTGGGATATCCTCTTAAGTAACTCGATGCATCATAAGGTGGTGGATGTTGATAATGTGTACCTGGATATCCATAAGGACTATAACCCTCTAATGGAACTTGAGAGGATGCATCAGACGAATGCTCTTGAGAAGATGTTTCTCTTACTCTCCTTAGGAACTCTTGTTGTTACTTCCATTTGCCTTTATATGTTGATGATGTGTCCTTAGCCAACCTACTGGAGTGGTCATCATCCTGCGTAGCATGTGTAAATTCTTGCTCTCCTGTGAAAATCATTGGAGGAGCTTCACCATGTTGACTTGATCCACGTCCTCGAGATGACCGTTGTTGCAAGGATCCACCTTGACTTCCATATGGATCAGCATCGTCATCGTCAGGGGTACTCGTTGCCGAAGTAGAGTCGTATGAAGTTTGGTAAACGACTTTGTCGCTCGACTCCAGTGTCTCATCTAACTCCTGTTCTTGTACAGTTTCTAAATCTGCAATATCAACATGATAAGTTACTCTTTTACCTTTACCCTTACCTAAACTTTGTGTGATGGATTTCTTTTGCCGTTTTGAAGGAGGTGGAAGTTGATCCAGGAGGTAGAACTTTGTGGTAAGTGTTTGGGGGTTGGTCCAGGATTACTCTTACCCACATCTCCAATAGTCTCAATCATATCCTTCCAATAAGGACCCTTTGTAGCATTGGCAGGTATACTGTTATAAACAAACCATCTCGAAACAGCACGGCTAATCTTCTCATTGCATAACTTCATATTCTTCATAGCAACTGTGATTGATGGTTGTCTATCTCTCCGTCTTGTTAGGAAGCATCTATAGGACCCACTCTAGGGTCATTGTCCATAGTTAAGTCATGAATTTTCTCCTCGTTAGATCCCTGTCCAGATCCACTCCCTTGCCCAACGTGTCGACCGGTGGGTCTATACACATCCTCATCAACAAAAGATCTTCTACTTTCGTCCATGGCTCGACGTATATCATCTTAAAATTAAAATAGATGATTTGAGACTAATTTAACTGAGATGAAATGTAAAAAACTAATTGAAATTTTTAAATCAAAGAATACATCGAGAAAAGTCTTCAAATGCAGTGGACCTCCTTCTGGTAGGATCTATGTCTCCCTCTCGAGATCTATCTCCCGGAGGGTGAATATGAATACCTTGACCCGAGGGCCGTATCATTTCCTCCCTAATTTGGCATCTCATTGTTGATGCTACTCCTTTTTCCATCTCTCTTTGTCGTAGGTAATTTTTGAATTGATTTTTTACCTCTAGTGGTGCAGTAGTACAAGCCTTCACTTCTCCTTTAACACCCTCAATAGTTGCTTCAGGCGAAAAACTCCACCTAAAATAATCCGACTGTAGTAGTTGCATTTGACCTTGTGTAAAGTCATGTCCACGACGGCGCAGTGGTTCCATCCCACGTCACCACGAGAGGTGACAGATGTGGCCTCATTATGCTCAGAAGTCAACATCTTTAAAAAGAAAAAATATATATTAACAGGGAAAGAGAGAATTACAGAGAGAGAAATGGTGAGAAAAAAGAAAAAACATAGAAAAAGAAAGTGAGATATCATATCATACCTCGAGGGAGAGTGAGAGACAATGAGAAAGAAAGCTATAGAGACAAAAAAAGGTTAGAGAGAAAAACTAAAATGCGATAAAAATAAATAGATACAGAAAAAAATGGTTAGAGAGAGAGAAGGGAAAAAAAAAAGAAGTTAGAGATGAAAAAGTCTGAGAAAGAGATATATGTTAGAGGAAAAAAAAAACAATATAGAGACAAAAAGTGGAGAGAGATATATGTTAAAAAGAGATTAAAAAGTTAGAGAGATAGAAAGAAATAATAAAAACATAAAAAACAGAAATATTAAAGAGATAAAAATCATAAAATGATGAAAAAAATTTGATGTAGTCCGTCCTTTAGAGAGCAAGAGAGCTTTGAGATTGAGTCTTTGTGAGACTATGGGAGCTTAGAGAGAGAGAGAGAAATTTTAGAGAGAGAGAGAAATGAGAATTTATGTGAATGAGGGAGAGAAGGGTGGGAGGGGGGTTTATAAGGGCTTGAAGGGGCTTAGAAGCCCTTTCTAGCCGTTGGGAATCCATTCAACGGTTACCCCAACGGCTAGTTCGAAACTACCTATTGGGGGGTGGGATCGGCCAGACTGGTCCAACCCGGGCCCGGGTCGCCCGATCCGGCCGACCCAACCCAATCCAAGCGATCCCGGGCCGGGACCGTTGGGTCAAGGCTCGGAATCGGATCGGGCCGCCCGGTTTTCGAGCGAACAGGGCGATCCGATCCGACCCGAACCGAATTGCCACACCTTGGTATATTAGACCGTGAATTACAAACTTGTAATCAAAACATTGATCAATTGTGACCAAATGTACTCCAAAGTCACAATTGGTGTGATCCAAAGATCGTGCTAACAGTACCAAGTACAATCGAGATGATTGAATTGATGAAAGAGTATTAAAGACCTTGACTCGTATCGTCAAATCGTAAGGTTTAAGATGATGGACTAATCAGATTATGACCACAGTCAAGATCGATGTGATCAAATTGTCGGATTCATGAGATCAGGTCAAGATCGCAAGGATCCAACCATGTAGATCTGAGGTTTGGTCGATATCAGAATGATCTGACCATTAGATTACGAAATCAGGTCGAAATCGCAAGGATATGGCCGTTAGATCTGAAGTTCGGGCGATATCGAGATGATCCGACCATTGGATTATGAGATCAAGTCGAGATCATGAAGATATAACTGTTAGATCTAAAGTTCAATCGATATCGGTAAGATCGGACCGTTAAATTATAGGATTAGGTCAAGAATATGATGATCCGACCGTTAGATTATGAGATCAGGTCGAGATCATGAAGATCCGACCGTTAGGTCTGAAGTTCGATCGTTATCAAGATGATCTGACTGTTAAATTATGAGATCATGTTGAAAACATGATGATCCGACCGTTAGATCTGAAGTTCGGTCGATATCATGATGATTCAACTGTTAGATTATGAGATCAGGTCGACATTATGAAGATCTGACCGTTAGATCTGAAGTTCAGTCGATATCAGGAAGATCCGACTATTAAATTATGAGATCAGGTCGAGAACATGATGATCGGACCGTTAGATTATAAGATCAGGTCGAGATCATGAAGATCCGACCGTTAGATCTGAAGTTCAATTGATATCGGGATGATCTGATGGTTAATTATGAGATCTAGTCAAGATCATGAAGATTAGACCGTTAGATCTGAAGTTCGGTCGGCATCGGGATGATCCGACCGTTAAATTATATGATCAGGTCAAGATCATGAAGATATAAATGTTAGATTTGAAGTTCAGTCGATATCGAGATGATCCAACTGCTGGATTAAGAGATTAGGCCACGATCATGGAGATCGGACCGTTGAACTATAAGATCAGGTCACTATTGTGAAGATCAGACCTTAAGATCTAAAATATGGTCGATATCAGAACGATCCGACCGTTGGATTATGTAATCGGGTCAAGATCATGAAGATCTAGCAGTTATCTAAACTTAGGTTATGATCATGATGATCTTGACCATTAGATTTGAGACTAAGAGAAGGATACATAGTATGATTGCCCGATTTAATGTAATTGAACCAGGATTTTAATGGACCATATCATGATCAATATGACTAAGTCCCATGATCAATAGGTAATATTATGATCGACCTGAGTGATTTGATTAAGTCATTTGATCAATGAACTCATGGTTTTATGACTAACCATATGTGATTAATGTTTCATATGATCATATGATTGACCATAAGTCGCTACATAAGACCATATGACGTGTGACTTAATAACATTACATGTTAATGTACTTTATGTCACATTAACATAACCAATAACCATGATTAAATCATGACCAATGACCAATAAACATAAGATCACATGACATGTGACTTAATAACATTACATTTTCATGTACTTCATGTCACATTAATATAACCGATGGCCATGATTAAATCATGTCAATTAAACGTTATTAAGACATGTGCCTAAGTTTAGGATATGTCTATGTAAGTGTAGGACTATGTCCTAACACTTAGACAAAGAAAAGGAATGAGTGGGGTCTAAGCCTACCACTCTTGCACAAGGAGTCTTCCAAACTTGACCCTTGTCTTCCCCTCCTTGCAAATGGGACCCCCAAGGGGTATTTATAGTCTCCGTAGGAGGCGGTTAGGAGGCCAAGGGTCCACCCTCACTGGGTGGTAGTTACATTTCTTTCCCGCACAAGGAAAGATTTTAAATAAATGAGTAACTTCCGCCTTTTCCTCCCTCTCTTTTTAATTTATTGTCCTTTGGACAATTATGAGATTGAAGGGGGGTGATGCCCACCCCCACCCTTACCGGGTGGCCTTGGAAATGGGCTCGGTGAGGGTGCATTCTTCTTTTCTTCCTTTTTTTGGTAAAAATCCTTACCCCTCCCCCTTCTTTTTTTTTTTTAATAACTGTCAATAGACAGTTTAGAGAGAGAAGGGGGAGGCTACGCCTCCTCCACCTCACCAGGTGGACCCGAGAGGTGGAAGAGGGGGCGTAGACCCCTCCCCACCCTCACCGGGTGGCTTCCTTCCACCCGGTGAGGATGGAGAAACCCACCCGGGGTGGGTTTTCTTCCCACTGGTGGTGGGAAGGCTTCCCAACCCTCACCGGATGGGTATTCCCAACCCGGTTAGGGTTGGGAAGAGTCCTACCTTTTTTTTTTTGGAAGGTGACAAAGTCACATTTCATTAAGAGAAAAAAGTTACAAAGAAGGCCCTTGGCCATACATCAAGACACAACATCAACACTCAGCAAACATAAAGAGAGACAAACCTTAAGACTTCTATTTCATTAAGAAAATTAAATAGAAGCTAAGAAAGAAGCCTCAAAGGAAAACAATGAAGTCAAAGCATAAAGTCTTTCCAACTACAAGCCCTAGAAATAAGATCTCCTGTTGATGCATCCCAGATGGCAGCAGCTTTACCCCAGTCCTTCACCCAACTGATAGTTCTTCTGAGAATAATAGAAGGATTGTTGAACTCCTGACTGAATCTTCTATTGTTCCTTTCCAACCAAATTGCCCACATCATAGCTGGAAGAAAGAGAGATCAGATCTTACTTTGTGACTCATTAGGACAGAGATCAAACCAGGTTTGCAAGAGATGTAGGAAATCTATAGGATCCACCCACTGAATCTTCAAAGCCGTGCAGAGAGTCCTCCATTGAAAATTGATGATCCCACACATGGTAGAGCTGATATTAAAAATCCTTCTCAGTCTATGTGAAGTGGGGAGCCTATACATTGCCACCTTCCATAGAAAAACTATGGTTTTTATGGGGATGTATTTGGACCACATTAAGGATTTCCACCACACTCTAGTTTCACCATCTTGGATAATATGGATGACAACATTAGGTGAATAGGATCCTTTGGTATTCCACCTCCAAATTCTTTTGTCCTCCTTGTCCTAAGAAGCTGAATTTCTGAAGTAAGTGAGATAATTCTGAGCAACTCCTCAAGTTCAGTTTCAGTTGGGTTTCTTCTGAGAATAAGGTTCATTAGGGGATCATTGTCATGGGATAAAACTTGAGCAACTAAAGCATTTTTGTTTACAATAAGCTGATATAAACTAGGAGTTTGTTCAGTAAAAGGAACATTTGATAACCATGAATCTTTCCATAAACTAATATGTTCACCATTGCCTATTTGAAAGCTGATTGCTAGGAGAATGAGAACCTGCATCTGAGCAATATTTCTCTAAATATGAGACAGGTTATATGTCTTGGAAGGATTCAATTCCCATCTAGAAGTATTGTGATAATACTTCTCCCTTACTATTATAACCCAGAGATGGTCAACTTCTTCTCCCAATCTCCACAGTCATTTAGTTAGCATGGCCTTATTGAAATGATGAATTTTGACCAAACCAGCCCCTCCTTGGTCTTTACTTATGCATACTTTGTCCCAAGCAATGTAATGAAGACCTTTCCCTTCTCTCTTCCCTCCTCCCCAGAAAAAAGAACTCCATGCCTCTATCATTCTTTCCACAACTCTTGGGACTTTAAAGATGGATAGATGATAAGAAGCTAATGAGGAGAGGACTGATAATGAGAGAATCCATCTACCACCATCAGAGAGGAATCTTGCTTTCCATCTATCTAACTTGTGATCAAATTTTTTAATCACCACATCCCAATCTCTTAGCCTGATAGGACCACAAGATAATGGAAGACCCAAATAATTAATTAGAAAATGAGATTGTCTGCAGTTTAAAATCTCAGCCATGCAATCCAGTGTATCCTTGTCCAAATTTATCCCTACTATTTCAGATTTCTGGAAATTAATACTAAGACCCGTGATAGCTTCTGTTAAGACCAGCAGGATCTTCAAATTCCTCAACATACCCATATGGCCTGTGGAGAGCAACAATGTATCGTCTGGAAATTGTAAATGAGAAAGTTGAAAGCCATTCCTACCAAACTTGAAGCCATCTATCAGTCCTTGACCAGCAGCTTTGTCCCAGAGAGAGCTCATGACCTGACCTATGATAAGAAACAAAAGGAGTGAGATAGGGTCACCTTGTCTCAATCCCCTTGAGTTGTTGAAGTAACCACAAGGATGGCCATTCAAAAAAATGGAAAACCATGGGGTTGAGATACAACTCATAATCCAATTAATCCACTTTTACTTGAATCCCATAAGACCCAAGGATTTGTGAATACACTGCTAGCTGACGGTATCAAATGCTTTCTCAAAAGCAAGTTTAATGACAATTCCTTCCTTCTTGAGAATCCTTTCATTATGGATGGCTTCCCTTGCTGCCAGAAAGTTGTCTAAAATAAATCTTTCTTTTAGAAAAGCTAATTGGTTCTTATTAATAACCATCTCTAGTGTTGTCTTCATCTTGTTGGCTAAAATCTTTGTGATAATCTTGTAAGAGCCATTCAAAAGGCTGATCGGTCTATGATCAGAAACTTTTTCTGCACCTTCTGTCTTTGGAATTAGTACAATGTGTGTAGAGTTAAGTCCCTTTATACATAGAGGTCTATCTTGAAATTCCTTGACCACTCTCATGAATCTTCCTTGATAACATCCCAAAAAAACTGGTAAAAGCCCAGGGAAAATCCGTCCGGACCAGGAGATTTGTTCACATGCATGCTGAAAATAGCTTGTTTCACTTCTTCTTCAAGGATCGGCAAGCAAAGGTCCTCGGCCAGGCTCCCATCCAACTTATGGAGGAAATTTTCCTGCAGATGAGGCCTCCACAAATGGTCTTCTTTGAATAGGTTCTTATAGAAAGATATGAAAGTGTCTTGGATATCCTTCTTGGACTCAATTAAGAGGTCATCCACCTTGACTTGCTCAATCTTTAGGGATCTCATTTTAGAACTAGCCACTGTATGAAAGCATCTAGTATTCTTATTACCCTCCTTCAGCCAATACTCTTTAGCCCTTTGTTTCCATTTAATTTCTTCCCTGAGGATCAGCTCATTATAATTAATCTTATATTTATTCTTGGCCTGAGATTCTTCCTCTGATAAATTCTAATTTTCAGCCTTGATTTCAAGATCATCAATATTATGCATTAACTGTTGACGAATTACATTGATCTTACCAAAGGTTTGTGCAGACCATTTCTTGATTTTGCCTCTTTCCACCAGCTGTTGAGCAGCTCTTTAAAATCTTCATGTCTGTGCCATTCCAGTTCATATATGAAAACTCTATATGATTTTTCCTTCTCCCCAGTAGATACCAAGATAAGAATGTGGTCAGAAACAATCCTACTGAATCCTTTTAGCTGTGTCAAAGGAAAGTTAAGGAGCCATTTAGATGAAACTAGAACCCTATCAATTCTGGATTAAACATTGGCTTACTAAAGGTTGGACTAGGTGAACCTTAGATTAGGAATGTCGAAATCCATCATGCCACAGTCCCTTATCCAAGTACCGAAGTCCTCCATATCGTGAGTCCATTTTTTAAGACTTGTCCTCTCCCAAGGGTACCTGATGCAGTTGAAATCACCGAGGACACACCATCCTCCTTGAAAAGTGTTGTAAAGCCTATATAATTCCTGGAATAACTCCCTCCTAAGCTGGTGATTGTGTGGCCCATACACTGAATAATCTTATCTGGCCCAATCTCAATAGTTTCTGGCCATAGTACTGCTAACGGATTTGTAAAAACAGGGATCAAAGTCCTGTTGCAAGAAGCTACATCTGACTCAGCCGCACCTTCAGAAACAGAACACTACCTCCTATCCTCCAAACAAGCTAGATCCTTCTCAGCACCCTTAATCAGCAACAAGCTCGGGAAAGAATGATCAGAGTGGGTACGATCTTCCTCTACTTGACAACGGTCCTCCTACCTCTGAGAACCTTCCGCGAGTATGTTCAGATTTTGAAGATCATGTCGTTCTATCAATCGGTGTCCAAAAGAACCAAAGTCCGATGGAAGGAGATCGCCAGAAGCTATTACAGATGATACGATGATATCCGCCTCTACCTGAAGGACCTGGGACTGTTCGTCTTCCTCGCCCGAAGACGAGCCTCCTGTAGCCGGCAGCGAAGACCAATGGGGATGCAGGAGCAAGCTTTGAGGGCAATTACGGCCCTCCCACCCCACCAACATTGCCTCGAGCGAAGCAGGGTCAGAAACTCCCGCCCACCGCACCATCCCCTCGAGACTCTTCAACGAATCAAGACAGTCATTAATATCGGCACCGCACCGAGTCAGAAGGGAGACAAGACCGCTCGGACGAAGCGAAGAAAAATGAGTCACAGTGTCATGACTCGAGAGCTCTTTGACATCGTAAGGAGGACTCTTGGCTAAAGAGACAAAAGACTTGGCCACATCCGTGGCGGTCCCCTGTTTCTGAAGCCACACCTTCGACTCTGTGTTTTTTATAACATGAAGCCACCTCCGCCCATGTCTAGTTGCATTGTTGAGAAGTCGAATTCTCACCAACTGGCTATTCCACCTTGATACTAACCCAAAAGTTCTTACCAGAGACCTTGATCATCAACTTCTCTGGGATGGGTGCTCTACCTCGACTAACACTCTGGCAGACAGGAGCTTCGACAGAAGAAGGGAATTTCTATCCACATACTTGAGGGTGCCAAACATGTCAACGATGCTTTGGAAGGTCTCAACATTCCAATCGTGCAATGGAATACCTTCTAATCGACACCAAAAGCAGGGACCATTGCTAGCTGGAACAGTACCCACTTCCACTGTCCAAGGGACACAACTGATCTTAAGATCACCATTGGACATAAATATAGCCTCCTTCTCATGGAGAGGCCATTTCACCCCTGAAGCATGCACCGGAAACTTGTTTCCTTAGAGTTCCTTAATAGTCCATGAATGCGCAGCTTTCTATTTGCTTTGCAACATGAGAAGAATACTGGAACTCAGGGAAACATGGTCAACCAGAGCTACATTGCCACGAGATAAAGTCTCCACCACCAAGTAGTTCTATAGAAATTCTACATACTCCTTCACTGTCTGGGACCAGGGGATAGAGACGATACCACTGAGTGAGGGACCTTGCGCAAAGAGGGCTACCATTGTCCTCTCTGGAAGAAGATGGCCTTCTGGTAGGAGGAAAGGCATTCTTCTTCCAACATTGATAGCTTTGATGGCCTATACCTCTACAGGAGAAGCATCTAACGGCCTCTCTGCAATCCTTGACTATGTGCCCTTTTTGCAGGCACCTAAAGCACTCATCAAACCCCACTGAAAGAGATGATGAGTTCTTCTTCTCTACAAGACAAGAGAAATTTTTCCTACAGTTGACCAACTGCCAACCTTCATCAACTTCTTTAGACTCTGCACTCCGCTCCACTTCTGCTCTCACCTCCCCTCTCCACTCCATTCCTTGGAAGAGGATCTGCCTCAAACCTTACCGAAGCTCTGGAAGAATCCTACCATGGTAGGACGCAAAAAAAAAAAAATCTTTTTTTTCTTTTTTCTCCTTTTTTATTTTTTTTAACTGTCCTTTGGACAGTGGGAAGGGGGTGCAGAGCCTCCACCTTCACCGGGTGAGGGTGGAGAGTCCACCCGCTGGGTGGACTTCTCCCACCGGTGGTGGGAGAAGCTCCCACCCTCACCGAGTGGCCTGTTCCCAGCCCGGTGAGGGTGGGAAGGCCACCAAGGGGTGGACTCCTCCCCCCTTTCATCTCTATCTATTCCCCCTATCTCTTTTTCTTATATAAACAGGGTACAGGCCCTTATTGTTTTTTTTTTTTTGTAGCCGGTGCATGTCCCTGGTGCTGCCGCTGCTGCCTGGTGGTTTTGCTGCTGCCGCCTGGTGGTTCTGCTGCTGCCGTCTGCATCTATAGGGGCTTCTTTTACCATCGCAGGGCCCAAAAGAGGCCTTTATTGCTGCCGCCAGGCTCAAAAGGGGGGCTCCATTATCTCCTGCTTCAGGCTTTGCTGCTCCAGCTGCACTCAAATTGAGAAAAGGTCAAATCTGACTACTCCATGATTGCAGATGGAGGGCTAGATACCAGTTTTTTTATTATGTTTGGAAAGTCTAGAGTCCTCTCAAGGTGCAGACACTTCTCTGGAGGACTTTAATATATAGACTTCCTACCTACAACAGGCTTGGTCACTTCAATATTGATATTAATACATATTGTAGTCTTTGTGTCATGCAAGTGAAGACCGTAGATCATTTATTCACCCCCTATCCATTCTCCATGGAAGTATGGAAAGAGTTGTATGATCAGCTTCAAGTCCGGACCAGACATGCGGCCTCTGTGGGTAAGCTTCTTCTTTTGTAGAAAGACATTGGCCCCAGAAAGAAGATCATTTCCTGCGGTGGTTGGTCCTACACAACTATTTGGTCTCTGTGGAATGAATGTAATAGTAAGACTTTTAGGACGAACGCTGCTACTCTGCATAGAGTGTCCTCCTTGGTTTGTGAGAAAGTAAAAGAATGGGCTCAGGTTTCTTGTAATGTTGATGATTCTAACTCCACATTTTTTGTTCTTCTTGGGGAACGAAACTAGAGTTTGCTCACTGTCTTGGGGGTTTGTATAGAGGGACTCTTGTTGGTACCCTCTCTTTTCTTGTTTCTTCTGAGAGACTTTTGTTGCTTCCCTCTCTTCTCTTGTATATGTTTCCCTTCTTTAATTTTATAATACAAGTGGTGCCATCCACATTCCAAAAAAAAACGTTTGGCCATGAAGACCCTTCCCCAGCTGCATGACTGTTTTGCTTATCCAGACCAGCTGAAGGGTGTTGCATTCAAGTGACCTAACAAATGACTGGATTATTAAATGAAAATTCTATGGTAGATAATCGACGATGCCAAGTATATGTGGTATCCTCTTTGTATGACAATCTATTATTACAGGAGCAGGTTGTTGAATTTATTTAACTTATAAATGGTAAGGTTTTGACCTGGAATCTCTACAGTGCATTTTTTTTTTTTTGAAGGTGACATTAAGTCACAATTTCATTGAATAAAAGGGAAGGATACACAGAAAATGAGTGGCCCAGAAGGCAACACAGCCAGGATCGGACAAGCCCCGTCCTGGTCCCCATCTAATGCTGAAAGGATGAAAAAATTACATAAGATGTTTTATCAAGCAAATAAAACAGAAATACAATAAGAACAACCCATCAAGAAATCAATTCCCTCCACTTTCTGGCCTTGTCAAAAATTGCAGAACTCCCCTCCTTGAGGATACCAGCAGCCCTTCCCCATTCTTCCACCCATCTAAATGTACTTCTCAACAGCACATTAGTACTGTTGAATTGGTCATTGAATTTCTTTCTATTTCTCTCACACCAAATGGCCCACAAAAGGGCCGGGCAGATCAAGAACCACAGTTGTTTAAGATCTTTATAGGGACAAACAATGCTCCACCAGTGTAAGAGATCCAACACAGAAGATTGCTCCACCAATTGAGTCCAAATAATCTACAAATAGTCTTCCATTGGATGATAATAATACCACAACCACAGAATAAATGCTTTTGATCCTCCTCAAATAGAGCACAAAAAACACAAGAGAAGCTCCCAGAGAGATGTAGTTTCTTAGCCCTCCTTCCCGTAAGAATTCTATACCAAGCAAGCTTCCATAGGAACACCTTGATCTTATTTGGAAGTTGGTTAGACCATACTAGCTCCTTCCACTACACCCTAGTACCACCATCATTCAACATTTGGACCATGGACTTTACCGAAAACTGCCCATTGTTGGTCCATCTCCAAATTCTTTTATCCTGCACCTCACTAGAAATTCTGACTTCACTAATGCTATTAAGCAGCATTACTAATTCTTCTGCTTCCACATCCGTAGGATCCCTTCTCAAAAGTAAATTGATCTGACCTGCATCAATATGACATAGCACTTCCTTAACTGTAGCTTCTTGGTGAAGAGTAATATTGAATAAATTGCTGAAATGCTCAGAAAAGACCAAACTGGAACACCATTTATCTTTCCAAAACTGTGTACCACAACCATTTCCCACCTGAATAGTACTCGAGATATCCATAAATTCAGCACATCTAACAATATTCTTCCAGATTGAAGACATGTTGTAGCTGGTTGAGGGATAAAAATTCCATTTATTCTCACCATGAAAGTACATATCCTTCACAATCACAACCCAAAGAGCATCCGGACACTCTCCCCTTCTCCACAACCATTTAGCTAGCATAGCTTTATTGAAAGTAGCCACTCCGCAGAGACCAATTCCACCTTGCTCCTTACTTTTACAAACATTACTCCAATTAATCAAATGAATACCTCCCTTCTCCCTTCTCCCTCCTGACCAAAAAAAGGAACTTCTAACTGCTTCAATAATTTTTTCCACAGCCCGAGGTATCTTAAAGATAGAAGCATAGTAGATTGCCAAAGACGAAAGGACCGATTTTGACAATATCATTTTCCCTCCTCCTGAAAGAAAGTTGCATTTTCACCCTTCCAATCTATTCTCAAATTTCTTAATTAATCCATCCCAATCTCTCACCCTTAAGGCTCCATCTAATAAGGGCAAGCCCAAGTATTTAATAGGAAAATTATTCACTCTACATTTTAAGGATCTCGCAATCTCCAGAAGACTAGGTTGTGGCACATTCAAACCAACAATTTCTGATTTCTCATAGTTGATCCTCAGCCCTGTGATAAGTTCTACCAAAATAAGCAATCTTTTAGTATTCTAAATATCCTCCTCACTTCCCGAAGAAAACAGCAACGTATCATCTGCAAACTGAAGGTGAGATAAGTGTATATTGCTCCTGCCTATTCTGAACCCCTCAATCAGGCCAAGTTGAACTGCATTATCCCAAAGGGAACTAAAAATCTGACTAATAAGCAGAAAAAGAAACGGTGACAATGGATCTCCCTGCCTAAGACCTCTTGAACTGCTGAAGTATCCACACGGTTCTCTATTAATCAACACAGAGAAAGTAGAGGATGAAATACAACTCATGACCCATCTTATCCATCTTTCATTGAATCCCATAAGGATCATAGTTTTTTTGAGGCAATTCCAATTGATTCTATCATAAGCCTTCTCAAAGTCGAGCTTTAATAGCACACCTTGCTTATTTCTGATCTTATAATGATGTATAACCTCATAAGCTGCCATAAAGTTATCCAAGATGAATCTGCCTTGCAGAAACGCTGATTGATTAATACCCACAAGTTTATGAATCACCTTCTTGAACCGAGTTGCTAAGATCTTGGCAATAATCTTATAACATCCATTGAGTAAGCTGATGGGACGAAAATCAGTCATCCTATCCACTCCCTCTGACTTCGGAATAAGAACAACATATGTAGAATTGACATATTGAATCCTTTCCGGCCTGTCATAAAACTCTTGCACAGAGTTAACCAAATCTTCTTTAATAACATCCCAAAAAAATTGGTAGAACCCAAGAAAAAAATCATCGGGTCCCGGTGCTTTATTGGGATCCATACTAAAGACAGCCAATCTTACTTCCTCTTCCACAAAGGGTTCACTCAATTTTCCAGCATCTGAATCTTCTATCTTAAGGAGTAAGCCATCTTGTATGTGGGGTCTCATCTGAAAATCTTCTGAGAAAAGGTTTTTGAAAAAAGCCACAAATCTGCTCTTGATGTCCTCGGGTTCTTCAATGACACTCTCATCTTCTTTGATATAGTCAATAGACAAGTATCTTCTTTTAGCACTAGCCATCGCATGGAAGAAAGAAGTGTTTTTATCACCTTCCTTTAACCAATGCTCCTTAGCTCTTTGTTTCCAACCAATTTCCTCCTTCAAAAGTTCTTCATTATAAATTTTCCTGAACTCCTTCAAAGAATACAATTCTTGATTAGATAGATCAGAAACCTCACTTTTCATTTCCAGTTCTTCAATATTGCTCTTTATTTTCTGCCTTTTTTCCTTTTCCCTTCCGAATTTCTGTTTAACCCATTCTCTCAAGCATTTCCTGATCCACTTTAGTTTGCCCATAAAATTATACACTGCAGAATGTGCCACCGGTGCTTGATGCCACCAATTGCCAACCATTTCCTTGAATCCAGCTTCCCTCTGCCATTTCAGTTCATATCTGAAAATTCTGGAGCTCCTCTTATCATCCATCATAATTAGCAAAGGGATATGATCAAAAACAGACCTACACAACCCTTTCACATGTGACAAAGGAAATCTCCTGAACCAATCGGGTGAAATCAATACTCTGTCAATCTTTGATTGAATACTGACCTGTTGTAGATTAGACCAGGTATATTTTCTGTTTGGAACTTCCACCTTTATTAGCTGAACATCTCTGATCCACTGATTAAAGATTTCCATACTATTGCTCCATTTCTGTCTACCAGTCCTCTCCCATGGAAACCTTACACAATTAAAGTCTCCCAAGATACACCAGGCTTTCGGGAAAAGATTATGCAACCTATACAGCTCTTGAAAAAAATCGTCCCTCTGTTGATCAGTATGGGGTCCATACACAGATGTAATGACCCAACAATCATTGATAGAGCTTCTATTCTTATGTTTGAAAGCAACCGAAATGCTGAAGCTGCCTACATCACAAACATTACCCTCAAACCTGTTTCCATTCCATAACACCAACTGTCCTCCTTTAAGTCCATCTGCAGGAAAAACTGCCAGTTCATTTAAAACAAACCTACATACTCTATTTAAAAAGGATTTGTCAAAACTGGCCATCAAGGTTTCTTGTAAACAGATGCAGTCCAAATGATGAGAATGCACCAAATCTTTTACAGCTCTCATCTTAATGTCCCCATTGAGGCCCCTAATATTCCATGAGATCAAATTCATAATGTAACAATCTGTTTCCCTTTCTCCTTGATCTTCTTCCCTCTCAAACTGTCCAGAACTTCATTATTTCTCACAAAACTTGCTTCTCTCTTCCCGATCTTGATACCTCCACCCGTACCTTTCCTCTTAACTGAATGTTGTAGAATATCACTCCTTCTCAGCTTCTTAAGAAAACTCAGAACCATATCCTCCCTGCCTTCAAAGGATACACCTATACGCTGCCCAAACTGCATAATTTCATTCTTCCAGACTTCTTCATAATCACACAATTTCACTACCAACGGTAGCTCACTTGCTTCATACGGCATTATCTGGTTAGACTGTATCTCTTCCTGCATATTCCTATCACCTAAATCCTTTTTCGAACCCTCAGCTTCCAGCTCATCTTGAAAACTAGAAGAAACAATCGCTCCTATCTCTTCCTGTGATACCCCATCCACCCTATCACAGATCCAACCCTCCCTGCATCCTTGAGGAATTGAATCTCCGGAAGACCATCGCTATTCCCCTTCCCCCCTCCATCAGTCCAAAGAGGCACTAGGTCAACCTGACCACTCCTCGAGTAAGGTACATCACCATTTTGAGCACACAAGGAAGAAATCTTCTCTCCGCTAATCGGAGTAATCTCTCTTCCGATACTCTGTTCTCCGTAAAGAGCGATGACAGCAGGCACTCGGGGAAGACGACGACGGTTCGATGGCGGTTTAGGAACTAACGATTGAACCGGACCAGTCAGGCCCCGGTTCGATAGTAAGTCAGGATCCGATATGTTAGGATCCTTAAGAAGTGGATCGCCTAACAAGATCGGATCGACGGTAGTCCGAACCCGCACATGTTCATCTTCCTCGCCCGATAACCCATCACCAGCGCTCCCCTATATGGCCTGTTCAAACACCGCCTCGGAACCGCAACCCAGCTCATTGAAGTATCCGCCACCCTTCCCCTCAGCAGAATGCGGCACAAACGGGCATCTCAAGGAGTCTGGGAGAACCCCCAATATCCCTTTACTACCGTGGATCTTGGGAACCCCGCAAACTTGAAGGCCTCTACCTAAACCTATCTGCCTCTTCACCTCCTTCTGACTCGTCTCAACTGAGTACGACTGGTAAGTAGCCTTCTCTGACTCAGAACCGGAATCATCCAGAACTGAAAGAACACCGAGTTCCGGCTTCCCTGTTACAGCTCCGCCGTCTCTGTTAAGCCTGTACCTTTTATATTCCGCCACCACATCAGCCCACGACCATTCCTGCTCAGCACATTTATCCTTACCATCTTCCACTGTGATATGGATCCAGAAGATCCCACCTCCTACCATAATTTTGATCTTTTCAGGAATATCTGCCATCCGCTCAACTGAGATTTTCACCCGCACAAAGGATAAATTATCCCCCCTGAGTCCCTTGCCATCCACTTCTCTAAGCCTCCCAAACCTGGAACAGATCGTATGAAATGTGTTGATCTTCCATAGATGAAGAGGTACCCCCTGAAGCCTACACCACAGCTCAATTCCCTCCTCTGCAAGGAAAGTTCCAACATCTATCCTCCACGGAGAAAATACCACAAAAAAATCCTTCTTCACCTCTAGCCTTCCAATGGAGCATGCAAGACCCTTCCACGATTGTGAGTATGTGCTCACTAAAAAGGAATGAGAATCCAATCTTCGAATGCTCCAGCCCTTCACCTTCTGCCAGAGCTTCAGAAGAATGGCTCTTGCCTCCCCACAGTCCATTGCGATTCCAATGCAGTTCTTCCGGAAGGAAGCCACAACACAATTCTCCAGTGCTCACTTTGCTGATACAACCTCTGGTGACCATGTGATTTCCACAACACCTTGGAAGACCTTCGGAGAAGACTTGTTATCCGAAATAGGATCTTCGCCAGGATTCAACATCATGTCGCCCACATCTGTCTTTCTAATAAAGTGTCGAAGAGAAGGACAGAACCTTCTTCTATAATCTCTACAGTGCATTGCCATGATGTCTAGTGTAAACAATTAAAATTCATGATTCTAACTTGTCATTAGAAAGACCAACCAGATAAGCATTTGAGCTTCTGTTTGAGGGAACTTGAGCAGGCATGAAGCATTTTCCGTTTAAATTATATAGCTTCAAAAGAAGGCAAGTAAATTGGACAATCCATCATTAACAATCTGCAATATGCTGCAAATTGTATTGAAGCATCTTTTTCAAAAAAAAAATTGGAAAATCAGAGTTAAAGAATTAACCCTTCAAAAATGTCTCGGCTGAAAATGTTAAAAAGTATGGCCAAAAGATGAAAAGGACAAAATCGCCAACGGTTACCAGTTCTGTGGTTTGGAGTCCAGTGTGTGTCGGTGACTTAAAACTGATGTCAACACGAATTGATTGCCCGTTAGCACTGCCATCTATTGCTGCTTTAGAACAGTTTGGCAAAGGAAAGCCCTTGGTGCCACAAGAATCTGAATGAGAAAGGCTGTGAGAAACATCTCTTATCAAGCCTGATTGCACTTTTGAGGTATGAGGAATAGAGGTAATTCCACTTGTGTCAATAACGTCACGAGGAACTTCCGCAACAAGCATGATAAGAGGTATCTGTAGACAATAAATTTTACAGAGAAATCAATAAAGGGAAACTAAAAAAAGTCTAGAACCTTCTCCCACTGAGTTGGAGTTGGGAATTCAGCTTTATGATGTCCCAGACCAGCACTAAATACTAGGGGAATAAAGCAAAAGGATGCACAAGAAGGAGAAGAGAATTTACAGCTGTATTTTCTATGGTCTTGAGTGAATCATTCTTAACCCAATCTTGGTTAGCAAGGTATCTTGCTGCATGCTGAAATGACAAAGAAAAAGTATAAACACTTGCACAGAAAATAAACACTACAGTGGGCATAAATTCCTATGAATTTAAGAGGTAAAAGTGCAGTCCAAGTGCCATGAGGCTCCCGCCACTGTAGGGCCTAGGAGGGTCAATAATATGCAGCGTTATCCCACTTTTTGCAAAGAGATCATTTCCAGATGTTAACATGTGACCTCCAGGTCACAATGGAGCAATCTTACAGAACAAGTATGAGGTACACAGAACGGCTACAAGTACAACGAATCAACTTCATCCATATGTCACAACCAGCTGCATAAGAAGTCCCAAATATCGCCGGACCACATTTGAAGGATAGAGAGAATACGTGCGCAAACAGAACATCCACCTCAAACTGAGAGCTAGTAAGAACTAAAGTACTACAGCATCTGTAAGAATAGACTTCGTTCAACAAGCTCCAAACTCTCTACAATCTAACAGATCACGGGCTTTTCCTTTCCTCGTGCATTTACTGTTGGGTTGATTTACTGTTGCTGACTTAGCAATAACTCTATTCAATTACAAAGATCTAGGGTGGAGTGGTACATCAGAGTGGCGCAGTGGAAGTGTAGTGGACCCATAGTCTACAAGCCCATGAATAACTAATTTTAAAACTCTAGAATGATACTAGATGGGGCAAGGTTTTGTACTAGACAGGTTATGGAACCTTGTATTTCGAAATACAGTAATACTTGCTGCACAACAAAGTTGTGCAGCAAGCCCAGTCACACTGCACAACTTCGTGCAGTTGGACCATGTGACCAACTTGGCCAGCTGGACGAGCTGACATGGCCAACCCCATAAGATTTCGTTTGACAAATACGTGTTTCGATTGACAAATACATTTTGTGATTGACAAGTATGGTTTTCGATTGACAAATTCATATTTCCTTGACAAATACGAATTTCGGATTGACAAATATGGATTTCAATTGACAAATACATATTTTGAAAACTGTATTTGTCAATCAAAAACTATATTTGTCAATCGAGAACTATATTTGTCAATCGAAATATGTATTTGTCAATCAAAATTGTATTTGTCAATCGAAAACTATATTTCTCAATCGAAATGGGTGTTCGTCAATCGAAAATGATATTTGTCAATCAAACTATTATAGGGGTGGCCATGTCAGCTAGCCCAGCTGGCCGAGTTGGCCACATGGTCCAACCGCAGGGAGTTGTGCAGTGTGATTGGACTTGCTGCACAACCTGGTTGTGCAGCAAGTATTACTCTTCGAAACATAGTTCTTGTTTCAGATGTAGTTATGTATAAAATACTTGTAGATTCAACAAGCATGTCAAAACTGAGATGATTAACCTATCATCAAGAATTGGACACACCACAAGTTGTCTAGCTAGAAGGATGACTTAACCAGCAGGGTCTAAACATAGTGTAATGTAATTGATTTAAAGGCATGTAGGGGGACGACTTGGATGTTTGTCAATGAACCAAGGAGGGCGGTAAAATGGTTAGTATCTAAAGTTAGAAACCTTAATCCCAACTTAGTAAATCTTGAATGCAAGTTAGTTAAAAGTTTGTAAAAGTTAATGTTAAACTTTTGAAGTTTATTACTATGAGAGATAACTACGACAATCAATCATACAGGTATTAAGATCATAAAGTTAAACACACTACAAAGGGTTAATTAAGAGAAGTTCCTTAGGACCTTGGCTTGGTGTGAGCTAGAAATCCACTTAGCTTTGTTAAATTGAAATGACAAGCTGGCTTGGGTCTTTATTTTCTTCCTTTTGACTAATCCAAGAGAGAAATTTAAAACCAAAGTGAATGGAGATTAAGTATTACTGATTTATAAAACTAGTAGAGGTGGTCAAGGATAATGAGTGTGAGCTACTAAATTTAGTAAATAAGATGTCATAGGTCAGTACTATGGTAGTATTGAAACAACATGGAAATGAAACAAGCAACTATATCAAGGGGAACGTCCAAGAAGTTAAGGTGATGACTTGGCCTCCAAAGCATCCCCTTAGTTTTAACCTTTACTGCACTTTGCATGTCAACCATAAAAGTCAATAACCAAACTGCCTTGTTTAGCTAGTTTCCCCATCTTAAAAACCAGAATCTTAATAAAATGAAAAGACCTAGCACAATTAATAGACCAAAGGAGGGGTTCTAGAGTTATGCCACTAGTGAGAAATGAGCCCACAATAGCATGCAAGAAAATCTGCAAATTCGATGATAAAAACACTCTCCATCTCTCATTGTCTAACAGATTGTAATTCCCACTTATTAACAGCAATCACATTGAATATTAGTAGGATGAACATAAATGTCAGACTGAGCAAATTTCAAGTACGAAAGTTTTATAAGGGGGGAGGATGTAAGACCCCAATCTTAGAACTCTAAAACCCTTGAGAAGCTAACCTAAAACCCTCTACATAGTGAATATAAAACTCCTTAAAGAAACACATTTAAATCTCTAAATGGTCTACAAAAATATTCATTAAACTTTTAAAAGTATATACACAAATTTAAACTTGAGGGTTTATTTAATAAAATATTCAGAGAACATATAATGCAGTAGATTAACATTAACGACTCTTGTGGTAGATTATTCAGATGCTTCACAGCATAGTTGCAAGGATTGACCAATCCGGAGGTACACCCGAATTGGTCGAGTCCTGTTAATAGGACACCAAGGTTCTTTGAAAAAGTACCATGTATCCTTGACTTATTTTACCAGACTTTAAATAAATTCTTTTAACATAATGATGGTCAACTTGATTTATGAGATTTTTATAATTATTAGGAAAAGATGTTTTACAGGTAACTAAATATGGGTGTTTTAGCAGGATCGTCAAGAACATATTTTTTCTTCTTGGAGGGGAGAGTTGGCTTTTTATATATTGGAGATATGATTTTTCAGATATTTTAATTGGTTTCAAATGGGGGGTACTTCCTTTATTTACATGTAATATCTTAAGTAAACAAAACTAAATAAATGTTCAAGGAAATAAAAGACCTGTCAAGATTAGCCACTTCTGTGAAATTGTTATAGTATATACATAAATTACTAACTTAGGGGTGAAAGTAAACATTATGACAAACATAGGGTTTTACCTTAAGTTTTACAAAAGAAACGTTATTGGGCCTTAGTAGATCCCTTATTGGGCCATCGTCCAAGGACAATTGAACCCTTAGTGGGCTCACCTAAATGGGCCATAAGTGGCCACTTAGTGATAGGCAGTTCAGCCTCCTAGCTGAACCACCGCCTCCCACCTCCTTATAAGAGGAGGGACGCAGCCAAGCCACAGCCCATTGTGGGATGTGCGAACCCAACAAATCAAAAATCATTGTTGGGCCCAGCCCATTAAGGGCATTTTTTACCGTTCATTGGGGCTATTTTTTTATTTTTATAGTTTTTGCATCATTCAATCGAAGATCAGCCTGACGGACACATGGGACATGTAGGTCCCGACCTAAAAAAATTTATACTTGCTGCAATTCCCCATGGTGCAGCTGCATAGGGCATTGTAGCAAGCATAACCTAATGTAAATTCCAATCAATGGAGTTTAGGAAGAGTGGGAGCTTAGGGTGTTTGGATATATTTTTTCTTTTAAGACTATTTCATACTTATTAATTATTTCATTAAATCTTTTATCTCAATTTTTAAGATTGCGGTGAGATAGGAGAAAGAAGAGAGAGGAAGGCAGAAGAAAGAGATTGGAGGTGAGACTCCAATGAGAGAAAGCCCTAGAAAGAGAGAGATCCCAGCTTGGGGAATTTCTGTAAACCATCGAAAAAAATTACCAGAATTGAGAAAAGCCTCCTCTTCATCTATCTTGCATGGGGATCAAGCCGGAAGCAGGACCAGTTCGCATGGACTTTGGATCAATCTTGGGAGGTGGCATGTGCTTCTTTTGGAGGTAGGAAACCTACCCTTCTGCTCCCCATGTGCCCCTTTTCTGTGTATTCGCTTCTTGTGCTTTTCTGCCCACTTTTGAGCCAGATTTGCATCCCCTTGTAGAGGAGATGCTGTCAGAGTTTTGTTTTAATAGGGGATGATTATTACATATAGTTTCATGCTAAGAATAAAGGGATCTCCTATGACTTGTCTTTATATGCCAAGGTTAATCATGCTGTAAGACTGACTTTGATACAAAATTTGTACTTGGGTTGAGGGCTTAATCGTGCCACCTTATAGTCAAACTTTGTGAGTGCTGTAGACAGCTGCTTATACACCATCTAATGAGTCTTTTGGCAACCAGGTTATCGTTTAATGAACACTACAATATATGCCAGGTGTATGGAAACATGCAAAGGATGGGGTTGTTTTCATGCTATCTATATGAATGAAAATCTGTCATAGGTCTTAACAGTCAAATAATTCATGATTAAGTATGCTGTAAGAAGGTTTAACGTATGAATATTACTAAGACTCGAGTAACCAATCGTGCTCACCTAATGATAAAGTACTACAGTGGGAGAGGATCTACTTTCGCACAGTATTGTGCCAACTTAAATCTGAAACAATGTCCTGGTTTAAAGAGTATCAAAATGCCATGTCACTATTGATTGGTAGTCATGGTGGAGAATAGATAGGATAATTTCATCATGGAAGTGTGCAACTCTAAGATCCATTTGGGGTCTGTTTTATAAATCTGTAAACTAACCACTAGCTTGATTCTTATTATGACTATCATGTTATCCATCTAAATACTTATTTGGACTCCATTACGGAATCACAATATGAGATCTTGCAGCATCTAAACCTCACTTAAATGCTAATGTTTCTCTAAGCCATTGAACACCTTATTGCATTTATAAGCTTTACTAGTCTTCTACATAAGGGTCATAACTCTCTCTCTGCACTTCTAAGCGCTCTTGTTTGCAATTGGAGGACACTGTACATCAGATAAATCTGTATGGTGTATTTTCATGTGTACAGTGCAAACTAATGTATAAAGCATAGTGATGGTGAAGTTTCAGTGGGTGCTGGTGAAGGGTGCTAGTGAATTGTGTGTGGATCTTATTATTTATACACGTATATATGTGTATGGTAAATCAGTTAATTTGGGAAGAGGAGCAAGACCGTCCAAGTATCATTATATGACTGTAGAAGACCATGAATGACCATTCTATGACTGTGAATGAATGTTCAAAATTCAAATATGGTGTCCTATAGTAGATGAAGACCATGTTGTTTTATGACCGTTGACTGTACTTTTTGCCTCTTGACTGTTTGGTGGAGTGACACCTCACACTAGTTCTTCTTCTCCTTTTTAAGAACGAGACCCGTTCAAGATAGGGGTCAGAGACTGTAGCCCAACTATGACCATGGAGGGATGTCAGGACATCGAACAGCTTTTAAGACTAGGAGATACAAGTCTAATCTCGATATTCTTCACTAGGACAGCAAAAGAGTCGTTTGTGTGCACACATGGTCAGTTATGGTTCTGCAAACTGTCGGGGCCGACTAGTCCTACTTACTTGCCTCACCTATCGTGACGCCCGGCGTCTGTTAAGGCAGACAAGCAAGGGCTTGGTAGAGTAGCCTATAGCTTCTCCGCCGTGGCAATACGGCAATGTCTAGTGTGTTGGTGACCATGTCGCTTCTAGGTTGGTTGGTCTAGGTCACTCTTTGAATAAATTTAAAATAAAATGATTGCAAGTAAATGATAGTTGCAGTGATCCTAATCTAACTAATCATTTGCCTATATGCTTGTTATATATATTTTGATAAGTTAAGTTTATTAAGATATATAACTAACAATGTGTCTCGTGGTTTACTATGTTTGGACATTCTAGCTAGTTAGGGTCATCAATGGGTCCCAAAAGCCCGAAAGCCCAGCTCGCCCAACTTTGATTAAGTGGGCTTGGGCATTAAAATTGAGCCCACTTCATTTTTAGGCTGGGCTTGGGTTTCAATTTTAAGTCCGACCATAAAATGGGCTTGGCTTGGGCTTTGTCAAGCCTGAGCCTGTAAGCCCAAAAAGCTCGATAAATATTAGATATAAAGAATAATAATTGAAATTGTATAATGTATACATGTTCACATTGACAAGACCATTCATTTGCACATCTATATTATACATATTAACTTATGTCAAGTATGAACAATGTACTAATGTTCTAATTATCCTAAATTCAAAAGAGTGAAGGAGGAAATGGAGTTCTACAATGTTTTGCAAGATGACAAGTTTGACACTGAATAGACTAAATGTCTATTTTATGAAACAATGATGGAAACAAATATTTCAGGGTTGGAAATGAAAGATGTCCTAGACGGAGATGCCACAATTGTATCTCCCTTATTTTCTTAGACAAGACACTAGTGCTCGAAGACTGAAGAGCAGCACCATGCTGGGACTAGAGCTGGTAGAGACCTCCTGCTTCACGTCCACTCCCAATCAGTTGTCCTGTCCTTAGATCTTGAAACACACAATGAGTGGGAAAGAATATAATTGAACAATTCAAGGATTTTATGAGACTACTCACATAAAGGAAGTTTATGGATAATTTTGGAACATGTAATGCTGGTATGCTAAGCATAAGGTAAGATGCTCATCAGAGATATAGTTCCTTTCGCAGCTATAGTAGCTAAGGTACCATCTATTATGGTCACCTTATCTTATCCTGAGCATAAAGTATAAGAAGTAAAGAGGTTAGAGGTACTCGTCATATGGTCAGTGCCCCCTGAATCAATGATCCAAGAGTGTCCACTGTGATGCGAGGCAACATTAAGTGTTGCTCAAGAAGTACCTAACGGGGTAGTGGATGAAGGGGGTGTCAAGTGTGAGAGGAACCGCTAAAGTTTGACTATATCGGAGGTGGACAGCCCCACGTAACTTCCTTGTTTTCTGTTGATCTATTCCCATCATTGGCAGCCCCGAAAGGCTGCTGTGTGACCTTTGTTACAGCAGATATTTCTTTACTTTGCTAGCCTTTCATGAACTTGAGCAGCTTCTTATCATGGTATAACTCCCAGCAGAACTCCACAGAGTGGTTGAACCGTCCACAATGCGAACATTTTCTCTCACCTTTTGTGTGAGTCCTTCCGTGTGCCATCTCTCTTTTCTGCAGTGCCCGTATTGGTACTGATCAGGGCAGAGTGATCACCAACAATGGCCCCTCCCATATCTACTTGCATAGTCTTCCTCTGTCTTTCTTCAGTGACCACCTTCTTGTAGCATTGTTCAAGAGATGAGGTGACCTCAAAATTCAGAATTTGAGATCGCAGCCCTTCATACTCAGAATTGAGACCATGGAGAAACTTAAGAACCCTTTAGTCTTGGGCATGCTTCAAATACTTTTTGTGGTCTGCAACAGTATCCCAATCTTTTATGGCGAAGGAATCTTGTTCTTCCCATAACACTCGCAAGGCACGATAGTATTCACATACAGAGTGTGTGCCTTGTTTAGTGTCGCATAGGGTTGTCAATTAGATGGGTATGGGTCGGGTCTAAGCCGACCCGATAATAGACCCGTTAATTCCTACCCGAACCACTTAAGGGTTGGCCCATTAGATATCGTGCCCATCTTTTTCTGGTTCACCCACATACCCAGTAATGGGAGAGGAGGAGGCGGAGCGACGGCAACGGGAGGAGGCCAGAGGAGAGGAACAACAGTAGGACGAGCGCGGAGGAGAAGGCGATGGCGGAGAGGAAGTCGAGGAGAAGGGAGCGGCGCCCTGCGCCGCCTCCGACGCCGACGAGGTAGAGGGAGGGGAGGAAGAGGCGGAGGCGGAGGCGGAGGCGGAGACGGCGGAGGTGGAGGTGAAGGCAGAGGCCGCGGAGGAGGTGGCGGAGGGCGGCCTTGGCAGCGGCGGCGTGGGGGAGGAGGCGGATATGGTGGTGGTGGTGGGCGGAGGGCGAAGGGGAAGGGGAGGTGGGGAGGGAGTGGAGGGTGTGGGAGTGGGAGAGGGCAGAGGTGGTGGTGGCGGGGCGCTTGTGCGGGGTCGAGAGAGTGGAGATCGGGGAAGTAAGGGTGTGGTCGGGAGCAGGGGTGGCGTTGGGGCTGTGGACCTGGATTTGGAGGAAGTGGGCGTGGGGGGGCTTGGCAGGGTAGAAGAGGGGGTTAAAGTCGGCAAAGTT
This sequence comes from Zantedeschia hybrid cultivar, assembly GCA_030544215.1. Classification (NCBI taxonomy): domain Eukaryota; kingdom Viridiplantae; phylum Streptophyta; class Magnoliopsida; order Alismatales; family Araceae; genus Zantedeschia; species Zantedeschia hybrid cultivar. Next base: position 77,386,717 of record JARZZO010000006.1, on the reverse strand, counting down.
GCCGACGTTGTCCTTGCTGATCTACGCCTCGGACCTCTTCTGATGCAACATCGTCTATTTAATAGATGAATTTGATGGCTAACTAACTGCAATGCCGCTACGCAACATGGATGCAAGCAAGCAAGCAAGCGCGCCGATGAGGATGGTGATTGATGAGGAGGCGAACCGCGGTTGTTGCGCCCACGAGCACGAGAGGGCGGGCAGGCGCACCAAACCGCCGTTGCCGCTACTGCTGCAAACAAGGCGGCAACGGGCGAAGAGGGAAACGAGAGCCTAGAGCGCTTGCGGCGCTGTGCGGGAGGGAGAGAGGAGCGCTTGCGGCGCTGCTTGGGCAAGGGATAGAAAGGGGCAAGGTGCGGAGCGGAGGATGATGACCCAATCCCCTATCGGGCATCACGTTAGACCCGTTACTGGACCCGTGATTCAAGGACCAAAGTTAGACCCGAACATGTTCAGCTCTTGCCAGGTACGGGACATATCATACCCGTCTTTTAAGTACGGGTAAGAAACGGATATCGGGTAATCAGTAATGGCTTACAGCCCTAGTGTCACGGATAGCAACTTCAAGATCATATAGGTTCACAGGATTGGCCTTCTCACAGTACATCTCTTCAAAGATGAGCCACATCTCCCTTGCAGTTGACTTCCTCACAGTATACTGCAATTGCCCATCAGTCACGGAGCTAAGAATCCATGTCTTCACAATACTATCTTGATGTTCCCATTCCTCATACTTATCATCATCAACTGGAGGTGATTTTATCCTCCCATTTATGTATCAAACCTTGGATATTGCACTGATAAATGTCTTAATGGATGCTACCCAGTCCAAGTAGTTTGAGTCATTCAACTTTATAGCGGAAAGTTGAAGGTGAAAATTTTCTCCCATGCTGTCTCCCCTAGAGGAAGCTTTGTTTGCTGTCACCTCAGTCATCCCTTGCTCCTAGAGATGCTCAAACAGGTTGGTAGTAGTGCAGCAGCAAGGAGGAAAGTGGTCGGCCTCTCACAACCTCCCAAAACAGGGTATCGGTGCAGGAGGAGTAGGGACAGCCTCCAAGAACCCTAGGCAAGGTACAATCAGCAGCAAATGGTTAGCCGGCTGTTTGGAACCTGACCTAGACACATCTCTCCTATGTCGGATTATTCGGAAATCCATTTTTTTTTGTTTATCTAGAGGATTTATAGGTCGGTTTTATATTTTATCGGACTATGAGAGCTTGGGATTAGCCCTCAGGGAATCCGGGACTTCGAATCAAGCGAAGATTCGAGTATATGACCTCTCTTCACTGACCTCGATCAGTGTTAATTACGCTGAGCGACTGCTCGGCAACCCTTGATTAACCGTCCGTATGATGCCCTTATAAAATGCAACATTACTACTACTACAGGCAGCACATACATATGAAGATGTATTTTATGTTAAACTCTTGGCCTCACCCAAGTTTAGGATGTGTTTATATGATTCTGGATTGATTCCAAACTATCTGGATTAATTCCAAGTATATTGGATTGACTCCAAGTATTCTGGATTAATTCCAAGTATTTTAGTCCCATAGGGGTATTTTTGTAATTATGCCGAGTTGGAGGGTATAGGGAGATTATGGTTATTTAAGTGTATGAAATGAGTTTTAATGGTTTAGAAAGCTTTCAAAACCTTAGGAGGTATTTTAGAGTTATTTCAAGTGTGTTTGGATTGTAAGGGTATTTTGGTAATTTTGCCCAAATTGGATTTTTAGACTTAAAGTCTATTTTTATATTTTTCTGAGATTATTATTTATTTTTATCATATTGAGGGTATTTTGGTAATTTTACCCATCTTATTAAGGTTTGGAGGGTATTTTGGACATATGAGAGATTTTGATATTTTTAAGAATTTTCTGTGATTTTTACAGATTTTTAACATGTGTGAGGGTATTTTTATAATTTGTATTAAGCTCTAGGGGCATTTTAGTCATTTCAGAATTTTATATATTTTCAGATTTGGTTTTATGTTTTTTACTGGTTTTTACTGAATTTTACTGATTTTTTTATTAATTTTACTGATTTTTATTAATTAATTAGGCATATGAAGGATATTTAAGTTATATTTTGGATTTATGTAATTTCCATATTTTGTTTTCTGATTTTTACTGTGTGTTACTGATTTTTACAGAATTTTTCTGACTTTTATATCTATTTTATTAATTTTAGATAATTTTCGCAGATTTTATTAATTAATTAAGTATGTGGAGTATTAAAGTCATTTTTAACTTGAGTATATTATTTTATGAGTTAATGTTTCATTATTAAGTTTTAATTATGAGTCTAAGATTAGTTATGTATGGGATGAGGCCAATGATATTTTAGAATATTTAGTTATATGTTTTATATATTTAATTAGTTATAAAACTAATTATTTTGCATATGAAAATATAGTAACATAGTGTTACTTAAATATTAAGTCCATGAACACACATGCACACACATATGCTCAAAGAACATCATGGGCATTTCATTCATTATTTCGGCATAATCCCGTCTTATAGAACGGTGATTTTTACAACATAAATTTGGCAGAACTTCCCCTTAGGAATAAACCTTAGGAAGAGAGCCCTCCAAGAAAATATCACCTCCAAATCGTAGCAAACCAGGGCAAGAGCACCGGATTTGGTCTTCAAACTAGCAGAGTTTCTCCTAGGAATTTTTTGGGCCAAATGGGCATGCCCTTCTCCTTACCCCTTGGGGGGTATTTATAGGCTTCAAAGCCTTAACCGGTGGGGGTACCCACCGGAATGCTTGAGGTGGGGGGTACCCACCGGTTTGGCTTGAGGTGGGGGGTACCCACCGGTTGCCACTTCCTCCTCCCCCTCTCTTTTTTGATTTTTTTAATCACCTGGGTGAGAGAGATGGGAGAGAACATATTAAAAAGAGAGAGAGAGAGAGAGAGGGGGGGACCCCCACCGGTTCCAACCGGTGGGGGGATGGCCACCGGTTGGACCCCCCACCGGTTGGGAACCGGTGGGGGGTCTCCCCCACCGGTTTTGGGCAACCGGTGGGGGGGTTCTCCCCTCCCCATGCTCCTCTTTTCCCACCTTTTTTTAGCTCTTAATGAGCTTTGGGCCAGATTTTGGGTTTTGGCCAAGTGTGAAAGGGGTTTAGCCCCTTAATTTCAGACTTTGGCCAAGTGTGAAAGGGGGTTTTAGGATGGGGTTAAGAGGGTTTCCACATGGGATTCTCAACCCATGTGAATGGGGTTAAGATCCCCCATTAAACCTCTCATTAAACACCCCTCCCCATTCTTTGAATTTAATAATGGGAGAGAATTGAGGGACTCTCCTCCCCCCCCCCACCGGTTTCTCCCTTGGAACCGGTGGGGGGTCCCCAACCGGTGGGGGGGGCTTCCCCCCTTCTCCCTTTTGATTTAAAAAGGTTCCAACACCGGCCTGCACAAAAACCTGAGCAATGGCCTTGTGCAAGCCCAGACAAGACTGCGGTCCTCAAGGAAACCCTAGACAAAGTTTCAGTGAAGGTGAATAAAGGTGCAGGCTTCCACAAGCCCTAGACTGGGTTCCAATGTAGAGGGTGAGGGAGCCGGTCACCGAGGATCACAGAACAGGGGGGCCGGTCCCTTCTCCTTGTTCCCAAGAGCAGCGGAAGAGGACAGGACCACAGAGAGGGGGGGACCGCAGGCCTGGAGATATAGAATAGGGGCCGCAGGCCTGGAGATGCAGAACAGGGGCCGATCCCAGTTCAGCGGGTTTTTTTTCCAGATACAGAGCCTCTCCACTAGAGGATCTGTACGCTCCGCAGGGGGAGAGAAAGAAGGCCAACTGGCCTAGGGTTTTGCTTCTTCTCTCCCACACGCTCTGATACCATGTAGAAAGAAGAGACACGGGAGTTGGAGAGGCAGAAAAGAGGTGCAGCAGGCTCTCTCTCTCAACTAGAGAGGCCGGCCAGCACAAAACAGCCTTTTATAATTAGTGCAAACATAATTACAACCACTAATAATAGATTTACCCCTGTTAACATAAAAGACAGGGATAAAACCAGAATAAAATCAGAATAAAAGATAGGGAATATATAAAAAGACAAAATTATCATAAATAAACATCTATTTATTACTACACCAATTATTTTTATCAAACATTTTGGGACACCGCTAAGGCAGAAGTTTTTCAAGCAGCTGTGGACTATATTTGTGGTGGTGCTAGCTGTGAAGCCATTAATCAGATGTATTTGGTTTGATCCCGAAGAAGGAAAATGCTATGCAGTTGACAGATTTCATACCTATAAGGTTATTCAATGGGTCATATAAGATTATAGCAAGGATCTTAGCTTCCACACTTACTAAAGTTCTGAATGGCATTGTGAAACCAAATCAGTCAGCTTTTATCAAAGGCAGGAGATTGAAGGATAACTTTTTATTTGCACATGAAATATTGTTTTCTATGAAGAAGAAGGGTGTTGAGGGTGTTCTATGTAAGCTTGACTTCAATAAAGCTTACGACAGAGTTCATTGGGAATTCTTATGGAGTATTTTGGAAGTGCACCAATTTCCGATACATTGGATCAGTGTTATCAAAAAGTGTGTCTACTGCCAAATTCTCCATTATTCTGAATAGCAATGTCTATGGATTTTTTTTCTAGTTCAAGAGGACTGAGACAGGGGGACCCATTGTCCCCAATATTGTTTGTGATTGTTGCTAATCTTCTGAGCATTATGTGCCATAAAGCTGAGCAGTATCAGTGGATAGAAGGTGTCTAGATTTGCAGAGAAGTTTCTAGAATTTCTCATCTACAGTTTACCGATGATACGATTCTGTTTTTTAAGGGAGACATGGAGTATCCAAAGGTCATTTCCTTCATTCTGAAATGTTTTGAGGCCTCCTCAGGGATGAAAATCAACTTTGACGAGTTTAATCATTGGCATCAATATGGAAGAGGATGCTATTAACTTTATTGCTCAAATTACAGGATGTGGAATTGGTAAACTTCCAATTACTTATTTGGGTTTACCTTTAAAGGGTAGAAAGACTCAAGCTGTGGATTGCGAGCCTATTGTTCAGAAATCCAAAGGCGTTTGACTGCCTGGAAAGCTAAATGCCTGTCCTTTGGGGTTAGGCTGACTTTTTTGAACTCTATGTTGTCCACAATTCCAATGCACTCCCTATCAGTTTTCCTGATGCCCATTGCTGTTAATAATAGAATTGATCAGATCCATAGAAAATTCCTATGGGGAGGATACAACAATAGTAGTAAAGGAATCCCACTTGTTAAGTGGAGGAAGGTTTGTACTCCAAAGTCTAAGGGTGGTTTGGGGGTTAAAAACATTAGACTGTGGAACATTGCCTTATTGGGGAAATGGTTATGGGAGTTGTTGGAGGAGGAGGTGAGCCTTTGGAAAAGTGTGATCATTTAGAAACATTACCAGCCGTTGAATAAATTTTATTTAAACACCTCAAATATGTCTGTTATGTCTTCTGTTTGGACTGATATTGTTAAAGCTGGGGCACATTTCCATGTCATATTGCTTATAAAGTGGGTAATGGACAACACGTTCTGTTTTGGATGGATAGATGGCTGGGAGTGGGAGACTACAGATTGAACGACAGATATCAACAGCTTTATGAGATTGCTGTTAATAAATCATGTTCTGTGATGGATTGTTATGAAATTATGGGAAACAATGTCAATTGGTGTGTTCAGCTGAGACGGAACCTGAAAGAAGAAGAAATTGAACTTTTTTCTTCACTTCTGACTGAGCTGCAATCAGTGAATATTCTTCCTACTGCAGCTGATAAATTGGTATGTGGTCCTATGAAGGGAAGCTTCTCTGTCAAGTCATATTATGAGGTGCTTGAAGGTGTGCTGCCGATATATGCTAAGGAGGAAGTGTGGAAGGTTAAGGCTTTCATGTGGCTAGCATATGAGAAGAGGATCATTACAAAATTTTACAAAGCAAGGTGCTGCCCTAGTGCTGATACCTTATGCTCTCTTTGTGAAGCTAAAGATGAAGATGCGGACCATTTATTTACTCAATGTAAAGTGAGCCAAGCAGTGTGGAAGGTCTTCAGTCAATTGCTGAATTTCAAGCCTAATTTCAATTCTGTTCAAGAATTCTGGCTCTTCTTCAGGAATCTACAGAGAAGAACAATGCAAAGGGAGTTGAGAAGATTTCTTGGGATCTTTCCACATGCAATATGTTGGAGTATCTGGAAAGAAAGGAATGATGCAGTCTTCCAGGGAAGTACAATTTATATTGAAAATATTTCTTTGAGTAGTCTTTCTTATTTGTATAGTTGGTCGCGACATGTCATGGGATTGTCTGCTGAGTCTTGGTCAAAGATTCTGAAATAATATGTAGTTTCTTTCTTTCTTTCTTTTTTGGATAGGAATCTCGCCTATCCATCTGATTGTACTCCCTCTTTTTTTCAATAAATTTGTGGTACAATCCACGTTTCTTCTAGGAAAAAAAAAGGTATATGACTGCCTATCAGGCTATACATTATCAGAGATACAGAAACAGAAAAGCGGTACTTTTGAAGCTAGATTTTAAGAAGGCGTATGATAAAGTTAGCTGGCAGTGTATTAAGAAAACTTTGTCTCATGGGGTCCAATCAAAAATGGATCCGATGGATTATGTGCTGTATCACCTCAACTAGGTTCTCTATTCTTGCTAATGGAGAACCATGTGGGTATTTTAGTAGTTCCAGAGGCTTGTGGCAGGGGAATCCAACATCTCCATTGCTTTTTCATCTTGTCGGACAGATTCTAAGTTCTATGTGGGATAGAGTAGCTGAATTGAGCTTAGCTGATGGGTTTTGTATTGCAAGAAGTAGGGTGCACTTAACAATCTGCAGTTTGCTTATACCTTGATTTTCTCTGCTGATACAGAGGATACAATCCTTAATATCAAGAAACTAATCCTTTTGGTCAAAGCTATCACTGGGCTTAATTAATCTGGAGAAATCTAAGGTTATTGGTATAAATATGCCACAGAACAGATTGATGGGGATTGATAAAACTTCGGAATGTACTTGGTCTCAATTCCCCACAAAGTACTTAGGTCTTCCTGTGAGGGATGGTGCAATCCAACTGAGTAAGTGGGATGTGGTAGTCAAGAAGTTTGAGCCTGGATTGGAGAGGTGGAAAGGGAAACTCCTTTCAGCAGGTGATCGATGGATACTTTCCAAGACTGTTCTCTCTTCATTGGCCAATTATTATGTGTCAATTTTTAAAATTCCAGAGACTGTTGTGAGAAAGATAGAAGCTGCTAGAAGTTCTTTCTTCTGGTTGGGAGGGAAAAGAGAGAAGAAAGGAATTCATTTGATCAAATGAGATATTGTGTACAGGAGTAAGGAGCAAGGGGGGCTGGTCTTATGAAACTGGAGACTTTTAAGGCTATGATGACTAAATAGCTTCTGAGGCTTGGGGAAGATACAGATTCCTTGTGGGCAGTCATTGTCAAGGACAAGTATTACTAGCATAACAACAGGTGGAACCTTATGCCATCAACCACATATAATATGTCCCCTATTGGAAACACACTGTCTAGACTTCACAGCTACTTTCACTTTCTATTTCTCTTCAATTGGGAAATGGAGAGATTATTCGGTTTTGGAAGGATAAGTGGTGCTATAAGATGCCTCTGGCTGTGCAATTTAGTAACTTGTTCCATATTGTGATCAACGGAGAAGCTTCTCTGGTGCAGGTTCTGAACAGTATTCATAATGGTCAATGGAATTTCATGTTAAGAAAGGATCCCACATATGTGGAATTTGAGGAGTTGAATAAGTTAGTTCTATTAGCCAGGACCAACTATCTTATTCTCAGATAGACAGAAGAGTCTGGAGATGGAATAGCAATGTGAAATTCTCAGTCAACTCCCTGGTGCAAGTGCTTAATCATGGAGGGTGCAGAGTCCGGTGGAAAGATCTGGTTTGGTCTAAAGTTCTTCCTAATAAATTAAGATCTCTCCAGAAAATTGATTGGAGTAGGCTGCCAACTAGCCAAAGGATAGACCATATCTTTCATATTCAACAAGCTGCATGCATGTTCTGTGCACTTCAAGAGCAAGACCCCAACCATGTGTTTTGTGATTGTGGTATTATTAATACATTGTGGAGGACCTTATTTACACTGTTGGATAACAGATGGGTTGAACATGCATCTGTTCTAGACTTGCCTAGATGGTGGAATGAAATATGCCCAGGTTCAGTTCAAAAGGAGATTTGAGCTTTGTTCTGTCCTGTTATGCTGTGGGGAGTTGGGTGTGAAAGAAACAAAAGGGAATTCAGAGGAGAATTCGGCAGTATCTTTGATACCTTGAGAAGGGCTATTAACTGGGTTGAAGATTGGAGCAAAGCAGGGGATCTTTGTAATCCAAACAGTTTCTGAAATGTTGAAGAGGGCACATAGATGGAAGAATCTCATCATGTGATGGTTTCTTTTTTCTCTTCCTCTGTTTTATTGTCATGGTAAAACAGAGTCTTTGTCTATTACTATCTTCGAGGTTCATTGTCTTGAAATCCTTTTTCTGTACTCTTTGGGGTTTTTCTCTTTCTTGATATCTGGTAGGGCTCTTGTTTTGCCCAATGTAAGGGTTCCTTTCTTTTGATATGCACTGTATGTTCTCCTGTTTATTATTCAATGAATTGTGACATACTGTCACTTTCAAAAAAAGTAGAAACAATAATTAAAAAAACCCATGATCTTCAGGACCACATAACTCCATTTTTGGAGCTTCTTAACAAGCGTGTTTGGAGCTTCCTATTAATACGTTTTTCCCCTCTTCTTCCAAGTGACCAGTACAGCTAAATGTGACAACATCTACACACCTTGTCAGCAATCAGAGAACACTTCATCTTCCATTTCAGAAATCGTCTGCTCTTCATCCATTGTTGAAATACCACTTGTGTGGAGCTGTACCATTATCACCAATCATGCATATGGCATAAGAAGCATGTCAATTGCAGGTGCCCAAGGCCACCTCAGAATCACAGGGTGGTGGACATGTGATGAAACCAGCCAACCTACTACACACCGAGGAATACAGTAAATCTCTGAATCATCTCCGAAGGCTGAAGAAGTTTCAAAGAGATTGGCAAGAACTACCAGAGGTCAGTAAAATCCATTCTGCTGTAAGAAAAACACCAGATCCAATGCATTTAACCATATAAGCTGTTTAAATTAACAGTAACAATATCATACTAAGGCACTTTGCTCCTCCGCCTCATATGTGCACCCTCAATGTGCTCTTCCACAGCATTCACCCTTCTCCTTTACGTCTTGAAGCCTTCCCCTCCTTTACAGCCCTTCATCCATGCCCTGCCTTATATCCACACTCATTCAACTAGCCATGCATCGCCACAGTTGCTGCCATTATCAACCCACAAGTTTCTCTCGTAGCCCATTAGGAAAGATCAGCATGCGCCACTATACCCCCTTTTCAGTGAACATTATTCCATGGAGAAACCTCCCCAGTTTGTCCTGTGGGTCCCTCTAGCATGCAAGGATCACCAAACTGGAACCAGTTCTAGGACCTAACTCTCAGTTCAAATGCATATCTGGTGATTCCAATTTTGGAGAATCGGTTTCCTTAGCCACCTATAGTTTCATTAGAAAACATAGATACAAATGTAAATATTAGTAAAATAGTAAAAATAGGTTTGGTAATACTTAAGTCATTGACTCATTGAACAAATGTTATATCTTCTAAACAACCAACGAACCACATGAATATTCAACATTCAACAAATAAGAAAATAGCAAGACCATAGAAAGCTTCAAATACTCAGTCCCCATAGGTGAAGCAGGATGGAGTTGGCTTTGGCCTAGTTGACCTGGTTTTCTTTTTCTACTAGGAAAAAGAGAGTTGTTAAAAATTCTGCTGCATGCGATCTGTTGGAGCATTTGGAGGAATAGGAATGATAACATTTTCAAGGGAAGCAGAATCTACATTGAAAACATCTGTTTACAAGCGGTATCATTTTGGTATCAGTGGTCAAGACATATCTTGGACATTTCAAGTGACAATTGGAATAGATTAATGAGTCGATTGTAATTTTCTTTTTTCTTTTTTCTGTTTCCTTCCCAGAGGAATCTCTCCTCTAGGGTTTTGGATGTACTCCCTCTTTTTATCGCAACAAAATTGGTGGTACACCGGACTTTTTTTCAAAAAAAACTAGGAAAAAGAGAGACCACCCAGTTCCAACTCTAAACTAGCCTGTTCGCAGTCATTTTTGGCATGACTCGTTTGATTTGGCTTGATTTTTTTTTCTTGAGGGAATTGTAATTTCCTGTCATTTTTATTGATGATTGCACACAATTTGGATGAGAGGATTGACTCAAAGTCACCACCATGAAAACATAGAAATAATTGCATATTGACTTGCCCAATGAGAAAGATCACCTGGGTTATTTGTATTAGGACTCTTTCTAACGATCTGTTAATTACATCATGTTGCGACAGAAAAACCCTTTGATTTCTTTTAAGACAAATGTCATGTCTTTTAATGTAGCTTATGCATTGCAATGTCCCGCTCACATTCTCCTTATTTCCCATGTGCATTGTTTATCAAAAGAGTATGGGGTTTGGCTCACGTCTTTCCCTGTTATTGAGAAAATTTTGTTCAAAGTACTATTCATAGGTTGTATTCATGATATTGTTCATAAACACTATTCGCTGACACTATTACTGGCACTATTCATGTGCCATGAGCAGACCCCCACCAAAATCAAAGCTAGACACGATTCGACTCATTTATTTAGCAAAAAAAGTGTGGCACGGTTATCAAGGAACAATATTCATGCGTCTCTCGTCCCCACCAGCCTCAGCATGAGGATCATGCCTTGTTGGCACGCATTGCTTCTTCCGTTTAAATAAGATTGCACATTGTGCGCACTTCGAATTACTATTCATCTATGCAGCACGCACACCGAGGCACTATCAGGAAACCCTAGCAATGGCCAAAATTTAAGGACTGACAATACATGGCGTCACTACGATCGAAGAAGCAAGTTAACTAACATTAGTTGGCATAAGCATGCATGAAACACTTATCACTGCACTATTCGCCAATGAGGATGATTGTCCCGAATCAGATATTGACAGGCAACGGTTCAATATGACACTGCACAATCATCCACCTCACTTGAAACTCCCAAACTTGATGATTTCTGCAAGTACATGATACAACTTAATTTGATTTACCTTAGGCATGATGACGACGGGCACACTTTTTAAGGCATCGTTAAGGGTGTCTATCAACTTGTAGTGGACCCTAGACACAGCCTACCACTGCCATATAGGCAAGTGGGCCGAGTATTCATGAAATGGGCAGGTTGCCTAGTTGATCAGCAGTAGTTTCATGCAATATGTCCATGTCTCACTGAAGCATGTTTATGCATGGCACGAATCTCATGGCGCGATAGAGTCTGCAACAGCTACTGACTGTAGACAAATGGGCGACCCGACACTGATTCTTTGCGATCTCGACGTGTGAATTATGAAGCGGCACACATATGTTTGCAATTGTCATCATGAACAGTCCATCATTAAGCTAGACCTACAGCTCACCAAGCATCGCTTAACGGGACGTCAGGCCAAAGGCCTCGACTCCACGGCACAACATCCTTGCGCATGTGAGTAGGGGCCGAAGAGGGATGCTCGATGGCTTGCCATAGTCACGTTGTCGCGGGCAATGGGACGACAAGGGACTGAAGTCATACACATGCCATGTAACCTACAAATGCTAAGACATGTCGCAGCATGCTTATGACGTATCCATTGGACAAGCAGTGGGATAGCTGCTATGTATCTAACGGGTACATCACCAAGACCTTGCTACGTACCTTAGACCATGGTTTGCTGTACAGTACCCAATTCGGCCGGCTCGTATGAATCGGCACATATATGGACAAGTCCGAGACACTAGGATGCTTTGACCCGGCAATCCTCTTTTGGGCTCGGTCCGACTCGAGCCGAATCATGCCGAATCGTAGCAAATAGCACAAGTCTCTTACGATCATGTGCGATATGACGCGAGATTGTTCGAGCCCTTTACGAGATGGACAATACAGTATGATCCACATCACGTCGCCTATAAAAAAGAGGGGAAAGTGTTTTAGTCTTGTTTGAGAATTAAGATTATCAGGCATGAGCATTTAACGAGTACATTTCTCTTAAATGTGTTGTTTTAGTCTTTTGAATTGAGTTTTTTTCAATAAGTAAACTTACACTTTTTCTGAATTTATTAATTAACATTGAGTATTTCTCTTAAATGTGACTAGTACTCAATACTCATTGACATTAACAAAGCATGTAAAGTAAAAGGTTAATAATTTTTATAATTACTCATAAAAATAAAGGATCTGAAAAAAAAAATGGCCTGAATCGGCCCAACTCGTGCGAGTTGGACCGAGTCGGATCAGATCTGACTCATTTGCCAACTCCCAATCTGATCCAGATACCCAAGTCAGCAAACCTTGCCTTAGACCTTGTTCTCGTGTTAAAGGAGACGGAAAGAGAGCGTCCTATGTATCAACCTTGGCATATGCATACCACACATTTACAGAGGAGAGGGTATAGGTTATATTTATAGAGGTAAAGAGCGAATAGGATACTGCCAAGTGGCAGCTCTTCATCGGGTTCCCACGTGGGGCCCAGCTTACATGGTGAATCTTCACTGGTCCACGTTTCCTCTTCGACTGATTGGTCCATTTGGCACGAGGTGGCGATGAGCAGTAGCGATGACAAAGAGAAGGAGGTCCACTTGTCTTCTTGTTATTGGTCCACGTGGACTTTTGTGGGTGCCACTTTTGCCCATTTCTTATTCACAAAGTTTTTTTATTTGCACATGGAATTGGCCAAGGGAGTTGAAGAGGACGTTGCGGGGACCGAGCGACATGTTTTCTTTTCTTTTCTTCTGGTGTGTGTGTGGTAGTGATGGTTGTTTTTTTTTTGTTTGGGGGGGGGGGGGGGGGGTGTTGTTGGGGTCTGCCTCCTATGGGCAGCATGAAGACCATAGGCGGGGGGGATTTTTGCGCACCCCCACCCCATCCGCATATTTTGATTTGTCACTGATGTTTCTGATTGTTTTCCATTTTCTGTGGGTTTCCTGTGTTTTCTCGAGGATTTTGAAACAAAAGACCCCTTTCTAGCTTGTTTGTTCCTTGATAAGACCAATATTGATTTGGTCCTTGGAATTTCTAAGAGAATTCTTGCCAACGTGGCCAAAACAGATTGTGGACCACTAGTTCCAACCTGGTTTTGGCTGGTCCAGTCCAAGCCAGCTGATTCTGCATCCCATGCTACCATGAGTCCTTGGGTCCGGTCTGCAAGTCGTAAATTGAACCAACATCAGTCCCAAGCCTAGTCCAACTTCAACAAGCATCTTCCATGGCACCTGCACTGATGGCCTCATGGCCTACCCAATATGGCAACTCACCAGGCAGGCCCACCCTCTCTGATACATGTAGAATAAGCCCCAACTCATAAAGAAGGAAGATGAACTCCATAGAGAGTGGATGGATGTGCAACTGAGGACATTTGTGCACCAAAACTGTCATACAAAGAAATGCACAAGAGGGAAAAAGACAGTACCTGGAGGCAAGTTTCTTTGATTCCATTTCGACCCTCTAAAATTCCAGCCTCTTTGATGGGTTCCTGGCCCAAAAGAAAAAAATCAATTAGTAAGTCATCCATAGAATGATTGGAATCAGTGTAGTAATTGCATCATTTGTGACAGTCCCTTCCATTCAGTAGAGACCAGCATTCTATCAATCACAGATTGAATAGTGAGATTCTGCATATTCGACCAACTGAACTTCCTATTAGGAAGGTCCAAATCTATCAGACCATAATCATTGATCCAGCTATTGAAGTTGTCCATATCATTTGTCTATTTCTGATTACCTGACCTCTCCCAAGGAAATCTGACAACATTAAAATCATATTCCCCTTCTCATTAAACCTTTGGATGACAAGAGTAAGCACAGGATCTTCAGATATGAGTTAACTTGGCAACTTCAAGAGGGTTTCAAAGAAATGGTTACTAATTGGTGGAAGGAAGGCCCAAGCTGTGAGTTTGCTTGCAAGACATTTTCTAAGAAACTTAAATGGGTAAAAAAGTGCTTAAGGACTTGGAGTTCTCAGAATTTTGGTGCTACAGCTGCCACTAGAAGTTTGTTCCTAAAAAGATGGGAAAAGTTAGAACTCGGCACATTCTCAAGGTCTTTCCGATGAAGAATTCCCAGAACTTGGCAAACTCAAGAAAAATTATAATGATTGGCTTTGTCAGCTGGAGACCAAATGGAGACAGAGCTAAGGAGCTTTGGCTTAAAGAGGGGGACAATAACACAAGGTTCTTTTGTGCAGTTGCAGGAGCAAAGAAGAGGTCTCTTAAGATTGAGCACATTAAAGACGATGATCAGCTTATTGAATCAGAAAATGATATCAAAAATGCATTCGTATCTTACTATAAGGAGCTGTTCTCAGAAAGTGAGCAATGGAGACCCAATCTAGAGGAAGGTATTATCCCTAAAATAGATAATTCACAAGCCGATGAGTTATGTGCTGATTTTCTTGTACATGAGGTTAAAGATGCTATTTTTATATGAATGCTAATAAGTCTCCGTGGCCAGATGGATCCTCTATGGGGTTTTATCATTTTTTTTGGAATGTTATAAGGGATGATCTAATGAACGTGATGATGGAATTTGACCATAGGCCACAAAGCATTAAATGTTTCAAATCTACCTTCATAATCCTTATCCCAAAAAAAAGGGTGCAGAGAAAGTTGCTGAATTTAGGCCAATTAGTTTGTTGAATGTATGTTACAAAATTGTAAAAAAAAAAAAAAAAATCAAGGTTAATTGGCTGAAGAAGGCTTCGCAAAGTGTCATATGTAACAACCAATCAGCACTTTTGAACGGCAAATTTATACTTGATAACTTTCTGGCAACCCATGAAGCTATCCATTCTCAGGGGTCCTCTAAAAATTGGATTTTGACAAAGCTTTTGATAAAGTGAGCTGGAGTTGTATTCAAATTACCTTTCTTATGATAGATTTTAGATGGAAGTGGATCAATTGGGTTATGAGCAAGGTTCGCCAACTCGGGGATCCGGATTGGATTGGGTTTTTGCTAGATACAAGTCAGATCCGATCTGAATTGGGCCGACTCGCACAAGTTGCAAGAGTCAAGCCGAAAAGTTTGTTAGAAGTAATGAGCTTAAGCCAATAAGTTTGTTAGAAGTAATGAATCAAGTGGAGAAGACAAGTAGTTGTAGGTATCCGCAACCATTTTTCAAATCCGAAGGATTGGCTTATCGGTTCTTCTTTCTGGGAGGTGGATCCGGGGGCGAGCTTATCGGGGCTTCCCACAGCGCTTCCGGCCGCCTGCAAGGGAGGGAATTACCAGCTTTCTTTGATGGGTGCCTACTAAGAGTCTGAGAAGGCTACCCATAAGCTAGAAGAGGCATGGGCATCGTCTGCTTCTGCCAGTCACAAGGTGTCAATTAAGGAAGGTGGTTCATCGGCCTTGGCTTCCACGACCAGAGAGGATGGCGATAGGGTCTCTATCAAAGACGAGATATGCACTTTCAGGGATGTCTCGGGTGATGAGAGAAGGGAGCTCTGCTTGCGACATCAGACTTCTCAATCTTTTTCACCACTTCCCACTCTCGGAGATTCTCCTGAAACATCTTTAGAGGGACTGGAGGTGCATGCTCAATTGTGTACGCCATTAGCAGTGATCAGACCGGAAGCTGCAGATGAGTGGACTGATGACACTATTCAGACGATCGGCAACATGGTGGGGATATCCTTTAACGGGGAGGAGGATGCTGCTACACGGTTGCGTGACTTCAGAACAGAAATCAATCTCACTCTTTCAGTTCATAAATAAGGATCTGAGGGTGGTATGAAAATTGGGAAAAGGGAGCTTTCTTATGTTAAGAATAACATGCAGGTGGATGGACTCAGGCCTAGAAAGGCTGCAGGGAAAGAGAATAGTTCTATAGGTTTTATGAAGATTGCAAATTGGAATATTAGAGGTTTAAATGGAGAGAATAAGATTAGAGAAACTAGAGCAGTGATTAGCAGAGAAGGCATTGATTTCATGTGTTTGCAAGAAACGAACATGGAGGAAATCAAAGATGATCTGGCAGCAAAAGGGGGGGGGGGGGGGGGAAGGAAGCTGGAACATTATGTGTTTCAACCTGCTGAGGGGAAAAAGGGGGTAATCCTTCTACTATGCGACGCTGAGCAGTTCAGGTGCACCAATACAAGAATAGGGAGTTTCTGCATTTCAGCTGATTTTTTACAAGTTGGTCAGGATTTCTGTTGGACTTTTACAGGAGTTGATGGTCCTCAACAGGAGGGTCTCAAACAGGCTTTTTTTTTGTTGAGCTGAATAGTAAGAAAGGGCAAGCTAAGAGAGGCTTGGTGTGTAGCTGAAGATTTTAATGTTGTCAAGTACCCAGGGGAAAGATCAAATCAAATTAATTGGACCATGTAGATGGCAGTTTTTGGGGAATGGATTAGCAGTGCAGCAATGAGGGAGGCCGAATTATCCCCAGTTAAGTTCACTTGGTCAAAAAAATTATCAAAGTCAGAGCTGGGTCGGTTATTTGTTTCAGTGGAATGCTGGAATGAGAACAGAAGTTTGGCTTCTTTACACTCGGAGGTATCCCCAGGAAAATTTCAGATCACATTCCTATTATGTTAGATACACATTCCAGCAAGGCCAATAAAGTGAGGCTTTTTAGCTATGAACAAGCATGGGCAAGGCAGGAACAGTTCACAGACTTGGTCATACAATGCATGAGGCACCGAGGGGCAATTTTGTCTGTTCAACTTTGTCTAAGAAACTCAAATATCTTAGACAGAAAATGAAAGCTTGGAGTGATAGGACCTTTGGAGAGGCTGCAAAGCTTAGGCAACAACCCTTCCAGAAAATTGAGGAGTTTGATTTAAAGAATGATCAAGACAAGCTAACAGAGTAAGACAAAGATAAATGGTTTGCCGCTAAGAAATGCTATAATGAGTGAGCCTTTAGAGAGGAACTGAAATGGAAACAGAGGGCTAAAGAAATCTGGCTTAAAGAAGGGGACAAAAACACCTCAATTTTCATGCCATTGCTAGTGGAAAGAGAAGGAAAACTCTGATTCAGTCCATTACAAGTGGAAATGATCACTTTGTGGAAGAAGAGGACATTGCTACAGCAGTAATTGATTTTTTTTATTTATTTTTTGAGAAATAATCAGGTGTACCCCCAATTATTAAAATAAATAAAGTAAGTACTGCAGTGATTGTTGAAAATATTGGGCCATCCAACTCAAAACCTTAAGGCTATGAGTGGAGTAGGCACCATCTACTAAACACTTTTTTATTTTGTCCTTTTCCGATGTAGGACTATTTTAACACGCTCCCTCACGTGCAGGCCAATTTTAGGCTCCGTCACGTGGACCACAAATACGGGTGCATGGCCCGGTCAGTAACTACCATGTTGAAGTTATTGGGCCATCCAACTAAAAACCTTAAGGCTATAAGTAGAGTAGGCACCATCTACTAAACACTTTTTGATTTTCTCCTTTTTCCTATGTAGGACTATTTTAACATAATTGATTATATGAAAAGCTTTTAAGGATGAGGATATATGGAGGCCAACAGTTGATTCTAGTTCTTTTAAGAAACTCTCTGCTGACGCAGCTAATGATCTCATCCGGCTACTGTCTGAAGAGGAGATTAAAGAGGCCATTTTCAATATGGATGCCAACAAATCCCCAGGTCCTGATGGATTTTCTAGGGATTTTTTTAGCACTTCTGGGAGGTTATAAGGACAGATTTTATGGAGGCTGTTCATGAATTTGAACATAGTCCATGGAGCATCAACTCCTTTAACTCTACTCATGTCGTTCTGATCCCTAAGAAAAAAAATGCTGAGAATGTCGGTGATTACAGGCTGTTAAGTCTGCTGAATTGTTGCTATGAAATTATCACAAAGGTGTTGACAAATAGACTCAAAGGGGTTGTCGAAGAACTAGTAGATCATAATCAGTCAGCATGTATATATGGTAGATATATTTTGGATAACTTTATGCATTTACGGCAGCCTATGAGTGCATTCATGATCAAAAAACAAGGAGACAGGAATGTTTGCTCTTCAAAATTGATTTTGAAAAGGCTTATGGCAGGATTAACTGGGCATATCTTTATAGGGTTATGTAGCTTATGGGATTTAAGTAAAAATCGATACTGTGGATCAGGAATTGCATTGAAACTGCTAGGTTTTCTATTCTGCTTCGTGGAAAGCCAGTTGGATATTTTGGAAGCTCCACAGGACTACGGCGGGAGGATCCATTATCCCCATTTCTTTTTGTTCTGGTTGGACAGGTTCTAAGTATGATGTAGGGTAAGGCAAGAGAGAATGGGATCATTGAAGGAATTACTTTAGGAAGAGGGGGTGATGAATTCACTCATTTACAATATGAAGATGATTCTTTTCTCTACTTGTCATGAGGAGAAGGTTAGAAATCTGAAATTTCTTCTAAAACTTCTTGAAACAGCAACAGGGCTGAAGGTAAATTCTCATAAGAGTGACCTTGTAGGAATACATGTGCCAGAAGAAAAGAAGATTAGTATTGCCCGGGTGATGTGAACTCCATGGGGTACTTTTCCTATCAAATACCTTGGACTGCCTCTTTCTGGAGGTACACTCAAAAGTTCTGACTGGTCTGTCTTAATTAAGAAGTTTCAGGACAAGCTTGATGGGTTGAACCGTGGAAGGGAAGGCTTCTCTCAGCTGGAGGGAAGTGGCTTCTCTCTAAAGTAGTGCAGTCCAACTTACCCTTTTATTTTATGTCCATTTTCAGAGTTCCTAAATGCCCGTATGATAGGGGGATTTCTTATTCTGATATAAGCAATTGCTCACTCCCTCTACTCGGAATAAGTTATTCTAATTAGTATAAACAAATAAAAAATAAAATGTGATAAAAGAGATGTCATTAACGCTTATTCTAGGTAGTAGGCAATTCTAGCATTTTTGCTCTAATTGCTTATTCCCTCTTATTCCAGTATAAGCCATTATCACCCAGTATAAGAAGTCTACGCAATCAAAGCAGAACAGGGAGAATAAGCAGAGGAAGGCATCCTTATTCCTCTATCAAACTGGAGCTAAGGGAGTTTGTCAGATATTAGAATCTATCAGTGCTGCATTTTTTTGGAAAGGGCAAGGGCCAGAGGTCAGAGGGGGGAATCATGTTGGGTGGAATTATGTTTGCAGATGTAAGGAAGAGGGAGGAGCAGATATAGTTCCTATTGAGATCACTAACAAGGCTCTTCTGACAAAATGGTTTTGGAGACTGGAGAAGGAAGACCATACTCTGTGCAGAAAGGTGGTTAAACAAAAATATTTCACAGCTCTGCAGAAATGGATAGGGTCCGAGTATTCCATTTCACATCTTTCACCAATTTGGAAAGGCATTATGAGGAATTTTGATTCTATAATTGTGAACTCAGATCCAGGTGGGCCGCAAGGGTGTGTTAACAAGATTTGGGAGGACCCTGGATGGGTTCAAAGCCTCTAATGGACTAGTTCCCTGCAATTTACAGCATATCAGCTGAAACCACGAAGAGTATAAAGGACATGTGGTTGTGCTCTAGTGACCAGTCAACCTGGGACATACAATGCTACAGAAATCTGCTGGAATCTGAAGCCTTGGAACTGATACAACTTCTTTCGTATATAAACCAATTCAAGCCTCAGCCAGATGTTCCAGATATCAAAAAATGGAGGTGGGAAACTGATGGGGAATTCTCAGTTAAATCTGCTACTTCTTTTCTATGGAAGGCAGGTGTTGATGTGCCTTGGTGTAAGCAGGTTTGGAATAAGAGTTGGCCTATGAAAATCAGAATTTTCATGTGGAAGATAGCTTGGGGAAGCTTCCAACTAAAGAGAGGTTAAAATGGGTTAATCAGGATGCCAGAAGCCGATGTATCTTTTGCGCCTGCTTTATCGAGAACATGGACCGTCTTTTTCTGAAGTGTGGGGTTATTGAAACAGTATGGTCTATCTTTTTCAAAACTTTTGGAGTTCAATGGAATCAGGGAGTGGACTTAGCCACCTTCATGTTGGCATGGGATCAATACATCCCGTTTAGAGAAGAGAAAGATATATGGAAGACTTGTCTGCCAGCAATGCTTTGGGCTATTTGGAGGAAACGCAATAATAGAATCTTCCACAATGCTTTCAAGGAGCCTACGGATACTATCAAGGGCTGTATTAGCTATCTCCTTGAGTGGCATTTCAGGAGAACAGGGAATGTTTTGCTGGGTTCTAGTATTCTGGGAAAACTTAAAAGTTGGACGAAGTTCTTTTTGTAATGGGTGTGCCGTTTTGTAAGGGTCACATTATGGGACTGTTATCATGTATGGGTGTTGATTTGGGTATTACCTATCTACCTCCTTGGTAGAGGGTAGTAGTTTCTTTTCCCCATGTATTGTCTTGTTTTAATCTTCGAACTTAATGAATTGTGGTCTTATGACCACCTTACAAAAAGCAATGAATTTAAGCCATATTTTAGAGAAATGTACCCTATTAATTGATATAAAAAGTATGAATTTACTTATCAAATAGGAAAAACTCAATTTAAAACAACCCATCATGTATGTATGAGTCAGCACGATCCAGACTGACTCAATGCATATCAGCGGATCGGACTCGCCTAAATACGAGTTGACTCGTACGAGTCGGCATGATACAATACGATACGGGCAAACCATGGTTATGAGTTGTGTTACCACTGCCAGGTTTTCTATTTTATTGAATGGTGAACCTTGTGGTTACTTTGATAGTTCTCGAAGACTGAGCCAGGGAGACCCTATTTCTCCACTCAGTTTCATCATGGTCGGTCAGAATTTGAGTTCCCTCTGGGATAAAGCTGCTTCACTTGAATTGGTTGATGGGTTCTTTACTAGTAGAAATGGATTTCAGCTGTCTCATCTTCAATTTGCAGATGATACTCTACTCCTTTCGTCCACAAATGAGTCTATGTTAACTAACACTAAGAGAATCATGTTGTTAGTTGAGGCTGTCACTGGGCTCACTATTAATTTTGATAAATCAGAGGTTGTTGGGATCAATACTGGACAAGATAGAATTAAACAGATTGCAGCTGAATGGAACTGTAAACATGTGCATTTTCCTATTAAGTACTTGGGCCGTCCACCCTCTAATGTGCAAAGTAGGATTAGAGATTGGGATGCTCTTATCAAGAAAAAATTGCACAAACCCTTGAAGGTTGGAAAGCGAAAGTTCTGTCCGCAGGGTGCAAATGGATACTCTCAAAATTTGTTCTGTCTTCATTGGCTACTTATCACCTATCTATTCTGAAAATTCCTAGAACAATTGAAAGAACCCTTGAATCTACGAGGTTTCTTCTGGGAAGGAGGGAAAAGGGAGAAAGGTGGCCTTCACCTTGTCCCTCGGGATAAGGTTTGGACAAGCAAAGAACAAGGAGTGGGACTGACCAGCATTAGTGATTTCAAAAAATCTTTGTTGGCAAAATGGTTATGGAGGAAGAGAGATACTGATAATGATAATGCAATATGGGTAAACATCATCAGAAATAAATACTATCCACAAGCCTCCAAGTGGTCCTTAGACCCATCTACACAGCCTTCATTGTCACCAATTTGGAGGAGCATAAACAAGTTGGTGGAACTTGTGAGTCCAGCCACCACTTTCACAGTTGGAAATGGGAACTTAATTATGTTTTGGGAGGACAAAAGTGCACAGATACTCCATTTGCAGTTAAGTCTAATCAGCTCTATTCCATGGCAGAGGATAAAAGGAGGACAATCAATTATATTTGTTCTCCACAAGACAACAGCCATTGGAACATGACTCTTAGAAGGGACCATGTCGGCATTGAAATCGACCAATTACTGAAGGTTCTTAGCATTATCCATCAGGTTAATCTTGATAATCAGCAGATGGACTCTAGACATTGGGCATGGAGTAGTAAAGGGACCTTTTTCAGTCAATGCTCTCACTAAAGTCCGAAGTGACAGAGGTCTTAGAGTCGCTTGGAATCAGTTTGTGTGATCTAATCTTTTTCCAAGTAAAATTAGAATCTTTCCTTGGAAAATGGCATTGGAAAGTCTACCCACTATGGCCAGAGTGAAATCTCTTTTTCACAACCACAATTCAACATGTCTGTGGTATTTTGGAAGAGGACACTGAACATTTGTTCTTGCACTGTGGTATTATTTATGTGATATGGAGAACGTTGGGTTACTCCTTTCTTTCCAATGGAAGGATTTTCAGGATATCTCTAATCTTTTTCAGCATTTGGGGGAGATATGTCCACAGCCCTCAGACCAAAAGATTTGGTCTATTATCCTGCCAGCTATGTTATGGTCAATCTGGATTTGAGAGACACTCAAGAAGACTAGGTCAAAATTTCAGTCAGCTTTCTGATGTCTTGAATAGAGCTGTCTTGTAGTCTTATGTTGGGGGAAAGCTGCAGGTGTGCTTTCAGCAATGGAGGAGTCTACTTTGTTGACTTCAGCAGGGTAATGGAAGAAGCTGCTTCTCCAACTCTTATTGTTTTCTCTTTTCTCTTTTCTATCTTAGCCTCTGGATAAAATAGCTTTCCCTTCAGCTGTGTGTTGGGTTTGGGGTGCTTTCCACAACCCCCTTTGAGTTTGTATCATGACTTTGGTCTTATTGTATTTTCAGTTTTCGTATTAATGAATTGTGACCTTTGGTCACCTTCCAAAAACAAAAAACATTGGTGACAGGCTAGCCCAGGAAAAATTCCATGTGTTCATAAAACTGGTTAAACAAGAAAAATTTATGTCTGACTTACCAAATTCCGCACAGGAGGGAGGCAAACTACAAGATCCACATCACTGGATGGAAGAGCCAAACCAGTTGCATTTGAACCAAATATGCTGGTCCTAGAACGTGGCCAGAGGACCTGAAGAGATTTAGCAACACGCTTGACAGCCCAGTTAATGTATGGCTTCCTAATCAAATTTTCAGCAGCAACCTGTGTTTTTGCAGTGAAAGTGAATCAAAATGCTAATAATAATAAAACAATGACGACGACAACACATGTTGCACTCCCAAAAGAAAAGAATGCACAGAAGGATCCAATGGAAAAACTACTGCAGCTGGAACCCATAGCAGAAAGGAGGTTCCTAAGAAAAAAATACTTCAAGTTGATTAGTAGCATCTCAATAAAGGAAGCTAAAGTAAGACATTTGTCTATAAATATGCAAGTTACAAAATCAAAATTACTTCAGAAAGTATAGTCTACAGATCTTCATACACGATACCTTTTTACAGAAATAATCAATCTCTTCACGAAGAAGACTGTGCATGGCAGATAAGGACGCCTTACGAGAGGGACAATTCAATTCAGTAGGTTGGACTGGGAAGGCAACATCTGGCTGTAACATAGATTTTATTGTCAAACATGAAAAACTAATGACTAAAGGACATAATGGACGTGGAGAACTTACATGTTCCTGATCACGAGTCAATTGGGAGATAGCAATCAAACGATCCTGCAATAGTGATCCTGGAACAGGCTGCATCATCGGAGTTCCAGCACGTTTGTCATTTTCCCACGACGCCCAGATAACCTCAGCACCATCTAGACAAATATGGGCTCCTGCAGAGGTATTTTCTTCATTGTGCCAACTTCTCATTCCCCAATTCCTCGGACTTGAGCTACCAGACCTAACAACAGGGAAGCCTCTGTGTTTCCTAGATTCTCCAACAGGAGAAGGTGGAGGTGGTCTAGGCGCCCGGGGAACACAAAGCACCACCGGTGATGGAGGCCGCTTGATCCGGGGAAAGTCCCATCTAGTAGAAGGAACACATGGGCTTGTGTGGTCCTGACTGATCTTGAATTCTGATCTCGATCCTTTCCTTGATATACTTGGAATAATAATTGGACGTAAAACAGGATATGGAAGTGAATCCCCTTTCACACCCTCAGTGCCAGAACCCGAATTATTCAAAGATGGTACTGGCTTTTCTTCTGGAGCTTCAATAATTGACAATGGGGATTGTAGCCCACTGGTATCATTTCCTTGCAAAGCATGAGCAAGGGACTGCTGACCAGGCCCCAAATTGTCAAAAGGTGAACAAAAAGGAGCAGCAGGTGGGGAGGCCACACCGCTTGCACTATGTGAACCAGACAAGCCACGCATGCCAACCATGTCATCAATAGCCTTATTCAGGTCAGCTTCATGCCACGCCCAGGAGCTATCCTCAGAGCTATGAGAAGGTGGATGAGAAAAGCTTGAACCAACATAATCAGATGTATTCCAGTACATTACTCCACCACCAAAAACTTGATTGTAATCTCTCCCAGAAATTTTATGTATATCAGACTCATCCTCTGACACCCAATAACTCTCATCATCCACCACCTCTAATGAATTTGTGAAGTCACTGAAGTCCAAAATATCCCCAGAATACTTCTTCTCGCTCTCATTGCCAGTTCTCTGCATTTTGCAAGCAGTTGCTCCTGCGCAGAATGGGGCCTGCAATCTTGACTTGTGTAAAGTATCAAAGTTTAAGGACACAGTTTGGCTAAATCTACTACAGCTTCTTACCATTGGGGGCCAGTCTAAGCTCATTGGGGGAGTTAGAGAGGGAAAAATCCGGTGACACCCACTCTCAGCTGATGCATTTATAGACCGATGACTTGCAGTTGCAGATAATAATGATTGAGGACTATGACCGGGCCAATTGTAGCCAACATCCAAATGCAATCGATCGGTAGCAGGTGGGAGATGTTGGGAATGAACAGATGGAAAATGAAGAGAAGATACACTAGGCCACTCATATGATGCACCCCCGATAAAGCTTGCACGTGCACGAACATAATATTTGCTACTTTCCTTCTGATTTGCCTCATATCCATTGTTCGTCTCAGCTAGAAATGATTTTGAAGGATCAGCTATCTGTGAAACAACTTCACTAATGAACTTTGCACTATGATGTTCAACCTCATCTTCAGGGAAAAATGTATCATATTTCTGTTCTGAACTAGCACTATCAGCTATCTTACTGCCTAAGGTATCCTCCGAATCCCCTCTTACAAAAGAAGTAACAGTGTTTGCAGTTGTTCCAGAGCAAGAGTTGATGTTGATTAGAACAGGATCCAAAGGGATTACTTCATGAGGCAAATCTTCATCCTTTAGAGAACAAGTCGAGAAGTCCTCAAATGCATCATCAGCCTCTAATTTGTTTGAATTCTGAGAACACTCAGTACATGTAGCATAAACAGTAGAATGAGGAACAAGATCTGATTGAATGCCTTGCATGTCAGTCTCATCCTTACTATTTTGGTACCCTGATTCTGACTGAACATTACCATTATCTAATAAACTAACTGAGGTAATGCCAGAGGTTGAAGACTCTGATAACTGCAGAGATTTTTCCACTTCATCTTGTATAGTACTGGATGGAGTTGGGGACTCCATAACGCCGCTTTCTGGATTTTCTACCATATGATTTTCTTTCCTGCACGATCTTTTGTTCTTGGCCCCTTTTCTCCTATTCCTTTTTCGGGCATCAACCTTGTGATCAGCAACAGCTGCATACTCCTGGATGGCATTAAAAGGATAAAATAGGGTTAAAGTGTCTACGAAGGTCAATTAAACCACATCCCAACTTGTGTTACTAGGGCCTCCGCAAGAATATTTTCGGGAGCAGAAATAGCAACAGATTCTACCTTCGCATGAGTCCCAGCAGTTGATATGCTCCCCTGAGGAGTAGCTTTGGAGTTACACTTCTCTGTATAAGTGGATCCATGCCCATGATCCTGGAAAATAAAAACCATCTGCAAAGATTAAAATTACAGTGCCTTAAAAGGGAGTTTGATGCAAGCCAACCACTTCAAAACCATAGGGTAGATATCACAGGATCTCGCAGTGGACTGACCCTCGACAACTTTGATGTGGAATTTGGCCTCTTCGAACTGCGACACTTTTTCTTTCCTTTCCGACAGCCTTGAGCCAAACTATCTTCAGTTTTACTCAGTGACTCATTCAATCTAGAATCTCCCATAAGTTCAACCTTTATGCACTCAGTGGAAAGTGACATGAGGAATCCACGTACTCTCCTCAATATACAATCAGAAATGGCATGCACAGAGCCTAGTGTACTAAAAAATAAAGTCTCGCTTTCACATTCAACATATTGAGAGGCTAATGCAATGCCACTAACCTCTTGAAGCACAAGCAAGTAATTTAAGAGGTTGTTCAACCTACAAAGTTTCCTACAGGATGAGACAGGCACAACACTCAAGAGACAGTCTGTACCAATAGAGCAGCATAATTCACTTGCCCTCTGACACAATGGAATAGAGCAATACCGTATTGGTGGTTTTGATCCAGTCTTTAAAGAAACAATTTCGTTGTTTAAGGCAGATGCTTGTCTTTCAATCATCCCCTTCACCTGATAATTCACCATGGCCAAATGTCAGTAGTTAAAAACATGTGCCAAATGGTATATCAATAACATTAGATAGGGAAGTGGCTTAGCTATCACAGGATAACCAAATAATTGATGGAATGTGCAACGCATCTAGAAAAGTAAATGTACCTTAATACTATAGAATCGAGAACAGAACACCCCTTTTCATTCTACTGATGCCCAGGGCAAACCCACAGCCATGTCCCACCTAAAATCATCGCCGACTTGCATCCTAACCCTCGGCATGTTATGCATCCTTGTGGGCCCACTGACTGAGATGGGGGCAGGTTCGGTAACAACCCCATAATGCCCAAGCGAGCAAATGACATTTGATCTGGACCCCTCTATCAGGCATGAGACACTTGATGATGAGTGGAGTCGATTCCACAAAATATCATTAACATCCACAAGGTGCATTGATGTTAGCCACATCCCTTCCCAAGGCTCCATAAAATTTATTGAATCGCAGATTATTCAAAAATGGCAATGTTAATGATCCTAGATCCAACATGTTTTCATAAAAAACACTTTTGGAAAAAAAAATCGATAAAACAAAAATAGACCTTCAGCTTAAGGTTATTAAATAATTTTCTATTCCAGAAAAAAAAGCCCCAGGTTTTACTTGTCATGGATCACAACTATAACCACATCTCAATTCTAACCTCTGAAATATCAGATCACAAGATCTGAATAGACCAATAAAATCAGAGACTGATATACGTCTTAAGTTTATAATGCAAGTGTATATCTGTTTGGGAAGATAGTTGTAATGTCCTCCTAGAGAGCCCATCGTTCCCCCCGTGAGAAGGGCGAACAGGGTCCCTCTGGGAGGGGGTCAGACGTTCTCTACAGGAGCTCCTCCTCCTACGGTGTGCTGGGGGTGTGGGAGGTCGGGACACAGGTGGAGGTTTTGTTCCTTGGGTCGTAGGAGCATGTACGCCAATGTTGTAAGAGGGTCTGGGCAGATCGGGAAAGTGGTTCTAGGGGTAGATGGAAGAGGGCGGTGGTGGCCAGCTCTGATAAGTTGGAGGAGAGGAAGGAACGGGTTCATAGATGCATGTGTGGTACTGTTATGCTGGGAGGAGCTTTCGATCATGGTCTCTTCAAGCTCCTATCAGACAGGTGGGAGGTGGTGCATTCCTGGCAGGCTTCATGGGTTTCCCAGACCTATTTCCTACTAGTATGTGCTGATCAGAAACAGGCCAAAAAGGTTGCCACTGTGGGTTCTCTGTTGGGACAGGACCTTCAAGTTTCAACTTAACCCTGTGGGAGACGCAGGATCGCCTGTACCCAATCCCAGAGGCCTCTTGGTTCAGGTTGAAGGTGTTTGGAGTTCCCCCGACTCTTTTCGATGAAGAACTGCTGGCACAAACACTAGCTGACTTCGCCTCATGATTACAGATAGAGAGTTGTTTTGCCGGAGGGCCCTATGTGCTGGCAGTCATAGTCGAGGCTTTGGTGAGTAGTCTGGAGGAGGCGCTGGAGGCAGGAGTTGACAGTAGGATTTACATCTTCAGGGTGGATGTCTCCAAAGTGCGACCTTAGTTAGGAGACTACAAAGGAGGAGAGCTGTAAGCAGCCAAATGGCTTGGAAGGAGGCTGTGTAAGAGTCCCAATTTTCCCTCTAATCAAGGGGAACAAGGAAGGTTCTATGTTGGAGGGGGGATTACCCCATGCTGGTGATGATATTGCTAGGGTCTTAGAGCAGGAGCAAGGTATGTAGAATTGGATCAGGACTGAGGATCGCCCGGTGTCGATCCGATCCAGATCGGGATCGGATCGGCCGATCCATTCGAAAAAGGCTGATCCTTGGATTGGCATGATATTTTAATTTTAAAAAAAAAATCATGGAAATTCAGGAAATTCAGAAAAATTGGAAAAGAAACTAAAAAAAGTGAAAATAACATACTAAGAATCACTTAGAATGGAATTACATCGATTTAGGTTGGTAATGGTCAATTGGGGTCTAGGATTAAATATATAACTAAAGTAAATAATCAAATTTTTAATGGCACAACAACATACAATAGAATAACATCAATTAATCCCTTCAATATTAGAAAATCTGATACATACTACATTATTAGATGGATAAATGGTATAAGTTCAAGATTTTGAGTTCATAGAATCGGACCTATATCGGACGATCCGGGCAAGATCAGCTCGATGGAAGCCGATTTTGGCCGATTCTGACCGATTCCAAGGTGATTCTGGCCCTTATTATTAATTATTTTTAATTTACTTTAAGGGATCGGATTCCCCCTTTGAAATCGAATTGCCACCCGTATATTCCAATCCAGATCGGAATCGGCCAATTCTGCGAACCATGAGCAGGAGGTAGTACCTGAAATGCCTCTTCCAAGAAGTGGCGGAGGAAGAGGTGACCTAGATCAGGAAGAGGTAAACGAGATTATAGCTAGGGTGGAGAGACTCATGGAGGAGCAAGCTAAGAGGTGGCTGACAAGATAGGAGTGTCGTTTGAAGGTGTAGAAAAGGACATTAGGGCAGTGTTCCATAGAATGCAAAATAGGTGGCAGTTGGGTGTAGCCAAAGGTGTTAAGGGGGGAAGTCAGTTAGGAGCATGGTTGGCAGTACCGGCCGGTACGCACTGGTATCGGCCGGCACCGGTACCGGTACAGCCTGAAATGGCTAGTACCGGTAAAAAAAAAATTACTATACCGGGCTGGTACCGGCCCGGTACCCATGAAATCACATCCCCTCTCACATAATCAGATATGTGAGAACGGTGCTGGGTTTTTGGAGGGAAAGGGAAAGAGGGGAAGGCGGAGAAGTTGCCGCCGCTGCCGCTGCAGCCCGCTGCCGGAGACATTTTGGTCATTTTGGATGGAAGAAAAAAAGGTATGATATATATTTAAAATATTTATATTGTTTTTAAGTTGTTAACTAATTATTAAATCATTTACGTTCGTTTTCTTAGTGAAATAAACAACCCCCAACTTTAAATCATAATTAGCGGTTAAAAATTGGGACTTTTGTCTAATTACTTAAATTAAACATCAATTGAAGCTTAATTAAGCTTCATTACATATTTTAAAGTAAGAACATGCTGTGAATTGCGTTGATTGAAAGTTAATTAGGAAAAATCCCAATTTTGACCATAATTAGTGGTTAATTATTGAGCATTTTCTCTAATTCCTTCAATTAAACATCAATTGAAGTTTAATTAAACTTCATTGCATATTTTAAAGTAGGAACATGCTATGAATTGCGTTGATTGAAAGTTAATTAGGGAAAAATCACAATTTTGACCTTAATTAGTGGTTAACTATTGGGCATTTTGTCTAATTACTTCAATTAAACATCAATTGAAGCTTAATTAAGCTTTATTGCATATTTACCTCCTCCTTCACATGAGCATCAGAGTCAGACAGAACATGTGCCTTTATTTGCACCTAATACTGAGCATAAGCATGCTAGACACTCAGAATCAGATAGCAGGCCTGACACTCCTAAAATGATTGGGCCACCATCATTTGAGAAGAAGTACATCTACACTTGAGAGGGCTAATCAGACTACCAGAGACGAACCTGCGATTAATGAGATGAAGCAAATTTATGTGAGACATACACCACGAAGAAAAGGAATATTGGATCGGCTGAACTTGCAAAAGGATCTAAAAAGAAAAGAAAGCCAGCAAAAATAAGCATCACAAAAGAAAAAATCAAGTAATGTCAAGAGGAAGTTAATTGTTGATTATGATCAAGATAATGATGATGATGATGATGATGATGATGATGATGGGACACAGTCTCCTAGTGATGATGTTGGTGCAGCTACAGGTACTACTATCGGGGGCGGAGTGTATGCACCTTCTTTCTCCTTGCATATTGACCCTGGGAGAGGACAGTATGAAAGTCAAGGACATTATAATTCACAAGGTCAGTATGGACAGCAGTCAGGTTATGGAAGTGGCAACAAGAAACAGGCATGTATAGTTGGGAGATCGAGTAGAGTATGAAGGCTTTTAATTCCATCCACCCAGTAGTAGTTATGCGTCAGAGTCTTCTTCTAATCCTCAAGCTGCTTCTTTACATCCTGATTATGCAATTTTATCAAGTCAACAAGTGTATATTCCAAGAGGGATTCAAAGAGGGATGCACGACTTGGCTGCATCATCGTTGTTATGGTGAATATAGGAAACATATGTAACTTTATTATGGATACCAGCAACAGCAACCGGAGGATAAATCAGAAGGATCTACAGGTTATTATCCATATTAGTAATACTCACTTATGTTTTTCATAGGTAAGGATCGTTTGATTTCATTATCATTTATTATTTGTAAATGTTTAGTACATTAGCATAATATTTTTCATATTTAATATGTATCAAAATAGTCATTTAGTATGTGTTACGTGTACTTCTTTGTCTTAACCCACCTTTGTCACACTCAACACATATCTAATTAATTATTTACATTTTTTTTTATTTTTTCTGATTTTTTCGGACCCTTTTATACCCGTACCGGCCGGCACCGGTACCGATACTGCCATCCATGGTTAGGAGGGAGGAAAAGGAAGAGGGGAGATCAAAGGGAGGGGACAATTGAGACGGTTTCCTGTGAAGATTGTCTGATGGAATATTAGTTGGGTTCAGAGCCAGGGAGAAGAAGGTGGTGGTAAAGGAGCTGGTTAGGAGATGTAGAATTGATATCTTATGTATTCAAGAGACAAAGTTAGAAGATGAGTGTAAAGACGTTAGGACATTTCAAGGAGGGGCAAAGCTGTCATGAGGGGGTGGTTCCACCAACAGTGGGTAGAGCTAGAGGTATCATGGTGTTGTGGAATAAGTGTGTGGTGAACTTGGATAGACAAGTGGGGAGGTATGCTATTTTAGTATCCTTCAAGAGCATGGAGGATGGTGTTGAGCGGGACTTCACCAATGTTTATGGCCCTCAAGAGAGGGAGGAGAAGAAGGCCCTATGGGAAGAGCCTATGCTTTGACACAGACAACCTAGAAGGCCCTGGTGTGTGTGGATAAGGACTTCAATGCTACTTTATGTGTAGAGGAGAGATCAGATGGGGTTTCCCACCTGGGACCCATGGAGGACTTCCAGGACTTCTTCCAACAGGTTGTCTTGATCGATGTTTACACTAATAATGCCTTCTTCACATGATCCAACCTTAGGATGTAGCCCACTTGCTCTAGGTTAGATAGATTTCTAGTCTACACTGATTGGGAGGAGCACTTTCCCAACCTTTAATCTTCCTATCTCCAGAGGACTGTTTCAGATCATAAGCATATCTTATTGAATTCCAACTATAGATTTCAGAGGAAGTCTCTACTTGGATTGGAGAGATTTTGGCTTCAGGAGGAGGGCTTTATGAAGATGGTTTCTCAGGTGTGGACTTCATGCAGTTGGTATGGATCGGCTATGACTACTCTAGTTTGTTATCTAAGATCTTTGGCTTGACTGCTCGAGTACCCAAAAAGTGCAGTGCTAGGAATAGTCTTCTTGGGAAAGAAGAGAAGGAATAAATATTAGTTCAGCTTCAGGGTCTGGATGCCTTAAAGGAGGCAGGACTTCTAGATGAAGATGACATAAATAAGAGGGACAAGCTCATATCTCAATTCCAAGATATCATGTTTAAGGAGGAGATCCATTGGAAATAGAGGTCTAAAGACAGATGGGTCAAAAAAGGTGATGGAACATAGTTAAACACGGAACGGGAATAATACGGCAAAAATACGTTCATATATAATCCGGCACTCATATCTAAAGGTACGGTCAAAGATTTGGTCAAACATTCAGGCAATTCAAAAGTTCGGTACAGCATATGTATTGTGTATTATACGTCAACCCTTGAAAAATATAGATAGTGTAATATGGAGTAACAGAAAACAATAACATTTATGTGGATCATGCAAATCAATATATTATCTACTCACATGATTTAAAGTCATTTTACATAACATAAGATAAGAGAAAATATGGAATAACAGAAAACATAGGGATACCCAATGCATAGAGATTACTACAAAAAAGCAAAAAAAATGCACACAAACAGATGATACCCAATGCATAGAGCCATTTTTTTGTACCAAAAGCACCAACTTATTAGACAATTAATACAATATAATTTGCAAGATCAATTGAACCCGTTTTTTTGCTTCAAAATCTGATCTTGAACAAATGGAGAGCTAGCGGGCGGGTGGGAAACTTAAGTTGCAGGCTGTGTGTCCATGCACTTGGCACTTTTAGTGCAGTTGGCTTTCAGACTTTGGCTTCTAGACCTCTTTGATAGCGATAACAATGAGGAAGGTTAAAAGTCCCAAAACAACCCCAACAAAATTGGGAGAATCATTGTTCTTCCCTGCCACACGCCACATAATAATTCCCAGACAATAGAGCAAAAGAAATAAGACTACAATAAAAGAAAGATGTGCGATATACTGATCCGAGGGCAGTGATGGGGCTGGCCGGTGGCTTGAAGAGGAACAGTGGGCTGGAGGGTCGCAGACATGGATGGCAGTACCGGCACGTACCGGTATAGGCTAGGACCGGTACCAGTTCAGCCAATAATGGCCGACACTGTTTTTTTTTTTTTTAAAAAAAAAAAAACATTGTACCGGGCAGGTACCGAACCGGTACGCCCATGAAGTTTCACTTTCCCCTCTCACATAAACAGATCTGTAAGAGGGGAAGGCCGTTTTTGGCAATGGGAGGGGAAGGGAAGGAGGGGAAGGAGCCGCCGCCGCCGCTGGAGACGTTTTCACCATTTTGGGTGGGAAAAAAAATAAGGTATGATATATATTTTAAATCTAGTTATTATTTTACAGTTGTTAACTAATTCTTAGATTTTTTACGTTCATTTTCTTAGCAAAATAGACAACTCCCAATTTTGACCCTAATTAGCAGTTAAAAATTGTGACTTTTGTCTAATTACTTAAATTAAACATCAATTAAAATCTAATTAAACTTCATTGGATATTTTAAACTAAAAGCATGCTGTGAATTGCGTTGATCGACGGTTAATTAGGAAAAACCCCCAATTTTAACCCTAATTAGCGGTTAAAAATTGAGGCTTTTGTCTAATTACTTAAATTAAACATCAATTGAAGCCTAATTAAAATTCATTGCATATTTTAAACTAGGAGCATACTGTGAATTACATTGATCGACGGTTAATTAGGGAAAACCCACAATTTTGACCCTAATTAGTAGTTAAAAAGTAAGACTTTTGTCTAATTACTTAATTAAAGATCAATTGAAACCTAATTAAGCTTCATTGCATATTTTAAACCAGGAGCATGCTGTGAATTGCGTTGATCGACGGTTAATTAGAAAAAATCCACAATTTTGACCCTAATTAGCGGTTAAAAATTGGAGCTTTTGTCTAATTATTTAAATTAAATATCAATTGAAGCCTAATTAAACTTCATTGCATATTTTAAACTAGGAGCATGTTATGAATTGCATTGATTGACCGTTAATTAGGGAAAACCGTCAATTTTGACTCTAATTAGCGGTTAAAAATTAAGACTTTTGTCTAATTACTTAAATTATACATCAATACAAACCTAGTTAAGCTTCATTACATATTTTAAACTAGGAGTATGCTGTGAATTGCGTTAATCGACGGTTAATTAGGAAAAACCCACAATTTTGACCCTAATTAGCGGTTAAAAATTAGAGCTTTTGTCTAATTACTTAAATTATACATCAATTTAAGCTTAATTACGCTTCATTGTATATTTTAAACTATGAGCATAATAAAAAATAGTCTTATATTTGTTTCTAATTACTTTTTTCTTTCTTGTTGTAGGATCATGGCTGAAAAGCAAGAGCAGGACTCAGGGTGGGCCCATATCACCTTAGTTAATACTGCAAAGAGAAGAGTGAAATGCAAATATTGTGGCAAAGAGTAGGTGGTGGAATCACTCGAGAAAAAGAACATTTAGCAGGGAAGACAGGACAGGTGATAAGGTGTACTGTCTGTCCCCAACAAGTCGCCAACGAGATGCTTGAATTGTTGCGTGGCCGGAAAGTACAAAATGAGCAAAAGAATGAAGAGGAGGTTGAACTCCAAAACGAGATTTCAGGTAGACATAATAGAAAAGACAAAGGGATGTATATTGGGGTCAGTGACATTTCTATACGTGAGAGACAAAGGGCGGAACAAATTGTAAACTCTAGTGATGATGATGATGATAAAGATCCTGAGATGGTTGCTGCTAAAAGAGAGAGTTTGTGGCATCAAGAAGAAGACGAAGCCCAAAGGAGAGGTGATGGACCATCAACAAGAGGCACAAGTCAACCTACAGGCCAAGTGGGTCCTATGGACAGTTATCTTTTTAGAAGACAACCTTCTACTCAGCCAAAAATCAAGCAAGTAATGAGAGGAGTAAAAAAGTCAGCTGAAGCGGTAGGACATGCTTTTAAAAGCATCTGTAAATGGTTTTTGCATGCAGGTGTTTCCTCACATGTTGCTCAGTCTTCTTATTTTCAGCCTATGATTGATGCAATCGCAGATCATTGTCGTGAATTCAAAGCCCCCCACATGTCGAGACATATATGGACGTGGGCTTGATGGAGAATATGAGGAGCTTCAACAGTGGGTTGAAAGTTTTAAAACTGTTTGGAAGGAGAAAGGATGCACAATTATGTGCGATAACTGGACTGGTACCACGAAGAAGTATATGATTAATTTCCTTGTTTATTGAGCTGAATGGACAGTTTTTATGAAATGTGTTGATACATCAAACTATTCAAAGAACGTTAAATATTTATTTGGTTTGATGGATCAGATTGTGCAGAAAATTGGAGAGGAAAATGTTGTCCAGGTGGTCACTGATAATGAACCAAGTTATAAGACTGCAGAAAAGAAGTTAATGGACAAGCGCAAACACCTTTATTGGGTTACATATGCAGCGCATAATCTGAACTTGATGCTTGAAGACATTGGTAAGGACTCGACTGTCAGCAAGACAGTAAAGAGAGTACAAAAAATTACCCAATTATTTATAGTAATCCTAGAATCTTGAACATGTTCAGAAAAAAGACATCTGGGGGCCAAGATCTCATTCGTGTTGGACCTACAAGATTTGCATTTAATTTTATTTCTTTAGAATCTTTGCACAAATTCAAGAATGAGATCAAAGGGTTTATGTATAATAAGGAGTTCTTGGAGTATATGCGGACCACCTCCAATGAATCTAAATGTGAACATGTGGAAGTGGAAAAAATCATAGACAACAAAAAATTTTGGAGTAATATGCAGACTTATCTGAAGTTGGTAGAACCTCTCGTACATGTCTTAAAATTAGTGGATGGGGATGATAAGAATTACAATGGATATTTGTACAAGGCAATTGACATTACTAAAGTGCACATCAAGAACGCATTTCCCAATACTTATATGAAGTGGTGGGACCTTATTGATCTCAGATGGGAAAGCACATTACACCACGACTTGCATGTAGCTGGTAAGTAAAGTCCTATACTGTTATATGTGAGATTATTTATTAAATTGTTATTTAGTAATTATCCACCTAAATGCATGTTATTTTTTAAATCATCGAGTAATGTACAGTCGTCAAGTACACATTGATGGAGAGGTGATCTAAGACACACTGAATGTGATTACACGTTTGTCGATGACAATAGAAGATAGAATTGAGGCAGAGAGACGTGTTTATCTCTTATATGAAGAATTAACTTTAAGATATATCCAATTACTTGTATTTTCAAGAATCCATGAATTATATTAATTGTTAATTCCATCTTCGTAGATGGAGGCTTATAGGCTAAAGATGGAGACATATAATGAAGACCTTGTACAAATTGCCGTAGAGAAAGTGAGCCCAGGTATACTTAGTGATCACATTGTTGTCATATGTGCATAAGAAAGAAGAACATACATTGAATATTTTTTTTGTTTTTTACTGATGGCACAACTAAGTGGTAGATAATGATGTACAACAGAGATAGGTGTTATAATCCCTTGACTTTCGTTGCAGTGAGGGTTTTGAGTCAGACGACATCGGCAAGCCAATGTAAAAGAAATTGGAGCACGTTTAGCCTTATACTCTTAAAAATTCGTAACCGGTTAAAGACTGAACGATTGGACAAATTGGTGTACTGCCATTACAATATGAGATTGAGGATCAAAAACATCCGGTTGAGACAACAATTGAGGGAGAAACGAGCTGTAGGGCAGGCAAAAGATGTTGTTGGCCAAATTAATGTGGAAGACTTATTTGATGATGATAATCCCTTGCAGACTTGGGTTGAGATACGAGCAACTGTCAATTAGCCAGTTTTTGATCCTAATGATATAGAATGGGCAGAGGGCATACTTGATGGAGCTGTTGCTAGCAAGGTTCAAAAACTCGGCTCGGATCGGCACGGATCGGCCGAGTCGGACAGGTTTTTGGCCGACCGTGCCGATCCCGGATTTCCTGGCCGAGTCCAGGACTCGGATCGGCCGGTCCAAGCCGGATCGGGCGATCCGGGACCGGATCGGGCCGGGTCGGCTCGGATCGGGCCGACCCGGCCCCCAACGGCTAGTTTGACTAGCCATTGGGGGTCAAGCTAGCCGTTGCTGGCCGTTCCCAAACGGCCAGCAACGGCTAGTTTGGGCCTTGGGGGTCTATTTAAACCCCCCCAAGGCCCTCCTAAGGCTCCACAAATGCCCTTTGAGCCTCCTAACATTCTTGCTCTCTCTCCCTCATAGAATTATCTCTCCATCTCTCCCACGAGGTCACTTCTAGTCTACTACAAGCTCCGCGATCTCTCATCTTCTTGTGCTGTGAAGGAATGGCATCTCAAGGTGCTGCTGAGCGGTCATCTGAGAATCCTCCTAGTGCTGATCTTGCTTGGGGTCATTGCACACCGGTGGACATGGGCCAAAGAAAGGTACAATGCAAAGGAATAGATTGAAGTCGAGCCGTCTAGAGAAGCTCGTATTCTGTCATTATAACATGAGGTTGAAGCTAAAGAATCTGGAGCTCGTAAGGAACCTTCAAAGGCAGGAGAAAGAGAGAATTTCCGGACAAGCCACAGAGACGACACATGCAGAAGAACCCATAGACTTGGATGAGCTGTTCGAGGAGCAACATCCACTAAATGCATGGGTTGATTCAAGCACCTCAAATGAGCCTGAATTCAACCCAAATGATCGGGAATAGGCGGAAGGTGAGTTAGATAATGTTCCATTACTTACTGATTTTCAACCTCCTTCTCCAAAACGTCAGAAGAAGAGCAAAAAACAAGTATCAAGCAGAAGGAAGAGTGGTACTGGAATTCAAATTGCTGATCTGGAGACTATCGAGGAAGATGATGAAACGCCAGAACCAAGTGATGAGGTCCAATATCAAACCTCAAATGACTCGACATCAAAGACGAGCTCCAACAGTTCTGAGGATGGCGGAGATGCTACCAGTGCCCCAGCCCCAGCTCCACCAATTCAATTCACTGGAGAAGAAGAATTCACACATGCTACCCAAGATGAACATCATGGTAGCAGAGGAGGACGTGAAGAATCTTCCATTCAAACATTCAGCATATCAAGGAGGAAGGACAAAGGTAAAGCTCCTCAGGAATATCAGGAGCAACTATCAGATGCAACATCATATAGTCAGCCTACTGGATATGTAGTTTACCCTCCTCAACATTCTGATACATCCGACTATTCAGGGGGTTGTCTAGAATATCCACAGTTTTCAGTCATTTATACCAATACGGATGACTATAGCCGGTATGTGATGCAGTATGAACAATACTACCATAGCTATATGTCATGGGCTGAGTATGTTAGCCATATGTTCATTCAGTATAATGTACGTTTGGAATAAATGTAAGTTCATAATCATATATGTAAGTTTATTCAAGGTTTTTTTGTCCAACAACATCTTATGTACTTCAAATCAATGTATTTCAACACAATTATGCATTAGACTTGTGTTTTATATTTTTTCCACATTTTTTCATATTTGTTTCTATTTTTTTCTGCTATCCGAACCAGCCGAGCCTGACTCAACCAGGATCGGCCGGGATCGGACTGACTAGGATCGGAATCGGCCGATCCGATCGGTTTGGGACCGGCCGATCCGAGCCCCGATCCCGGGTTTCTTAACCTTGGTTGCTAGATATCTAGAATTAAGAACCTCAAAACGACAAAAAGAAAATCCACCTCCTCCTTCATATGAGCATCAGAGTTAAACTGAGCATGTGCCTTTATTTGCATCTGATACTGAGCTTGAGCCTGTTAGACACTCAGAATCAGATAGTAAGCCAGTCACTCTTAGAATGGTTGGGCCACCATCGTTCTTGAGAAAGAGTACATCTACACTTGAGATGGCTAATCTGGCTGCCAGAAACGATCCTGCGATTGATTAGATGAAGCAAATTTATGTGAGACATACACCACGAGGAAAAAGATTATTGGATCGGGTCAACTTGTAAAAAGATCTAGAAAGAAAACAAAGCCAGCAAAAACATGCATCACAAAAGAAAAAATCAAGTAATGTCAAGAGGAAGTTAATTATTGATTATGATCAAGATGATGATGATGATCATGGGACACAGTCTCCTACTGATGATGCTGGTGCAGCTGCAGGTGCTACTACCGGGGACGGAGTGTATGCACCTTCTTTCTCCTTGTATATTGACACTGGAAGAGGACAACATGAAAGTCAAGGAGATTATGGTTCACAAAGGTCAGTATGGACAGCAGTCAGATTATGGAGGTGGCCAACAAGAAGCAGGCATGTATAGCTGGGGAGATCGAGTATAGTATGAAGGCTTTCGATTCCATCCACCCAGTAGCAGTTATGCGTCAGGATCTTCTTCTTATCCTCATGTTGCTTCTTTGCATGATGATTCTGGAATTTCATCAAGTCAACAAACGTATACTCCAAGAGGGATGCACGACTTGACTGCATCATTGTTTAGTTATGGTGAATATAGGGAACATATGCAACCTTATAATGAATACCAGCAACAGCAACCAGATGATGAATCACAAAGATCTATGGGTTATTATCTATATTAGTATACTCACTCATGTTTTTCATAGGTAAAGATCGTTTGATTTCGTTAACATTTATTATTTGTAAATGTTTAGTACATTAGCATAATATTTTTCATGTTTACTCTGTATGAAAATAGTCATTTAGTATGTGTTACGTGTACTTCTTTGTCTTAACCTACCTTTGTCACACTCAACACATATCTAATTAATTATTTGCATTTTTTCTGATTTTTTCGATTTTATTTTTATTTTTTCTGATTGTTTTCCTGATTTTTTCTGATTTTTTTTTTGCCCTTTTAGGCCCGTACTGGCCGGTACGGCCAGTACCGGTACCGGTACTACCATCCTTGGTCGCAGATCGCCAAAGAGGACCCAGAGAAGCAGCAGCGACATGGGGGTTGCCGGCACGCCGCTGGGAAAGGGGCAGCACGACGATTGGGCTGGCTGGCACCTGGCACCTGGCCGCAGGCTGGAGAGGAGCGGCAGCGGAAATCGGGTCTCGGCGGCAGGGAGAGGAGCAATGGCGGCTATGGGATCGCCGGCAGTGGGAGAGTAGCAGCAGCTTGGAGAGAACCAGTGCGGCTATGGGATCGCAGGTGGCTGGGAGAGGAGCAGCGGCGATCCGGCTCACTGGCCGCGTCCCACAAGCGGCGATCGGGTGGCCGGCGGCTGGAGGTGGCAATGGGATCTCCTGTGGCTGGAAGAGGAGCAGCAGCAGCGTGAGCTTAGAGGCGGAAGGGGAGGGCACAGGGGCTTCCCAAGTTGGCAACAAACGGGTGATAGAGACCCTAGGACTTGGTTTTTCACATTTGCATATAAACTCGTTTAATACATGCATTTAATACGTTTACCCGTATAATACCCATTTAATACGCCAACCATGTAAAAGATGCGTATAAAACCATATCTTTCCCAATCGGATGGTGTACGTGCCTTTTTTGGTTTCATACATACGCGCATGTATTGAACATGTATCATACGCGTATTAACTAACTACGGACAGGAATACTACAGCTTTTCCACAGCATAGCTTCAAGGAGGTTGAGGAAGAACCACATAGGTAGCCTGAGATCTGATAAGCAAACTATCTCACAAATGGATGAGTTGGCTAGGTATAATTTTTTCTTTCCATGCAAGGACATCCAAAGGCCTTCCATTGTTGAGGATGTTCTCCCTTCTTTGTTGGAAGAGAAAAGACTCCTCATTTCAGCCCCTTTTTCTTTAGAGATGGTGAAGACTACTATGTTCTCCCTACATGGATAAGGCTCCGGGCCCCGCTGGATTTCTTTTTGTTGTTCTACCAATACTATTGGGGGTGATCCATACTCTCTTGCATCAGACAGTGTTGGAATTTCAAAAGGGGATGGCTCACTTCATAGACATAACCAAGACCATCATAGTTCTCATGCCCAAAAGGGAAGGGGCTGAATCTTTGGCAGACTTTAGGCCAATCGGCCTCCTCAATGGCTTTACATAAGATCATCTCTAAACTGCTGTCCTCTACATTGGAGAAGGTTATGATAGTTTGACTAGTGTCACTTAAACTGCCTCCAGCGAAGAGAGAATATTCAGGAAGATTTTTCTTTTTTTTTCTTTTTTGGTTGTTGCTCAGCAGTGCCTTCATGTCATGACGATTCACAAGAAAAGGAAAGTAGTGATCAAGGTGGATTTTGAGAAGGCACATGACAAAGTGAACTGAAGTTGTTTGTTTGACATCTTACTCAAGATGAGATTCCGGGAGCAATGAGTAACTTGGATCAAAGCTTGTGTTTCTTCTGCTTCCTTCTCTATTTTGGCTAATGGAGTATCTACACCTTTCTTCCTTAGTGGCAGAGGGTTTCGGTAGGGGATCCTCTCCCCACTCCCCTTGTTTGTTCTTGTTGCTTATGTCCTCGATCACCTTTGGTAGAGAGTGGAGGAGCCAGGTCTAAGGGTGTTCACAGTTTAGAGAAATTTTAAAGAATCCAAACCAAACCAAATACTTTTGAAACCAAATCAAACCAAACCAAACCAATTCAGTTTGGTTTGGTTTGGTTTAG
Source organism: Zantedeschia hybrid cultivar (assembly GCA_030544215.1). Classification (NCBI taxonomy): domain Eukaryota; kingdom Viridiplantae; phylum Streptophyta; class Magnoliopsida; order Alismatales; family Araceae; genus Zantedeschia; species Zantedeschia hybrid cultivar. The sequence continues at coordinate 77,345,200 of JARZZO010000006.1, read as the reverse complement.
CCATCATAATGAGACCTCATCCCTCAAATAAGTGTTCAACAATTTGACGATTCACAATTTATATAATAAGTGAATATTCCTTATAAAAAAAGATTAGATATACTATTCAGTTATTCTAATTAACCTTCTAATGGATGGCCTAGCCTTATAATGATGAAAGAAAAACCAAAACTTTTTAGACTTCAAACCAAATTAGTAGGTTCAGTTTAATTTTTCGATTTGAACCAAATAGTGAACACCCCTAAGCAGGTCTATTACGTGGTTTTCAAGCTAGGGCAATAAGTAGGGCAGCATCTCATCTCCAATATGTTGATGCTACTATTCTCTTCTTGGAGACAAAAAAGGAACAGTTAATTATAGCTAAATTGGTCCTAGAGTTCGTGCATGAAGTTATTGGTCTAAAGTGAACTTTCAGAAGAGTGTACTTATTGGCATCAACATGATAGATGAAGAGTTGAGTAGAGCTGCCAACATCTTGGATTGTCAGATTGGTTCATCATGTGTTGTATCCAAGGTTGGTCGTATCCTTGACCCGTATTGGATTGTATCTTCCCAGATACCGTACGATACCGATCTGACTCGGGCCAACTCGATCAGACTCGCACGAGTCAAGCCAATGAGTTTGTTAAAATTAATGAGTTTAAGTCACATTTTAGAGAAATGTATCCTATTAATTGATATAAAAAGAATAATTAACTTATCAAATAGAAAAAATTCAACTTAACACATTCCGTTAAGCATTGAGTCAACACGATCCGATCCGACTTGGTGCGTATCAACAGATCGGGTCGGCCCAAATATGAGTCGACTCGTACGACTCGGCCCGATCCGGTACAATCATGGTTGGCAGTATCGACCGATACCGATACGTATCAACCGCTACGTAGCGGTATCGGCCTGGTCTGATATGATACTTTTAAATGAGTATCAGCCGATACTGGCAGATATTGGGCCAGCATTGGTACCCTCCGACACCGGTACTGCCATCCATGGGTACGATACGGCAAACCATGGTTATATCTGGGACTCCCTCTTTCACCGACCTTCGTCAGATGTGGAGATTGGCAACTGTTTATCCACATATTTCAGTCTTGTCCAGCAAAAGACACCAAGAAGTTGTGCAATCTATGAGCTCTCCAAGACAGCAACAAGGAACAGGACTGTGCATTAGCACAATACCAGAACTTGCCCCATTCTAGAACTCTATTAAACATAAAAGTGACAAGATTGCCCAAGACTTAGACTCCTTCCTGAATATTCTCAAGCTACATTCTCCCCAAATGGACCAAAGAGTAGCATGGAGAACTAGCCACCACAGCTTGCGGTCATCCTTATCCACCCACTTCCTCCATCCCGTAACAAGAGCCTCAATAAAAGCTAACAGGGAGTGCTCACAGTTGAGTCTCTTGAAATAGCAACTTTCACACCCCTACAAAGAAAGGGCATCCAAAGAGAAGATACTCAAGAGTCTCATCCGACTACAAAGAGAACAAGTAGTGTTCACTCCTTTCAAAAAAGCAGCAATCTTGTCACATGTAGGGAGTCTACCATGGATGATTCTCCATACCAAAATTTGAACTTTCAAGGGGCTTCTAGTCTTCCAAACCTCTTTTTGGAAAGGGAAGCAAACCCCAGTATCACAGATAAGCTTATATGCCGACCTGACGGAGTAGCTTCCAGACTTGTCCCTCTCCACTTCCAAGAATCCCCTACATCTGAGTCAATAGAGCAGCCTTGGTGGAGAAGGAGGAGTTTGGCCACCTGTAGAAACTTAGCATCTTACATATTTCTACAAAAAATAGGGCTCCAACCTCCTGAGTCCCACATCTGAACAACCACGGCTTCTGGGGAGGCTGAGATCCTGAAAAGGAGAGGGAACTTCTCACATAGAGGGACCCCATTTGTCTTTCCAAATAGCAAAGACTGCCAATTTCCTAAACAATGTGGAGTCCCTACAGAGTCCCACATCTGCAGCTTGTAAGATACCCTTCCATAGATATGAAATACCATGAGTGGAGTGTGGAGAGAGGTCCCAAAATCTTGAATGGCTGTAATATTTTTGCTTTATCATGTCAGCCCAAATAGGATTACCCAGAAAGCCATGCTGCCAAAGCCATTTACACAGAATAGCTAAGTTGAAGTCTTTGATATGTTTGATACCAAGTCCTCCTTTGTTCTTGTCCGTAGAAATCTTTGACCAGAGAATATCATGCCAACCTCAAGTCGGATCCGTGCACAAAGAACCTTCATCTCAAGGCATCAAGTTTCTTTGCCACAGATATGGGCACCCGACAGAGGGACAAGTAATAAATAGGTAGACTATCCAGAGCTGATTGACAAAGCACCAATCACAAAAGTTTTCCTTTCCAACCAGCAAGCTTGACTTCAAATAAATGCATAAGCCTGCGCCAATTGGAGCACCGCATAGCACTAGGAGATACGGGGAGACCAAGGAGGCAGCCCTATAAAGAGATCCAAGGTCCACATTGATGCCTACCAAAAGGCTCTTCTTAAAATTAACCATCAATCCGATGACATCCTCCAATATCTGCAGCATCTGTCTAATCACACACAGTTGTCTAATAGAGGAAGGAACCAGGAGGATGTTCTAATTTGATTCTTAGGGATCTCTTTACTGGAAGTGGCAGGCTTTGCAGAACTGCTTGGTGAATTTACTGCTGTAGACAACCTTTTCGTCGGGAGGAATGGATGCTGTCTGCGCCCTGCGCCACCTACCACGTGGGAAGGCTAGCATGTAGGCCGGTGAAGCTCATCTGCAGCAAGTCCCGCTGGCTGTTACCTTCGCCTTGCTCTTTCCTGCCTATAAACACAGAAAGGGTTATGGCATTTGCAGGTTCCTTTCAATTCCTTGTGTAGGCTGTGCACAACCTGGGATGCCAGAATGAAAATGGCAGTTTGCCAGGCCACATTAGTTGAAGATTCAAATTTACCATTAGAAATTTCTCAAAAAGCATCTGAAAATGGTGCTTCTGGAGAGACTTGATTGACTTTTCCCCCTACCGTTACCGCCGTTCTACCCCTGATATCATCATCCATTATCTAATTCCCTGGCCCACTAGTTCCAGACCAATCCAGCACGTTCAGATCCAAGCTTTCACGTAGCATCTCGATCTGACTCCTGATTTGACTGAGGTGGTACACCCAGATCAGTCATCTTCTTCCTTGAGCCGTCCCATTGCATATCTTTTGATGTCGTTTAGTTATTATAAGCTTCAACCACCTCCATATTAGTCCATAAATTCCACGGTGTTTCTTTGACCAACAAAGAGATCCAAAAAGATACCTGCTCTATATGAGCTTCATGCACCATGAAATTGACAGACAATCTTCCAATTCTACCTATATGCAAGCAAACTCCAGATATTCCCATTGGCTGGTTCTGTGATCTATTTCCAGTAGGGTGCCAAAAGTTGAGGTAATAATTTCCACTTATCTTTTACATGAAGTTCTCATGAGGACTCGAGGGGCAGTGGAGGAAGAATGGCAAGAGGTAAGGAGGAGCGGTAGATCTGATTCTTGGGTTGAAGGTGAATTCTTCACATCCTTCTCTTCCAGTGGGATTGATGCCTGTCTTAGATGTTTACAGAAAGGGCATTGGACTAAGAACTATAGCCTGTAGGGAAGCTGTCAGGTGTATTATTACCTGTAATGGAGTAGGTCATAGGAGTTTCAACTGTAAGATGATTGATTCCCATTATCATGGTCAGAAGTATGAGCCTGTGTCTGGTACTCCTCCTCCTCCAGCTCCAGCAGTTCAGCCAGTCTCTTCTCGCAATCTTTGAAATCCCCTGGTCTCCAGCTGTTGAGGAATCATGTGCCTTGTTAAGAGATTGCCTGATGATGACGGTCTTTGTTAATGGAAAGAAAGATGGTGCAGAGGCTTATTCATTCAAACAGATTTTGCAAAACATGTTGGAAGAAGAGTGGCAGGGCCGGAATGCGTGGCAGATTAAGCAATTTGAGGGTAGCTCTTTCCTGACTGATTAGCTCTCCTATGAAGGGTTGAGAAACTGCTCTTTCAAGGAAGTCATTATCCAAGGGAGACTTTAAGGTGGTCATCACTTGGGAGGTTGATTCTGTTACAAAGCCTGCCTCAGAGGGGAAGAAGTTCTGGTGCTGGATTAAGGAGCTGCCACTCCATGTTTGGAACATCGATACGTTCCACAGCCTTTTGGGTAAGAATAGGGGGAAGGTGCTTCTGGATATCCATCTCCGCAAAGGCCTCTTCTTCTTCTTCTTTTGCTGCATTTTCGCTTGTTTAATCTCTTCCCATACAATCTAAAAGAGCAGACTGGACATGGGCAGAGGTTACAGTGGTGTATAAATCCTTTAGACAAGCTAAGATATCCATTCCAAAGGCCAAGAAGACGAGATGGTTCAGAAGGGGAAGACAGGGGTAACAAAAGTTGCCTTCATTGGTTCCAAGGGAACCTAAGGTTGTCCGAGTTCAACTTAGAGTGCCCAGAATGCTCCGAGTTTGAGTTTGGATGCACTGAGTCGTTGACCAAAGATCAGAGGAAGTCCTAGTCTTCGGGACAATAAATCGCTGGATAATGGTCTTTGATCCTATTGATTTGGTAGGTTTCCAAGGGCCAACAACATGCTGTGGTGTAGACATTGTGGAGCGCGAAGCGGCGGTGATTGGCTGGGTTTCCAAGGAGCTTCATCAGATGTCAGGTAGTTTGGATGGGGATTGGTGGATAGCTTCGGTGGGAAGCAATGCTCAATCGAGTTAGGAAGATGAACATGCGCCGGGTTCGGAGCCCCTCATATCGTGTCTTCTTCGAAGGACCTCATCAGGTAAGTCAGACGGCTAAATGGCTATGGGCTTCTCAGATAAGTCATCGGCCCCAATTGTTTCGTGTGATATACCCGATGAGGAGAAGTTTGCCTTTTTACCTACAAGTCGTAATTCAAACTTCTAAATCACTCCTTACCAATGTCTATTGAACAGTCCCAGGCGAGAGAGGAAGCCCTAGGTAAGTGATAGGAAATTCACCTATCTGGCAGCCCAAAATAATAGCATCCCTGCAGAGGTCTCTATCTACCATATTCATCCCAATGACCTGACTCTTATTTTTATTTTATTTTTGGAAAGCGAACTGACTCTTATGTTAATCTCGAGTCCACTGATCTCCTCTAGCAACTCCAGAATAAACCAGGCAACTAGCAACTACTCTTCATCCTCAAAAAGGAGTAGAATAGTATTGTATGCGAGCTGAAAATGAGAAATCTACCTATTGTCAAAGCAAGGATGGCAGTACCGATATCGGAGGGTATTGATACCGGTACGTATCGGCCGGTACCGGCCTAGTATCGACCGGTATCAGCCGATACCTATTTACAGGTATCGTACCGGACTAGGCCGATATCGATACATATCGGCCGATACATATCGGTATCGGCCGATATTGCCAACCATGTGTTGAAGCCACTTAAAGACCAATGATCAAGCATGTTGTCTCAGCACTCTCCATCATCCTACTCAAAATGTGCGTAACCAGGATGAAAAGAAGGGGAGACATAGGATCTCCTTATCAGAGCCTCCTTCCGCTATGGATAAGGGGGGTAGGAACCCCATTAATAAGGACAGCAAAGAAGACATAGTATCTCCCACATAGGATCTCTAATTTGACTAAAGGTATACCCTTACAATTATTCTTAGCATTCCCCATAGAAATTTCCTACGTTTCCGTCCACCTCCTTTGCAACTGCTTGAGGCATAAGAAAGGCTGATAAATAAGGTCGTGCAATAGAGCTTAATGCTTCATTGAGAAAGCCTGACTCCCTCTCATAGATAAATTCCTCACCTTCCATACAGACAATTTCCTCTACAATTTTAAAATCAGGTGCTCCCAATTTGAAAGATTGGGTTGCTTATGATACAAAGGCAATCCCAAATGAATAATAGGAAATTTATGAATCTTGTAGATCATAAATTCAGCACACTCTTTTGCCATATCTTCCTCCATGCTACCAAGAAGAAAAAAAATACCAAAAATAATTTTCAAACCAAATTAATTTTCAGACATGAAGTGCACTCAAAAGATTTAAGAATGAAAACCAGATTCCTCGGTGTATTCTTCATTGCTTTATATGAAATTGGAAAACTCGACCCTAGATTTTGCAGAACTGGAATGGTCCTGTCCTAGCTGGTTACCATCCAGTTAGGTTTAGTCAAAATCAGTAGGTCTTTAAAACCAATGGTGTGTGCTATGCTCAGATTTGTCAAATCACATATTCCCTTGTAAGCTTAGAAAGATGATGACCATGGTATCGACCACAAGATTTTTTTTTTTTTCTTGAATTCCAAAAGTAAACCCACGAACCAAGTGTCGATCCCTGCATCACCGGTACCCCAGGCCGTAGGCTTGCCAAACATCTCTCAAGCATTGGGACCCCCTCGGCCCAGCAAAGTCTGTGAGGTCAGAACTCACGTGAACCCCAAGTTGGTGCCCTCCGCAGGTATGTCCATAGGTGGGAGTCGATACCGTGACCTCACGGTTGCCCATGAAGTGCGTTATCCAACTCTCCAACCCCCGAGGAACCAACTCAAAACCTTAAGACGTTGAGTTGAGTGGTATGACCACAAGAAATTACGCACCCTTGTTGCATGTTCTTCATTTACTACAATCATTATGCTTGTAAGAAATTAAGGAATTTGCAAACCACTGGTAATGGAATAACTGGATCCTCATCCATGAGGACACCTTGTGTAGATGAAGATGCTGAAAGACTAAAGTCTCAAAAACAAAACAAAACAAAAAAGATTCTGATTGTGGTCTTTCATTCTCTTTTTTGCAGAGGTTTCAACATTGTCTTCACTTTTACCCAAGGTAGGCCAACTCGGGGGTCGGACTCGGATCGGTCCTGTCCTGACCGAGTGGATCGGCCGATCCGACCCGATCCCGAACCGGTCCGGACCGAGCCGGACCGGTTTGGCCGATCCAATTTATAAAAAGGGAAAAAAATAGAAAAACAAGTCCAAAAAATAAGAAAAAAATTCAAAAAATCAGAAAAAATTATATTTACCCAAAACTTATCTAGGACCTTGGGTAAGCCCTTGAATTTTTATTAACTTTGAAAAAAACTTGAATACAATACATGGGGGGGGCATAAAACCTTACCCCTAAGTATTACATGATAATAATAAAAAAACACTCACACAAAGTGACAGAATAAGTAGACATACATTTATTCTAGCCTTACATTGTAGGTGTTATACAAATGTTGCACATAATCGGCCCAAGACATATAAGCTTGGTAACATTGTTCATATTCCTGTACAAATCGGTTATACTCATCTGTGAATGGGTAGATTATTGTCACCGGTATCCATCATTGTGTCTTTGGCTCATGATAAGATCCTTCTGAGGTTGAGGATTGATAAGAGGAAATATCTGAAGTTGGAGGATAAGTGGGATATCCTCCTAAGTAACTCGTTGCATCATAGGGTGGTGGATGTTGATAATATGTACCTGGATATCCATAAGGACTATAACCCTCTAATGGAACTTGAGAGGATGCATCAGACGAATGCTCTTGAGAGGATGTTCTCTTTAGGAACTCTTGTTGTTGTTTCCCTTTGCCTTTATTTGTTGCTGATGTGCCCTTAGCCAACCTACTGGAGTGGTCATCATCCTACGTAGCATGCGTAAATTCTTGCTCTCCTGTGAAAATCATTGGAGGAGCTTCACCATGTTGACTTGATCCACGTCCTCGAGATGACCGTTGTTGCAAGGTTCCACCTTGACTTCCATGTGGATCATCATCGTCATCGTCAGGGGTAGTCGTTGCCGAAGTAGAGTCGTCTGAAGTTTGGTAAACGACCTTGTCGCTCGGCTCTGGTGTCTCGTCTGACTCATCTTCTTGTACAGTTTCTAAATCTGCAATATCAACATGAATTAGTTTACCTTTACCCTTACCTGAACTTTGTGGGGTGGATTTCTTTTGCCGTTTTGAAGGAGGTGGAAGTTGAAACTCAACGGACAAGGGGACACCATCTAATTGTCCTTCTGCCCATGACCGATCGTTTGGATCAAATTCTGATGGACTCAAAACATTCCTTGCATCCACCCATGCATTCAGTGGGTTCTGCTCCTCAAATATCTCGTCCAGATCGATTGGTTCCTCAACTTGTTGTTCTGCTTGCACCGGTCTTCCAGCAACTTCATCTCTCCATCGTTCTTCTTCTCTTTGGTTCTCTTGAATTTTTTGAAGATTCTTTAATTTCAAGCGCATGTTGTAGTGGCAAAAGACCAATTGCTCTAATCTCGCTGAGCTTAATCGGTTCCTTTGCTTGGTGTGTATCAAGCTAAATGTAGACCAGTTCCTCTCACAGTCAGAAGAGGAGGTGGTTTGGCTTAATACACGGATAGCAACATAGGCAAGATCTTCATAACCTGGAGCCTTCCCATGATCCATCCACCAATCAGCTGTAATTCCATAATGATCCAACTAACAATTAGTATTGTAATTTGTAAAGCCTAGGCATGATAAGTTGATAACAATTTTTTGAAAGTATTAGTTATGTGTAAAATTCTAAATACCTGGTGAAAGCAACATGACTGCCCGTTGAGCACGATGAGTACCAAAATGTAATGTCCGGAGCCTATAGTGATGCATTTTGTTGCATGCTATGATAGCTCGATCCTCATCATGTAACAAACGCCGAATTACATTTTGAGTCCCACGGAGTACTTCTTCATCATTGGGCGCATGTTGAGTAGCAGAGCTATATTGGTATCTTGGGTTGAAGAAATGACCTAAAGAATTGAAAAATAAATTAAAAATGAAATAAAACTTATAGGAAATAAAATGGCGACCAATATGGATTGACTTATTTTGTTACATGCTGCATGCAAGTCATGGTGGAGTGTCCTATCTCATCTTGCATCTATAATATCCCACCACTTTCTGTATGTATTTTTGTTGGCCCTAGCAATGTCTTCCTTTGCACGGTCCATAGCTTCATATAAATATCCCATTGTGGCCTTCTTATCTCCATCCACCATCCTCAGAACCCGCACAAGAGGTTCAACTACGCTCAAGATCATCTTTATATCCTTTCAATACTCTCGGCTCTCAATCAAGTCCTCAACCTGCTTTCCCTTGTCTCTAGCATCATGCTTCGCGTGCCTTGTCATCCAATCCTCCCATCCTTTACTTGAAATCATCTGCTTCAAGGGGCGTTTTTGTGATTGTATACTCTCCAAGGAAATGTATGTGGAGGCGAAACGAGTTACCCCAGGACGTAGTAACTCTCTCTGTCCAGTGTGTTCACGCATTAACGTGAGCACATAGTTATGGTTGTAGATATAGGATGTGATGAATTGGGCTGACTTCACTGTTTCAGTAATTTTTACATCTTTCCCAATATCTTCTAGCATCAAATCTAGGGAATGAGCAGAGCAAGGAAGCCAATATAGATGTGGCCTCTTCTCCATTAACATATGGTCAGCAGCTTTATATGAAGCTGCATTATCTGTTACAACTTGGACAACCCGATCTTCTCCCACCTGCTCCACAATGTCATCAATTAACTTGAAAAGATATTCAGCATTCTTTACCTTTCCACTAGCATCTACGGACTTCCAAAATACAGTCCCAGCTTGACAGTATATAAGGAAGTTAATCATACTTCTTCTCGTAATTCCTATTCAAATAATGTTATAGATGTTAGAGAATGTCTAAATTAACTAAAAATATAATATGTTAATCTAAGATTCTAATTTCTAAATATGTTAAACTAATTCAATGTACTCACCTGTCCAGCCATCTGTCATTATTGTGCATCCTCTTTCATCCCAAATTCGCTCAAACCACTTGATATACTCCTGGAGATCACTTACCTCTTGAGGAAGATAAGTGTTGTATATCTCATTGGGGGTTGGTTCAGGAATACCCTTACCCACATCTCCAATAGTCTCAATGATGTCCTCCCAATAAGGACCCTTTGCAGCATTGGCAGGTACACTGTTATAAACAAACCATCTCGAAACAGCACGGCCAATCTTCTCCTTGCATACCTTCAGGTTCTTCATAGCAGCTGTGATTGATGGTTGTCTACCTCTCCGTCTTGTTAGGAAAGCATCTATAGGACCCACTCTAGGATCATTGTCCCTAGTCAAGTCATGAATTTCCTCCTCGTTGGATCCATGTCCGGATCCACTCCCTTGCCCAACGTGTTGACCGGTGCGTCTATACACATCCTCATCAGCAAAAGATCGTCTACTTTCGTCCATGGCTCGACGTATATCATCTTTAAATTAAAATAGATGATTAGACTAATTTAATCGAGATGAAGTATAAAGAAGTAAATAATTAATTGAAAATTTTAAATCAAAGAATACCTCGAGAAAAGTCTTCAAATGCAGTGGATCTCCTTCTGGTAGGGTCTATGTCTCTCTCCCGAGATCTATCTCCCGGAGGGTGAATATGAATACCTTGACCTGAGGGCCGTGTCATTTCCTCCCTAATTTGGCCTCTCATCGTTGATGCTGCTCCTTTTTCCAACTCTCTTCGTCGTAGGTAATTTTTGAATTGATTTTTTACCTCTAGTGGTGCAGCAGTACAAGCCTTCACTTCTCCTTTGACACCCCCAATATGTTGTTTTAGACGAAAAACTCCATCCAAAATAATCCGACTGCAGTAGTTGCATTTGACTTTGCGTGAAGCCATGTCTACGACGGTGCAGTGGTTTCATCCCGGGTCACCACGAGAGGTGACAGATGTGGCCTCATTATGCTCAGAAGTCGACATCTTTAAAAATAAAAAATATATTAATAGGGAAAGAGATAATTAGTAATTAACTAATTACAAAAAGAGAAATGGTGAGAAATAAGAAAAAACATAGAGAAAGATAGTGAGATTTCATATCATACCTCGAGGGAGAGTGAGAGACAATGAGAAATAAAGTTACAAAGACAAAAAGAGGTTAGAGAGAAAAATTAAAATGCAATAAAAATAATATGATGAAAAATTTTTGATGTAGTCCGTCGGTCCGTCCTTTAGAGTTTAGAACTCTATAGAGCTTTGGAAGTTTGGAGAGAAAGAAGTTAAAAGAGCTTTGAGTCTTTGAGAGAGTATGAGAGCTTAGAGAGAGAGAGAGAGAAGTTTTAGAGAGAGAGAGAGAGAAATGAGAATTTGTGTGAATGAGGGAGAGAAGGATAGGAGGGGGTTTTATAGGGACTTGGGGGGACTTGGAGGGGCTTAAAAGCCCCTCCTAACCGTTGGGAACCCATTTGAATGGGTTCCCAACGGCTAGTTCTGAACTAGCCGTTGGGTGGCCGAGTCGGCCGGACCGGTCCGACCCGGACCGACCCGGGTTGGGGTCGGCCGACCCGGCCGACCCAACCCGATCCCAGCGATCCCGGGCTGGGGTCGCTGGGTCGGGGCTCGGGGTCGGTTCTGACCGCTCGGATTCCGAGCGGACCGGGCGATCCGATCCGACCCGGACCGACCCGGCCGACCATGCTTTTACCTTTTTGCCTCTCTAACAAGCTCTTTTAAAATTTAAAAAAAAATGAAGGAGGAGGAGGATGAGTTCATCACTTGTTTGTGGCATGCTCCTTTTCGCAACAAGTGTGTCGTTCCTGCTAACCCAGCTTCATTTCCAAGGAGGATCCCTGATTGTGGTGGAATCTGCCTTCTCTTTGCTGCTTTCTTAGGGCAAACATTCCATCCCCGGGGATGATGCCAAGATTTGGTGGTTGATCCTTTGTGCTACACTTTCGGCCGTCTAGGAAGAACGGAACAACAAAATCTTTAAGGAGGCATTGATTCCAAAGAGAATTGGCTCTTTTGTTTCTCTTAGAGTCAGGAAGTGGGTTTTGGCCTTTTGTAATGGGGACAAGAATAGAACCTCCTATTTTGTTCTTTTGGGGACACCTAAGGGCTACACCACTTGGTGCCTTTTGTATATAGGGAATTTATGAGTGTTTTTGTACTTCACTCTTGTGCATTCACCTCTTTTCACATTATATATACTATGTACATTCACCTATGTTCACATCATATATATTATGTGGTACCATCCACATTTCAAAAAAAACTTTTTAAAATAAGTCACTCTGGTATGGATTACATAGATATCAATTATCTATTATGCAAATAATACAACAGCAAGTTTGTCATAAAACCCATCTTAACCATGAGGAAATATTGTTTTTAATGATTAGCAAATAGTTCAACAGGAGAGGCAATGGTTGTGTTAAATGTGAAGTTAACCACATTGCACCAACTTCTTTTTTCATAATAAAAATCACAAGTTTTAATTTCTCCTTCTTAGGGCGGAGGGGATAGAGGAGAAATATTTTTCATCAATTTTAAGTCATATACTCAACTAAATACCAAAACATTTGTAGACAACCACCGTGAATCATAGTCACGTTCTCATAGTTAACCATTGTCAAATGAGCTCAGTATCACTATATCTCACAATCAAAAGAAAATGAAACTGATATTGATTCCATAAACCTTCTATGATAAAACAAAACTTCAGAGTCACAGAAGAGCCAAGTTTGCTAGGGTGAGTACCAGGGATTTAGGCCCCTTGCAAAGGAAAGTCATAACAATTTTCCTCCTAGACCCAGGGTCCAACCCCAACCACCAATCTAAGCACCCTTTCTTCCTCCAAAATGCATGCGCGGCCACCGAAGCCACACCAACTTTGTCCTTGGACTTCACAACCCTTTGCTTCTTCCCACCATGACAATCCTGCCACGACAACCTCAGCGCCAACTCCAGCTTGTTCGCGACAAACGTCTCCACGCTGTAATACCCCTTGCCCTTCAACCACTCCGTTTCCTGCCAAGCTGCCTGCGGCACATTCGAACCAGCATCCCCCAAGAAGCCACCACACGATACCCCATCCATGGACGCCACAAATCGCTCGACGTTCTCCACAATATCTTCAGAAACCGTCATCGAATCGAGATCATATTCCGCACCCTGCTCCCCCTCCCGCGATCCAAACAATCGGACGGAGCTGGAGATCAACCGCTCCGCCTCGTTGGAGGCGCTGGCCCTGGAGAGGAGGCCCCTGGAGGGCCGGTAGCAGAGGCTGGGGAGGGAAGGGTCGGAGGCGGAGGGCAGGTCCGGCAGCAGGAAGAAGAACCCATGCCCGTTGGCCTGGAGGCGGGCCAGCATCTGGAGAAGGATCTTGACGAAGTCGGGGTCGACGACGGTGAGGGAGGCCTGGCGCTGGTGGACAGAGAGGGAGGAGAACCAGCGGAGGATGGCCTCCTTCCTAGGGTTAGGGTTCGAGAGAGAGGAGCGGGAGGATGAGTGGTAGAGTGCGATGTGGGCGGTGAGGGCGTCCAGGATCTGCCTCGAGCTCGAAGCCATTGTTGGCCTCGCCTGCGACTGCCCGGCGAATTGGCGGGGGGACGGGCGAAGTTGGTAGTTCTCGATGTCGTAGTGTGGATGGAAGGTTTCTCGAGGTATCGGAGGTGGGGAGCTGGACGCAGCGCGCTGCAGAAATGGGAACCAGCTCCGACGAGGGGAGGGAGGTTGAAAGCGAGACCGTTAGGTGGACGGGGCGAGCATTTGGAGACGAAGAAGCCTAACACTGGGATTTGCGAAAATTCGGACCAGCCGAATGGGAACGAGTGTAGATCGTCTGCGCCGGGGTGTAGGGCGCCCATTCGTCGACGCGGATCGCTCTTTGACGGCTGATCTACTGCGAGCTGGAGTGTGCTTACTTTGCGAAAATAGTAGACGCAGGGACGAGATCGTTTGGGCCCATCCGTCTGAACCGTCTAATGCCTCTTAGATATATGAAATCGAGTCGTACATTGACTGTACAGCTCGGTTTCACAACCCAATAAATGACTCATATACACTTGTACAGTTCGGTTTCATGTGTCTAGAGTATTGAGCGGTCCAGATGCATAGGTCCAAATAATCTCATTCCGTAGACGCACATGAGTAACGATAGTCGCCTTATTTTAATTGTTACAATCACATTTTCTAATGTCCTGTTTAATGAGGTTAATAGTTTTGATGTAACATTATAATTTATATGATATTTTTTAGTCTATAATATTAATATACAAACTAGTATTGAAGAAATGGGGAGAGAGGCAGATGAAGGAAAAAAGAGAGATCGAGAGGTGAGAAAGGGAGAAGATGCCTTGAAACTCTTGAAAACTAAATCATAATATTTTCAAAAAAAAATATTAATTTAATTATATTTGAATAAATATCCAATTATATTTTAAAAATATTTACATAAATAATCACCTAACACCACGGATTGCTGCAGATGTGGCGCGCATCTACTAGGGCATGAGGTGGGCTAGCGGTGATATTCAGTGTTGATAGCGTCAATATAAAGCTCGACCGTGCCAAGCCCCACCTAAAGTTGGCCGTAACAGCGCCTAATTTGATGCTGCAATATTGAACTTGAGATCGGCGGCAACACGAACTACCCCCTCCATTGCATTAGCATGCCCTCTCCTCTCTTATAGTAGTAAAACTAAAAGGAGGAAATCTCGCTCAGCCAAAATAACTCGTGGGCCGGCCCAATTACTCAAGAAAGGCATGATCCCTGTCTACGGAGGCCTCATCCAGATAGAGATGACCACACGCCGTCCACAGACAAGACGCTTGGGCTGATTGAGTCGGCCTAAGATCCCTACTTTGGGCAGGACTCAACCTGCATTAGGACCCTGTCCTATAAAGAAATGCCTTGGACCCCCGATCGGATTAATATAAATTAAGGAATCCATCCTATGCCGAGTTTTCCTGGGATAGCCCCTTCCTTCTATGGATAAACAAGGGAGATCTCTACGGATCTCGCCTTCTCTGATGTGATTATCTGGCTATGCTGTATAAGGACCCCCGATCCAACCGGTACATGTACGTTTTCTAGAGGCCAAGCTACCTAGTCTTTCCCGCACAACTGCAGCCTTCTAAATTAGGCATCAGAGATGGATTGTAAGGATTGACGATTTGAATTCGGTTATCGGGTCAGGTTCGGTATCGGACCCCTTTGTTTGGATCTTTGTAGATCTGGGACAAGTTCGACGCGATTTTGAACGGGGTCGGCCTAAAGAGACACCATTAGGAGCCATGTGAGGGTGCCACGTGGGCGAGTGTTGGGGCGCGAGTATACGGCTCCGGTCTAATCGTCTGAATGACGTCTTTCATAGATCTGCTAGTATACGACCCCGACCCGTCGTCTAAGAACGACGCGATGTAGCCTGTTTTGGTTTGACGTCCGAGACTTCCCTCATTTATCTTATTTCTCTCCTTCTTTCTCTCTCTCTCTTCCCTCTCTCCGAACAGCTCAGTTTCCCCTTCCCCTTCTCCTTCATTTCCTCTCCACATTCCTTATTTTCCTCCACTTCATCAACCTCCTACTCATTACCACTACCACCACCATCTCCTTCGCGGCACATTACTCTGAACGGCGGTCGACGTCTCGGTGGAGTAACGGTGTACACGGTGGTACCGGCGACGGCTTGCAATGTAACGGCGGCGATTTAGAACTAGAAAGAGTTCAAATAGCCAGTAGGGTGACGATCCTCGTTGTGTTTTGTTTAAAACTATGATTTTTTCACTTTGAAGCATACGATGTGTATGGAGAATTTTGGGTAGAAAGCATGTTTTAAGGGACTTTTTAATGAAAATAGGCATTTTTTATGGAATGGAGTTTAGTGTACTTCAATCGGTTATTTGTTTTCTTCCCCTATTTTATTGCGTTTTTGGGGGAGAAGGGACCCCGATTTTGGCTCAATGGATGCCGGAGGATCCCTCAGTTTCGGACATTAAATGGCGTTGAGACCAGGTGACGTCATTTAGAATAGTGTCAACCATGGCCGACACGATTAACGACCCATTTTCCTAGACCTCGAGGCCAGTGCGGCGATAAAAAGCTGAATAGCGTCGCCCATAGACGACGCCATTTAGGCCAGTATCTCCCAGATCCCAGTGTTGTAGAACATAGAACCAGTTTAGAGGTCTTGAATGACGTCGGCTACGATCAACGCCATTAAAGATAGAACCCCATTAATTCATGCAATTAACATGTGTATATTTTATTAGATGAATTGGTTAAATGCACGTTCGAAACATGTACTTCGAGAATGAGAGTTTCCACATGATCGAATCGTATTGTATTGTGTTTTGTGAGATCGTGGACCTAGAGTAACAGTTGTTAGTGCTTGACACCATGTGTCAGTGCGGGAGTGACACAGCGCCAGTGTAGGAGTGGTGAGGTGACGCCTTGTGAGAGAGGGTCACCTAGTGTATCCCGGGGTATAACTAGTATCGGTGTGAGAGTGGTACAATGAGGAGTGTCACTCGTGGTTGGGATAAGGTAGAACCACCTAAAGATAGACATGCCGGAATAGTCAGTATGCTATCGAGGGGTTGTTGTTCTGTCCCAGTAGGTCGGTGCTTTTCCGCGTTTGGCTGCGTGGTTTGTGTGTTTCGCAGGAACGCTGGTTGTGGACTTCGGTGTTGAGTCGAGCGGTTTTAGAGTTATACCTGTTGCACCTTCGAATGCATGTGTTTCATATCAAAATATGAGAACTGCGTTTACTACTTTACTTATTTAATTGTCTATTCATGTTGTTGCACTTATGGGTGCATGAGTGGATGGTAGAGATCGAAGTATTCCTACTAAGTCCATTTCGATGAGACTCACCCGTGCGGTTTTTAGGTGAGGGTTTCAGGTAGGCGTAGCGTGGAGGGTTTCGTCTCAGGTTGCGCGCCAGTAGCCACTGTTCCGGGGTATGCCCCGATGTAATTGTTATTTCATTTTCATGTATGTACGTTTAATTATTTCTTTTCAGTTGGAATATGTAATTATTTGTCGAGTCAAGTCGAATTGTAATAATTTTTAATTGTTGCACTTCCTTTGCAATTCGATGTGATGTGGAATATTTAGCTTAGTTTATCATTTATTTTCCAGACTTATCAAGATCCTGGTTTGAGTCCAAAATTTAATCATTCGGTACTCATTTAGTAATCGGATTTCCGATTATAGGGTGGCGTGTCGTTACAGAGATCTCCCGGATCACCATTGGGTGACCTTAACGGTATTCTTGTTTTGCAGGGACCATCGAACAACGTCCTTCTAAATTAAGACAGAAGACCCTGATCGTGATTGAGGAGATTTCAGCCCATCATATTTTGGCGTCGTCTGTGGGAAATGATTTAGGAGGCCATGACTAGAAGTGATCATAGCAGAGTGTCCCGGCAAAAAGAAATCATGAGTGACGAGGTAAACTTCCCTCCCCTACCTCCACCTCCTCTGACTGTTGATGACCTCCTCCCCATGAGACCTCCCAACAGTGATCCCAACCATCTTGAGGACTTACGCCATACGGCCCAAGGCCCTGACCTATAGCTCTTAGTCGACCTTATCTATCGGCTGGAGGACAAGGTTGACCGCCTCGAAGGAGAGGCGTGGTACAAGAGGCACAACCAAACAGCAAGTCCAGTGGAAGTTGCCGAAATGCAGAGGATCCGGTATAACCACCACCACCACCCCCATCAGGCAGCCATGTGGTACCCATCGAGAGGTAGCCTTTACGCCACAACCCTGTGCCAAATGGCAAGCGTGGTCAATCGCGCAAACAGTTGGCTCAAGAAAGGCACTTAGTTCGGGGAACACATGGTCAAGCGAGAAGTCACGTAAATCCCCGGACCAAAGGTTCACGTCGCCGACAGTAGGATAATGCTTCCGCTGACAGCAACACTTCCTCCCGGAAGTCTCCCAACCGAGACTTTTATTCTTTGGGATGGACGGCCTTACCGAAACAATCATGGTGGGTCTAGTCACCACTCTCGCTGCTTGTCTCCTAGAGAACAGAGGGTGCAAAAGCTAGAAGAACGAATAGAAAAGCTGCTTTGCCGTAATCGAAAGTTTATCCTGGGAGACCCAAGAGACCAAAATTCTTGCTTTACTAGGCGAGTGTGAGAAGAACATCTTCCCTCACAGTTCTACATGCCCACCTTCAAGACATCTGACAACACGAAAGATCTAGATGACCACCTGCAGATCTCCGAAAGCACGTTTTTTCTTTTAAATGTGCCAGACGAAATTAAATGTTCGGTTTCCCAACCACGTTGGAGGAGAACACTCAACAGTGCTTCACACAGCTTAAAGTCAACTCCATCGACAACTTCAAAGAGTTGTGGCACTCTTTTCAAAACAATTTCATTGCAAGCAGACGCATGCCAATGACCACGACGTCTTTAACGTCCCTATGCCAAAGGAGATATGTCGCTTCAAAGGTACTGGGAGCATTTTCATGACGCCACTCTAAAAATTCCCAATGTGGATGTGCCTAACACAGCACAATATTTTATAGCGGGAACAATTAGTCAACAGGCTCAGTTCGAGTTAAGCAAAGCGCTTCCGATTTGTAAGGATTGAGGTTTCGGATCCGGTTACCGGGTCAATTTCGGTGTCGGACCCCTTGATTTGAGCCCTCGTAGGGCTGGGGCATAGGTTCTTTGACGCGGTTCAAACGGCGTCCGGTTGGGAGGACGCATTTTAGAGTGTGCCATGTGGATGCCACGTGCCACATGGACCAGTTTCGGGGCGCGAGAGTACGGCCCCGGTCTTATTGTCTGAATGGCATCGATATTGGGCGACGCGTTTTAGCTAGTTTCTATTTAACCCCGCGAACCCTCCCTCATTTCCCTCATTTCTCTCATGTCCCTCTCTCTCCTCCCTCTCTCCAATCCCTTTGCTCTCCCTTCCCCCTTCTCCTTCATTTCCTCTCCCTCCACTCCATCAAAACCCCCCCCCCCCTCCCCCCAACTTCTACCATTACCACCACCATTTCCTCCACGGCGTATTGCTCTACGGACGGCGGCCGACGTTCCGGTGGAGTAACGACGTCCACGGTGGTACCGACGGCGGCATGTGGCGTGGCAGTTCGGCGGCTTAAAGCTCGGAGGAGTTCAAGTAACCGATAGGGTGACGATCTCCGTCGTGTTTTGATTAAAACTATATTTTTCCTGCTTTGGAGCATGTTTAGGGGATTTTCGGAGTGACAAATGTCACTTTATAAATTGGGGAATTGTAGGTTTTAACAGGTATTTGGATTCTCCTGCTCCTTCCCTATTTTGGCACATTTTTATGCAATTTGGGGGAAGAATTCCACTTTTAGTACTCGGGAAGGCTGGGGGAACCTATTTGCGAACGCTAAAAGGCGTCTTGCGACAGCGACGCCATTCTGAATGGCGGCTGCCTCCTAAGACACGATTTACCCCAATTCATCCCGAGTCTTGATTCTGTTTCTGTCGTGAATAGGCGACTAGGACAGCGACGCCTTTTAAAAGGTGACTGATCGTTTCGAATTGTGCGTCGTTAAACACATGAAAACGTTCAATCTAAATTTATCCGGCTCATTCAAATCAAATTTTGGAAATTGATAGTGGTGAGTCCGAGTCGATCCACAGAGAGTTAAGATTCTAATTTTGAAAACTTTGGATTTTAATTATCTAAAAAAAATTGGAAATTTGAATTGATTAATTAACTATCTAATTAAATCAAACTAAGTTTACGAATTTAACTAACCTAATTAAAGCACAAATATAAGCATATTTAAAATTGAGAATAGAGAGAGATTAACAAAATATTGTAAAAATAACAAAACTTCTAAATTGAACACAACTAAGCAAATTATAACAACACAAGAAAAAACTATTGTTTAATTGTGTAAACTACTAACCCACCCTAATTAAATAAACTACTAACGAAGAAAATATCATTAAACATTAAATATCCAGCAACTACCCCTAATTAAATAACCAATACTAGTAATAGAAAGAACAACACAACAGTGTGGGTTGCTGGCGCAATAGACCATCGGCTGAAAACTCTTGCTGCTGTTGCTGGCTACGTGGCTGTGCATGCAGGCTTCAATGGGCATGCGCATGGAGGCTGGCTTCACGCGTGGAGAAACGCTGCTGTGATTTTCTAGCTTGAGCGGTGGGATGCTGCAGTAGAAGGTGCATGACGTGAAGCTGCTGTGTTGGTGTGCTGCTGTGAAGCTGGTGAAAGGAAACGTGCAGAAGGTAGACGTTGGCTGGGAGAGCTGTTGCACGAGCAGCTGCTGGCTGTTGCTGCTGTGGACAGCTGGGAAGCTGCTGGAAGCCGGCGTGTTGCGTGGAGGAGGCACTTGGACGGTTGGAGCTTGCGTGCGGGTTGCTGCTGCACGTGGATGGCAGGGATGCTTGAGGTTTGCCGCTGCTGCACGTTGGATGGCAGGAGCTGGCTCGCATGCAGGTTGATGCTGGTTGGAGAAGCTTGCTGGGCTGCACGCAGGTGGAGGATGCTGGAACGTGGCTGCTATGGAGGACAGCTGCTGCATGGAGTTGCTTGAGGAAGCTGCTGGAAGTGGTTGAGGCTCGCAGGGTGCTGGAGACAGAGAGAAACCGAGAGAAGGGAAGAAGGGTGCTGGGAAGGAGAGGAGGAATACCAGAGAGAGACGAAAATAAAGGAGGAGGAGAGGGCTCGGCTGGGAGGAAGAAAGAATAGAAGAGAGGGGTGCGGAGAGAAAGGCTACAGAGGAGGAGGAATCGGCTAGGAAAAAAAACTGGAGAACAAAACGTGGGGGAGAGTTTTTATAGAGAGGAGAAGGAGGAGAGGCTGCTGGGTTTGAGTTGGAAAAGGAGGAGGATATGTGGGAGACGTGGAGAAGGGACAGGATTTGGATCTGGAGAGGAAGAGGAAGAGAAAATTGAAAAAGAAATAGGATTCGACTTTCTAAAACGAGAAAGAGAGAGAGGATTTTTAAAATAAAGGAAGGGATGTGTTTATGAAATCGGAGAGACGGAGGGAAATAGTGGGTTTTAGGAAACTCCAGCGAAGGAAGGAATCAAATTGTATTTTTACCCCTGTTTTAGTTGAAATCCGCACACTAGACCTCCCCCAAATTTTCGAAAACTCCTCCAGCTGCACTGCATCATCGGCATGTCCTGTTCACATCAAATAAATATAATTTAGCGCATTATCATAAAAATATCATAATTTTTATTCATTTCGTCTCGGTTTTGTCGAAAAACCGCAAATGCGCTACACTCCTTTGATCACATGAAATGACGATGTTTTTAAGTCAGAATTTGATGAAATTGGTACCGTTGGACTTGTTACACAATTATCTATCATTTCATGCTATTTTGCAGATAAAAACATGAGTATGATGCATATGGTTGCCCTTAAATGATCGATTTAACACTTTATCAGTGACTACCTTGCACGACGCGATTTAGGCCATCTTCTGAGGCTAGGTTTTACATAAACCAGTTTAGAAGTCTTGAATGACGTCGGCCACGAGCGACGCGATTCAAGACAAAACTTCATTAATCCATGTAATTAACACGTGTTTACATTGCTAGATAGTTTGATTAAAATACATGTTTAAAACCATACTTCGAAGTCGATGATTCTACGTAATATGATCGCATTGTGTTATGTTTTATGCAACCGTGGACCTAAAGTGACAGTTGTTAGCACTTAGGTACTCTGTGTCGGTGTGGGAGTGACATGGCGCCGGTGTGGGAGTGGTAGGGTGACGTCTAGAGAGAGGGTCACCTGGTGTATCCCGGGATATAGCTAGTACTGGTGTGGGAGTAGTACATTCGGAGTGTCCCTCGTATTGGGGGAAGCTGAACCACCTAGAGTCGATCAAGCCGGAGTAGCCAGCGCGCTATCCGAGGGGTTACTGTTTGGTCTCAGCGGGTCAATGTTTTCCGCGTTCGGCCGTGTAGTTTGCGTGTTTAACTGAGACGCTGGTTGTGGACTCCGTGGTGGAGTGGTTTCAGAGTTGTGTTTACTGTTTTATTTATTTTAATTTGCCTATATTCGTATTGTTGCACTTGTGGATGCGTGAGTGGGTGGTGGGGATCGAAGGATACCTATTGAGTCTATTTCAATGAGACTTACCCCCTGCGATTTTCAGGTGAGGGTTCCAGGCAGGCGTAGCATTGAGGGTTTTGTCTCGGGTTGTGCGCCAGCAACCATCGTTCCGGGGTATGCCCCGATGAAGCCATTAAGGCCTGCACGCTTAATTACTTCTTTCCAGTTGGAATATATAATTATTTGTTGAGTCAAGTTGAATTGTAATAATTTGTAATTCCTACACTTCCTTTACAATTCAAAGTGATGTGGATGTTTAGCTTAGTTGATCATTTATTTTCAGACTTATTGAGATCCTGATTTGACTCCAAATTTTAATGATTCGATACCCATTTATTAATCGGATCCCCGATTATAGGGTGGCGGGTCGTTACACGATTGATCTCCCCGACCTCGTGAGAAAGGTCAACAAAAGTATCAACAATGAAGAAATACTTTGCGCATGCAAAACCTTGCAGCAACACCCCGATATTGAAGGCAAAAGTGAAGAGCAATTGCTCTCGGTCGAAATAAGTGACGATTGGAGCAAATCGGCCTAGTCTGCCCTACAAGGACTAGTGCCACGATCACACAAAAGGACGACATGATCGGTTCTCAGACCAACATGAAGAAAATGACACTATGTTGAATACGGCAATCGGTCGCATTCTTCAAGAGATTAAAAATAAGGGCTATGTACATTGGCCGAAAAAGATGACACCCGTCCCAAGGGCTGAGAAGACAGGGAAATTATGTGCCTTCTTCAATAAGTATGGCCATTTCACATATGAATGTCATGACGTCAGAAGGGAGATTGAGGACCTCATCAAGTAGGGATATTTGAAGAGGTACATTGCTCACGGAAGGGAACCCCGACAGGGTGCGATGGACGACCACCAGTCCCCTACACCTGCAAATTGGGAACATCCATCCCCTCCCAAGTGGGTTATTCACATGATTTATAGAGGAGCTTTCAGAGGCAAAGACAATGACAAGAAGAGAGGAAATTACGCCTTTGAAATGCAGTGGCTTGCTTGGGAGGTCTCCACTGTCACCTGTCCACCCTTGACCAGAGAGCCCATCACCTTTTTCGACGAAGACCTCCAAGATATCGTATTCCCACACAATGATGCCTAGTGATCGAGGCGGACATTGCAGGTTATCGGGTTAAAAGAGTATTTGTCGACAACGGAAGCTTTTTGGACATCCTATTCGTCGATTGTTTCAAGCAACTCGGGCCGAAGCTCTTTAGTATGCGGAGCGTTCGAACCCTGATCTACAGCTTTGGCGGCCAACCCATCACTATAGACGGATAGATCACCCTCCCCATGACGCTAGGGACGCCGCTGACAGCGGTCATACGCGAGATTGAATTTTACAGTGATGGACATCCCGTCCGCTTATAATGTCATCCTAGGAAGGGAATCCATAGGAAGATTAAAGACCATCCCTTACAGCTTACACCGAAAGCTGAAGTTCCCAACTCAAGAAGGGATCAGGGAGGCTCGAGGAAATCAACATGTCGCTCAACGGACATACCTTGCAGTGACCAACATACAACTTAAGAGGCCCACTACCCCCGACAAGCGACATGGATAAGATGAGCCATAGTTTGTTTTATCCTTTCTTCAGCAGACCTGAGACCTCTTTTCATTTAACTAGTAACTTTTTTTTTAAGCACTTTTAAGAATAATGATAATTTTTGATAAACTTGACCACTGTCTTTATTGAGTACATTGCGATCACTCGACGGTGTTCAAACCTTCATCTGGTCGCACGAGCAATCACCGACACCCCTGCATAATCGAGTTTCGTAGGGAGGGGGCTCCCCACTCTCAAATGGGCCTAAACTCGATCATCGACACCCCTACCGAGTTTCGTCTTGCAGGGAAGAGGCACCCCACCCTCAGATGGGAGAAAACTCGATCGTTAACACCCATGTTGATATGGGCAGAATCCGATTCGGCCCATTAAAACAGCCCAAACGTTGGAATCAGCCCAATAGCAGTAGCAGTAGAAGTAGAGGCCCACTGGCAGCCTTCGGCCCGTTAGCGGTCCAGCAGCCCTCGACCCAACTGCAGCCCAGTGGTCCTCGGCCCATCAACGGCCCAGCAGCCTTCGGCCCATCGGCGGCCCAGCGGCCCTCGGCCCAGTAGGCTTCAGCCCACTAAGCGGCATCCGGCCCATCAGCGCCCCCCCCCCCCCCCCCTCCGGCCCAGTAGCTGTATCCGACCCACTCCGGTGGGAGGGTTAGGCGCTATGGCGGTTTATCAGTAAACCAAAACATAGTCCTATATCGGTTGCCACCACTAAGTAACCTCTATCCTCCGCTATAAATACACGGCTATTTATTACCAAAGGTATGTCTTCTCGACCAAAGACAACAGTCCAAAAGCATTAAAGCTACTTCTTCTGACTTCTAAATCGAATCTTCTTCAGAAGCTAACTTAGCCGTCGGAGGGGGTTCCTTAGGGCCGAAGCTCGGGACTCCTACTGACCGATTCTTCTTCTTCTCCTCCTTCTGCAGGGGCTTCGGTTTGAATCTTTGCCGACCTCTCCGAGTCGGTCTCGGCCGCCGACCTCGGGTATTCTCCCCCCGGTCTCGACGCCTTTCACAGGCTAGTCCGCCTCGGCCGGAGGAATCTCGGTTTCGGTCCGAGCGAGCCTTCACCCGGGTACCTCTCGGCCTCGGGTCCTCGGCCCCGTCTCCGCCCTCGTCTCGTCCCCGGATCCCCGTCGGTCCTCTTCATCGATTCGATCTAATTGCGGGTTCCAGTCTCGGAATCCGACCGTGGTAAGCTTCGGCAACATCACGTGGCGCCGTCTGTGGGAAACTAGGAAGAAGTCATGTCTCATCGTCCGGTGACCAGACGATCCAGACAAGACGAAGCGGAGAAGCGAGTAACTCCGGCGCCGGCAGTCCATTTCGTAGGTGCCCCATCTGTTCTTCCTCAAGGGTCTGCCCTCCCTGTCCTACCGGAGTCCGTCACTCCCAGGGACAACCGAGTGGAAGAGCTTCAGCAACAGGTGGCGACGCTGGCCGCCATTGTTACTTCTTTGGCACCTTTACAAGATATGGTGTCTTCCATCACCCAGCATATGGGGATACTGGGACAACTCCCACAGCAGGTGCCGCCTCCCCCATTCTGTCCTACTCAAGCTACGAGGCCGCATCCGACACCCTCGCAGGCCTTCCCCGAGAGGCCACCACGGCACGCAGCGAGCCATTTGCGCCGCCTGCCCGAGCCCCTCGCGCCAGTCACATCATGACGGAGCAGGACTATGCTTCGTCCGGATTTCATCCAACCAAGACCGAAGGACGTTCGGTCACCACTTCAACCACCCCGGACTTGGACCGGCGGCTGACGACGATGAGGAAGGAAATGGAGTAGATGGTATCTCGGCCATACGGAGCGCCTCTCGCCAGCACCATTCTGGAACAGACTCCATTTTCACCAGAGCTTCTGGCCATTGAGGTACCTACCAACTTTAAACTGACAAAAGGTCCTCTCTATGATGGAATGACATATCCGGTCTGCCACTTCCAGAGGTTCAATACCTATCTCTCTGTCCGAGGGGTTTCCGAGGCAGTCCGCTGCCGTCTCTTCCCCCTCACTCTTGAGAAAACAACCCTTACTTGGTTCGAGACATTGGTCCCTATTTCCATCCACTCTCTAGTTCAGTTAGGCCAACTGTTCATCGACCAATTTTACGATGCCACCCGGCAGTGTAAAACCTCGGCCAGTATGCTAGCCATTCGGCAAGGACCGACCGAGACCCTTCAGGAATATTTCACCAAGTTTCGGGCCGAAGATGCCCAAATCCCAAACCTGGATAGCTCGATTGCGGTCTCGGCCGTAATCAGCGGGCGCATAGACGAAGGGCTTCTCAACTCTATTGGGAAACGCCATCCCTCCACCTTCCAGGACCTCGTGGCTCGGGCCCATAAATACATCAACTGGGAAGTCCTAATGATGTCCAAGGGCAAGAGTACCGCCGAAGCAGTATCAACACCTGCCCCTCCAGCGGTTCGTCCTCGCCCAGAAGATCAGGAACCCTCTCGCAAGCGATATCGGAGGGAAGAATGGGACCGAGACAAGCGCCGGGAGCCACAGCAGCGGTACCTGCCGCTACCAGCTCCACCCTCCCGGATGCTCATGGAGGTGAAAGGCATGGTCCGGCAGCCGGAGCGCATCAAGACTGACCCTCGCCGAAGGGACCCCTGCAAATACTGCGAGTACCATCGGGAAATCGGCCATTCAACTGATGAATGCCGACAGCTTTGGGAGGAGATAGACTGTCTCATCAGAGAAGGCCGTCTGCCACAGTACCGGCGAGAGCAGCCTCAACAACAACAGAACCGAGACGTCCCTGAAGCAGCAAGGCAACGTCAACTCCCGGATAAAGAAGCCCCACCTCAGCCGAAGGTCACCTCGGCCCCGGTAGAAACATCGCACCAGCGACCCAGTTCTGGGTCAATTATGATGATATCCGGAGGACCGAGAGAGGGGCCAAGGCGTCGTCGGCTCAGCGATACCGTAGCGGCAGTCGACGTCGAGCCGAAGCGGTCTCGTCAAGAAGACATCGTCTTCGGCCAGGAGGATCTGACTGATATTCAGGTTCATCACGACGACGCCTTAGTTATAAATGCTGTAATAAAAGATTACGATGTTCATCGTATCTTTGTTGATAATGGAAGTGCCCCAAATATACTTTTCTCCGACTGTTTTGAAAAAATGGGCTTGAATGAGGTTGATATGAAGCCACACCGGGGGCCTCTATTCGGCTTTAATGGTTCGCCTTGCCGAGTAGAAGGCATTGTCCGACTCCCTGTAACCCTAGGTACGTCCCCTCGGTAATTAACCGTCGAAACGGATTTTGCCGTCGTCAAGATTGACTCGGCCTACAACGCTATCTTTGGCCGAAGGCTGATCGGCGGAATTGGAGCTGTACCCTCATCTTTTTACCAGAAGCTGAAGTTCCGTACCAGCCATGGAATTGGCGAAGCCAAGGGAAATCAGGATGCAGCTCAGCAGTGTTATATGATCTCGGTTAAAGGGAAGGCCGTGGCCGAATCCCTTTCAAACGAATCTTCGGCCGAAGCATCCCCGGGGGAGGAACTTACAATCGTTCCGGTTCCGGGAGGAGAAGGTCGGACGCTGATGATAGGCTTCGGCTTGGAGAAGGATGAAGCCGAGAGACTTGCTGAGTTCCTGAAAGAAAACCTCGACGTCTTCGCCTGGTCTCCTGCAGACATGCCCGGGGTCGACCCGAAAGTAACAGAACATCGGCTGCACGTCGACCCCAACCAGTCCCAGATCAAGCAGAAGCGGCGTACCTTCAATCAGGAAAGGAGGACGGCCATCCAAGCCGAAGTGCAAAAGGGGATGGACGCGGGACACCTCCGGGAAGTACACCATCCTGAATGGATTGCCAATGTTGTAATGGTGCCCAAGAAAGATGGCAAGTGGCGGATGTGTGTGGATTTCACCAACCTCAATAAGGCTTGTCCGATGGACAGCTTCCCGCTGCCTCGGATAGACCAGGTGGTGGACGCCACCTCTGGCCACGAGCCACTTAGCTTCTTCGACGCCTATTCAGGCTATCATCAGATCCGAATGCATCCGGAGGACGAGGACAAGACCAGCTTTACAACTGACCTCGGTTTATACTGTTATACTCGGATGCCATTCGGCCTGAAGAATGCAGGGGCAACCTATCAACGTCTCGTCAAGAAGATATTCGCTCCGCAGCTCGGCCGCAATATGGAGGTCTACATCGACGATATGCTGGTGAAAAGCCACGTCGCTGCAGACCATCTAACCGATTTGGCCGAGACTTTCTCTGCCCTGCGCAGGTATAAAATGAAGCTGAATCCAGCCAAGTGTGCCTTCGGCGTAGCCTCCTGGAAATTTCTCGACTACATGGTCACCCGCCGAAGGGTGGAAGCCAATCCCGCAAAGGTGTCGACGATTATCCAAATGCGCCCTCCGGCCAACATCCGAGAGGTCCAGAAGCTGAATGGAAGAATTGTCACGTTAAGCCGCTTCATATCAAGCGCAGCGGATTACTGTTTTCCTTTCTTCAAGCTGCTGAAAAAGGCTAATAGCTTTTCCTGGACGGACGAGTGTCAGTCGGCCTTCGATCAGCGGAAAACCAATCTCTCCAATGTTCCCGTCTTGTCTAGACTGGTCCATGGAGTGCAGCTGTTCCTTTATCTCGCAGCATCTGAAACAACTGTCAGCGTCGTCCTCATTCGGGAACAAGGCGGCGTTCAGAGGCCTGTTTACTATATAAGCCGAGCCCTCCAAGGAGTAGAGCTTCGGTATCCTGCTCTTGAGAAGCTGGCCTTAGCCTTCGTCTCGTCCGCAAGGAGGCTCCGGCCATACTTCCTCGCACATTGAATAAAGGTCTTCACGGACCAACCTTTAAGGCAAGTCCTCTCTCGGCCAGAAGTATCCGGTAGACTAGCAAAGTGGGCAATCGAACTGGGCGAGTTCGACGTTTCTTATGGGCCACGGACAGCGATAAAAGCCCAAGCTCTAGCCGACTTCATCGCCGAGCTCACTCCCGAAGCATCCTCGACCCTTCAGCCGGAAGACAATACACCCGAGGCCGAGGGTACCTCGGTTCCCCTGTCTCCGACGGATGAATGGCGACTCTACGTTGATGGATCCGCGTGCTCTTCCGGTAGCGGTGCCGAATGGATCTCGGTGTCTCCAGAAAGGGTCATCCCGGCTACCAACAATGTCGCAGAATACGAAGCTCTTATCTCATGCCTTCAGGCCGCTGGAAAGCTGGGTGCGCAGAACATAAGGGCATTCAGCGATTCTCAGCTAATCGCCAATCAAGTCATCGGAGAATACGAGGCCCAGGACGCATGAATGATATCCTACGTTCAGGTAACCCGCAAGATCCTTGCTCAATTTAATTCCTATGAAATTGTACGGATCCCTCGGGCCGAAAATGCTCGAGCCGATGCTCTTTCCCGGCTAGCATCAACTCAGGACGGGGGAGGAGGCCGAATGGTCTCGGTAGAAGAACTGTCTAAACCAAGTCTCGACGAATCCGTGGTCATGCAAGTGAATGAATCTGAAGCAGAAACCTGGATGACTCCCCTAGTCGCTTTTCTCCTCCGAGAGGAGGTCCCGTCCGATCCAAAGGAAGCAAGGCATGTCCGGCAGCGCTCCTCCCATTTTCTTATTCTGGAGGGAATATTGTATAAAAAGTCCTTCGGCCGACCATTCCTACGATGTCTCGGCCCAGCAAAAGTTGATTATGCACTTCGGGAGGTACATGAAGAGATCTGCGGAGTACACGTAGGAGGAAGGGCCTTGACCCATAAACTCCTGAGGCAAGGGTACTGGTGGCCAACGCTCCGAGAGGACGCGGCCGCTCTCGTCCGCTGCTGTGATCAATGCCAGAGATTCAGTTCCCTCATTCACCAGTCGGCGACCCTTCTGACTCCTCTATCAGATCCCTGGCCTTTCGCCCAGTGGGGGATTGATCTCTTGGGACCCTTTCCCATGGCTACCGGCCAGAGGAAATTCCTCATTGTGGCAGTAGACTACTTCACTAAATGGGTAGAAGCCGAGCCTCTCGCGTTTATAACCGATAACAATGCATGGAACTTCGTATGGAAATCCATCATTTGCCGATACGGCATCCCTCGGGCAATTATTTCAGACAACGGCAAACAGTTTGACGGCCATCGGTTTAAAGACAACTGCGCTAGCTTCGGCATTCTCCATAAGTTCGCTTCGGTAACACATCCTCAGACGAATGGCCAAGTCGAGGTTACTAACCGAAGTCTGTTGCGAGGACAGAAGACTCGCCTCGGCAAGGCCAAGGGCTGATGGGTCGAAGAACTACCGAGCGTTATATGGGCTTATCGGACGACAAGCCGAACCCCTACCGGCGAGACCCCCTTCCGAATGGCCTACGGGGTGGAGGCCGTTATTCCAATTGAAGTCAGCCTTCCGACGCCGAGGGTTCTTACTCATGATCCGAAGACTAATAAGGAAGCCCTAAACGATCACCTTGATCTTATAGAAGGAACAAGGGATCAAGCCCGCATTCGGCTGACGACTTATCAGCAGCGCATGGCGAGATACCACAACGCTCCAGTGAAGCCCCGAAGCTTTGAAGCAGGAAACCTCGTATTAACGAACGCTCACGCATCCAAGCCAGCCGAAGCTGCAGGAAACCTTTCTCCAAACTGGGAAGGACCTTATCGCATAAGGGAAGTGATCCGACGAGGGGCCTATCGGCTAGTGACCCTTTCGGGCCAGCCTCTCCCTCGTACATGGAATGTAGAGCGCCTTCGGCGCTATTTCATGTAAGTCAGTTCTCCCAGAGTTTAACCGGAAGTCATTAATATATCATTTTTTCTGGTATTATGTCCGGCAATGCTCTCTAAGTCCGTGTAAACCGTACCGGGAGTGACTTCGGCCATGCAAACCATATCGGGAGCGGCAATGTTCTCTAAGCCCGGTAAACCGTACCGGGAGTGGCTTCGGCCATGCAAACCGTATCGGGAGCGGCAATATTTTCTAAGTCCGTGTAAACCGTACCGGGAGTGGCTTCGGCCATGCAAACCGTATCGGGAGCGGCAATATTTTCCAAGTCCGTGTAAACCGTACCGAAAGTGGCTTCGGCCATGGAAACCGTATCGAGAGCGGCAATATTTTCCAAGTCCATGTAAACCGTACCGGGAGTGGCCTCGGCCTTGTAAACCATATCGGGAGCGGGATTATTTTTCTAAGTTCGTGCAAACCGTACCGGGAGTGGCTTCGGCCATATAAACCATATCGAGAGCAGCATTATTCTTCTAAGTTCGTGCAAACCGTACCGGGAGTAGCTTCGGCCATGTAAACCGTATCGGGAGCGGCATTATTCTTCCAAGTCTGTGTAAACCGTACCGGAAGTGGCCTCGGCCATGTAAACCGTATCGGGAGCGGCATTATTCTTCTAAGTTCGTGCAAACCGTACTGAGAGTGGCTTCGGGCATGTAAACCGTATCGGGAGTGGCATTATTCTTCTAAGTTCGTGCAGACCGTACCGAGAGTGGCTTCGGCCATGTAAACCATATCGGGAGCGGCATTATTCTTCTAAGTTCGTGCAAACCGTACCGGGAGTGGCTTCGGCCATGTAAACCGTATCGGGAGCGGTATTATTCTTCTAAGTTCGTGCAAACCGTACCGGGAGTGGCTTCGGCCATGTAAACCGTATCGGGAGCGGCATTATTCTTCTAAATTCGTGCAAACCGTACCGGGAGTGGCTTCGGCCATGTAAACCGTACCGGGAGTGGCTTCGGCCATGTAAACCGTATCGGAAACGACATTATTCTTGTAAGTCCACACAAACCATACCAGGAGTGGCTTCGGCCATACAAACCGTATCAGGAGCGGCACGACTTCGGCCACAAAAAGAACCAGACTCGGTTACTCATTCAAACACTCAGACAAATACAAGTAAAGAAGAATACTTAAATATATGAACAAGTACAAAAGTAGGCCATACGCCTGGCCGCGGTATCTCAAAAAGCAAACAAAAATCGGGACAAGTCCCCGTACTAGCTCTCGGCACCATCGTCGTCCACACCAACGGGAGCCTGGCCGGGAGACGCTGGAGGTGAGGCTTCAACTAGTTCGGCCGCGTCACCTTCCTCAGGAGCCGGAGCTTTTTCGGCCTTAAGCCCTTGCCACCAGGCCAAAAGCTCGTCGCCTTCCTCGTCCGTCGGGTAGCCGATGCCGGTCAGATCTGTGGCCGGACACGTCTTCTGATCGATAGCCAGCCCCAGAGCGAACACGGACGATGCCGCCTGGACTCGGGCCTCCATCATCTCCTCGGCGAACTCAGGGCTTTCTTTATAGCTCGCCACGGCTGTGCGAGCGATGTGTTCGGCTTCCTTGGCCCTAGCCTCCAAGTCCGCCTTAAAGGCCGACACCTCCTCGGCGTGACGCTGGCGCTCCTCGTCCCGCTCTTTGGCCTTGTCCTGGATCTCGGCCTTAAGAGACGCGACTTCGGCCCGAGCCTTCTACAACTCCTTCTCGGCCTTATCCAGCTCCCTCTCGACCCTCGTCTTGGCCCCAGAGGTAGTGCGGATCACCTCCTTTTGCTCCCCCAGCTCGGCTCGCATCTGCGCATTAGCCCCAAGGAGGACGTCAACGCCAGCCTCGAGATCACGCTGCACCGTGGCCACTTTGCCCGAGGCCAGCTGATCCGAAGCCCGGTCGATGTCCAGGAGCTTCTGCTGAATGGCGGCCTAGTGGCGAGAGAGGGGCCCGCACATAACCGTGGCCTACGAAAGCAGGAAAGGAAAAATAAGTCCAAGACAACAAAAGAAAACAACGGGTAAAAAAAGAAGACGATGGAAATCTTACCTGGACGGCATGCCGGACGCTTTATAAGGATAAGCCTTCCGAGGAAAGCTCCTTGACTTCGTCCCTGGCCAGCGGGAGAGTCCAGCCGTAAGCTAGTTGCATGCACGTCTGAGAGTCTTCCAGGCTCTCGTCCGCAAAAACCTCGACGTCCGGGCGCCAAGGTTCGTGCGCGTATTCCCGGGACATATGCGTCCCGGCCTCCCCGAAGGGGAATGAAAGGTTCTCCGTCCCGGCTCCAGTGGCCGAAGGAGAATCGCCCCTCGGCGGTTCGGGAGGCGACGAAAGCGGGGCGCCTCGCGCCGCAACGGGCCTCTTGGCCGCCAGGGTGGATTCCCTCTCGCCGGGATCGTCCCCCCGGCTCCTCTTCACTGGTCGGCCGTTCCCTCTGGCGATCGACTTTCCCTTCTACCTCTCTCGCTCGAGCGCGGCAGCAGCAGCGCGGCCTTCGACAGAAGCCGCCGTCTGCCTCGTAGCCCGGGCGCTAGGGGTCGCAACCCCTCCGGTCGTCCTTCCTTCCCTCGCCTGCGGCTGGGACGATCGGGGCTGCCCGGACTATTTGGAGAGCCGGCCTAGCAATCCCCGTAATCCAGACATTTCTGCAAGCAAAAAGAAAATAAGAGAGGGTCAGCAACGACTCAGAATATACAACTTTCTTCGACTCAAGACTGACTTACCCCCGGCCGCAGCTTCGGCGCCCTCTTCGGACGGAAAGGCTTCGGCCGGAGACTCGACCGCGGCAGATCCCCCGGCTTCTCCCGGAATATCTTCGAGAGGAAGATAAGGGGAGACTCGAGGAGGAGAGGACGTCGGGTCTGGCCAAGCTCCCATATGTCCGAGCCTCTCCTCGTCCTCAAAGAGCTCCGCAATATTGCACGGAGCATCAGCTTCCAAGAGATGTACGATGTCGAGCTGCTCGAGGTTGAGAGAAGGTGGATCGGAGAGACCCTCGGCCAAAGGTGCCCATTCAGTGTGCAAAGGCCACACGCTCTTCTACTCCTCCGAGAGAGAAATGAAAAGGAAGCCCTTCTTCCAATGGTGAGTAGACGAGGGCTTCCCAGAAAAGATGCCCCGGCCAAAGCGAGGGACGAAACAATACCAACAAGACTTCCCCTGGGGTTGAATCTTGAACAGATAGCGGAAGATGTTTACCGAGGGATTGACCTCGAGGTAAGAATGCACGGCCAAGAAGGCGTAGACTGTCCGCCAAGAATTCGGAAAAAATTGGGACGGGGCTAGTCCGTAGAAACTCAAAAGGTTGATAAGAAAGGAATGAAAGGGAAGACGAAAGACCGCCCGGAAGCTCTGCTCGTAGATAGAAAAGCAACCCGGCTGGACGGAGTTAGCCCTGGTGTTCTTCCCGGGCCGAATGGGAACCATCCAAGACGGAATATGGTAGTAGGTAGTGATAACCTTGATGGTATCGGCATCAAGAACACTAACTACGTCCGAAACTGTCTCGGCCGGGCGACGGCCGGAAGTAGAAGGCTGGGCTACAGCTGGAACGGATTCGGCTTCTTCAGCCGGAAGCATCTCTGCCTCATCCGCCACAGCCGAAGCAAAAGAATTCGAAGAGAAAGGAGACGACAAGGAAGACTGGGGAGGTCTGGATGAAGAGCAAGAAGAGCCGCCTTCGGCTGAAGAGCTACTCTCGGCCGAAGGGGAGCAACTGGACATGAATCACAGAGCAGAGAAGGAGAACTGAGGCTTACCCTCAAAGAAGGGTCTCCTCAACAACTAACGGCCTCTCCGGCGACAAAGGATCCCCCGGCGATGATTCCCGGCGACAAAGAACTCTCCAGCAACGGACTAGGCGCCCTCAAACACCCTCGATGGCTCGCTCTTCGCCCATGAAAAAGGAACGCTTGGAGAAGCCACTCGCAGGGAAGCACAGGCGCAAGGGGAGAAGAAAGCGGAACAGTGCACAGGGGAGGAGGGTTAGTATTTATAGGAAAACTTGAGGGGATCCGGCACCGGATCAACGGCCAAGATCTTCCCTCTCTTCGAAGCCGCTCTGCTCGGATGCGTGACACGTGTCCCGTCCTTCGGCATGATGACAAGCGGGCTGCCAGATCGAGAGAAGGCGATCAACAGCCGGGCGCGGCCTGACCCTTCGGATGCTCATCCGGATGCTCGCCACGTGTCCCGATCCTCGTGCCAAAAGCAGAAGAGACGGCGATCCAGGTGAAATCTTGGGCAGAGAGCCGAAGTGACTCGCGATCCGCGTGATCACTGTTAACGACTTAGATCTTTTTGTGCTTTCGGCAAACCGGCCGGATGCGCAACACGTGTCATGTGTTTCTTGTGACGCGACCACGAAGGTGGGAAGCATGAGATCTTTCCCGCCCTTGTCAGATGTCTCGATATACTCAAGTACTAACCCCTTCGCAACTGGGGACGAAAGGATCCGTCACCGAGTCTCGGCCCAAGACGAAGGTGTTTACGACAAGGTCCCAGCTTGAGACGAATGTGTCTTTCATCAGCCCTCGGCCGACCCGAGGCAGAGCTCAAAAACGGAACAAAGCAAAGGTTTCAAACGAAGCTCGTACCTATTTACTCTCCCGAAAAAGCTTCGGACTTTACTCTCGTCGTCTCATAAAATTGAGAACGACAAGAGTAGGGGCCTATCTGATGGGGGCAGAATCCGATTCGGTCCATTAAAACAGCCCAAACGTTGGAATCAGCCCAACAGCAGTAGCAGTAGAGGCCCACTAGCAGCCTTCAGCCCGTTAGCGGTCCAGTAGCCCTCGGCCCAACTGCAGCCTAGTGGTCCTCGGCCCATCAGCGGCCCAGCAGCCCTCGGCCCAGTAGGCTTCAGCCCACTAAGCGGCATCCGGCCCATCAGCGCCCCCCCCCCCCCTTTGGCCCAGTAGCTGTATCCGGCCCACTCCGGTGGGAGGGTTCGGCGCTATGGCGGTTTATCAGTAAACCAAAACATAGTCCTATATCGGTTGCCACCACTAAGCGACCTCTATCCTCCGCTATAAATACACGGCTATTTATTACCAAATGTATGTCTTCTCGACCAAGGACAACAGTCCAAAAGCATTAAAGCTACTTCTTCTTCCCTGACTTCTAAATCGAATCTTCTTCAGAAGCTAACTTAGCTGTCGGAGGGGGTTCCTTAGGGCCGAAGCCCGGGACTCCTACTGACCGGTTCTTCTTCTTCTCCTCCTTCTGCAAGGGCTTCGGTTTGAATCTTCGCCGACCTCTCTGAGTCGGTCTCGGCCGCCGACCTCGGGTTTTCTCCCCCCGGTCTCGATGCCTTTCACAGGCTGGTCCGCCTCGGCCGAAGGAATCTTGGTTTCGGTCCGAGCGAGCCTTCACCCGGGTACCTCTCGGCCTCGGGTCCTCGGCCCCGTCTCCGCCCTCGTCTCGTCCCCGGATCCCCGTCGGTCCTCTTCATCGATCCGATCCAATTGCGTGTTCCAGTCTCAGAATCCGACCGTGGTAAACTTCGGCAACATCACATGTCAAGCCTCGCCTCGTAGGTAAGCGGCTCTCCACCCTAGAATGGGACTAAACTCAATCACCAACACCCTAGTTAAATTTTTTAGAAACTAATATGATAGATGGATTGTACTTTTAGGTGATTAGAGGACGTGAAAAAGACTATAATAATAAATATTTGTGGCTAGAGTTTAATGATTTGATTGGAGAAGATTAGCTTGTTCTTTTTTCGAAAAGTAGGTGATGATAACCCATTCAGTGTTCATTTTGTATTAATATAAAATCTTTATTTTACTTTTTAAAAATGTCAAACATGATTTATGAAACCTTATACTATAAGTCTACGATCTTATCTCCCACTTTGGGCCTTCAATTGTATGTGAATTCTTCGAAATATTACAGTTCATAAAAACTAATCTAAATCGCATCGAGAGCAGTAAATGCGATGTAAAAGACGTTCGGGCAATAAGACACCTTTCCCACTCGATGTTTAGACCCCCCCCCCCCCCCTTTCAACTGTTTTTATTTTTTAAAAGGTGTCCATCATGGCGGACGCGATTTAAAGGCATCCACCAAGCCCGATGCGATATAGATGCTTTTCCGTTATCAATTCAGAAATATGATCCGACTTGTTTTGGCCATAACTCCGTAAATACTAATCCAAATCATATGTAATTTGACCAAAAATTGGCCTAAATGTCTTTTTTTTCACCAAATTTAACATTTTTGAATTTATTTACTATTCTTTATGTAATTATTTTTCCAGTCTATTTAGTATGTCTAGACTTATGACAGTTCAGATTTTTGGATGAATTCTGATTGGCTACAACGTCTTCGTTTCTTCGTCAAATGACATAAAATTTTGACCACAACTTAATTTACAATTTCTGAAAATTTATTCGTTATTATTATGCTATTTATTCTATTGGCTAAAGTCTACTTAAGTTCTTCGTATGCAGCCTAATGCTCTAAATCACTTAAATGCTGTTCGATTTGCTTGAAACTTTGTACATATGTTTAATTTGATCTATTAGATATATACGAAAGTTCTGGTCATTTTTTAAATCCGTTTGCTATTTTCGGTCTTATTGTTGATTTTCAGCTCTTGAAATTAGTTTTATTGGGCAAAAAATATAATTCTTTGTCCGAAAAATCTGAGAAAATTTCAGTAGCATATTATTCTATCAAAAAACTTATTTGGATCAATTATACTCTGATTTTATATGTATATGACCTATTTGACTCTTAAATGGCTATTTTGTAAGCAAAAGAAGTATATTTTGACTAAAAAATATAAGTATTGTTTTGTCTATTAAATTTTTAGATCCATGATAAGTTTGAAATACGTAAAAATATGATTATGCCATATTTGTTTGGTATATGATTGGATATTGTCATTTTAAGGAGATCGGGACTCATTACACAAGTGTCCATAGATGAGTTATGTCCGCGGACAACGTGTAAGTCGTAATGATTGTGTGTTTGTTTGCAGTCATTCGAGGTATGGACAATAGACTCCCCAGCTATGCATGTGTTATGATTTTAACATACTTGCTTATATGCTTCGGTAATTATTTGTTCGGCTCTTTATATTGTGGTTGGATGTATATCGATTTGATATCTTTGGATTTGACATGTTTCGTACATAATCGTGAAACATAATTTGTTTTTTAGATCAATTTGATTCAACTTATAATCTGTTAAGTTGTTTCTTTGACATCTATGTTCAATTATTTTGATCTCAGCCAAATTGATTAAGAATCCATGTTCATTTCGATTAGATATTCTGATAATATGAATTCTGACTTCATAAGCTATCATGCTATGATAAATTTGTTATTTGTTCAGTTCGATATGCGATATATTCTGATCATAATTGGTAAACTTGTTCAGTTAAATAAGAATCTGATCATGCCTTATATTCTATATGTTAGTTTGATTTGTTCCTACTATTAGAAAATACATGTGATTTAGTAAATCTATATTTGACCATGTTTTTATTTGAGTTATATGTAGAAATGCAAATAATATGTATATTGGATAACATCTTTTTCAATTATTATTGCTTGCATTTAGTTGGTTTGATTTGCCTACTAAGTAGTTGTACTTATGAACGCTATTAACAGTTTTAAAGACTAAGGAGAAAGAGTTAGCTGAGAAGAAGGGTTTTACTTAAGAAATTTGGCCTAAACTCATCTGGAGGTTATCTAGGATTATGTTTACTGTTTTCTTAGATTTGATGTATGAGGGATTTGAGAGAGAATATGTACTTTTATACTTCTTAGTGAGTTGAGAGATTTTATTCTGCTGCATATTTTATGTAATTTAAAGATTCTGGTTATGAAAACTTAATAGAATATTTAGATTTAATTGATATTAAATTATATATTTATTACTTTTATTTGTCTCTCATCATTCATCTTCTATTTGTGTGCTATTTGATTTTGTAGTTACGTAACTTGTATTCGAAGTGAGTCCAAATGATTCAACCAGATCGAATATGTAATAGGCTAAACTGGACAATATCTAGTTTCCTTATGAAGGAGAAGAGACAGATTCACATATCAAAATCTAAACCAAAATACTTTCACAATATTAGAATATATGGGTTCTAAGTGATGCCAATGACGCAATTATGAGTGTTGTCCAAGTACTTAAACGTCAACTTTATAGCTCAGGCTAAGCGAGTGAGAAAATTTGAGAAAACCTACAGTTCCTCTTCACTCGCGAAAAATAGAGCCGTGTGGCTCTGATACAAACTTGTGCTAGGATCTACGGTACCCTCCTAAGATAAAGGGTAACATTCATAAAGATTATCGATTGATGGTCATTAAGTGAGATTTATATTAATTCATGGACTTTTGTGAAAAGTTGTCAAAAATAATATAATTATGCGTCATGATGAAATATTGGGCCAAGCTTCAGAGTTCTCTTCGCTTTTGGCCTTCTCCCTCCTCTATCTCTAGGTCGCCCCCTTCGAGCTGGGCACCCCCTTCTCTCTTTCTCTCTCTCTCTATCCCCTCCGCCACCTCATCTCTTGATTGTTGAGAGATACATCCATGTGTCGTGGGCAACATCACGGAGAAGAAATGTTGGAGAACGCACCAAACCTGTTGAGGGATCAAGGATGAACCATTAATCGGAGAATTACGTGATATCGTTATAAGCCGAGCACCTACGCGACTAGTGGCGTCGCTCCTCTGGAACCGAATGAATGTGAATATGAATCTATACAAGGTGATTTTCGATCACTAGTTCTTGTTCTTCTCGTTCTCCCCACTAGATCCTTACACCCCCTGGGCCATTCAAAATCTTTACACCATAAAAAATAAATCCATACTAAGACATGTTATATACGCTTGACTGTAACAAATTTAGGATCTATCATACCACTACAAGGAAGACATGTTTTGTCAGCGAATATATGTCCGCGGCTATAGACACTTATCGACAAAGATAATATTAGTCGACGGCCAAATAAGTACCGTTTACAATAGATTTATATGTCAACGGCTAGGATAACTGTTTACATATAGGTAGTATATGTTAACGGCTCTTGCTTACCCATCGACATATGTAATAAACAGAAAAAAAAAATGGTAAAAACTATATGTCAACGGCTATAGGCGTAGCCGTTGACATATATGCTGTATGTCAGTGGCTAAACTTGTAGCCGCTGACAAAACCTCTCCAATAAAAACCCTCGCAAGCTCTTTCCCTGTCTCCCTCTCGAGCCCGGCCCTTTCCCTGTCTCCCTCTTTTCCCTCTCCTAGACGTAACCATCGTCGTGCTCCCTCCCCTCTACCCGCCATCGTCGCCGGTCTCCCGATCCCCCTATCCCGTGGGGCGGCGGAGGAGCTCTGGTGGACTGTGGAGGGGAGAAGGGGGAGGGGGGACGATGCCTCCCAAGAGGAGCCCGCCAAAGCATCGTCACGATGGGACGTCCCCGTTGCTGCTGGGAATGGGTTGGAGCCCTCCCCTCAAGCGATGGGTACGCCCTCTTCTCCCATCCTCCTGATCTCCCTCTGCTGGTGAGATTGCTCGGATGGTCGCTTCCAGTTCTAGGTGATGATCATGGCGTGGCATGCGCGGATGTGCTGGTTTCCGAGTTTTAGATCTCGGTTGCTTCGCGATTATGATGAATTTGGCTTGAATTGGGTGTGGATTAGCCTCCAAGGAGTTATAGTTGCGGGCAGCATTGTTTGCAGCACACAATTTGTGATTTGATTCGGTAGTTTGTCATCGACATGCGATCTATCTGTAGTGGTAGCTGTGCGGCGGCGTGTTTGAAACACGAGTGCATTTGGAATTGTCTCGAGAATTTAGATGTTTGAGCATGCGCTTAGTCTAATTGCGCTTCTTTGTTTTCTATTTCCAGTTTTTTGTTCACGATTTGGTTGTTTTTTATAATTTGTTTTTTGTTGTGGGTCAGGGGATATGGTTTTCATCTCTTTGAGACATTTTGCTATTTGTAGATTTTTTTATGGTTTTTGCATCACCTTGTGGTTCTGAGGTGTAAAGGGCAGATTTGAGCCCCAAGTCTCCTAAGAAAGAGGTAGGAAAGAAACTTGATGAGGTGTTAAGGGCAAATTAATATCTCGAACTCCATAGGTGAGTTCCCTGGGTTGAACTAGATGTGGTTGCTAAAGGTGGGGGAACGATGAGCATGCGTCTTGCTAAGAAACCACCTCTGATAACCTGTTGAATAGTTAATGGATGCATGCATGCGCAATCATGAGCGCTACATGCACATGTAACCTTTTAGTCTTATTGAAAATATCAATTTAGGCTTACCCCTCAATCATTTAATCACAACTTAGACACAAAACTAAGAAGCTTTCTAAGACCTCTTCTCACCGCTATCATCTTTTAGTGAATAACAGGTTATTACAGCATGATTTATGGCTATAGTTCAAATTTGCGTCTTTTAATTAAGAAAACAATTTGACAGTGTTTCCCCTAAAAAGAAAAAACATATTACTACCCCCAAGCCTTTCTAAAGTCTAAAAAATAAGGGAAAGAGGTAGAAGAGTATCACCTTAGCCCCAAGTGTTCAATGCTAGCTCGAAGATGATGAGAAGACCTTCTCCTTGGAGCTGCACACCCTACTAAGCTGAAGATCCCTTGGGTTGCAACAGCTAGCTTCTCTTGCTTCTCCCTTTCTATTTCTTTCTTCCTGCAGAATCTTCTCTCTTTCTTCTTACCCTTCTCTTCCTCTCTTTCCCCTCTCCACTTCTTCTCCTCCTCCTCTGTGCGTGTGTGCAGTGGATAAGGAGCAGCACCTGCCCACCTCCTTTTATATGAGGTGGAGGAGGTGGCTGAACCAGCATTCTACTAATGGGCCTATCAAGGCCCACCAAAAATGGCCCAATAAAGGTCCACTACCTTTATTCTAACAGCCTATTAAGGGCCCACCTAGAGTCCACTTAAAAACATGCCCAATAAACTACCATTAGCTCGTAAAACCTAATACTGTCAGCCCATTAATGCAGGCCCAATAAAATCTGACTCATTAAGGGTCCAATAAGTTCTAAATATAATTTAAATTAAACCGTTCACTTGTTAATCACTTGCTTTTAATCCTTAGCTTCTAGAAATTTGTTAAATACCCTTAGGTTTTACATTCCAATACTTTAGAAGTTTGTTTACGGGTCTTTAAGAAACTTTAGAATTTAAATTAACCCCTTGACTTTTTAGTTTCTTTAGAATTTTAAATTAAACCCTATACTTTTGGAAAAT
This sequence comes from Zantedeschia hybrid cultivar, assembly GCA_030544215.1. Classification (NCBI taxonomy): domain Eukaryota; kingdom Viridiplantae; phylum Streptophyta; class Magnoliopsida; order Alismatales; family Araceae; genus Zantedeschia; species Zantedeschia hybrid cultivar. The sequence continues at coordinate 77,303,743 of JARZZO010000006.1, read as the reverse complement.
TTGAAAATACTCCTATCTTTTTTACAAAACTGCCTTATAGTAAAGGTGGGTTCTTACACACACACACACAAAGAGAGAGCGAGAGAGAGAGAGAGTTGGTTGGGGAGATGAGCTACTATCACCAAAGCCGGTGATATTATTTCTTTCATGTGAGTCAGTGATCTAAGACCACAAACCTCTCCACTCCAAGCCCACCCCAAAAGAGGAAAGAAGAAGGAAAGTGGTAGGAAGTTCATTTTAGGGTTAGGATGGAGGTGTGCTTGGTGATCTTCTTTGCTCATACACTGTCAATGCTTATTCTAAAGTCTTTGTTTTAGTGTATTACATTGTTAATTGTATATGTTACCATTTGCATCTATTAATTGTTTTGTGCATATCCATTTAAAATGACTATTTGTTAATTGTATCTATTAGCATTTGCATCTAGTAACTTTTTTTCTCTGCCCCACTGGGTTGGATCTAGTTTTATGAGTTGTTGTATCATGTTTGGTGTTTTGTGCACATTGGCGCAAGTTAAGACAACGGGTTCTCTGTTGTTGTTATAACAGGTGATTAAGATATATTATATCTTATTTGTTGCATTTTTGTATGGTCATCCATATAAGTTTCATGTGTTATGTCTCTCTGTTGGCTTCTTTAGATGTAGATGTGAATTTAGATTTCTTTTTCTCAGGGGAGATATCTTGTGTATTGCACTTGGTGATGAGCAAAAGCTCTCATCCTATTGGTCTATTTTAATAAAGTGGGGGGTTTTGCCTTGTTGCAGGCTACTTCTAGTTGGCTCTACATATACCCACCAGGGATAAGAGAACTCTTGCTTTACACTCGGAAAAAGTATAACAATCCTCTCATCTACATTACGGAGAATGGTAAGATTGATTAATGACTCAAAAAAGGTTATTTTCTTTCACATGCCCTTAAATTAATATTTGAAAATGGCCTAACTGTTGATATGCCACCATGAATTTTTGTGCAGGAGTTGATGAGTTCAACAATGGGTCCTTAACCCTAAAAGAGGCCTTGAAGGATGACATGAGAATAGTCTACTATCAGCAACTTCAGCAAGCTATCAGGTCTATCAACCCATCATTTGTCACCCCCTATTCCCATTTTTCTCAAGTGTAAGTGTGGGATGTCCATATTAATAGGCATATGAGTTTGGCTTACTGTGGCTGCATGATGGGTTCATGAGCATGGCTTTATAATATACGTCCACATAATTTCTGTACGCGTTTGTTATGTATTCAATTTATTATGGCATTGTCCAATATATGTACTTTCTTCTGTGTCTACAATTAAACAAATTATCGATATTCTAATTAATTCACATATGGTTGTTGTAACTTTTGAGATTTGTTTCGATGATTTACATTTTAACCACTAGCAGATATTGATGGGAATTAATCCCAAACTCTCTGGCTCTCGCTCTCTCTCTCTCTCCTACATATGAATGTTTATTTGTGCATGTGGATGTACTTATTTTGAAAGTGAACGTGTTTATTTGTGTATGGACATATAGTATTTGTGCATGAATGTACAATTTATGCAGCAGATGTGCTTATTTATATAAGAGTGTCTATGAATCCTATCTACAAGTTATTGTGTATCTACAGATTTTTGTGTATTATTTAATATTTTAAAATATTTTTTTTAATTAATAACAGTTGTCAGCGGCTTAAACCGTTGACAAAACATTCTGTTGAACATATGTCAATAGCTGTATAAATTGTGGACATATAGTATTTGTCAACGGCTACAGCCGTTAACACATACACAACATATGTCAACGGCTAAAACCGTAGACAAATGAAATATTTGTCAGCGGCTATAACTATTGACATTAACCACATGTGTCAGCGGCTACCGTAGCCGTTGACATATGTCTCATTTGTCCACGGCTTGTAGCCGTAGATATATGTATTATATGTCAGCGGTTGTTTTTAGCCGTTGACAAATGTTTGCCAACGAGATTTTTGTCAACGGCTTTGTCAACGGCCGTCTAGCCGTTGACATATCCTTTAGTCTATGGCTTTCTCATATTTGTCAACGGTTCTTAGCCGTTGACAAATCCTATATTTCTTGTAGTGAATCATTTGGTGATTCAAAAATATATATCCAAAACTAGGTGATTCAAAAACACAGCCATAATGTTTTCGTTGGACTCCGCTGCAACCCTAGATTTTATAAAATTCCTGTTGTTTTCAGGTAATTCTTACTTGTAACATGCATGTGTTTATCCTCTCTGGTGGAGAAAATCTCCTTTCTCTGTATGCTTGTGCTAGGCATTTAGGTACTTTAGATCTTGGTATATACTGGATATTGCAAAATCTTATTTGTTTACACTTGTCTTTATAGTTAAATAAAAAGATCTTATATATATACACATTGAAATTAATATTGATCGAGCTATTAATTACAACAATTAGCTAGATACCCCGTTGTAGACACACGGTTTGACTAGGGATGTAAACTAGATTGAGAATACCCAGATTCCTCCCTACCATGTCCTCTCACGTACATGGATGTCCAGTAAATAGATTTCACTTGTGTACTATTTTCAAGAGGGGAACCTCTGTTGGATATCCATACAAACTCTACTGGAGAAATCTTATCTCCCAAACCCCGTCCCCTTCACCTTCATCGCCTCCACTAGGTATCCTCGAGTGGCCACTGTCATGACGCCATTCCATCATCTTTGTGTTCCCAAAGTAACCATTGTCACTGCTGCTTGCTAGTTCCCAACCCCATTAGGGCATCAGCACAGTGTTCCCATTAGGATCCTCCCGCTTGGTTACCTACTGCTAAGCTTGTAAAGGTAGGGTAGGCACTCGACCACCTTGGATGCGAGCTTGTGGTCAGCCACATCTAGAAAACAATGTAATCAACGGCACATATATTTTAAGTTTTCAATCTTTGCATCTTGATCCTTTTCTTTACATCTTTATTGAATTAAATTAATAAGGGAGAATGCTCTAATGTCTTGAATCTTTCTGACCCATCTCCGTGTCTTGATCCTTTTCATTACGTCGTATTCTAAAGTTCTTGCATTATGGTCTGTAAAGAGTTGGCTGTCATCGTATCAGTGTAAAAATTATCCTTTTTATATCCCTTAAGCTCGGTAATCTTATCATATATGTGTAAAGATTAATTTCAAATGATCAATTCTATAAGCCTATGGGAACGGTTTTATGTGTGCAAAATTTATGTGATTATTTTGTTGCATTCACCATTTTTTCCATATTTTCTTCTCTCTCTCTCTTTTTTTTTTGTGCAAGGGGGGGATAGCTTTCCTAGTTTTGATTGATGTTAACAAGTGAAAATAAAGTCAATTTTCGAAATATTTTGGCTTTTGTTTCATACATTCCACTACTAAGCAATTTAGAATCCTTGCATCTCATTGTACTACCGGAAACCCTCCAAGACATCTTTAATAGTTCAAACAAGGGCATGATTGGCCAAGATTGGTCTGATTAAAGTCATAGTTCGTCTTATTCTAGGTCCAGCAACGGCTTAGCACCAGATGCACATAGGAGCATGAAGAAATGCGATATAAGATTTCATATGAAACAACAAATACAAAGGGCGATGCAAGGAATTTAAAAGTTAGGATATGAAATGCTCTTGGAATTCACTTGGTTTTAGGTACATTACAGAAATATATTTCACTTCTTGAAATCCCCTCGCATGAACTCAACAACTCCATCTAAATTAGGTGCATAACTTGTGAAAAGGAGACATCATTGTCTCCAATACGGCAAAGAGACACCCTAACCTTGTCTTGTAGAAGATGCATGCAGTTGTAGAGGATAGCTCTATTATGTCTGCAATTATTGGAGGTGAAGGTTACCATATTCTTATGTATATTGCGTATTAAGCCACTCAAAATGATTAAAAGGAGGGAGAAAACAGCAATTAGGATAGGGTCTACTATGGCATTTGTTACCTGACCATGAGTACAAGATCCTATTTAAGATAGGGTCCACGACGACAAACCTCTGGGTTCTTGTGCATTTAAGTTAAAATGAAATGACAGTTAAACCTTATCCACTAGAGGATGGTTCTTGCATGGATGCTCTTTTATGGATGATCTGGGTCACCTAGATTCAAGCCTAGTTCTTGTGATGAAATGACATCTTAAACAAAATGCCGTACAGAATTGCATCCAATGTTATAAATAATTGTGACATCCTTTTTTTCTTTTTAATTAACGTGCTTGGCACATTGTTCTGGTGGTGAATCCGGGACAAGCAGTTGATGATAAGAGATTGGGAAAGCATGCTGTAAATTTGATGAAGATACATGGTTGGGGATGTTTGATAGTCCTCTTTTCTGGATATGTAATATTTAAGACTAATTATGTACGGCTGTTTTAAAAGTGTGGGTTTTATTGAGACTGTTTTATTTTGGGGTACATATTTTTTGTATTTTTATTTGTAGACGAAGATATGGCCGATTTTGTGGGCTGTGTTGTGATGGCATGAGGGGAAAAAAAGGTAAAGAACTGAGTCACCTTTTTATCCCTCACTAGCAAATCTTGAAAATTGTTTTTCTTGCGTTGGAGGATATTAAAAATGAGCAGATGTTAAAAGACAAGTTTCTTTTTTGTTATCGTATCTATTACTAAGATTTTTAGAAATTTCTGAATAAAGGTTGAGTTGGGCCTTTCGGACTCTAATACAAATAATAGACGGAAACCAGCCAAAGCCATTTAACCGGATAACCTTCACAATGAAGTTGAAGAAATATGAGAGGTCTAGATCCATAAAGGCACAAACAGATCCGAATTTAGACATTTGCACATGATGTATTACTATCCGCATCTAGGTACCAGTCAGGTCCAACCTGGATTCAACTGTTTCGCACCTCTACTTTTGATATCCATTGAGCATTATAATTTATCAGTATACTATAAGATGTCTTGTCAGTATTCTTGTAATTTAAAAAGACTAAAATGGTCTATTTGATCACAACATATCTCCTTTATGTGGAGTTTGAGTTTGGGAAGCACTCCACATCATGCCTATGTCTGGCATCATTGCATGATCTCTAGAGTTGAATTATAATTATTTAGAGTTCACCATTAATAAATTTTCATAAGAAATTTATTGATCTTCATGTCATTTTGTTGGAATTTTATATTTGAACTTTAAACGGAAAGGGCCATTTTATACAATACTCTATTTACAAAATTCATACAAAATCTATTTCTTTATAATATCATTTGAAACCCCTTCAAGTTAGAAAAGAAAATAAGAAAATGGCTCATCAATATGTAGAAAGAGTTACATTAATTTCTTTTCAACCCTTTGCAAGCTACCTATGGGTTGACTAGAACCAAATTTCGTTTGACTAGAAAAGTCTAATTTTGACGTAATACGATCTTTTCTTTCACTCTATCGGATAAGTCATGAAACCACTACCAGCGACGTATGATACGTAGTATTGTACTAATATAATAAGCTGATGGTCAAATGAGTGTTGTATAACTCAAACAACTTTCGAAGATTTTATTTTCTAATAAAAATAAAGGATGCTATTAAAAAATAAAATATAAATAATTATAATGGATGTTTATTAAATTTTATTCCTTTTTTTCTAACATGATTTGGCTAATTTCAATTATAGTTGGGATAAAAGATGTGAAAAAATTGATTCCGTGACTTTTTTATTTTGCGCAATGTTTAAATATGTTCAAAAAACATATTATTTTTACAATATAGTTAGAAAATGAAAACGAGGCTGAATTCTGATTATTTTCATAACATGATTATGGGAGAGATTTTGAAAAAGTATGCTTTTTAACACTAAAAATGACTTTAAAATTTTACTTAGATGTTCAACAACTAGTCTTGGATTGTCACATAAGGACATATTTTTTGCTTTAATGTCCGATTTTTAGTTTTTTTTTTTGTATTGTAACTACTTGTATTTTCAATTTCATTATAGCTTTCGTAACATAGTTGCTAGTTTAATTTTTATAGGGATTTTTGCAAATAACCCCCTAAAGAATACCATATATATGTAGATAACCCCTTTATGATTTGTATTTGCATGTAACCCCCTTAATTGGTATTATTTGCATATAACCCTTCAACTATGTCGGTTTACTTTGGATTTTATTTAAATTAAGATATTAATACCTACATATAATAGGTGAAAGTTATTACATAAAAATATTAATAATATCTTCAATTAAAACATATACATCTCAGAAGAAAAATCACATAAACATCTACTCATAATTTTTTTGTATATTTTTAATATATTTTTTTCTATTTTTATGTGGAATAAAATATTTTAACTCAAGTAAAATTCAAAAGAAATCACATAGTTAAGGACGTTATATGCAAATACCCCCAAAGTTTAGGAGGTTATAAGCAAATATAAATCATGCAGGGGTTTATCTACAAATATTGTATCTTTTAAGAAGTTATTTGCAAAAACCTCATTTTTATGTACTATTTGTATGGTTAAATTTATCAATGATATTGAGCATTAGGTGCTACATCATTTGGATTATTTTTCTTTTTTTTTTAAGGAGAGAGGCCACTTTTACTGGGACAAACCCACCTCTCGGCCCATCACAATCCGCACCTTTTGATGCCCTGGGTTACAGTGGACCAAAGATGAGCTCGCACGGTCAAACTAACTCGGGTGATGGCGCAGGATGGGACATGCTTATAGCTTGTGCAATACCTATCACACATACACTTGAAGCCCAGAGGGGAAACGCGGCAGGGAGCTAACTTGTGACCTTGCGGCCTGCAAGTTCGCCGCTAACCATTTCTCCGACCCTCGTCCCCCTACATCATTTGGATTGTTGCAAAACTATCACGGCCTTATCTATTTGGAATATATGGCAGATCATCTACAAATGTTTAACTAGAAGAAATATCATCTTAAACGTGAACAACTCGTACAACACATGTTTGATTTTTGAAAATAGATACTAGCATTGGTATGTTTCAATGTGATCAGATTTGTGAACAGATTCTTACGAGCTGTGCTTTGACTTTTGAAGCTATATATTGCCATGACAGATTGTCATTGCATGTTTTAGACATATATGTTATTCTTTGCTCTTGATGACTTTACAAACTCACATTGAGAGTTGTCTTTGTTACTTCCGATCGTTGGTTATTGGATAGTGAAATCTATAGAGCAAAGTTAATGGAATAAAATTTGCAACAAATGTATGAGCAAATGCAAAGAGAATGGGCAACCGAGATCAGGAAAAATGAGAACTAACTAGATGCATGAGAAAGTGGGTAATGGTGACATATCAAAAGAAGGGAGAAAAATCCAAAGCTTCACTCTCGTAGGTTTAAAGGGTACACGTTATTTTGATAATATATATTACAAAAAATGCTTTACCATGTATGGCTATTTATGAGAAAAATATTTCACATCCTTCTCTTTTTACTTTTTCATAAGACAGAGAATGGTGCCATGAAGTTGACTCTAGCTATTGTTTATGCTTGGTCCCTTTTTCACTGAGACTACGTTTTATGAAAAAGACTTGCTGTATCGGCAACCGATCTTGCACTAGTTGCCGTGTTTTTATTTTTAAAAAGTTATTTTTGAATTCTATTGGTGTCCCTCAACTTGATCTATGTGGCCGTACAATTTGATATTTAAGCAGACGATCTAAAAAGATTAAAAATGAAAAATTTAGTATTCATCTAGTGATTTTTTATTTTTTATCTTTTTTTTGGGTTGTATGGTCATTTAGGACAAGATGGAAATTATAAAAAAAATCAATTTTTTAAGATAAAAACATTGGCAACTGCAAGTCTTTCTCATGTTTTATTGAGCCTAAGTAACTTGAAATGTGCTGATTGGCATTAAACACTCATTTAGCAATAGTCTTCTAAATATAATTATAGCCATTCAATGATTATAAAACTATTTAAAGGATTAAACACATCAGAAGATAATCTTATCCTTTAAATTTGTATTTTAATTAAATTATTAAATAATTTATAAACGAATTATAAGTGCAATGCCAAAAATATGTATGGATTACTAAAGGAATACGATAAAGTCTTAATAGAACGTGTTCATAAACATCAGCAAGGTGAAAATATTGATACTCAAGTTCAACTCATTTATCAATTAAGCCTAGAATTTTGTTCAAATTTTAACTTTAGTGAAACAAGTCGGATCATATTTTTTATTGACCTTGATTCAAAAATTGCTCATGAAATATGCTATTTCGGTCACACATTCCTCCAATGACGAATCAAAACCGAGCTCCTCTAGAGAGAAAGAGAGAGTTTCACTTGAAAAAATTTATTTCATATGAACTGGATAAAAGAGAGTGTTTCACTTGAAAATTTTTCTTACGAACTGGATCTCCAATAAATCCGAACACTTCTCGAATCCACGCCAACACGCTCCCAAACGCTTATGCGAGTACGTCGGCATCCTACCCAAAATACCCAGACAAAGAAGAAAGATCCTTCCCACACGTGCGGCAGGCGCCCCAACCCGCACGCCGCCGCTGCCGCATTCGGACGTCCGTGAAACCCCCTAAACCCTTCCCCGACGAAAGCACAAAAAAAGCCATACCCCATCTAGACCTATCCCCCTCTCCCCTCCCCCTCCCCCTCCCCCTCCCACGGGCCCTCCCGGCGGCAGCGTGGGAACTCGGGGAACGATGCGGCGCCCAACCCCGCCCGCGGCAGAGGCCCCCGAGAGGGAGCTCTACGCCCTGCTGCACATCTCCCCGGAGGCGTCCGACGAGGAGATACGGCGAGCCTACCGCCAGTGGGCGCAGGTCTACCACCCCGACAAGTACCAGGATGACCAGGTGCTGTTGCAGAGCAGGCGCGAAGCCAGTCGGAGGGCTTCTCTGCTTGTTTCCGACTTCTTTTTGTGCTTTTTTTGCGACTTTATTGGCAATGGAGTTGGTCGATCGCTTGGCTGGTTTCTGAGCATATGTTGCCCTGGGCTAGTAGTCTCTACTGCAGGGTCTTGTTTGATTCCTATCTGTTCGTGGGTTCACAGGCTTGCACTATGATAGCGGTTTCTTTTGTTTGGTTGCTTTGATCGCTAGTAGGGGCATGAGCAATTTGTAGTATGAGGAATAACCTATTTGATGTTTCTAGAGTAGGACTTTTAGTTGGAAACCACTTCTCTGAGTGGGGGCAGTTATAACTGTTTTTTGGTAGTTACGGTAGTTGGAGCCTCCCTGATACCCCCTATTTTCCCCCAAATTTAAGAAGATCGAGTTTGTAACTTTTGGTTGGAAGCCAGCAAACACTCAGAATGATACATAAATGGCTTTCAGGACTTAATTTCTTCCCCTCGAGGTAACTGGATAGATGCCAAAAATACTTCCAAATAGTAGCTGCACTAAACACTGTGAATCATATGAAAGACAAGAAAGTGGTCTGCTCGTAGGTTAAAAAATTAATCTATTAAGCGGCACAAACTGCTTATTGTTGTGTTTATATTTTTTCCCTTTTAAACAGGATTAACTACGTATATATGTTCATTGAAGCTTTTTTTTAATAATTAAATAGGAGACATAATGGCAGTGCTAGAAGGTGGGAGCAACCTGGACCAAGAAGAGATAGTGATCATTAGGGAGACAGCGGAAGGCTTTGGGTCAATATGTATAGTTTTTTTAAGTCAAATTTAAAAACTAATATATTTTCAGTAACGAATATTTGTGAGAAATATTGGTGTTTCTGACATGTCAGCATGCATTGTTTGTTGTACCAGTTTTTAAGTTCTTGGGTTTTGGAGTATGGTGGGTTTGGACTGAAAATCAAAACTGGATAAATGAGTGTCACTTGAGTTGACATATTTAAAAGCACACGTGTCTATAGCACACCAACGTCATTATATAACACTCCAAACAGTACCACAATGGAAACAGTGCTGCAGTTGCCACCTCATCTTATCACGACACAACCGGCATCTGAACAACAAATTTAATGTAAAATAATTAAAAAACTTATGTGGGAGTCCAGCATGCCATGTCAAATGTAAACATCTAGGCTTTTGGCTATTGTAGAATCGAGGGATGAGCTGCTTTACATTGGACTTTCGGGTGATCTTGATATCTTATCTTGGAAGCCTCGTTTTATTTAATCATGAATTTATGGATTTTGCTTAGACTTCTTTGACTGCATATGGAATTAACAGTATTTTGTTCCGATGAAAGAAATATGCATAGAGAATATTCAAGGGTCACTTCTACACTGTTTTGTGTGGACCAAGTCATCTGATCATATTCTTGGTGCAATGTTAAGAATTGTTGGCTGCTGAATGATTTCAATTGGCCTTTATTGAAAATTAAATTTGTCCCTCTGTTCAGAGTTGAGAAGATTCTTTCTACCTTTTTGTTATTTTTACTTCTTTCTTCTGGGTAATGCCCAGGTTTCTCATCTTTTGTCACATATATATCATTTCTTTAATTAAATTGGCGTCACCTCTAAAGAAGAAAGACGGAATCTAGTGTGATTATGGTCATAAACCCTTAGGTCATTAAATAAAAATGATAGACCCATTGGAAGGAGAAGTCTACAATTGATTCTTTTACACTGATTAGGACATCATTGATCATAAAAAGCACACATTTTGCTAGTGACTAGAAAGTTGTGAGAGGTAGTTAGTGGATGTGTGTGGGAGGAGGATGCCAAACTACAAAGGTGTCCCGTGCTTTTTGACTCTAGAGAGGGCATTTCCTCCCTTCTGACTGGGTTTGTTACTGTTCAGAATACATATTTTCCATCTTCTCTTATTGTGCTTTTGCAAAAGGAGCAAATTAAGAGACATGTGGTGGACTTGTATTCACATCTCTGCACTGACGAAGACAGATGGCCACTTGGTGTGGATAATGGTCTTCTACGTTGGATCTCTAAAGAAAATGCTTTGTTTTTTCCCCAATGTGGGTGATGCAGTGTGTTGTTTAATATAAAAAGAAAGTGGACAACTATGAAAACAGAAAAGAACACCCCCCCCCCCCCCCCCCCCCCCACACACACACACACACACACACACACACACACACACACACACAAAAAGAAAAAAAAGAAGAAAAGAACAAAGAAAAAAGAATCTCTCCACACATAGAATGCCCATGAACCCCAAACAACCCTCTACAAAAGGGTCACCAAAAGTTGGTGTATAGCTAACTATCTACCAAATTACAAAGCAAGGTAGAGCTTTCCGCTCTAACTCCAAGGAGCATATCCTATGTGCACTCAACTTCAAGGAGGAAAATCCCATTTCACCACATAGCCGCAAATAAAAGACACTAGTCTTGCAGCCAGCTCTTGCTGTTGAATATTCGGTGGTTTCTTCCACCTCCACCCTAGATTGCTTCAATTGTTGTTGCATGCTGTGTGCAGAACCAGCTGCTAAATTCTGGTCGCATATGGCATTTCATGACCTCTTCTGCCGCAATAGCAAGCAAGCAACATCCCTTTTTTTTGGGGGGGGGTGTGTGGAGGGGGGAAGGAGGTGACCAAACCAATTGCAACATTTGGAATAAAGATATCCAATTTTATTGGGAGAATAGGCATCACATTGACAAGTGGTCAGGCTTTCATCCTCTAGGTTGCCAAGGAAGCAGGTGGGTCTAATTCCCTCAATGTTAGCAATCACAAGCAAGGGGTCTTGGGTGAGAGACTCTCCAAACAGACCTTTTACTATGAATGATAGAGGAGTAGCCTTCGTATTGTCGGGGAACAAAGCACCAGGTCAAGGTTCTTTTGGTCTTATTTTCTTTCAGCATTTTTGGGAGCTCATCAAGGATGTTGGGTTCCAAGAAAGGAGAACTCACCACCTTAGAGAAAGGGGAGGGGGTTACCCATGAGACTCGAACAATTCTTACTAGGGTGATGGTTTCAAAGGAAGGGGCAGAACTTGCAAGACTGCAAACACATTAGCCTTTCAGGAACTGGCCTAATTGATCACATGTGGGAGTCTCGAATGGGAGACTCTGACACAGACCTTCTACTATTAATGATGAAGGAGTAGGCTCTGTATGGTCAGGGAACAAGGGACTAGGTGTAGATGGTTTTCCTCTTCTTTTCTTTCAGCATTTTTTGGTAGGTAATCAAGGACGTCGCCGTTATGGAGTTCCAAGAAGGGAGGTCTCACAACCTTAGAAAAGGGGGGATGACGCACCCATGAGACTTATATAATGCTTACTAGAGTCATGGTTTCTAAGAAGGAAGAAGCAGAATGCTTGCTGGACTACAACTAGATTAGCTATTAAATGGGGTTTCCTCTGAGGTTGATGAGTATGGTAAACAAGGTGGTTAGCTGAAACCAAAGCGGCTTTATCATGGGGAGACAAATATAAGAGAATTTCCCAGTGGAACTCTAGTGCACCTATGTGATGAAGTGTTAGCATGAGAGGGGACTGGTGTTCAAGTTGGATCTCAAGAAAGCCTAAGTTGGAATTCAGTGAATTATCTTTTCAAGGTAACAGGGAAGATGGCTTTGATGACAGATGGGTGAGTTGGATTGGATCATGCATTGGTCAGCAATTTTTTAACTGTTAGTAGATGGCCAATCTATTAAACACATTACCGGGGAAGTGGCCTGAAGGAAGGTGTACCCTTTCACTCTTGTTTCTTATGGCTACACATGTTGAGTAAGATATAGGATGTGGAACCACAATTAGGTCTTATGAGGGTTTTTAGCATCCATGCTAAAAGGATGTATGTTTTACCTTCAGTATGCAGATGATACTCTCTTATCTATGAGAGAGGAAGAGGAGCAACTTTATTTACCAAGAGAAATGCTGGCACTGCGTGAGCAGGTACATGGGTTGAACGTGAACTTTGAAAAGCGCCTAATTGACATGGAAGCCAAAAAGATTAGGAGAGCAGCTATAGTATTGGTTGCAGGATGGGTCTGCCATTAGTGCCTAGCGTTATTCATGGCAGAGATAGGTATTGTATTTTGCACATGTTATTCATTCTAGGGTTAGAGATTGTATTTTGCAGAAGTTGAACAGGCTAACTAGGTGGAAAGTTGGACTATTGTCATTTGAGGAATGCCTGATCTTGTGGAAGATGGTTCTATCACCAATATATCTGGTTGTCCTTGTTCCGATACCAGTGTCTGTGGCTAAAAGGTTGGAATCCATACGAGGCATATTCTTGTGGCATGGTGGTGATAGTTCTAAAGGGTGGCATGACTTATGTTGAGGCAGGGTCGGGTGCTTCGGAAATGAGGCTTGGGTATCAAAAACTTAAGGGATTCTGCTTTGGAAAATTTTATGCAAATGGCTTTGCAAGACGGGGTTAATGGACTCCAGTTGGAAGTGATTAAACAGAAAAATTATAGGAGAGAAAGAGCATGGGCTACTCACCTAGCTATGTCAAGCAATGTCTCTCCTCTCTAGAATGGTATTCTTAAAGCCAGTGTGGTGCTGTTCATGGGTTCCATAGGGAGATTGGAAGAGAGTTAGAAGATCAAGTTCTTGTAGGATGGGTGATGTGAAGATAGAGATTTCGTTGAGGTCTTCCCATCCCTTTATATCACTGCCACCCAAGGGTGCTAGTGGCAGAAGGCTATGGCATTAGGGGGAGGGTTAAGATGTATACTAGATTCATGATACTCTTGATGGAGAGGTTTATGTGCAATTAGCACATTTGCTCTTGTTGGAAGGGAAGGATTCATTTCCAAGTTTTAGGTGGTAGATAGTTGGAGGTAGGGATGCTAGTGTATGGCACATTTACTGTGAGGTCTGCATGCAAGATAATTATGGATGGAGTTCTTATCCCCTGAAGATTAGGATTTCTGTAAGGAGGAAAACACAAGCTAGTCTTCCAACTTGTGATTGGTTGGCCTAGGGCCTAGGCTATGCAGAGGATTAGGATGACTTCCCATTTGTGCAACAAAGAGGAGGATATTATGGATCACCTATTTGGAGTATACCCATGCTCTCAGTTAGTTTTGCTGTCTATTTTCCAGAATTGCACCTTCGGTGATTCACCCCAGGAAAATGAAGGAGATAATCTTACAATGGAAGAGAAAGTGGGCTTTAAAGTAGGGGGTGCAAACAGATCCAGATTTTACCCAGATCCGCTTCAGATTTGTATCCGGATAGCTGGAAATTCATCTGAAAAGTCTATCCAGCGGATCATAAACGGATAATCCACTTATGATCTGCTTAATAAACAGAGAGGACACAGAAATCTCGTATCCACTCCATTTAAGATCTGCTCCAGTTTAAGTTTACATAATATCTATTATTTATAATATAAGATCAAATGATTATTTTTGTACTAAATATGTTAATGTCGATTCGTATGTTAATAATTTAATTTAATCATTTTTACATCAAATAAGTATTTTTAACATTTTATGTTAAGCATTCTTTTCTTTTTTTTTGATAGCTACTTCAAGTATTCATACATTAATATACTTGTTTTGAATTTTTGGTGAATTATTTTCTCAAGTATCTTTTCCGAAATTAGCTCTCTTAATATCCAAACACTATCCATATCCGCTCCGAATTCGAAGAATATCTGAAATATAATATCCTCCGGATCATGAACAGAGTTAGTACAGATTATCCGTTTAACATAAACGGACAGATGTGGAAATGCCATATCTGCTCCATTTGCAGCCCTACTTTAATGTACAGGAAGATATTCTGACTAATCCTCCATCTGAGTATGTGGACCATTTGGACAGGAAGGGTCAGTAGTTGCTTCAGTGAAATTAACAGGCCTCTGGATAAAATTGTGAGATTTATTTTTATATGTTTTTTGAGTGGGCTGGATGCCTATTTTGAGAGGGATGCACAGCTGCTGTATGATAGAAAAAGTTGTATAGGTAAGGGTATACACACTGCCATGGTGTGGGGAAGCACTTTTTTTCTGTGCAGAGGGATTTTTTTGCCAGCAATACTGATTAGTGTTTAATGAAACTGTGGTATCATCAGCCCCCCTCAAAAAAGAAAAAACTCAACAACAACAAAAAAAGATAGGCTACATATGTATTATGAATCACAAATACATGGCCAACACATAACAATGAATTATTCCTAACACAATATCTTTGCATCGGCTTCATTAATGTTGGGCTGTGAGGATGAGGGCGAGAGAAGAATGGGGGCAAGAGCGAGGTGTCGAGGATGAGGATGGATGGCATCCAGTGTGGAGGAAGAACAGGTTTGGGATGGGCAGGCGATCTTCGTCCGCTGGGGCTACCCTTCCAGTTGATCGAGACGCCTGTATTAGATGTCTGGGCCATGGACATAGAGTGAGAGGATGCAGGAAAGGGGTTAGATGTATCCTGTGTAGGGGTTTCGGGCATAGGAGGTGGTCCTGCAACAGAGGCTGTATAAGGGGACCGAGCAGGTTGGTGATGGGCCTGTTCCTATCAGTACAGACCAAGCTTGTGAGGAGCAGAAGTCTGGTCGGTCTCTGGGATTGGTGGAGATTCCATGGTCTCTGTCAGTAGTGGAAGCCCACAAGAAGCTGGAGGAGTGCCTGGTGGTTTCTGTCGTCCCTGTTGACCACCCCTCAGAATGGACACGGATAGATTCTCCTCAATTCCTTTTTAGGTGCTTCAGGATTTGTGGCCTGAGGAGGGTAACTGGTGGATTAGGGAGTTGAAGGAGGCCTTGTTTCTTGTGAAATCCTTGGTGCCGTCTTGGAGGGCTGAAGCTTTGAAGCTGAAGGTAGCGGAGAAGAGAAGATTACTTTTGAAGTTCTCACCGTGGAGACCTGACTGTTCTACAATCCCATTGCCTGTAGGAGAAGACTCCTGGTTCCGACTTGCAGGCGTTCCATTACATGTCTGGAATGCAGAGACTTTTCACAAAATTGTGTCTTCCTTTGGTATTCTTAGACAAGTGGATGTTAGGACCCTTGACTTGGAAATGGTGCGCTATGCAAGGGTGCAGGTTGAAGTCGATAACATAGATGTTGTTCCTGATAAGATCAAGATTAGACTGGGTGGTTGTTGTTTCTGGGTGAAGATTGACAGAGAGGTAGAATCAGCATCGTCTTCTTCAGGGACCTTTGAGAAGTTGGGGTGGTCTTGGACGGGTGTGGTAGCTGAATACAAGCGATACAGGAACAACAAAGATCATATGGGCCTGGAGGTTTCACCGGAGTTAACAGCTCCTATGAAAACAGGGGTACCGGATGTTAAAAACTCAGTTCAGAAGCGAGTGGGGTTGACTCTGGATAGAGTGAAGTGGGTGAGTCGGGAGAAGACGACTCGTCGTCCTGACATGTCTCGAGTTGCTGGTGGTGGGGAAGGTCTGAGAATAGGCTAGAGAGGTAGATTCCCTGCTGTCCCCAAAGATCGTTACTGTCCAGGCAAATCTCTCAGGGGTTGATGCTGCGCTGTTCGAGGCTTCGACGGTTGGTTGGTCAGAAGACAGGGGAGGTTTACATGCTCTTTATTACCCTCGAGCATTGCAGCCATCAGCTGATTGGCGAAGTACCTTGGCAGGGGAGGTTCGTGTTTTGGGTCAAGAGGATCTACAGTTGCGGTCTTCCAAGGGTCCTCCCCCTATCTGTTTGGATCCGATAAGCCTGCGAATGGGTAAGTCTATTGGATCCCACTTCGATTTGCCCGTGCATATGCAGGATGTTCAATTCCGTAACTTATTGGGTAAGTCGTTTGGGTATCCATCTTCGCGTATCAGACCCAACACTCTTTGGCCATCGAAGTCATCTTCGTCACCCGTTATCTCCAGCCTTTCGCTGTTTCAGTTCCTACGGGACGAGGATGGGGTGATGGGTGCAGCGACTGTTGCCTCATTGGGATCTAAGGACAGTGATTCCAGGCCTGCTTTCCTGGCTTCTGTTGAGCACCAAATTGCTGGCCATGATCTCTCTGTGAGCTCCGGGGAGGGGCTTTATGAGTGCTCACGGCCGGAATGCATTCATAATGTGGATCTGGGGCCTCCAACATTGTTTTGCCTTTAAGAGTTGTATCCATCGAGTTGCCTTATCCTTTCTGGTGGTGTAGTTGATGATTCTTTGCCTCCAGAGATGCTGCTTATGGTACACTAGTAACAGTCTTCACCAGGTGGGTTTCTGTGTGTCTATCGGAGACTCCATTCAACTCAGTCCAGATCCAGAAGGGAGTGGGGATGATTCGAGGGGACTGACAGTCTGGAACAGTGAAGGGATATCGAATGTAAATTTGGTACAAGAACAGGTGCCTCTGGCAGTGATTAATCCAGATGAACGAGGAATGTGGTCTGTTCATATTATCAGGACTGTTGGGAGTTTGGTTGGCATCTCTTTTGTTGGGAAGGAAGAGACAGTCAGAAAATTCCTCAGGAAAATTAAAAGAGACCTTAATCTTACCCTCAATTCTGCTAAAAGAGGTAGAGGAGGTGGTATCAAAATTGGAAACATGGAGCTTACTTATCTTCAAAACAACACTTAACTGGAAAGTTTGAGGCCTAGAAAGTTGAGGGACAAGGGGAAATCCAGTCGGCCCAGATGAATATTGTCTCATGGAACGCCAGAGGTTTGAATGGGAGCTATAAAGCAAGAGAAGTCAAATTTTTGGTTCTGAGGTATAGTGGATCTACTATGTATCCAAGAAACAAAGGCTTCAGACTTCAACACGCAAGATATATTGAACTTGGGAGGTAACAAACTGCAGGGGTGGTCTTCAAAACCAGCAGAGGATATGAAGGGAGGCATTTTGATCCTGTGGGATACAAATATTCTTCAGTGTATCAGCTCTTCGGTTGGGAAATATTGTATATCTGTTGAGTTCAAGCACATAAAGAAAAACTTTGTGTGGACATTCACATGTGTGTATGGACCCCAGGGCATGGAAGAGAAAAAGCATTTCTTTGCAGAACTAAAATCCCTCATAACTGAGAATACAGAGGCTTGGTGCATAGGAGGAGACTTCAATGCTGTTCGGTACCCAGGAGAAAGATCAAATCAGAAATTATGGACAAGGAAATGGAAATCTTTGGAGATTGGATATCCTTTGCTCAGCTGTTGGAGATGGAACTATCTTCTTTATCATTCACATGGTCCAATAGGAAAGCAAAGTCTAAATTGGGTAGATTTTTTGTTAGTGCGGAATGGCAACAGAAATTTGGCAAATTCTCCGTTAAAGGCCTGCCTAGAGTACTCTCAGATCATATCCCTTTGTTGTTAGCTACAGGTGGTGACAGAAAGAGGAGATAAAATCTTTAGATATGAACTTGGTTGGGTTAGACACGAGGGCTTTCAAGATGCTGTCAAGGAGTGGTGGAATGAAGCACCTCATCACACTAATGCTTGCTACAATTTAGCAAAGAAACTCAAATGGGTGAGAGGTAAACTGAAGGAGTGGAATCTTACTACATTTGGAACAGCTGGGGAAACTAGACAAGATCTGTGTCGTCAAATAGAGACGTTTGAGCTCAAGAATGACCAAGGCAGCATTTCGGAGGAGGATAAAAATCAGTGGGAAAATCTGAAAAAATAATGTAATGAGTGGGCATTGAAAGAAGAGATCAAATGGAGACAAAGAGCTAAAGAAGTATGGTTGAAAGAAGGGGACAAGAACACATCCTTTTTTCATGCGATAGCTAGTGGCAAGAAGAGAAGGATTACAATTGAATCTGTTAAAGTGGGGAACTCTGTCATCCAAGATGAGAAGGATATTGCTTCAGCTGCAGTGGAATTTTTGCAAAACTTATTCAAGGAGTAAGAAGTTTGGAGACCTATGATTGAAGGTAACTCTTTTAAGAAGATCTCTGATCAAGTTTGTTTTGATTTAGTTGGCACTCTGCTTTCTAATTGGAATCAGCTGTGTTCATATCAGCAGGAACATAAATTGTGGGAACCTTTGCTACCAGCTATGCTGTGGGCCATCTGGAGGGAGAGGAATTCCAAGATTTTCAACAACCAGTTTTCGTGTCCAGCAGGGATTATTGGGAATTGTTTCTTCTATTTCAAGAATGGAATTTCAAAAGACATGGGGATAAAATTTCAGACTCGGTAATTATTTCCAAACTTGTTCAATGGAAATCTGTCTTTACCTGATGGGTTGTGTGTGAAGAAAGATTCTATTCTTTTGGGGGGCTTTTTTGTGCTGAGAGGGTCCTAAGTTTTCTGTAATGTCTACTATCTTAGTGGACATATATTGAGTTTTTATTTTCTGTCTATGAAATTTTTTACTATCAATGAATGAAAGCGGCATTTGCTGCCTTAAAAAAAAAACAAAAAAGAAGAAGATTTCTGATCATCAAGCTAATCACCTTGTTGGGCCTTTCATAGAAGATGAGATTAAGAAAGTAGTTTTCAGCATGGACCCTAATAAATCCCTAGGTCCGATGGGTTCTCCATGGGGCTTTATCAACACTTCTGGGTAGTGATAAAGGAGGATGTTATGTTTATCAACACTTCTGGGGGGTGATAAAGGAGGATGTTATGGCAGCAGTTAATGACTTTGAAGACAGACCGTGGGACAGGTGTAACTGTTGAGAGTTATATATTTTTCTGCCCTTTTGTGTGGGGACTTTGGTGTATTTGCCTTTCTTTGGGAGGGTTGAAGGTTTCTACTGTCTTGGTAGACCCCTTCCTGCCCCGCTTTGAATTTCTTTTCCTGATGTATTTTCTTTCCTTTTAGTAATGAATTGCGGCTTTTAGCTGCCTTAAAAAAAACCAAATAACAATGAAAGACCAATATGTCATTAACATTTGACTGACTGCTTATGGTCCATTACATTACAGAGTGCTGAATCCCAGGTAAATAACGGAATACAAGAATTTTCAAGTGAATTACTGCATGCTAAAATTTTCCTTGAACCTGCAGGCTGATATATTAAAATCTTTTCCTAGAAGATGCAAATTCACCTTTTCCCTGAAGATGTAAATAGTCACCATGAGTAATCTGACTCAATTAGATCATTGTATGGAGGAGAATATGGAAGAAATGCATGTGTTAAAATGATGTCCATGGCAATAGCTGTGGATCTCAAACACCTAAAAACAGGCTTTCCTTTTATTTTTATTTTTTTACTGCAAACTGCTCAAATAAACACCTATTTTGCTAGTTGAACTCTTTTCTTTGGAAGGCCGTCAAAAGACCACATTTCATTACTAAGGAAGAAAGATTCCACAAGGATTTAAAAATAAAAAGAAAAGGGTGGATCCATACTACCAATGTGGTAGAAGAAAAATCCAACCCAGATCCAGACTCAATTACAGAACAAAATGCATCCAAGTGCCAAAGCTTATTCAGAGTAGGAGAATCGGTGATCCTGCTCCCTGTCCTGCAGAAAATGCCACTCATGTAGGTGAGTTATACAATCTCTAATTATATCCTTAGTTGAACTCTTACATGTGATGCTAGGGCATTACTAGATTAACCATCCATGATTTCCTTTTCACCCCTTCATTTTTGTACCCACCATTGTTTAGTATGGCTTCAAATCATGCTGGAAACAAAGCATCTATTTGATATATTGAACAAGGTAGAACGTTCAGCAATCCTGGCAAGGGGGTCAACGAGCATGTTACACAACAGACCCAGGTATCCTTTGGATTGTTGCATGATAAGGTACCACCAGTGGATTTGGAACACAAATTATAGTCTGCTGCCAGTGGATTCATCTGCTGGCAGGCACATTAGAAAAATGGGGGGTTATGTGGAGCTTATGATCTCCTGAAAGGGAGGAAAAAAGCACGCTTTTTCTTTGTGATATGATGCACTGCCAATTTGATGAGCCAAATTGGTTCAACTTTCAAGTTGTAAGTATTTCAACTGGATTATTCTTTTTGTTTCAGATGAAGGATATTGCAACGGAGAATTTTCAAAGGATCCGAGATGCCTATGAAATCTTAACTGATGAATGTAAAAGACAAATATATGATATCTATGGTATGGAAGGGCTGACATCAGGTTTGGAACTGGGTCCAAAGCTTAGTAAACCAGATGAAATCAAGGAAGAACTGGAAAGGTTGCGTCGTCAAAAGGAAGAAGAAAAAAATTTAGCTCATGCACAAACTACTGGTTCACTTCTTGCAAATTTATCTGTACCACAATACCTGGAGGGTAGCGGCATAATAAGAGGGTACACTCCTCTCATTTTCTAGATTTATGTCTGCTTTCCTGCTTTACTGATTTGGGTCCATATGGCTTTTGTTATTTTTTGTGCTGTCACATTCTATTGCATATTTTGCACCCGCTCCTCTTCATGGAATATTTCTACAGTGCATCTTAAAAGAAGGGTGTGATTTATGACATTTGTGTACGTTTCATCAAAGTTGTGCTACTAATCTGCAAACAGAAAGGGAAGTAGTGAGATGCTGAGAAAATCTGAAAACAAAGAATAGAGTCCACATTATCTCTCTATCCCTCTCCGTATGTGAGATTAGTGTGCAGATTGAATGTTGAAAATACATGTTGGATCCATTAACTATTAAGGAAAGAGTTCATGTATTGTGTCAGAAGAAATGAAACGAAGACATGGCAGAACTAGGAAAGCTAACGTTTAGGGTCCACCTGAAGCCTGACAGAGAGTCCATGAGGGAAAGATATCAACATTATTAGCTATTCCATTTTAAAACTGGTTGTTTTTGGTATCTGCTTTTTGTTTGTGTAGGTTCCAAATGGATTCAGTGGGAGGGATAGTCTTCGTATGATGAAGTTTGTTTCTTAGGTTGGACAAAAATAACAAACTACAACACAAAAGCCAGCTGGAACACCCTCGGACAGACTTTAAAAGAGACTTAATCAAGTTGCATGACAGGTTATCGTCACTAAAGGGTACAGATCTTTTCTTGAGTTATTATGGTTGATTATGCTTTTGCAATTGTCTTCCATATATTTCTTCTTACCTTAGAAAACCATTTTGCTCCACCCTTACCAGATATTCCAAGTAATTGCAAACTGGAAATAAACAGAATCATTCTGTGTTCTTCCATCTCTCTTTTGACATAATGAAAATAAAAATGCACATATTTTGTCCCAAACAATGGACCACATTCCCCAAGAGAGCCTAATGAGCATTTGTTCTACTAGCTGTTTTCTTACAACTTTTTACTATCTGCTGCATAGTTATGCTGTTACACATTGTGAGACTTCTTTTTTGAAAAATCCTTTTTTGATTTAAAATAAATCTTTTGTCGGATTTGAAAATCTTTGTGGAAATCTTAATTTGAAAAGAGAATTTTTAAGTTTTGAAAACACGTTTTCCTTTTTTTTAAGTAGACTTTCAGGATTAATCCTCAAAGTCTAAATTACTTCTGTATTGACTATAGATCCATGTTCTTGACCTCTCCCCACTGACTTGGTCAGTGTTAATTATACCAATTAATGATTGATAACCCTTGATTAACTATCTAATAAGGTTTAGAATGAAACAGGAAACAAGCAAAGTTGGATATGAACATACAAGTCTTTTTTTGTTCCTTTATTAGAAATATTCATGAGATATATTTTAAAGGATACTTAAAGGATCTTTGAATTCTTTTGAAAAGACGCAGCTTATTTGAGGGATGCCCTTAAATAGTGGGACATGGGGGCCGCTATTTCTTTTTTTTTTTTTAAGCCATTCAACCAGTATAAATGAACCATAGTTTAAGGGTTAATCCACCTTTAGGAAAGAATCAATTCAGTTGATGATTACCCCATTGGTATAAAGTGAACAAAGAATTATTCTTATTGATTCTTCTATGAATAGATGTTTGGTGACCTAGCTATCTCTCATATCGGATTTTTTATCATTATTAGATCCTATCGTTTTGGTCTTTTTATTTTATTTGGAGAAATATAAACCGGTTTTATGTATTTTATTTCTTGGACTATGAGAGCTTGTATTAGCCCTTAGGGAGTCCGGGACTTCGGATTAGGCGAAGATTCGAGTATATGACCTCTCTCCACTGACCTCGATCAGTGTTAATTATGTCGAGCAACCGCTCGACAACCCTTGATTAACCGTCCGTTGATGTCCTTGTAATATGCAATACTACTACTACAACCAGCACATGCATATGAAGATATATTTTAGGCTAAGTCCTTGGCCTTGCCCAAGTTTAGGTTGGGTTTATGATTGATTGGGAGGCTTTTTAAAAGATTTTAGATTGACTCCGAGTTATCTGGATTGATTCCAAGTATTTTAGACTCATAAGGATATTTTTGTAATTATGTCAAGTTGGAGGGTATAGGGGTATTATGGTCACTTTAGTATGTGAAGTGAGTTTTAATGATTTTGGAAGGTTTCAAAACCTTAGGAGGTATTTTAGAGTTATTTTAAACGTATTTGGATTGTAAGGGTATTTTTGTAATTTTATCCGTAATTGGATTTCTAGACTTAAAGTCTATTTTTAGGTATTTTTGCAATTAGGTTGCATTAGGGTCATTATGGTCATTTTAAGTTTTTAAACATTTTAGAGAAACTTGAAAACCCTTAGGATGTATTTTAGGATCATTTTAGACATATTTAAGTTATATGGGTGTTTTGGTAATTTTACCTCAAATCGGATTTTTTAGACTTAGAGTCTATTTTTATATTTTTTTTGAGTTTTTTTACTTATTTTTATCATATTGAGGGTATTTTGGTAATTTTACCCATTTTATTAGGGTTTGGAGGGTATTTTTGGCATATGAGAGGTTTTGATATTTTTTAAGAATTTTATGTGATTTTTACGGATTTTTATCATGGGTGAGAGTATTTTTGTAATTTTATTTAAGTTCTGGGGGCGTTTTGGTCATTTCGGAAATTTTATATATTTTCATATTTGGTTATCTGTTTTTTGCTATTTTTTACTGAATTTTATTGATTTTTTTATTAATTTTCTTGATTTTTACTAATTAGTTGAGTATATGAAGGATATTTAAGTCATTTTTTGAGTTTATGTAATTTTTAGATTTGGTTTTCTGATTTTTACTGAGTATTACTGGTTTTTACAGAATTTTTCTGATTTTTATATTGATTTTACTGATTTTAATTAATTTTCACAGATTTTATTAATTAATTAAGTATGAGGAGTATTTAAGTCATTTTCTTAACTTAAGTATATTATTTAATGTCTCAATGTTTCATTATTGAGTTTTGATTATGAGTCTAGGTTTAGTTATGTGTAAGGTGAGGTCAAGAGTATTTTATAATATTTAATTATATATTTATGTATTTTAATTAGTTCTTAAATTAATTAATAAATTAATTATGTATGTGAAAAATATAATAACATAATGTTATTTAAGTAATACATTCATGAACACACATGCATACATATATGTTCAAAGAACAATATTGATATTTCATTCATCATTTCGGCATAATCCCGTCTTATAGAACGGCGATTTTACAACATAAATTCGGCTGAACTTCATCTTTGGAATAAACCTTAGGAAGAGAGCTCTCCAAGAAAATATCTCCTCCAAACGTAGCAAACCCGGGCAAGAGCACCGGATTTGGTCTTCGAATGGACAGAGTTTCTCCTAGAAAATTTTAGGCCAAATGGGCATGCCCTTCTTCCTCCCCTTGGGGGGGAATTTATAGGCTTTGAAAGCCTTAACCTGGTGGGGGGTGCCGCTGGAGATTTTTTTGAGGTTGGGGGTACCCACCAGAGGTTTTCTTGAGGTGGGGGGGTACCCACGGGTAACAAGTGAGAGAGTGAGAGAGGGATTAGAGAGGAGGGGGGGGGGGGGGGAACCGGTGGGGGTGGGGGGGGAACCGGTGGGCACCCCCACCGGTTCCCAACTGGTGGGGGGTGCCACCGGTTGGACCCCCACCGATTTGGGAATCGGTGGGGGGCTTCTCCTCCCCCCCTTCTTTTTTTTTAAAAAAAGGTCTAACAATAGGTTTATCATGACTTCGTAGCCTGCCCAATCAGTATGACCGAAACATAAAAGTCACTGGTTATCCTATCAATAGGGATGAACTAATAATTATAACCTTTGATCACTCTACTGATAAGAGTGTACTATTAACCAAGTAGGTAATCCAACAATAGGATAGAACTACTAAACTTAGGTCATTCAACCAGTATGAACGATTTTTTTTTATATATTTTTATATTTCTTTTACTTTAAAATACCTTAGTTACCTCATCGATGAAGATGAATCAGTTTTTATTAATCTTATAAAACATTATTTAGTGTAGTTCATTTTTAATAAAATAATATTTAGATTGTATGACCGTTCTACTAATAAGAGAGAACCATATGATCTTATGGTTATTTTATTAAAAATAAACCAACTTTTTTTATTTTGGAATTTTGGTCATTCTATCGATGAGGATGAACCAAATTTTTATATATTTTTTTTTATGGCCAACCAAACTGTATGGAAGAACCAATTAAATGATTTTTTGATTTTTAACTGATTAATTAACAAATTTTCAACCAAATGGTATTGAAGAGCCAAGTACAAATTATTTTCTGATTTTCAACTGATTAATTAACACATGGTCCACCAAATGGTATGGATGAACCAATTAAGAATTATTTTCTTATTTTTAACTGATTAATTAACAAATGGTCAATCAAATGATATGGAAGGACCAATTAAGAATTATTTTCTGTTTTTTAACTGATTAATTAACAAATGGTCAACCAAATGGTATGGAAGAACTAATTAAAAATTATTTTTTGATTTTTAATTGATTAATTAACAATTGGTCAACCAAATGGTATGGACGAACCAATTAAGAATTATTTTCTGATTTTTAACTAATTAATTAACAAATGGTCAACCAAATGGTATGGAAGAACTAATTAAGAATTATTTTCTGATTTTTAACTGATTAATTAACAAATGGTCAACCAAATGGTATAGAAGGACTAATTAAGAATTATTTTCTGTTTTTTAACTAGTTAATTAACAAATGGTCAACCAAATAGTATGGAAGAACTAATTACAAATTACTTTCTGATTTTTAATTGATTATTTAGCGAATGGCCAGCCAGACAGTATGGAAGAACCAAATTAATTTAATCTTGGTTAATTAACAAATTAATGGCCAACCAAACATTATGGAAGAGCTAAATTAATTTAATTGGTTGATTAATAAATTATTGACCAACCAAACATTATGGAAGAACCAAATTAATTTAATCTTGTTTAATTAAGAAATTAATGGTGAACCAAATATTATGGAAGAATCAAATTAATTTAATTGGTTGATTAACAAATTATTGGCCAACCAAACATTATGGAAGAATCAAATTAATTTAATTAGTTGATTAATCAAATTATTGGTCAACCAAACATTATGGAAGAGCCAAATTAATTTAATCTTGTTTAATGAACAAATTAATGGTCAAGCAAACATTATTGAAGAACCAAATTAATTTAATTGGTTGATTAACAAATTATTGGCCAACCAAATATTATGTAAGAACCGAATTAATTTAATCTTGGTTAATTATGTAAATCACATGAAGAACATAAAGAAAAAAAATATTCTAAAATTCTTCCCAAAAAATACAAATACAAGCCTTAAAAAATAAGCCTTCTTCTTCATTTTTTTTTTTTTAGCCTTGGAAAACTGGGCTTCTGGGGTGTTTTTTCCTTGAAGACTAGGCCTCCTTTTATAGGCTTGGAGGCCGGCCAAAAGGGGGGGAGGCCTACTGCCGGTGGCACCCCCCACCGGTGCCACCTAGGCGCGGGTGGGGGGGGGGTTCCATGCGTGAGGGAGAGAGGGAGAAAGAAGGAAAGGGAGAGAGAGAAAGGCCGATGGAAGGAGGGAGGTTACTGTACCGCGGTACTGCAGCTACAGTACCCACGCTACAGTGGCTCCCACTTTTTTTTTTTTTTTTCCATGCCTTCTTTTCCTTTATTTCCTTCCCTTCTTTCGCTCTTTCCCTAATTGGAATTAGGGCCGGCTGGGCATGCTCTGCCTCCCTCCCTGTGGTGCGTTTTTTGCTGCTGCTGGTTGCTGGCCCCTGCTGCAGATCTGCCCCAGTTGGAGGCGGCATTGGTGCAGATTTTGGGGCTTTTCTCTGCTGCTGTTGAGGCTTGCTGGAGACTTGCTTGAAGGAGGCTGCATTGGTGCAAGTTTGGCCCTGTTTGGAGACTGGTTTTGCAGCGAACTTCAAGGTATCTCTGCTCCTTTTCTTGTATCTTTCTTTTCTTGTATACATGCCCATGTATTTTGCATGTATCTTGGACCCTAGCGGCCTAGGTTGTTTAGGGTTAGAAAGCGAATGCATGTTTGCAGATTTTTCTTTTTCTTGCATGGAACTAGGTTTCTAAACCCTAGTTTGAATTACATGCATATAAATTCTTTCCTTTTTTGCATGCAAACATGCATATATGTATTGGATTTTTTTTTTTTGGTTCAACACACATATAAGAACTTCCAAAAATGCACATACTTAATTCCATAGCCTGAATCCCAATAACTGTAAACATGTTCTTGGTGAACAGTCTAAGTGCATGAAGGAAGGCTTGGAAGAAGGGCAGATGTGATTCTTTCAGTCTGTGGGATTGAGTTTCCACACCCCCCTCTTTTTTGAGCGGGGGTTTTAGGGGGGGTGGGATGGGCATATAGAGGCTGCTGACAACCTTGAGTAGTTGGAGTCAGGTCCAAGCAACATGATGGTGGTTGGATACCTTGCTCCCTGGAGAATGAAGCAGTGTTTTTATCATAGGTAGCGTAAAGGGAGAGATGGATGTTGCCGCAAAGAAATTAGCAAAGTTAGAAGAAAAAGAAAGGCTGCCGGAATGGTACTTGGTACCCTGGAGGATGAACTGAAGGGGGGGGGGTGAGATTGTTTTTGTGCAGGGGAAGCAATTATTTGCCTGCGCATATGTGGGACCTTGATGACATCAGGGCATCTAAAATACGATCACTGGTTGTCTTATAGGCTGTTTGATGGAATGGTTTTACCAGCAAGTGTGCTGGAGGCACTCTGGTGATGTAACTGCAAATTGTGGTTGCCACAGATTTCGTTTATTGTGGTGTTGGATTGGCAACCTGTTCAATGAAGGGGACACATTTTATCTATGTTTTCTCGTTTTATTCTACCTTCTTATGCTTCTATAATCTTTCTTTTTATATCCTACAACAGCTGAAAATTTCTTACTAATGGGGAATGGTGATGTATTACTAAGAGTCCTTGAATACTTTGGGAGTTCGGCATTACGTAGTGCAGGCAAACAAGTTGATTCATTTCTTTTTTGGACTGGGAGGATCATTTCCCTTTGATGCAGGCAGAATGTATGACAAGGACAGTCTCTGATCACCGGCCTATACTGCTTCGGTCTCACTGCTCCCTTGGAAGGCAACCACCTTTCAGAATGGAGAAGTACTGGATCAGGGAGGAAGGTTTTCTGGAGTTGGTGTTGCAAGTCTGGTCGGGAGTTTATCCTGGCTCTAATGCCACTGCATGCTTCCCAGCCAAGCTGAAGTCTTTGGCTGAGGAACTGACCAAGTGGGTCGCTTCCAAGGACCAAGACACTTCTTGGTAAAGTAGCTAAGGACAGGATTGTTGAGCAGCTGGGAACTCTTGATGCATTAGAGGAAGCTGGACTGTTGGATGCTGAGGACAACGTTCAGAGGGAGCGGCTCAGACAGGACTTTGATGGGATTCTGCTGGAGGAAGAGATTTTCTGGAAGCAGAGGGCCAGAGAAAAATGGATTAAAGAGGGGGACATGAACATTGCTTATTTTCAAAGACTGGCTTCAGGCAGGAGGAGAGTGAATCATATCACCTGCCTTAAGGACGGGATCCATACTTTCTCCTCTGATACTCAGATCAGATCTCATGCTAGGGAATTTTTCTCCAAGTTGTTCTCTGAAGATTTTGCTTTATTCGACTGTCTGCAGCTGATGGTCTCCTCCCCCTCCTTACCCTGGAAGAGAGGGAGTGTCTGTGTTTCCCTTTCTCTGAGGAGGAAGTTAAGGAAGTTGTCTTTGCTCTTCGTGGGGATAAGGTACCTGGACTGGATGGGTTTCCTCTTCTTTTTTATCAACATTGCTAGGGCGTTATCAAATCTGACGTCATGCAAGCTTTGGTGGATTTCCAAGAGGCAGAGCTTACATTCGGGGTATCAACAAGACCTTCTTGGTTTTGATCCCTAAAAAGGAAGGGGTGGATTGTTTGAGAGACTTCCGACCCATCATCCTTTCGAGTGGTCTGTACAAGATCATCACCAAGATTTTGGCATCAAGATTGGAAAAGGTCATAGCTAGGGTGGTCAGCTGCAACCAGGAAGTATTAGGGGTCGTCATATCTAGGATAATTTCTTTGTAGCCTATGAGTGCATCCACTCTATCAAGACCAACCGAAGGCAAGGACTAGTCTTGAAGTTGGATTTTGAGAAGGCATATGGCAGGGTTAGTAGGGGCTGCTTGTTTTAGGTCCCGAGGAAAATGAGTTTTGGTGACAAATGGATGTCGTGGGTCAGAGCCTGCATTTCCTCAGCTTCCTTTGCTGTCCTTGTCAATGGGACTCCTACTACTTATTTCCTTAGTGGTAGGGGTCTTCGGCAAGGCGATCCGCTGTCACCCCTCCTCTTTATCGTGGTGGCACATGTTGTTAGTTGTGTCTGGACAGAGGCAGAGGCTAACAGTCTGATTGATGGCTGTCAGGTGACTTAGCAGGGGCTTTCTCTCTCTCATCTTCAGTATGCGGATGATACCATCCTTTTTATCAACGGTGTGGAGGACCAATGCTACATAGTCAGGCTTCTGCTTGAGCTCATTGAAGAGGTTACAGGGCTGAAGTTGACATTAGTCCAAAAAACTATATGGATACTATTAAGGATGTATAGAAAGGTAGTGGGAGAGATTGGTACCCAAAGGGCATCCTTGTTTTGTAATTTTTTGAATTAGATTCCATTAACACATGTTTGTGTTTAACACAGGCAGTTCTGTTTTTCAATGGCATTTTGTTTTTGGTTCTTGATGGAAAAGCATGGTTAATTCTTTTGTACAGGACAGGAGTCTCTGTGCATAGAGAGGATTTGGGCCAAAGGTCTGTACACCTCCTTTTTATTTAATTAATGAAATTGCGGCAGTTTCCACTTGGAAAAGGATATGTATGGAGGAGTATTGACTTATGTGTGGACAATTGGTCAAAGGACAACATAATTCTCTGATTGTGGATGGTTTGCATCAATGATCAGCTTTGAGCCCATCTAACTTTTAAGCAATTTTTGCAAATATACCCTCCTAAGGAGTTTGTTTACGGAACTGTTGGTCTTATTTTCCTATTGTTTTACTTACCTCCTCAAATTGATATACGGTCAAAAATACCCTTGCGATTGACCTGCATTCAATATGCGGTAAATATTCCTTCCTCAACCATCAAATTTAATATTTGGGTGAAAATAGTCCTGTAAAAAGGAGTTCTTGACCGGTAGATTGTGCCAAAGAGAGATAGAAACAGAGTTTGTAAGAGAATAGGGATGTCTTGGACCTTTGTTTTTTGACTTTTGGCAAAAAATTGACCCAAGTTAGATCATGCTTTGCCGTATCATACCGGATCGGGCCGACTCGTACTAGTCGACTCGTATCTAGGCCGACCCGATCCGCTGATATGCACCGAGTCAGACCAGATCATGCCAACTGATACATACTTAATGAAATGTTTTAAGTTGAGTTTTTCCTATTTGATAAGTAAGATTATACTTTTTATATTAATTAATAGGATACATTTGTCTAAAATGTGACTTAAATTAATTAATTTTAACAAACCCATTGGTTGGACTCGTGCGAGTTGGATTGAGTCGGCCCGAGTAGGATCAGTGTCGTACAATATCTAGGAAGATACGATCTGATATGGATCAGCGATACGGCGAACCTTGAGTCAGATAGTATATCTTAATGGCATGCAAATAGATGGTGATGGCAGGGGAATGTTTGCAAGTATCGCAATGCAGTGAGGTTATAAAAAATAATAAAAAAAACAAAACCAACATTTTTACAAAGTCCAATAGACGGTATGTTTACAAAAATCCCTTTTTTTATTCATGCTATGGATGAGAAGATTGCACATGTTCAATGGAAAGTTACTTGATGTATGCTTCACAGACGATGTGGTACGTCCAAGACAAAATTACAAGGTGTAATTTAAGCGGAGAAAAAGAAGCAAGCATCCTGCTTAGTGACAATCAAGACAGACACAATCAAGCATTTAGGTCCAATAGTTAAAGAGGGAGATATATAGCTAAAATGGAAAGTAGCTTCTGGAGTACGATGTGGCTGTCATATTCCTTTTAGATTGAGAGGGAAAGTTCTATATTACTGTAAAATGACAATCGAACTCGACCCTTATGGGAGAAGTGTTTGAGTTACTAGGAAAAACATAGTGACAAGATGGGGGTATCTTTTGACGGGCAAATTTTCAGAGGAGAATGCAAGGGAGGTAGCAGCTAAGTTGGGGGTATCTTTTGACGGGCTAGAGAAGGAAGTTAGTTAAGTCTATGTCAATCTCCAAAGAAGATGGCAGCTGGGGATGACCTGTATGGCCAGGGGAGAGAAATCCACTAGAAAGGAAAAGGAGAAAGAGGTGGAGGAGGAGAGGAGAGAGGAGGCAGGGAGCTGATTCCATCCAGATCAATGAGGATTATAATACGTAATGTTGAAGGGGTGTGTGGAAGGGAGAAGAGGAGGGTGGTAAAGGAGTTTGTGAAGAAGTGTATGCCTGACATTTTTTGCATCCAAGAGACCAAGTGTGATGTGTAGGAGGGGGAAGCTGTGATGAGGGAGTTGGGGGGTGTGAGACTCATTGAAGGGGTGGCCTCTCCAGTAGTAGGGAGAGTGGGGGGGATCATGATTTATGTGGAATCCTTTTGAGGTGGAAGAAGTCAGCGAACGAGGAAGTGAGCATTGCAACTATTTCTGCACGTTTCAGATGTGTGAAGGATGATTTCATATGGGTCTTCACAGGAGTGTATGGCCCTCAAAGTAGGAGATATAAAAAAAATGTTTGTGGGGTGAGATCCTACAGTAGCATTGTCAGCATAGTCAGCCTTGGTGCATTGGAGGGGACTTTAAGGCCGTTGTTTCTCCTGAGGAAAGCAGTGGTTCTTCTCATCAGCCAAGCGAGATGGAATATTTCAGAGATTTCATTACAGAGTCTGCCCTTATTGATGTGCTGTGGGACTTCGACAATCTCATCTCCCTTTTATTTTTACTTTGATTTTGTTTTTTGGAAAGGGAGATTCTGATTTTTGAAAATAAAATTTTGTTTGAAAGATAATTTGTGGAGTTTTAGAAAACATGTTATTCTCTTTCCTTTATTTAATGCAGACTTTGAGAATTTATGATTAATCATCGAGTCTAAGATTCCTTTGGATCAAGCGTGGATCTGTATGCTTGACCTCTCCCCACTGACCTCGGTCAGTGTTAAATTATGCCAGTCATTGACTGGCAACCCTTTATTAACCGTCCATTAAGGCCCATGAATAAAACATGAAGCAAAATGAATTACTTTGATGATTCATGCATTCATTGATTGAACATACATTTAATGACAATAAACATACATAAACTAGGTTAAACATATATCGACTTTATTTGAAATTCCTTTGTTACACACATCACTTTGGACCATTCCATCGATAGGAGTGAATCATTTGAGATTTAATCACTCTACTAATAAGAGTGGATTATAACTTCATGGTCAATCCACCATTAGGAAAGAACCAAGCAACTTAATGGCCATTCCACCAGTAAGAATGAACCACGAAAATTGAATATCGGCCACTCTACCAATAAGAGTGAACCACGGCATCATGGTTAATCCATCAATAGGAAGGAACCAGGACAATGACTTATTGGCCGCTCTACCAATAAGAGCGAACCACACTTCATGGCTAATCCACCAATAAGAAAGAACCACATCGTTTTAATGGCCATCCCATCGATAAGAATGAACCAAGAACCATGATTATTGGTTACCCTACCAATAAGAGTGAACTACAGCTTCATGGCCGGCCCACCAATAAGACAGAATCACAAAAGTTAATGGTTACCCTACCAATAGGAATGAACTAGGAATCATAATTATTGATCACTTTACCAATAAGAGTGAACCACAAATATAATGGTCAATCCACTAGTAGGAAAGAACCATATGAGTTAATAGTCGCCCTATCAATAAGAATGAACCAACAATCATGATTATTAGTCATTTTACCAGTAAGAGTGGACTACAACTTCATGGCCGGCCCACCAATAGGACAAAACCACAAAATTAATAGTCACTCCACCGATAAGAATGAACCAAGAGCCATAATCATTGGCCACTCTACCAATAAGAGTGAACCAGAAACATAATGGTCAATCCACTAATAGGAAAGAACCACAAAATTAGTTAATTAACATTCTGGCCATTCAACCAATATGAATGAACCATACATAATTAAGAAATTTTGGCCATTCAACTGATATGAATGAATCACCATTTTTTTGAACATGCAATCTTTTGGCCATTCAACCAATATGAATGAGCTCCTTATTTATTAAAACATACAACTTTGGCCATTCAACTAATATGAATGAACCATATCAATTAATTATCATCATTACAAGACAATAAAATAACAAGTGGGTCTTTCTCTTATTTTTCCTACGCACATAAATCTTCAAGAAGTGTTCTTCTTTGTTCTTCACCAAGAAAAAATCCCAGAGCCTCCTCCCTTTTTCTCCTTTCTTCTCTCTTTCTGTGTGTCCTGCAGCAGCCATAGTGGGGCTTTTATAGGGGATGGGGGTGAGAAAAAGAGGAAGGGAGGGAGGCGGTGGCTCCCCCCCCCTGATGGCACCCCACCAGTGGAGGGGGGGAGCCACCGATGGCACCTCCCAACCGGTGGAGGTGGGGGGTTTCCACTGGTTTGGGGGGGGGGGGAGCCACCGGTGGCTCCCTTCCCCTTCCACTTTTTTTTTTTTGGTTAAAAAAATGTTTAAACATGTGCTCACACCCAATGCAACTATTACTTGGTCCAATCTTAGGGATGACCCTTCTCTTTCCAGATTGGATAGATTTCTGGTGACAACTGAATGGGAGGACCATTTTCCTCATTTGCAGGCTGAGTGCATGATCAGAACTACCTCAAACCATAAGCCAGTGCTTCTTCGAACCAGCAGCTCATCCTTCATTAGACCGAGGTTCTGAATGAAGAGATTCTGGCTTAGGGAGGCTGATTTTATTGATGTAAGCTCCTAGGATGCCCCCATGAGGGGTAGCAATGCTATGTCTAGATTGATTGGCAGGTTGAAAAGACTGGCTGGGGTTCTTACCAAGTGGGGTATGAACAAGACTCTTCCTAATAAAAAAGTGAAAGACATAATACTTGATCAGCTGGGTGCTTTTGACGCCTTAGAAGAGACTGGCCTTCTGGAGGAGGAAGATAGATCTGTCAGAAACAAGCTGAGGGAGGACTACAATGAGATTCTTCTAAAGGAAGAGATATTTTGGAAGCAAAGGTCTCGAGAACGGTGGATCAGGGAAGGTGGTAAGAATACCACTTATTTACATAGGGTGGCTTCAGGCAGGGGAAGAATGAACACCATTTAGAGACTTAGAGTTGAGGAGCAGTGGATGACACACAACAGCTCAGAAGACATGTTAAGGAATTCTACTCAAAGCTTTTCTCAGAGGACACTTTCAGACGGGTATCCCTGGCAGAGGGTCTTCTTCCTTCCATCTCTCAGGAAGAGAGAGAGCTACTTGCAGCCCTTTTTTAGAAGAAGATATTAGGAAGGCGATTTTCAGTCTTGCAGGTGATAAGGCTCCTGGGCCGGATGGTTTCCCTATGTTTTTCTTCCAACACTACTGGGAGATTGTCAAGTCTGATTTGTGCAATGCCTTGATGGAATTTCAAGAGGGAGTGGCTCATCTAGGGGGAATAAATAAGACTTTTGTGCTTATTCCTAAGAAATTAGGGGCAGATCAGCTGAAAGACTTCAGACCTATTAGCTTACTTAATGGGATTTACAAGGTTATTACCAAGTTGTTGGCTACCAGATTGGAGAGCTTTGTTGGCATGTTGATTACTAGCAACCAAGGGGCTTTTCTTAAGGGTAGACTCATTCAAGAGAATTTCTTGGCGGCTTATGAGGGAATCCACTCATTGAAGATGCAGAATCGGAAAGGTCTTGTGTTGAAATTGGATTTTGAAAAGGCGTATGATAGGGTCAGCTGGCAGTGTTTGTTCCAGGTTTTCAATCTCATGGGTTTTGGGGAAAAGTGGAAATAGATTAAGGAGTGTGTGTCTTGAGCCTCTTTTGCGGTCCTTTTTAATGGACACCCCACATACTTTTTCTTCAGTTGCAGAGGTCTTCACCAGGGTGACCCATTGTCTCCACTTCTGTTTATTTTGGTGGCACATGTTCTGAGTAGAGTTTGGCTTAAGGGTGAGGAGACAGCTGATTAGAGGTTTTCATACCTCCCCTCAGGGTTTGCAGATTTCTCATCTCCAGTATGTTGATGATACCATCCTCTTCTTAACAGAGGAAGAGGAGAATCTGTTTATGATCAGGCTCATGCTTGAACTGGTAGAAGAAGTGACAGGATTGAAGGTTAATTATGAGAAAACTAAATTGATTGGCATCAATATGGATACTATAGCCATCACCAGAGCTTCTGTCATCCTTGGTTGTACTTCTGGTGTTTTCCCCATCACCTATCTTGGTCTTTCTCTTTCACCAAGGGGTCTTCACTGTAGAGATTGGGGGATTATAGTAGGAAGGTTCGAAAGCAGGCATGCAGGTTGGAAGGGTAGGCTGATCTCCTATGGAGGAAGGTTGTCCTTATGCAGATCTGTACTTGACAGTCTTCCTATTTATTTTCTCTCAATCTTCCGTATTCTGGCAGCAGTAGCTAAGACTTTGGAGGCTATTCAGGCTAGAATTTTCTAGCATGGCTCTGGGGAACCCAAAAAGGGAGGGTATGCAGTTAGCTGGGCAAGAATATGTAGGCCAGTATTGAATAGGGGATTGGGGCTCAAGAACATCAGACTATTTAATGCTGCTCTTTGCACAAAGTGGTTGTGGAAGTTGGTTAATGAGCAGGCAGGACTCTGGAGGGAGATCATTACTAATAAAAACTATCGGCAGATCTATCTATGGGATGTGGAGTTTCCTACTGGCCATAATGTCTCCTCAATTTAGAGGGGGATCCTTACTTGTGCGGATATCCTTAAGGCGGGAGGACACATTCTTATGGGGGATGGCAAGACAACTTTATTCTGGTCCCACTCTTGGTGTGCATCTCAGCCTTTGCGTGTTTTATTCCCCAACCTTTATGCTATCTCTGTAACCTCGAGGCCACTGTTTGCCAGAATTATCATATGGAGCTACACTGTTGCGGTCCTACATTCAGGAGATCCTTGAGGGATGCAGAAATGGATGATTTTATGCAACTTCTTGGAATGATACAATCTTTGCAGCTGGATCAAAATTCTAAGGATAGGTGGAACTGGCATTAGGAGCAGAAGGGTCACTTTATAGTTAGATCTACCTACTCTATTATTGCAGATGGGGAACTAGATTCGGCTTTTATTCCGGTGTTTGGCGAGTTAATAGTCCTCTCAAGGTGTAAGTGCTGATGTGGCGAGTGGCTCTGAATCGGCTTCCACCTGTGACAGGTTCTCTCGTTTCATTGAAGGGCTGAATACCACCTATCATCTCTGTGGGGAGGATGAAGAGAATTTAGATCATCTCTTCACCTTTTGCTCCTTTTCTCTCGAGGTATGGCAGTTGGTTGCTTCTCAGTTAAGGGTAAAGCTTGGCGAGTGGAGCTCTACAGAGCACTTACTTCTGACGTGGGGTAAAACCTGGACACGTCCGAAGGATCGCATTGTTTGGTGGTTGGTCCTTCACGCCACTATTTGGGCAATTTGGATGGAGCGGAACAACAAGCTTTTCAAAAGGGAGGCTTCCACTCCGGAAAGGATAGTCTCTTTTGTGTCTTGAAAAGTTAGGGAATGGGCATCCATTTTGCGTAATGTGGACTCTTGTAATTCCACACTTTTTGTTCTCCTTGGGGAAGGGTGATCACCTTCTTTAGTGGTTGGGGTTGTGAGTTTTTGTAAACGGTCTTGGGAGAAATACACCATCTTGGTGTTTTGTTATTTTGGGTGGCTGGAGGATTATTCTTATACTTGTAAATCCCCAACCTTTTGTACTCTTCTTTTACTTTAATACATTTTGTGGTACTACCCACCCTCAAAAACAAAAAAAAGGATGGGGGTAGCTGAAATGAGAACACTAAATGGATGTATTTAAGAGATTCTTCAATATGATATTTAATGGAGTTGAATGGCAGAAGGGACCCATGTCCTTTGACCCATCTAGTCGGGATTTTTGGATGATGCTGATGGTGATAGTAGAGCATATTACTAACATTGTGTTGATTCTCTGTTTATGCTATATGTCTGCCAACATGCATCATGCTGTTAGCCTTTTCTCATAAATTTGGTCCCTTGGATCTAAGGAAAGATCTAAGGATTTGGATTTGACTTAGTTCTCTGATCGATGCCTGCCTAACATCAAACCTTTATGAGCTGGTGCCAAGTACTTGACCAAGATAACTTTTGACAACAGAGGGCTTATTACAATCCTGCAAGAAGGGGCTTATCACAATCATGGTAAACTATGTGTCAGCTAAAAGAACATGCCTTCTTGGACCTTGGGTATGCAATTTAACCTTGTGCAAGCAAGGAGCAACTCTCAAAGGTTCCGCTAGACTTTAGACAGAATATATAGCTGTAGGTTGAAGGAAAGAGGAAAGTTCGATACAAGGATATATGCTCTTCTTTGGGCATAGTGAATTAAACGCAATCCCAACATACGGCTCTCTAAATTGTTTTTTAAAGATATTTGTATAAGGATGAGAACAATTTTGACTGTGCGGCAGTGTCCATTTATTCTTTTTCGGGAAATCTATATATTTTTTTTCTTTGTTCGATGTTTACTATTCCAGGATTATTCAATGTTTCATTCTTTTTATTGTGTCCCATAGCATTATGTATTTAGTCATTATCTGTGCACCATTCTGTCTCCAGAGCTTTTGACTTTTAATCGGAAACATGTGAATTGCAGAATGGCAATGTCTAGTGAGTTACAGTCTCAATTATCCAAGCGCAACACAATTGCCATTGGTGGTAATCTGGCAGTTACTGGGAATTCTGGCTCTGGGGCTGCATCAGCATTGTTGCGGCATCAGCTCTCTTCAATTTCTACAATAGAATTCATGGCAACAGCTGGTCTTCGGGGCCTTATTGGTGTCCAGACATCTCGGTAGGATATGATTTAAAGTTCGGTCCTAGAATCCGCTTTTCCTCAGAAAAGAGCATATATCGGATTGTTCATGGTTTCTTTTGACTCTGTATTCCCATCCAGACCACATAGGTTACATTTTTTCTTAATGCATGCTTTCTTCCCATTGCATTTGGCAGGCATTTATCACTTCATTCTACTGGGACAACTGGGATTGCAATTTCCCTTAGTGATGGCTCAGTCAGCCTAACCAACACATGGACTCGTCAACTTTCTGAGACAACAACAGGAGATGTGAGCATATTGCATGCAATGCAGTGACATATGAACTTGCTAGATAGTTTTTGGTATCCACTTTCAAAATGATGATTCTCTGTTCTAATTTGTTGTGGAACGAATTTCATCAATAATATTGTAAAAAATATATCCGGAATTCATTATTGCATCTTATTCCCTATTTTTATCCTGTTTGGCTGCTTACCAAGAGGATCTTTTTGTCAATGTTTATGTTTTCATTTTTTGTCTGTTTCTGTCTCAACACATTTGAGACGGTTCATCCCTCTGTTAACCTGCTTGGCTGCTTACTCAGTGTGTCTTTTTGTGAATGTTTACATTTCCATTTTATTTGTGTGTCACAAAATATTTGAGTTGGCCTGCTGATATTTTTCTGTTAGCATCATTTGTGGCAACTTAATAGCTTCGTTTTACTGAAATGTAAGATATAATTGGATGATTTGGCAGAGAAATCTAGTCAAAGGTCCAAGTCATGAACTGATACACATTCACTACAAACTGGATGTCCCCTTTTTCCTGGGAAAAAGGGGATGCCAGTGGAATTGGTCGCAACATGGATTAGTTGTTACTTGTTGGCATCTGTCATGAAAGGCAAACATATTTCTTAATGCTGGATTCTGGTTGCCTGGATCTGTATCTTTTCAGGAAATGATTTTCGAACTTTGTTGGTGACCGAGAGGTGCCTTCCCTATAATTTGGTCTTTTTCCGGTATTTCTTTGCAATGTGCATTTTTGGAGGACACATTATTGTCTTTAGGAATCTCCTTGAATTCCTTGGATAGTTGGGATATCCGGAACTCGTGATTCTCCGTGTGAAGCCGAGAATGTCTGCTTAAAATTGTTCTGACATAAAATGGTTGCTTAAAAGTTGTGATGTCATCTTGAGGACTGTTGTATTGCAATTTAAGCCTGCCATCAATTCCAGAATGGCATTTTGTACGCGGGGGGATGCTCCGGCTCCAGTGCCCTACCTGGCTACAGGAGCTAACAGAACCCCTTTGGGAAGGAGTCGATGGTGCTCTATCCCTTGATCAAGGTGGTATGAGTGTGGGGTACATGGCATGGATGGAAGTGCTGCCCATCTTGCCACCGTCCCACCTACTCAGAGGCCATTTTTTGGTTGTTTGTTTGGGGGGGGGGACCTAAGAAGGGGTGGCACCATGGAAGTGTGCACAGGCCGAAGTAGGATGAGCAGGGGAATGGAGTAATGGAACTGTTGTTC
Source organism: Zantedeschia hybrid cultivar (assembly GCA_030544215.1). Lineage (NCBI taxonomy): Eukaryota > Viridiplantae > Streptophyta > Magnoliopsida > Alismatales > Araceae > Zantedeschia > Zantedeschia hybrid cultivar. Next base: position 77,264,092 of record JARZZO010000006.1, on the reverse strand, counting down.
CTGGAGTCACGAACTGTAGGAAGCAGGAGATCCTGCCTGTATACATGTGCAAGCATTGGTTGATGGCAGAGGCATCCCAGTTTTCTGATTTTTCTCTGGTTCTTGTTGAAGGACAGATGGGTCAGGATTTCAACCACCCGGTTCCTTGTTATCAGCATGTCAGAGGGGACGATAATCTAAGTTGTTGAGATGGGAGTTTTGTTGGGCTTGAATATGGTGGTTCAACTATCCCATTGGGAGAATTACTCCACTACCTTTCCTCACCCTAGGCAGATCCTGGTGAAGTTGAAGTTGACAAGAGTTTTCCTTATTCAACTTATTCTGTTCGACGAGAATCTGCTGCGTTCCTTGGTGGTAAGGTTTGCCAGATTGGATAGTATGTCTAGTTAGTTTCCGGGGGAGAGCTTCCTGATGGAAGTGGGGCTGGGGGCACGAGTCTGCTGTCTTCAGCAGCTTAGTGGTGCTCATGATTACTGTGGGGAAGGTGAAGGCTGCAGCTGGGGGAGTGGTGGTGCGGCAGAGGATGCCCTAGAATACTTGGGCCGTTTGCATATGGAGGGAGATGAATAATGGGCACATGCTTGGCATCTGAGGTCAATGCCCAGTTCAATTTTCAAACTGCGTGCACTGTCAAGAAAGGTGAGCATGGTCCTGCTCCATCTAGATGCAATTGTTCCTAGGGGGCTGGTCTGCCACTTGGGTCAGGTAAGGAGTGCTCGATTCCTGGCTCCCCTTGTGAGCCTTCCAGGGTCCAGTGTTGAGGGCTTCTTGGGTAGGTCTGGGAGAGTGTGGACCCAAGGACTTACCCATGCCCCTGCCAGTATGGCGGTACCCATGATAGGTCCCAAACATCTTCCTCTTGCTTACCGGACTTCTTCTTTGAAGGAGTTGGTATATAGGAGGTAGACAGCAGGTGGAGCCTCCTCTATCCTTACACATGAATAATCTCCTCATAGCTCCAACTGGAAATCGTGGCATCCATTCATCCTCTGGTACATAGAGTTAGACAGTGTATAGGCTCACTCCAATCATGCAACAATGGTCAAGGTTAAGAAACCCGGGATCGGGTCCCGGATCGGCCGGTCCAAAACCGATCGGATCGGCCGATTCCGATCCGAGTCAGCCCGATCCCGGCCGATCCTGGCTGAGTTAGGCTCGGCTGGTTCGGATAGCAGAAAAAAATAGAAAAAAATATGAAAAAATGTGGAAAAAATATAAAACACAAGTCTAATGCATAATTGTGTTGAAATACATTGATTTGAAGTACATAAGATGTTGTTGGACAAAAACACCTTGAATAAACTTACATATATGATTATGAACTTATATTTATTCCAAACGTACATTATAATGAATGAACATATGGCTAACATACTCAGCCCATGACATATAGCTCTGGTAGTATTGTTCATATTGCATCACATACCGGCTATAGTCATCCGTATCGGTATAAATGACTGACAATAGTAGATATTCTAGACAACCCCTTGAATAGTCGGATGTATCAGAATGTTGAGGAGGGTAAACTACATATCCAGTAGGCTGACTATACCCTTCGTATGGAGAATATGATGATACATCTGATAGTTGCTCCTAATATTCTCTCTCCCTCCTAAGTTCTTCTTTGGCCTCTGCACACTGAGGAGCTTTACCTTTGTCCTTCCTCCTTGATCTGCTGAATGTTTGAATGGAAGATTCTTCACGTCCTGCTCTGCTACCATGATGTTCATCTTGGGTAGCATGTGCTTATTCCTCTTCTCCAGTGAATTGAATTGGTGGAGCTGGGGCGCTGGTAGCATCTCCGCCATCCTCAGAACTGTCGGAGCTCGTCTTTGATGTCGAGTCATTTGAGGTTTGATATTGGACCTCATCACTTAGTTCTGGCGTTTCATCCTCTTCCTCGATAGTCTCCAGATCAGCAATCTGAATTCCAGTACCATTCTTCCTTTTGCTTGGTGCTTGTTTTTTGCTTTTCTTCTGACGTTTTGGAAGAGGAGGTTGAAAATCAGTAAGTAATGGAACATTATCTAACTCACCTTCTGCCCATTCTCGATCATTTGGGTTGAATTCAGGCTCATTTGAGGTGCTTGCATCAACCCATGCATTTAGTGGATGTTGCTCCTCGAACAGCTCATCCAAGTCTATGGGTTCTTCTGCATGTGTCGTCTCCGTGACTTGTCCGGAAATTCTCTCTTTCTCCTGCCTTTGAAGGTTCCTTATGAGCTACATATTTTTTAGCTTCAACCTCATGTTATAATGACAGAATACTAGCTTCTCTAGACGGCTTGACTTCAATCTATTCCTTTGCTTGGTATGAATCAAGTCAAAGGTGCTCCAGTTTCTCTCACAACCTGATGAAGAGGTTGTTTGACTTAAGACCCGAATTGCAACATATGCTAGATCTTTATATCCATATGCTTTTCCATGATCTAGCCACCAGTCAGCTGTAAATAGAAAATTGGCCATGTCATCAATGTGCAAGCTATAATTAAAAATTAAGTAGAACATCTAGTTAATAATTTTCAAACCTGAATTCAAAATTTTTGCAGATCTTTGAGTAGTACTTGTCCCAAAGTGGTATAACATCATTCTGTAATCATGTATTTGCTTGCATGCCATTATTGCTCTGTCCTCATCTGCAAGCATGCGCTTAATAACAGACTTAGCCCCCATCAACACTTCCGAACAACTATCATAGTTATTCTTCTTCCCATCAGTTCTAAACATGTACTAAGGGTTGAAAAAATAATCTAAATAAATAAGTCGAAGTTAGTTATTACTTAAGAGAAATGTGTATACAAATAATACATATAGAAAGTTAGTAGCTTACCAGCTGCATGAAGATCGTGATGTAAAGTGTGTTCCCAACGTCTGTCTATTATGTCCCACCACTTCACATAGGTTGTTGGATTGTTAAGTTGAATGAGCTCCTTAGCTCTGTTCATAGCTTCATATAAATATCTCATATCCGATCTTCTTTCTCCATTACAAGATCGCAAGACACGGACAAGCGGTTCTACAATATTTAACACCGCTTGCACCCCCCTCTAGAAGGGTCTAGACTGAATTTGATCAACCACTTTCTTACCTTTCTCTCTGACCTTAGTTGGTACATGCCGCAATATGTGATTCTCCCAGTCTTCCGATGCCACCATCCTAATCAAGTTGTTTTTTTGTTGACTTAAACTATCAAGAGAGATATATTGAGATGCAAACCTGGTGGCTCCTAGACGAAGCAACTCTCTTCCATGAGTATGTGTGCGCATGATATCCAGAATGTTGTTGTGGTTGTAGATGAATGTGGTGATAAATCGACCACTCTTGACCACTCCATCTACCATCGGATCAGAGCAAATGTCTTCCAACATCAAGTCAATACAATGAGCAGAACAGGGAACCCAGTATAGATGTTCTCTCTTCTGCATCAACATTTGTCCAGCTAACTTGAATGCCGCTGCATTGTCCGTAACCACTTGGACAATCATTTTTTCGCCCACTTCTTCCACCATTTGATCCATTAATTCATATAGGTACTGGGCATTCTTTATTTTTCCAGATGCATCAATAGACTTCCAAAATACGGTTCCGGCTTTGCAGTAAATAAGAAGTTGATCATACTTCTTCTTGTTATCCCTGTAAAGTTCCAAACGTGATAAGAAATCAGAAAGAGACCCATTCTGATTAAGAAAAAATGAAGATAAGATAAGAAACTGAAGATAAGATTTATGTACCTGTCCATCCATCGCACATTAAAGTGCATCCATACTTATTCCAGATCCTTTCAAATGATTTAATATATGTTCGGATGTCATCAACTTCCATATCCAAATACTTGTTGTATATCTCATATGGAGAAGGTCTCGATCATAGACTCATAATATGGCCCCTTGGCAGCATTAGCAGGGATACTGTTATAGAAAAACCACCTAGATGTAGCTCTCCCTATCTTCTCCTTACAAAGTTTTAAGTTCTTGAATGCAGCACTAATAGAAGGTTGTTTATCTCTCTTCTTGGTGAGCAAGGGATCTATTGGACCTACTCTAGGATCTCCAGCTCTAGTGAACTCCTGAGGCAGCTCCTCGCATACATTAGTGCTCATGCCGGCGCCAGTGCTCTCTTGTGCAGAAGGTGTGGAGCCACTTTCTTGTCCTCCATATCTTCCAGTTTGCCGAAATAAGTCCTCATCTGCAAAGGACCGCCGGCTTGCTTCCATTGCACGTTGTAATTCAGCTTTAAATGTAAAAGAATTTTTTTTTTAATCTACTATAACTATTTGTCTGAAAACATTAAATGAAGAACATGAAAATATGTTAAATAAGAAACTTACTTGTATCCCAATCATCAACATTTATAGGTTGATTACTTCCACCAAGCCGGACTCCAGCATCAGATCTTTGCGCTGGTTCAGACAATTCCTCTCGAATTTCCTGTCTTCTTCTGACAGTACTTGCTTTGCTTGATTCCTTCTCCTTTATATAAGTTCGAAATTGGATCCTAACCTCTGAAGGAACTCGAGCACATGTTGCAACTTCACCTTTTATTCCAGCAAGATGTTGTTTGAATCGGTAGACCCCGCCAGAGACGATCCGGTTGCAATATTTGCATTGTACCTTTCTTTGGCCCATGTCCACCGTTGTGCAATGACCCCAAGCAGGATCAGTGCTAGGAGGATTCCCAGATGACCGCTCAGCAGCACCTTGAGATGCCATTCCTTCACAGCACAAGAAGATGAGAGATCGCGGAGCTTGTAGTAGACTAGAAGTGACCTCGTGGGAGAGATGGAGAGAGAATTCTATGAGGGAGAGAGAGCAAGAATGTTAGGAGGCTCAAAGGAAATTTGTGGAGCCTTAGGAAGGCCTTGGGGGGGTTTAAATAGACCCCCAAGGCCCAAACTAGCCGTTGCTGGCCGTTTGGGAACGGCCAGCAACGGCTAGGTTGACCCCCAACGGCTAGTCAAACTAGCCGTTGGGGGCCGGGTCGGGCCGATCCGAGCCGACCCGGCCCGATCCGGTCTCGGATCGTCCGATCCGGCTCGGATCGGACAATCCGAGTCCTGGACTCGGCCAGGTTACTCCGGATCGGCACGGACGGCCCAAAACCGGTCTGACTCGGCCGATCCGTGCCGATCCGAGTCGAGTTTTTGAACCTTGGCAGCGGTAACACCTTGGTCACCCAGGGAGGACATAATGTCTTTTTTACTGCATGGAACTGAGTAGCAGAGAGGACCAAGGGGCTACACTTGCGGCAACCCCATTGCATTCTCTCTGGGGGTATGCATGGATGTCCCCTCTTCATCTTCCATGCTGACCGCTCAGTGGGGAGGATTACCAGACGTGGGGATGCTAGATAATATTACTGTTTTCATTTTGGACTTAATGGAGGTGCAGAGTGAAGGTGGACTGGCTCCTTTCCAAGGAATTGCTGAGGGCAGCCAACAGAAGGAAGGGGGGGTTCGCTTCAATGACCTGAACCCGGGTGTTTTTTTGGTGCTAGAAAAGGTGATAGGACCTTCTTCAACTACCTCAGGTGAACAGATGAAAGCTTCCATGTGGAATCAGGCAGATCCTCCAATCTGTAGGAGCTCTAGGCAAGCCAGAATTACTGGCACATGACCTACAGGTAAGGGAGGAATATGGGGGCAGGGTAGGATGCCTATGTCCACTTAGATCTAAAAAAAGACGAGGGAGCATCTAGCCTATAACAAGATAAGCCGGTGGAAGGGGAGAATGAGGATAGAGAATCCTTAGAGGATTTTGGAGAAGAGGAGCTGTGTGTCGATAAGGAAGTGGAGGAGGGTGAAGAGGAGGTAGATGACCAGCCATGGAAAGGGGGTGGGGATGAAAGATGTCAACATATTGAGTAGTAAGAACTAATGAGGAGATAAAGAAATTGCTTTGGAAGGTGGGGATTTGCTTCTCTTGCACGGGTGCAAACATTTGGAAATTTCTCATTAGGGTGTAGCAAAACTAGAATTTCGGTCTAGCTAGGAGTTGGAGGGGGAATAATGGGGTGAATATGAGGAAGGGGAAGGTAATGAGGGGGAAGAAGATGAGGAACATGAGGAAGCTTGTTTTTAAGTCAATCAACAATGAGAATCGTCACGTCAAATGTTAGAGGACTGAAGGGGAGTGGTAGGAGGAGGGTTGTTTGAGAGGTGGTGACTGGTGAGGAAATGTAATGTTGATATCCTTTGTTTATAGGAGATCAAATGGGAGGTGGGAGAGGGTATTGTTAGAGAGGAAGAGAGGTAGGGGAAGGAAACTGTCAAAGAGGATGAGTTACTGACTGAAGGAACCTTAGGGAGCTTTCATATCCTATGGACTGGGTATGTAATAAAAGGGTTCCGGAATTTAGGAAGATTGGGAGGCATGATATTATTTTTACATTCCAAAATATGATATACAATTTCACCTGGGACTTTCTAATATTTATGGACTATTATCCTGGGAGGCAGGTCTTTGCTATGGGAGGATCTCTTTTCTCTTCATATAATGGCTAATAGGCCATGTTTTTTGAGAAAACATGGATTGTACTACCAATTTTATTAGAATAAAGAGAGGTAGTACAATCATGAGGGTAGGAGCGGATCCTACCCAAAGAAATCAAATAGAAAATTACACATGCTTAAAAATCTTCTTCCAACAATCGGTTGAGATACCCAAAATGAATCTAAACCAATGATATAAAAAAGATACAGCTCTAAGAGAAATGTTCTCAATCTAGATTTTTCTTCCCCGAAAAAGAGCGTCATTCCTTTCTCGCCAGATGCTCCAGCAAATTGCTTGAGGTAGAATGCCAATAATATCCCTCAAAGGTTTATTTTGTGAAGATCTCCTCAGCTGCTTAAAGTATGAAATCATTTCCATAAGGACTGGAAATTAGTCTGGAAGTGTAGTAGCTTCCCAAATGTCTGCCATACATATTTGCTGATGTTACAATGAACCATCAGATGCTCCACATCTTCACCATGCAAACCACACAAAGCACACAAGGTATCACAATCCTGGGCCCATTTTTGACGGTATACCTTGATTCTTTTCTCAATAGTAAGCCACATGAAAGCTCTCACTTTTAAGGGAGACCTGACTTTCCAAGCCTCATCATATTTCAAATAATTTGGAAGCTCTCCTTCAAGCAATATGTAATAAGATTTAACAGTAAAGTGTCCATTTCTCTTTCCCCACAGTCTTATCAGGTTCATTCGCGTCAATGTTGACTGCATATAAACAGTTCATCAAATGGGTGTACTCAACCAATTCATCATCCTTCAGATTTCTTCTTAACTGTACAAACCGTTGAGTCTGCCTCTGTTCAAGAACTGCACAATCTTTGACGAAACACCACTTATTCACAGCTAGCTGATAGAGTTTAGGATATCTCAATCTAAGACAAGCCTCTCCCAATCATCTATCTTTCCAGAAGAGTGTACATTCACCATTGCCCACTCTGAAACATGGAATGCATATTCGGCTGATCCGGATCCGGATCGGTGGGTCCTGATCCGGCCGGAATCGGCCGATCCTGGCCAATTCTGGCTGATGATCGGGGGGGTCCCGATCCGTGCCGGAATTCCATGCTCTGAAAAGCACATTATTTACAAATGTCCTTCCAGCTTTAATGATTCCTGACCAAAGCAGAGACATGTAAGCAGCTCTTGCTGTCTTCAAATAAAATTTCATGTGGTTTGGGTAATGTTTATAAATAATCACCTGCCTCCATATATTAATATCAGAATTTAGAAGCTCCCATAACCATTTACCCAAAAGGCCCATATTCATCAGCTTTAAATTTTTGACCCCCACTCCTCCCTTAGACTTTGGTGAACACACTTTACTCCATTTTACCAAAGGGATTGTTTTTTTGTTAGCATTAGATCCACGCCATAAGAAATTTTGTCTGATCTTGTCCATTTTCTTATGGACTGAGAGTGGCATGAAAAACACCGCTAAGTAGTGTTGAGGAATAGCTGAAAGAACAGCGTTCAGCAATGTGATTATCCCACCCAATGATAACCGCTTAGCCTTCCAAGCAGATAATTTCTTCTTAAACTTTTGGATAAGGGGTTCCCGATCTGATTTTTTTAACCGCCGATCATGTAAAGGAAGTCCCAAGTATGTAGTTGGCAGCTTACTCACCTTACAACCCACAATAGAAGCAATCTCATTACAAATTTACAATAGCTCTCTTCCATATTTTTTTTGAAAGTGTGTAGTACCACAAATATATTAAATGAAAAAGAGTAATACAAGAGGAAGGAGGGATGTACAAGTAATCAACCAATCACCCCCTATACAAAAAAGGCGAGCACCAAGGCTGTGCAGCCCAAAATCAAACACTCAAAAGACCAAAAAGAGGAGACATCACATGGACCCTTCACAAAGGGCTGAAGCCCATTCTTTTACTTTCTGCAAAATAAAGTGTGCAACTCTTTCCGGCACCAGCGCTTCATTCCTGAATATTCTCTGATTTCTTTCTCCCCAAATGGGCCATATTGTAGCATGCAAAATCTACCACCAGCTTTGGCATTCCTCAGACAGCGGGGTGCAGTTTCTCCAAAAGCTAAAGAGATGATCCATGGACTCCCACAGCCAGGCGTTAATAAGAACCTTGCCATTCAATATCTGTCAAACCTCTTGAACAAATGAGCATCCAGTAAAAATGTGGTCCACTGTCTCAAAATCCAAGGCACACAAGGGGCATGTAGTAGACATCCCCTCCATGAAGAGAGCCAATCTCTGACGTGTGGGCAACCTCCCATATTAAAACCAACTACAGACGTTTTATCATAATTAATCTTCAATCCAGTACAAGTCTCAAATCCTTTCAGGATAAAAGAGATGGTCCTCATACCCTCTACACCACCTTGAAGAAAAAGCATGGTGTCATCTGCGAATTGTAAATGTGAAATACCTGATAAACCTCTATAGATCTGTACTCCTTCAATCCATCCATTCCTCTCTGCTCTGTTGCACATTCGGCTGAGAATGTTGGCCACAATCACAAACAAAAGAGGGGACAAAGGATCCCCATGTCTCAACCCCTAGAGCTTGAGAAAATCCATACACACGACCATTAATTATAACAGAAAACTTAGTTGTAGAAACACAACATTGGACTGCGTTAATCCATTGCACAGGAACACATAAATTCTGAAGCACATTCCACAAGCAACTCCATGCCACTCTATCATAAGCTTTATTGAAATCCAACCTACATAGTATATCCTCATTTCCAGATTTCTGCAGGGCGTAAACTAACTCATGAGCCAACAGAAAATTGTCCTTCAACTTTTTACCGTGAATGAATGCTGATTGGTTCCACTGCACAATCTTGTGAAGAATTCTGCTCAATCTGTTAGCAAGAATCTTCGCAATAATCTTATAAGACCCATTTAACAAACTAATGGGTCTAAAATCCTTCAACTCTAGAGCATTCTCTTTCTTAGGAATCAGCACTAAAAAAGTATGATTCAGACTTTCACAGCTTACCCCCTCACAAATGCACTCCTTGGCAGCTCTGATCACATCATACTTGACAGTTTCCCAAAAGACTTGGTAGAAACTGATTGGAAACCCATCAGGCCCTGGTGCCTTTGTGCCCCCCCCAACCCAAGAGCAAATGTATCTTCTTTTACCTCATCCTCTGACACTTTTTTATTCAGCAAATTCTGATCATCCACAGAAAGAGGAATACTATCCTGATCAGTCCAATTCAGGAACCATCTTTTCTCAGATTTGAACAACTCAGAATAGAATAAAATATTTTCCTTGCAATGCTGTCTTCCTCCTCAATGTACTCATCACCTTTCTTGATATGAGTTGTAAAATTCCTCCTCCTCCTTCCCTTTGCAACTTTATGGGAAAAATTACTATTTAAATCCCCTTCCTTTAGCCACAAAGCTTGAGATCTCTGTCTCCATCGAACCTCCTCATCCATAAGCCAATCTGTATATTGACTCTTTAAAGAAAGTCTAATCTGTTGTTCCTGCTGTGACAAAGCTGTACTCTCTTCAAAAGTATCAAGCCCCTGTAATTCTTGGAGTATGGTATTGCATTTCAAATATCTTTCCTGCCTCCATTTATCAGCCCAGCTTTTAATTTTATGCTTCAAAGTTCTAAGCTTCATAGCAAGAGTTCTAGGGCCTGATTGACCGTCCAAATGCTGCTTCCATGAATCATTAACCATTACTTTAAACTCCTCATTTTGAAACCACACTTTCTCAAGTCTGAAAGGTTCGTGTTTAATTCCTTTCGTAAGTGTTTAAAATAAGAGCACAATGATCAGATACTTGTCTTGGTTGGATAGACACTCTTGCCGATGGAAACAAATCTTCCCATTCATCCTCAACAAAAATTCTGTCCAGCTTTGACATTGAAGGATTACTACGACCATTTGACCAAGTATATTTTTGATTTGAAGATTGGAATTCTAAAAGCTTGCAACGCTTTATCCAAGAATTGAAAAGTCTCATGCCTTTGTTAAAGACTGTGCCTCTGTTTCTATCAGACGGTCTTCTTACTTTGGTTGAAATCTCCCAAAACACACCATGGTAACAAACAGACCATGGTAACTGAAATTTCTCCTTACAACTCTCCAATTCAGTCCACAGATACTGTTGATCCTGAACTTGTTGCGGGCCATAAACACCAGTGAGCATCCATATATGTTTTTGTTGAATTTCCCATAACTTTACAGTCACTGAATACTCAGCCACCTCAAGAAGTTGACCATCCCATTTATTCTTGTCCCAAGCAATAATTATTCCTCCTGGTTGACCTTAAGCCCTTCTGAAAACAAAATCAACCATTCCCTGCCTGGTAATTTTTTTTGACTAAACAGACATCCACAGATTCTAATTTAGTTTCTTGTAAGCAAACAATGTCGACCATTTTCCTTGTCATCATGTCTTTCACAGCAAGCTGCTTCCCCCTGTCATGAATACCTCTGGCATTCCAGGATAAAAGAATCATGTTCCTCCCTTTAAACTCCCCTTCTCTGCCACACAGTTCTCTTTCACCTCCTTCCTTTTACTGTCTCGTAACAAGCTTCTAAGGTTCCTAATTCCTTTACCCGTGTGCCTATAGTCTGTTGCAGTATCTGTCAGCTTCCCAATATCTGCACAAACCTTCTGAAACTGTCCAACTTTTTCTTGAATTTGAATCCCAATACCGAGTGCCTTTTGTTCGACTTCTTCATTATCAGGTCTATCCATCCATGATGCCTGTACAGGCTGAGCCCCACCCTGTTCAAACCCTGCCTCCCTGATCCCGTTGACAACCAGAACCAAATCCAGAGAAGCTGGCAGCTTCCCGTTTTCAATGCCGATGATGATCCTCGACTCTTCAGAATGGGACAGAGGATGACGGGAAGGGGAAGGAGGGGATTTGAGTAATGGCAACATACCCGTAGATTCAGCAGCTATTGGCTAGAGAGATTCGTGTCCATCACCTATCACGGGATCTTCGAGATATCTCACCTTCCCTTTCTCAACGCTGATCTTCGCCGCTTCCTCGCCTCCTTTCTTCTTCGGTGATTTTAATTCTGTAGGTTCACTTGGTGAGAGGCCAAGTGGTGTTTTTTTATATTGGGGAGGTAGAGGACTTAAGATCCTTCATAGAAGATGCAGACGCTATGATATCCACATAGTTGTCAAGGCGCTAAGGCAACCCAAGGCATTCTTAGGTCTTTAAGCGCCTAAGCGCTTGGGTGCCCACATAGGCAGCACCTACTTCAATCTAAATAATATGAAATTAATATTGGCATTAACGAGGAGAGAGAGAGTTTGTGTACAACATACAACAAACATACATATACCACGTCATGAGAATGTCTTCATTGGAGTCGGTCTGATTGCCATGTGGGATGATTGAAGGCATTCTAATATCTCACCATGGCATAAAGCTATGATGGTTATCGTATTTAATGGGCTCTTGTGCCATGATGAGGTCGTGAGAATGTCTTCTTTGGAGCTGAACTGATTGCTATAGTGAGCCATCCTCCAAACACGAGCTTAGGAGCAAATGAGAAAAAGAGGAGAGTAAAAGAGAGAGTTAGGGAGAGAAAGAGGGTACTCAGAGAGAGATAGAGAACGGAGTGAGAATGGGTTGGGATGGGGGTGGGAATGGCCAAATGGGGGTGATTTCTGGCCCGCAAGCCATCCCCAAACCCCGACTAGCTGTTGGAGGCCCTCTCCAATGGCGAGTTCGACTAGCCGTTGGTGCCCTAACGGCTAGTTAGGATTGGCCGGGCAGGCCTCAGATCAACCATTCCAGTCGATCCTAGTTGATTTGGCTTCGGATTGGCTTGGCTTGGACTGGATCAGATCGCTTTGCCAAAAATAAATTAGATCAGTCGATCCGTTCTGATCCCGACCGATGTAGCACACCATTGTTCGAACAAGACATGCCCCTTATTAGTATAGCGGGTGGAAGTCTTTCCGGAACCTACACATGCCGTCTCATTAGCTTGAGAAGTAGAGGTGTCCTGGCCTAGATGAGGAGACTCGACCGCTTGGATGAAGCTGGAGCGCCGACGGATCTTGCCTGCACATTTATGCCATCAGTTGGCATATGTAATAGTTATCCCACCTTTATAGGTGGGAGGAGGCACCTGTGCCCGGCTCGAAGGCTTCTAGTGCTGAAAATAGTTCCATCAAAGCCGAGCTACCAAGTGGTCGTTTCTACTCTCATATACCCGGGCCCAAGGATGGCAGTATCGGTACCGGTACCAGTATCGGTGGGTACCGGTACCGGTACGTACCGTCCGATACAGGCCCAGTACTGGTCTAGTACCGTCCGATACCCAGGTACCGGTGCCGGCCGATACCGCCGGGCCAGACTGATGAACTAGATGTCGAAAGGAATTATCTGATCATAACCAAATTTTGCGCAAAGCCGTGCAGGTGGTATGACTCGTAAACGTCGTTGCCCTTCTTCAAAATCAAAATCCCTCGCTGGGTGCTCTAAGTCCACCCATCCAGAACGGTCTCATCATGACCCATCTCTCCCGACCATGGGTTGAGCCATGGACAATCTGCAGCTCCTCTGTCAAAAAATGGCTTGAAGTTTCAGGAAGAATGGTCAAAGTCGAGTTTCCTAGATGCGCTAGACGGGATGAAGCCCATGCCATCTCTGGCATAAGTAAATTGTTGTGCCTCATCTCCATTGAGCTGACCAGTGAAGCGAAAAATGGTGGGAATCAAGTGATCCACCTCGCCGTCAATAGGAGAAAAATTAGGAAGAAGTAAACTGGCCCAGGCGCTGATATAATGGCCATCACCACAAACAAGAGTAAGGGATGGCTGAACTATATAAAGCCCCAAAAGAATGATAGACGCCGCTTTTAGGGAAAGTACTTAAGATACTTTGCTTTTGGGGAATCTTCTGATGTTTGCACTCTTCCTTGATGTATTGCGGCATGCCATCTATTTCCTACGTTTGTTTTTCGGACTCTTGCTAATGAATTGCCCATTCAAAGTCATCCTTGGGAGGCGATTCAGGCACAAGATCGCCTTTATAGAAGACGGTTCGGCGACCATGTTCGTGAGGGACAATGAAAGTCTTTAGTTCTTCTACTGAGTGCACGTCCCTTTGTGACACCGGCTTCATGAGGTTAGGCGGTAGGTATACACTCGCATCTACCTCTTTACTTATTGTATTAGCTTCCAAATTGATGATGGGCCTCCCATGCTTCAATGGCTTTCGACTGGTGGAGGTGTTCTTCATTTTCTGCCTGAATTGTGCAGCCATAGTCTGATTAGTGGTGATACCACCCTCATCCTTAGAAGGCTTTTCGACGACTTGCGTTCCTTTGTAGCGGCTTTCACCAGTGGCTAAGTCTTTCTCCTTATCAAAGTATAGTTGGGCATCTGTCAGATGACAATCATATGCTTTAAATGGCTCCAGATCAGCAAAGAGCCAATGTTGCTCGCCCGCCTTTGTATATTTAATACATTGATGCAAGGTAGAGGCACAATCCAATTCTTGTGCAATCAGGGCCTTAAGAAGCTTACCTTGAAAGACGTGTTGGAGTCAACAATTAAGAATGACACATGGGTTACCCAGTCATCAAGGGTTAACTTGACATCAACCCGCCTAAGGGCTTCTTCCGCATGTTGATTGAAGCTTGATATTGTCACCCCTTGCACCTCCTTCATATTGGGGAGAAGGTATAAGGCCTGGAAGGTCTTGAAGGGCATGATATTCACGGCTGATCCCGAATCTATCAAAATCTGATCCACCTCTCGACTGTTGATTTTACCCCTCATATATAGTGGCCTGTTATGGAAAGGTGATGGCAGCAACATCTTCATCAATAAATGTCACCGTGGCTTCATATATTTGAGCTCTGATTTCAGCCTTATCGGCCTCATATGCTTCAAGGTCCTGAAGGACAGCAATCAACGCCTCTGTTAGTTCCTTGCTTAGAGCGATTGCCTCCCAAATGCTGAGGGCCGTTGGCATTCTCTTCATGGTCTGCAACACCTTCCTATCTGCTCGAGCATGGGCTTTCTTGATGGACGACATTATTTCAGCTATACTTTTCAGGGTCTCGCTCACTGCCTTCTGTTGCGTCGATTCTCCCTGGGTTTCTCTGGCTGCGTCATCTTCTTTTTGGGAGTCTACTTTCAAACCTTCGCCGAACAAGTCCGGGAGGGTTTCTATATCCTCTATAGAATTGGACTGTTTGGAGGGGCCTGCCTCTTCAAGATTCACTGGAGGCTTTCGTCTTCCCATGCTTGTGGCAGGCTTTCTTCATCTGATGAGGGTAAAAATAAACATTTTCTCTCACTTCGGGTTCTGGGACATGTTTTGGATCTACTCCCCTGAAGTATATCACTCTCCTTTGATCTGGGGTGTTTCTACCTCTGCCGTGACCACCATAGCAACCTCGACCGTGGCCTCTTCCTGTATTCTGCTGATTGTTTCTTCTTCGGTATGTTGCCAAAGGTCTCATGGATTTTGGCGAGACACATCTGATCTCATCCTCCAAGGAGTTTTTCCCATCTCGGAATTGCATTGTTACCATATGGCATGAGAGTGTATGGAATTGCCGTTTCAGCCTTTCCAATGTCAAGTCTTCTTCTCAGAATGCACTGACGTTGTCTGCATAGAGAATGTGTCAGCATCTACTTACTGCATACGCTCTTGGAGTTGTAGCAGCCAATTCCTCATACGAGTTTTCCTTTCAATTTCTTCCCAAGGCGTGTACTTATCCAGTGGAACATCCTTCCTCGGCTGCCCTGGTTGATACTTTTCCAGCTCATCAAAGATTTTTTATAATCTTTGCAGAGTGTGTCGCTTCCTCTTTCGGCATGGTTGAGGGCTTCCTCCTTAGTCACCCACATCGTCTTCAAGTTGGGGTTTCTGTCCTCCATAGGATTGCCCCCATTTTGAGGCATGGTAGGCTTTATCTTGTATCTTTATCTTTGTTGCACAGGGGCTTTTGGAGTTTCTTCTTGAAGGCTGCCTTCTCCTGACAGACCTTCGGCAGTATCTAGGGCCTAGGCGGATGTAGAGGTTCCCCACCAATATGTTCTTTCCTATCTTGCATGGGCTTGCTGCTAGAATCTTCTTCTTTTGTCTCCTATTAGATGAGGCATGCGAGATATTGATGGTGTTCACAGTGAAGGCCTGTGTGAGTCTTCCACAAGAAATGCTCTTCTTAGTACGGGATGTGCACCGCTTTTTCTTGAATTCCGAAGCGGGCACCGGTGCTGGGATGACTCCCAGGACTTATGGAGATTTGTTGATGACGGGGAAATCGCCGAAGCATGTTGGCGTCGTCAAGTAGCCATAACGGGCGTGGGTAGCGACCACAAGTGGACTGTAGGTCACCTTGGTAGCCATTTATGTCCTTTGGAAACACGTGTGCCTGCACAAAACAAGGTAGGGTTTAATAGTGCTATGGTGAGGGCATCACCAGACAGAGATGAAGGGAAGGAGGGGTCCCATCGGGCGTGCCATCTGTGGATTTTTTTCCTTTTCTTCGTTTTATTTTGGATGTTAGATTATGAGAACTTAGAATGAGCCCTCAGGGAATCTGAAATTTTGAATCAGGAAAATGGATTTATTAATTTGACTTCTCCCCACTGACCTCAGTCAGTGTTAATTATGTCAATTAACTAATTGACTACCCTTGATTAACCATCCGATGATGCCCTTGAGTAAAATCATGCACTATTACATTACAAATACAAATCAATAAGTCAAACCGTGACTTACTATGGTGGGGGACTTTAGGACAACTCATTCATATCTTTTTAAGTGTTATCATTTCCTTAAAGGATAGTAAACGATAGACGTTGGGATGCCAAATTTTCTTAATATCTTTAAAGGATGTTCTTAATCCTTTGATCTTCCTTTGGGCCACAACATTCCCATGAGCCATAAGGAACATTAAGTGTCTTTTTACTTAAAGGATACTAGCATGTTTGCTTGAGAACTGTTAAGGGTCCTTTAGTATCCTTTTAGAGAATATCCTTTAACCCCAGTTATCCTTTGAACATCTTAAAGGACATTGATGGTTTAGAAGAGGATTTGTTGAGAAAGTAATTCAATTGATCCAATTGGGTGTCCTTTAGCACACTTTCTTTAATGGGTCTTATTGAACCATGTTTATGATCGTATCTGACTCGTATCTGCAAGAACCTGATCCGATCTGGATCCGTGGGACGGCGAACCTTGGACCTTGCACACTGCTCCTCTTGACATGGAAGACAGTGGAGCCAAGCCAAATGACACAATCATTGGGCCCCAAACTGACTAATGACTGCATAATTCTGGCACGAATCCTCAATCACCTTCGGAGTCCTCAATGTAACAAGGTGACTTGACTCCAAATGGTCCAGGCTGGCTGAACTCAGTCCCCACTTGGAGCATGGTGGCACCATGGCTGCCCACGGAGCAAGCAAGGGGCCCATGGGTCACCCAGGGAACAACACTTGTCCCCATTCATTCTCAGTGTCGACCCTACCAAAGCCACCCCCACATTAAAAAGGGGCACACCCAGTCTCCCCAAAACTGACTGTGATTCCTCCTTACGGAACGGAGAGGAGGGTTATCCTCAAGGCACCTTCCTAGGGACCTCTGATGAAGGATCTCCACTTAGACCCTCTCCATTTGACAGTTCCCATCCATCTGGATCTGTACATCTGCAATGTTGATTCCTTTCAATCACTTGGATGACTCCTTTTTTTTTTCTGAATGAAGTGTAGATTATGCCATCAATTTTATTTATCGAATAAACAGAGTTAGTACAGTCAAAGGGAATGAGGTGAGGTTCCTCATCCACCAACAAAACACTTCAAATGACTACTTAAAAAGAAATAAACAATTTGTACGACTCCTCTCACTGTTGCCAAAGTGCTAATCTCTTTTGGTTTCATCCTCTAGCACATTTTGTTTTATCTGATGAATGTTCCATGGTATTGTCAAATGAACTTTAATGCTTATCTGTAAATGATAGAGTAATTGTAATTTTTGTCTTTTTTGAGTTTTGTATTTGTCTCTAATGTATACAACAAAATTGCGTTCTTTTTTGTTTTGCTGATTGGAATTCTGTGTTGCATGGTTACTTATTCATTTGGTATCCTTGTTCAGATACAGGTTGTCTTGGGAGCAGAATCAAATATAGGTGTTGGATGGCAAAAGAAAGATGAAAAAACCTCTGCTTCGGGGGAACTTAAGGTATCCCTGATCATTAATGCTGTAACACATGCTATCATGTTAGTGGCATTTTGCCATGGCTGCTGTCTCAGCTGTTTTCTAGTCATTACTACTACACTAGGATTCCTACTGCTTCTCAAAATAGACCAAAGCGGGTGTTGGTTTGCGACTACAGTAACCACTGGTGTGACTTTTTTTTTTTGGGGAGGGGGGCTGTGGTGACAAAAGTCACATTTCATTCCAATAAGAAAATATTACAACGGCATTATAGAACACAACAAGATACAAAGACCACCGACACTCCCATGCCCTCCCAAGATACAAGAAGACCCAACCTCTATTTTGAAGACAAAAGGAAATACAAGAATCAGGCTCAGGAGATATAGCTCCTCCACTGCTTAGCGGCATAGGAGGAAGAAGAATGCTTACGTATCACAATACCCCCAGATGTTCCCCACTCAAAGATGAAGTGCAAGGCTCTTCTGATAATTTCAAAGACACAGTTTGAAGCCTCCAGAGTATCTTCTTTTGTTCTCTCACACCAAATTGCCCAAAGCATAGCAGGTAGAAGCAAGAACCACAGATTGTTGCCTGGAGTCTCTGGACAACAAGTACCTATCTGTATCCACCTTTGCATCAGATCCACCCCTGTAAGTGGCTCATTCCAATGGATGTGAAAATGAGTGCACGGAGGAATCCACATACATTGATTATCCCACACTAACAGAATAAGTGGTCAAGGGTTTCTTTGAAGATTCCACAGATCAAACACCTAGAATTCTGTGTTAGAATGAATTTTTTAAGCCTGTCAGTAGTTGGAACCCTTTCCATGCCACTTTCCAAAGAAAGATCTTATCTTGTTTGGTAGCAAGTTTGACCAAACAATTCCTTTCCACAACAGCCTGCAACCTCAAGCAGCTTGGAGGTTCAGTGTTAACTGATTGGGCAATATTTCCTGCACAAGGAAACAATGGTGGTCAGCTTATCATCTGGAATGGAAACAGATTTAAAGGGAGGATTTGTGATAAGGGTACATTCAGCATTTCTGTGATGTTTCATGCAGCGGTTGAATCAGAATCTTGGGTTGTTAACTCAGTCTATGGACCTCATTCTCAACAGGCCAGGATGGAGTTTTGGCTAGATCTGGAAAGGTTAGCTGTGATTTGTAAAGGAATGTGGTGTTTATTTGGAGATTTTAATTGTTTAAGATACCCTTGGGAAAGAACAGGCAGTCAGAATTGGAATTCAGATATGGAGAGATTTGGAGCTTGGATCTCCAATCATGGAATGATGGATCTTGAAATCCCTAATAGAAAATTCACTTGGTCTAATCTTCAAAGAAATGCTACCCAATCAAGGTTGGATAGAGTATTGGTTTCAACATCTTGGATTGAAAAGTTCCCTGGTTCTCATGTTCTAGGGCTGAACATGATGGTTTCAGATCATATTCCTTTGCTTCTGAGGACTAGGGAAGGGAAAAGGAGGCCTAAAATTTTCAGGTATGACCTAGCTTGGCACTTGCATGAGGACTTCAAGGGGCTAGTTGCGAAGTGGTGGCAGGAAGAGGAGTTATCCCATCAAGTGGCTGCCTCTTTTTCTAAGAAGTTAAACAAGGTGAAGATAGCCATTAAGTCTTGGTGTGCAGTGACTTTTGGAGCATGTTCTTCTACTAGGCTGCGGCTGACTTAGAAAATTGATGGATTGGAGGCAAAAGCTGACGTGACTGGATTATCTGAAGACGAAAGTAAGGAGCTGGCTGAACTTAAGAAGGAATACAATATGTGGTTACTAAGAGAAGAGATTAAGTGGAAACAAAGGTCGAAAGAATTGTGGTTGAGAGAGGGAGACAAGAATACTAGTTTTTTCCATGCAGTTGCAAGTGCAAAGAAGAGGTCCACGAGAATTGATCAAGTCAAAGTTGATAACAACTTGGTGGAGTCGGAGGAAGAGATCAAGAAAGTCTTTGTTTCTTTCTTTGAGAACTTGTTTAAAGAAGATGAGTGGTGGAGACCTCACATTCAGGAGGGAGTTTTACCCAAGATAAAAGGAATTCAGGCCAATGAATTGTGTGCCCCATTCTCAGAGGAGGAAGTCAAAACAACAGTGTTTAGCATGGAAGCCAACAAATCACCAGGACCGGATGGGTTTTCCATGGGTTTTTATCAGTATTTCTGGGATATAATTAAAGATGATTTGATGAAGGTGATGAATGAGTTCCATGAAAGGCCTCTGAGCATCAAAAGATTTAATTCCACTTTTATTGTTCTATCCCAAAGCGGGAAGGGGCCGATACTATGGCTGACTTTAGGTCCATTAGCCTCCTCAATGGCTGCTATAAAATTATCACTAAGGTGCTAGCTAATCGACTTAAGAATGTACTGAAGGAGGTGATTAGTTCTAATTAGGCAGCTTTCCTAAAGGGCAGGTACATTTTGGATAACTTCTTGACAACTCACGAAGCCATTGTTTCTCAGAAAAATAGTAGAAAGGAGGGTGTGCTAGTCAAATTGGATTTTGAGAAAGCTTATAATCGGGTAAGCTGGTTATGCATTCAAAAGACTTTAGGAGCTATGGATTTTAGCCATA